>CM070540.1:42525306-43727410 GCA_036346415.1 Raddia guianensis | reverse complement strand
GCCTGGTCCTCTTTAGAATTCTTAATACCCTGGTATTTATTGTACCGACAGTTGTTTGTTTTCCTTTCATTATTCGGGGGCCCCTATTTAAAGTGGGGTAGCCGTTTACAATTTCCAATATAGCCCCTTCGACCAGGGACAAAGTAAGGGCAGGGCAGTCCTTTTTGGAAAAAAGACTTCTTGGCGCCTAACCTACTCCCATGGGCGAGGGTACAAGGGGAAAAACACCTTGTGGCCTGGGGTATGAACCTAAATGCCCACCGCCTTTGAGAAAGCACGGTTACAAAGGCGATTACAAGGGGACCCGGTTGTTACGGCCCGCTCGCGTATCCTTTTTTCACGTGATATGATTCTTGACATCTGCTGCAGTCTTGTATTTGTTGTTCCCTGGCCTTCTCGGCACCCATGAAACCTCCCCCTTCGCATCCCGGCCATAGCGCATACGGCCTTTTCATAGGCTCCTGCGAGACGAACCCTTCGTGTTGGACCCCCTCCTTGATCCGCCTTTGCCTCGCCATCAAGGGCGAGGCTTTCTTCAAGCTGGCATCTCCTCTAACCCGCATTTGCTTCGCCATCAGGGGTAAGGGTGAAAGTGCATACAGGCCCTATGTGGATTTTGGTGATAGATGATGGGCAATTAAAGAGCTAATATGTTTTATGAGGTCTTGGACAGATTTTAAATCTTTTGGAATGGATTTGGAAGACGGATGGAGACTTTAAAGCTAAAAGGAGAAGGCGGTGTATATTTAAATAGATTTAGATCTTTTCTTTAAATTGAGTCTAAGGACATGCCGTACTATTAAGAAGGATGCGACGGAAAACCACTTTTAGATGGTCTAAGTGCTCTTGGTAGATGAAACTTGATACATTCTATCCACCAATCAAATTTGAGGGAGATTTGCTCAAAAACATATCGGACTATCCGATGTTGAACCGGAATACCCGATGTATATTGAAATATCCGATCCTTGGTCCGATTGACCCCTCTCTGTCTCCCGGTCGTAAAAATATCGGACTATCCGATAATTTCTCCGGAATGTTCTGATATGGATCGGACTATCCGATGTTAGGTCTGATCGACCCCCCTTTGTCTCCAGTTCAAAAAATATCGGACTATCTGATAAATTCCCTGACATATTCCGATATGGATCGGATTATCCGATGATAGGTCCGATTGACCCCACTCTTTCTCCAGCTCCAAAAATATCGGACTATCCGATATGAATAGTTTCCTCTTTGATTGATCCTTATATGAATATTCTCAAAATCATTTCAGGAATTAAAAAAATAGCCTTTGCATCGAGTTTCACTCATTTTCATCGGACTATCTGATGTGTAATATCGGACTATCCGATGTTTGTCAGCAGCAAACGGCTAGTTGGTGGGTGGGAGTACTTATTCCCCTCCTCCCCATGGGCTAGGGTTGCCTTTCACATTCATTCGAGCTTAGCACTTATTGCAAACCCTAGCTCCTCACCTTCCACCTTCACTCCAATTCAAATCTCATTGAATGCATCTTTGTGAGAGTGAAGAAGCTAGATCTAGAGGCTTTGTGTTGGTCAAGCTTCATCCTTGAGCACTTGCTTCGATCTCCAAGTTGGTTTTCCATCGGATATGTTACTTTTGGAGTTTGAGGGCTCCTAGACGGTTAGGAGTTGTCCTAGAGCCACTGGTAGTTGGTGTGGTGGCTGGGAAGAGTCTGTGAAGGCCGGATTCGCCTCCGAAAGGAAAGGATCCAAAGAGTGAAACTGAGAGTGCTTGGTGCAACCCGGGAGGCAAAAGGTCAAGAGGGACCCCAGCTCAAGTGTGACTGAGCCGCCTCAACGGAGACGTAGGATCTCCTCAAAGATCCGAACTTCGGGAACAACTTTTTCGAGTCTCCTTGTGGATTTGGGTTTACTTCTCTTTATTCACTCTTTGTTTGCTCTCTAACCCTATTTGGTGCAGGTGGTATCCATGTTTTACTTAAGGGCTTTAAACCCCAGCTTTTGCAATATCGGATAGTCTAATTCCATATCAGATAGTCCGATTCATATCGAACTATCCAATATAACATCGGAACATCCGATATTGTTTTTCCACGGTGCTATTTATTTCCGCGATACCTATTCACCCTCTCTAGGCTACATCTCGATCCTTTAGAGGCTTCCCTCGGGTAGGCACCATGTCTAATTCGCTTTTGCCTCGCTACTAAGGAGCGAGGCTTCCTATGGATTGGCACTTCGTTTAATCTGCTGCCTCAACGTTGGTTCGTCTACTCCTGGTTCATAGGGAGTGGGTGTTCCCCTACTACAACAAGGTGGAATGTCAAGCATTTGCTTGGACATATGTAAAGACTGAATGAAAAAATCCTACAAAGCCATGTGAAGGTGCAACTTGGATCCTCTTTGATTTGGTTTTTTGTTGGCTTTCAGTAGAAAAAGTTACATAAATCTTTAAAAAAGACTTGAAAAGATTAATTTTTTTAAAAGATTTTTAACAAAACTCCAAAAAATCTTTGAAAAATTAATACAATACGTATTCGGTCCAAGATAATTGTTGGCTTACACCTAGTTGCGCAACTGCGCCTTGCGGGTAGGGATGAAACGGATCGGATACGGATCGGAAACCACTCATATTGTATTTGATCCATTTAGTTTGATCGGATACGGATTCGGATACGGATAGTACCGGATACAAATACGGATACGAATAATATCGGATACAAATACGGATCGGACAAGGATACTCTCTCGGATAATACGCGAAAACATATACTAAAGAAATAAGTATATCAAAATACATATAGTTATTTCTTTGTGACTCAACTTTATGGCTCATCATCATGAAAATGATGGTGTGTAAGTATCATACCCGATAAAGCAAAAAAATATAAAATCACATGCATCTAGTTGTCATATGTGTTAGTCATTCATCCTATAGAAATATAATAGAGATAGTTTATAGATGGATTTAGCTAATCGGATAATATCCATCGGATATTATCCAAGAAAAGCTCGGATAATATCCATCGGATATTATTTGTATCCATACCGTATCCGCCTTGTCGGATTCGGATATCCATAAAATTATCCGGCTCTATATTTTCGGATATTATTATGTCTCGGTCGGTCGGACGGTCGGAAATTATCCGTACTATTTTCATCCCTGCTTGCGGGTCGTGGTTTCAAGCCCGAATTGAGCGAGATCGTGGGCTTCAAGCCTAGGAGAGGTGATGCTTTTTGGATGATGACCATTCCGATTGCACTCCACATGTTTAGCGTTGACTTCTAGAGCCACACATTACGCCTGCATTGGGATGCAAACTTGAGCGAGCTAGGAGTTTCCACCCCAACTCCTACCTCATTACTATCTTATTATTGGCGTTGCATTCTCTGCCTTCGTTGTTTTGGTAAGTTTATCTTATTTAATCTGAACTATCCATCTTCGCTTTGTGCTGATACCAAGTTTATCTTGGCTAATCCAAACTGTTCATCAACGAATCGAGAAACGACCTTGAGCAATGTTGGGTTTAGTCCCACATTGGATATTGGCGATGGGGGAGCACAACTTAAAAGGTGAAGGCACCCCTCTCCCTTTAGACTAGTCTTTGGAGTTGAGTTGGGCCAAGATCTGGGGTGTGCTTTCAGTTGGGCCAATAGATATGAGGACCTGGGCCCGAGACTGGGTATTGGTCTCAGGGGGAGACGGATCGCCGTGGGCCATGAGATAGGCAGGATCGCCGCGGGCTCCAACAAGTGGTATTAGAGCCATGGTCGGTAACCCGAAACGTCTCCAGGAGATCACACGGTGTATGATAGAAACGTCTCCAAGAGATCACACGGTGTAGGACAGATGTGATGGGGGATTGTTGGGTTTAGTCACACATCCTGAAGATCGCACGGTGTAGGATAGATGGTCCAAAATGTCTCTAGGAGGTCACACGGTGTAGGACAGATGGTCCGATGTGTGATGGGGGAGATTATTGGGTTTAGTCACACAAGATCACACGGTGCAGGACAGATGGTCCGATGTGTGGTTGGGGAGATTGTTGGGTTTAGTCACACATCGGGGAGCACAACTTAAAAAGTGGAGGCACGTGAAATTTGAGTTGAGCTAGGACCTAGGTTACAACTTAAAAGGTGGAGGCACGTGGGCCGAGTTGGGCGAGACAGGTTTGGGCCAATAGATTGGGTCGGGACACAGGTTGTGCTTCGGTTGGGCTAATAGATGCGGGGCTCGGATATTGATGATGGGGGAACACAACTTAAAAGGTGGAGGCCCCCTCTCCAGTAGCGGAATTACTAGTGGGGCGTAGTGAGGCTCTAGCCCCACTCATGGCCTAGACCCAATAGGGGCGAGCCAACGGCAGCAAGGCCAACCTACAAGTTTTCCTGTGTTGCTCAAGCAGTTCAGCTCAGCCTTCGACCGCTACGATGCTACACATTTACTAATTGCGACCAGCGGCCAACCTTGAAATTCCGGCAAAATGCTCACATGCATTGTACATTTACTAATTACATTATATGATCATGTTGTTTTGAAAGAAAACCTTGCCATTTCGTTGATGATATTTTTTAGATAAATCATTGATGATATAAAAAAGAGAAGTATTTTCAAGTTGTCATGATATTGCTAGTCTCGTCGTGATGATGCTTGAAGCAAAGAAACATATCGTTTATCACTTGGTCTACAAACTTATTGAATTAGCATTAATTTTACATGTGGGCACAACTACAGTTGTTAGTCTCTGTTAGTCTCGCTGTGACTATGGTTATCATTTTTAGCCCTCCTCGTTTCAATTATCTGGATACGCCACTGCCCCTCTCCATTCATGAAGCCTGACAAATTTCTTTATGCGTTATGCGTCTGTTTGGATTGAGCAAGACCGGTTTGCTTTACAAATTTCTTCACTTCACATGGGCGTGCTTTGTCCAGTGGCTAGTGGGCCAGTGGCCAGGTCCATCGCCCTTGCCTGTTTAGTAGGGATGAAACAGATTGGATACGGATCGGAAACCACTCATATTGTATTTGATTCATTTAGTTTGATCGGATACGGATTCGGATACGGATAGTACCGGATACAAATACGGATACGAATAATATCAGATACAAATACGGATCGGACAAGAATACTCTCTCGGATAATACGCGAAAACATATACTAAAGAAATAAGTATATCCAAATACATATAGTTATATCTTTGTGACTCAACTTTATGTCTCATAGTCATGAAAATGATGGTGTGTAAGTATCATACCCGATAAAGCAAAAAAAATGTAAAATCACATGCATCTAGTTGTTATATGTGTTAGTCATTCATCTTATAGAAATATAATAGAGATAGTTTATAGATGGATTTAGCTAATCGGATAATATCCATCGGATATTATCCAAGAAAAGCTCGGATAATATCCATCGGATATTATTTGTATCCGTACCGTATCCGCCTTGTTGGATTCGGATATCCATAAAATTATCCGGCTCTATATTTTCGGATATTATTATGCCTCGGTCGGTCGGACGGTCGGAAATTATCCGTACCATTTTCATCCCTACTGTTTAGGCCGTGCACGTAAACGGATGTCTTCACGTACGTGGCCCATTTATAAATGCCGCTTGTTTGTTTCGGCTTAAATTAAATTAAATTAAAATTATTATTTTTTATAAATCAATTAATGTAATATTTTATAGTTACTGTTGTGGGTTTTAATAGTTTTTCTTATAGTTCGTAAAATATTTTTTATTTATAATTTTTTAAACTCTTTAAAATATCTTTTGAGGGGTCATAATTTTTTCATATTAAAATTTTCAGCAACTTTCAGTTCAAACAAGCAAGTCCATACTCAAATGGACATTAATTTTCATATATTTATCTTTATATGTTATTAAAAATAGGTGTAGGCTCATGTGTTTGTCGCCTATTAGAAGGTGAGCAAAACTGTAACACCCTGGCCTAAAATCACTTAGATCCTAGCCCACCTACGAGGCTGGCCCACTTATGCATAGCACCCACTTAGACTTTTCGGCTTCGCATCGTCCAAAAGGATTAACCCGAGGTACTATGTTTGGATCCAACAGGCATTATATGTTACTACAACTCTTTCTCAACTAGCAATATAGGACTAATCCCACAATCACATCCACATGGGCCTCACAACACATTGGACCGGAGTATTACATTCACCCACCCTTAATGGGCTGACCCCCTCGTCAGCACACCGCCTAAGCGGCAAATGTCCAGGATCCCCCTAGATATACGGCCGTGCGTCTAATGCCGACCCATATACCACACCGTGTGACCACTCTAGGTCCAAACAAGCCATGCGCAATATGCTGGCACCGCCTAAGCGGCAAATGTCCAGGATCCCCCTAGATATACGGCCGTGCGTCTAGTGCTGACCCATATACCACACCGTGTGACCACTCTAGGTCCACACAAGCCATGCGCAATATGCTGGCGCAACTAAGCCCACACGATCTGCCTCACAGCAAGGGTATCAGCTGATACCATCTGTAACACCCTAGCCCAAAATCGCTTAGAGCCTAGCCCACCTACCGAGCTGGCCCACGCATGCATAGCACCCACTTAGACTTTTCGGCCTCGCTTCGTTCAAAAGGATTAACCTAGGGTGCTATGTTTTGATCCAACAGGCATTATATGCTACTACAACTCTTTCTCAACTAGCAATATGGGACTAATCCCCCGATCACATCCACATGGGCCACATGGGCCTCACAACACATCGGGCCGGAGTATTACAAAAACAAATGGAGCCATAGAATCCTATCTTAACAATGGCTAGTAGGTGCACCGTAAAAGAAGAGGTTAGAATTTTGTCCGTTTGAATCCACATGTCAGATATATCGCCCAATAATTGATTGATAGTTACAAACATGAGTCTACATGTTAGACTATCTCCCAACCATTAGACGACAGATCGTAGGTGTCTGTGACACTATATATCATCTATGCCTAAGGTCAAGCGATAGGTACTATGTCAACCCCCTTCGATGCTACTGGATTCACTCATCGTCTATTTATATGTGATTCAGTCACCATCGATTTTGTCGATAATACTAACACCGAAAGAAACCTCATTTTGTATCTAGCTATCTATCTATAATATAATTCAAACATGGTCCAATGGAGCTACCACGTTAATTCTAAAATACTAGGAAATCTCATATTAGTCGTTTAGATCGTCGATTTTTGTCGACTTGAATTATAACAGTTTAGATGAAAATAATAGCCCACGTCCACGGTCATAAATAAAATAAAAACTATTTAAAAACTTTACATAATTATATAACATAAAAAATTGCACAAATACGAGTGCCACTGCCACCATGCTGGCATGCTTGTCAGTAAATACCGAAAAATAAGGGAGCGAAAAAGGGAGCGACTGATTGGCAGGAGCCTGCAAAATAGGATTTTGTGCAGGCACCCTGCTCAGTAGCGCCTCGTCCCTATCTCCCACCGCTCGCTCATATATAGCGCAGCAGCCAGCAGCAGAGCCAAAGCAGCGCAGCAGTAAAGGCAGCCGCAGAGCGCAGCAGCAACGCAGCAAGCCAACAGCAAGGAGCGCAGGCGCAGCAGCAAAAGCAGCAGCCAGAAAAAAAACGTAGAAGTACCTCCCCCACATGGTCCCTCCCGGATGGACCTCCCCACATGCACTCAATTCCCTTGCATGCAAGAAAAAATAAATCTATAATATACAAAAAAAAAATAAATCTATAATAAACAAAAAACAAAATAAATATATACATAAAGCAAAATATATCTATGCAAAAAACCGACCTCACGCAAAAAATTCCACTATCACAAAACATTTCGTCCATAAAATACAAATGTGAAAAAACAGTAGAAAAAAAGTGGAATTTTTTCGAAAAAAATTCCACTATCGCGAAGCGTTTCTTCCATAAATACAAATATGGAAAAACAGTAGGAAAAAATAGAATTTTTTCGCAAAAATTCCACTACCGTAAAACATTTTTTTCAATAAATGCAAATGTGGAAAAACAGTAGAAAGAAAATGGAATTTTTTGCGCCCGCACTTTTTGGCTATTTTGGACCATTTTCTACCTTTTTCACTTAAAAACATATTACAAACAGTGGAAAAAGGAGTCTGAGCGATGCTTCACGCATGGGTGTACTTAGCATGAGCCTAGGCATTGCTTCTGCATGTTGTTTGTGGCGCTGGGTGTGGTGGGCCCCTGGAATTTGTACCGCACGCCTGCAAATAAAAGCTGGAACATGCATCGTGCGCAGGCGCTTGCGTATTTTCGGCTGGCGCCCAAATAGCTGGAGCGAAAAAATAAATCTATAATAAACAATACAAAACAAATTACCTAAAAAACAAAATAAATCTATAATAAACAATACACAACAAATTACCTACAAAAACAAAATATATCTATAATAAACAATACAGAACAAATTACCTAAAAAACAAAATAAATCTATAATAAACAATACACAACAAATTACCTACAAAAACAAAATATATCTATAATAAACAATACGTAACAAATTACCATAAAAAATAAATTACTACAAGCAAAAAATAAATCAATAAAAATATAAAAGTATTTAAAATGGGTTGATTAGGATTTTAGAAGAATTATGAAAAATTTTACACAATTTGGACTCTAGATAAAATAGATATGAAAAAGAGAAATTTAAATGCAAAAATACGAACATGTACAAAGCGGTGAAGCATCTCATGGTAGAAAATTCGCTATCAATTTGATCGGTAGCATCATCATGAAGTTGATTGATCGACACTTGACTGCGGCATCTCACGATGGACAAGGCGCTGCATGATTCGGCACAAGAAGCGCTTGCAAAATAGCCGAACCGCTATAATAAATAATATACAACAAATTACCTACAAAAACAAAAGACAAAAGTAAATCTATAATAAACAATATACAACAAATTACCTAAAAAACAAAGACAAAAAAGATCTATAATAAACAATACACACAAATTTGCTACAAAAACCAAAAAATAAATATACAGAAAACAAATTAAATCTACAATAAAATAGAAAACAAAATAAATATATAGAAAACAAAATAAATATATATGAATTTTGACCAATGAAAAATCAAAAAATCAAAAAAACAAAAAAAATAGAAAAGTATTTAAAATGGATTGATTAGGATTTTAGGAGAATTATGAAATTTTTTCTACGTAATTTGGACTCCAGATAAAATAGATATGAAAAAGAGAAATTAAAAAGGAAAACAAACGAATCTATACAATCTGCCATTCTGCCTCTCGCTAGCGGAAAAATTCGTTAAATAATCCACTTTAAATTTGAAATTAATAAAATAACACACAGTATATAAAAATATCCCGATCGGCACTCACGCCCATGCTTCGAGTGGTGCCGCCACGCACGCGCGGAGCTCGCTCTGCTCATCAGACCAGGGAGGCAGAGCTCCGCCACTGGGCATGGCGGGATAAAGCAATGACGAGCGTGGTCTTGGCAATGTGATCGGCCGAGGCGACGTGGATGGTTTCAATGAGCTCCCGCCACGCCAAGACGGCGAGAGCGAACCAGCGACCTACTGGCGCCCGACTCTGTGAAATTCAGCTGTTTTTTTGCGTGCCGTACCTTAAACATTTAAAATGGCGGAGAACTTCATTTTATGCCAAGTAATTAACTTGTAGAATATATATGTTGTTGTATGTTATACATTTTATTAAATTACAACATTTGAAGCACTTTAATTTACAAAAGCATATATTTTGTTGAATATTTGATGGGAATTTGTAATCAAAGAAAAATTTTAAATGAAAATATACTTTTAGCAATTTAAGCTTAACATATATCGCCGTATTTTTAGAATATATATGTGTTCTATGAAATGTGGTGTATTGTAACGTATTTTTTAGAATATATCAATCATGACTAAATGAGTCAAATTTCATTTAATTGAAAGCCCTAAATAATTTTGGAGTAAATGATTGAAACAGACCAAACAAATAAGAAATTTCCATTACATTTATTACATTCATTACATATGAGAACATGACAAGAGAGCACTTATCCCCGGCGACCCCTTGTGTCGTATGTGCTTGGAGTGTAGTGGTCCGGTGGATTGATGGTGCAGCGACTGCTGACTGAGAGGTCCAAATCGAGCTTCTTGTTGTTCTTCCTCCCCAGTTGGTATGTACCCCGCTTGTGAACTGATGGCGTAGCTAGAACCCCCAAAATATGGAAAACCGGCCATCATGCTTTGTTGATATGGGGTTTGCTGACCTTGCACTACTGTGGTCGACAAATATATGGGGTTCTTGTCCCTCCCTTCTACGGTATTGTTCGGCCTGACCTCGAAGCTCGTGGCTCTACGGACGTACACGCCAAACTGAAACCCTTCTTCCGACTTATTCACGTAGTACGTTCAAGCCCCCTTACTTTTGAGTGGCCGTAGGTTGTACACATACACCGTACTATTTGGAACCGGGCATGGTCTAACACCGTGTAGGACCAACTTGTATTCATGACGGTTTATGCCAAGTTTTCTAGTAATTGTCCTCGATAGCATTTGTAGCTCTATTGGCATTGTTATTGTGGTCTTCACATGGTCGCATGGGTGCATGCTAAAGAAATTCCCTTGCACCGCCGCGGGTGCATCTTCGTAAAATATATGCAGTGGTGCCTCCATCTACGTCCGTAATCTGGACAACTAACAACTATTACGTACATGAAAAATAAAGCTACGTAACAAAATATAACTACTATGCTCGAATAAAAATATATGCATGTCAATTAAATAATCACTAAGCCCAAAATAAAAAAATACTACTAACTCACTATGCTCGAATTAAAATATACGCATGTCAATTAAATAATCACTAAGTCCAAAATAATTAAATTACTAATTAATCAAGAACATTACAATCAAAATTTATTATTATTCCATTTACATAAGCCTACATAAATGTAAAAATATGTATCCATTGCATATGTCATATTAATAATGGGAACTAACTAGCCATTATTATACGTCCTTGTTTAACTAATGTTTCACTAACTAGCCATAATTATACGCATACAAAAAATTACTAATTAATCACTGAGCCATAACTAAATTAATTATGGTTCTATTACACTAAGTCCGAATACAAATTTACATATAACTCACTAATTAAATAATGCAAACTTGTCTGTCAAAATAATCTCTTCCAAAATGAAACCAGAAACTGCCTGCAATAATTACCAAAACATCATTTCTTCTCACTAATTATTTTGTACACACTACAAACTTTAGATTGAAGCCTAACATAAGGAGCTAATTTAACCTCACAATTAGTCCATACTCTCTATTATTTTGTTACTGCCTGCAATTTTGTTACCACTGCATGCATGCAACATAAGGAGCTAATTTAACCTCGCAATTAGTCCATAATCTCTATTATTTTTCATTTTACTTCCTTCTACTACTAAAATATTTATTTGCCTTACATGAACTAATGAAATATTACTGCTATGTAAATTTTTATACATAAAATGCTAAGCACGGTCATCAATTTTTATACATGAAATATTACCTCAACACAGAAGAAGTGCAGAACAAATGAAATCGACCTGGAGCAACTGAAGCTGGAGCAGCAGAACAAATGCCCGTGCACGCTTCTCAATTGGACCACCTGAAGTTGAACCGGGAATGAAAGCAACTGATAGAGTGAGGTCGTCGTTCGCGCAGACATCAGTTTATATAGGCTGAGAAATCTCATTATTGTGTTTGGTAATTGCGATTAATTAGTGCTAAATGGTAATTACCTTTTGCTAATGTGTTGGTGGCTGTTGGTGGCTGGTTTATCGCTGAACAAACGCATGTGAGAGCAGTGACATGAAATGGCACCACCTCCTCTGCCGGATTTCATGCTGATTACTGGCACCTGCTTCGCAGGCGGCGTGGCGTGGGAGCTCCCTGGGCCGCCACGTCGTCGCCGATCAGCGTGGCCGTCGGATTCAGCTGCCTGCTCGCTTCCGCCGCGGCGGTATGGCGGAGCTCCTGGGCCGCCACGTCGCCCGTGCCGATCCGCCGCCGCGCCCGCTGTCGCTTGCTGCGCTATCCCCGCCGTGCCCAGTGGCGGCCGCCACTCGGGGCGACGGGACAGAGTGCCAGTCAGGGTATTTTTATATACTGTGTGTTATTTTATTAATTTCAAATTTAAAGTGGATTATTTAACGAATTTTTCCCTCGCTAGCGCCTGTACTTGCGTCGTGCCTGGCAGCGCGTGTGCGAATCTCAGATCGGACGACTGGGAGCGGGCTCCGCACAGGCGCCTGCAAACTAGCGTTTCCGAAAAATAAATTGCTACTCAGTCAGCGGTGCGCAATAATAGTGCACGTGCACCTCACTCCTCATCACTGTGGTCTCCCCGCTCCATCTTCCTCTGCTTCCAACCGACGCCTCCGTCACCATCACCATCGCCCCCGTCACCATCTCCCGAAGGTAACATGCCACCCGCCGCCGCCACCGCCTCCTCCTCCTCCTCTTCGTGGCCTCGTCCCCTACCCATGCACTCCCCTCCTCCCGCTCCCACTACGCCTCCTCCTCTCTCACCTCCCATCATCCATTCCCCCACCCCACCCGCCGCCGTAACCACCGCCCCTCCATGGCGGACGCCGACGGCTACCCGGACGACGACGACTTCGACGACTACAACCCCCACCCCTACGCCGGCGGCTACGACATCTCCGCCACCTACGGCGCCCCTCTCCCGCCATCCCCCTCCACGTGCTACCCCATCTCCTCCCCCTCCATCCCCGCCGCATTCCCCGCCCCCGCCGCTCCGCCGCCGCCCGCGCCCGCGCCCGCGCCTGCTCCTTCTACGCCGCCTTCGCCGGCGCAGCCGAGGCCGATTTCGCCGGAGCCGAGGCCGCCGCCGCCGCCGGTGGCGGAGCCCTACTACTGGCCCGAGCCGTACGACTACGGGGATGCGCCGCGCGGTCGGCCGGTGTACTCCACGCCGGAGGTGTTCCGGGGGTGGCCTTACTTGGGTGGCCACTCGCACTGCGGCCGCGACTACTGGAGGCAGTGCATGCGCGGCCTGGATTACCTCTTCGGCCACTCCGACGGGTACGGAGAGCGGCGCCTTGGGGTGGACTGCCACGGGGTCCCTGTGTACGCCAACAGGAAGGGAGGAGTGGAGGACACCGTGGTCGTCGAGGTGGCGCCGCCGGCCATTGGGAATGTGGAGTGGCACGACGCCGGGGATGAGCCGGATCAGGGCAATGTGAGAAAATGCATTATACTACCATTCTGAATTCTCGTCATTTTAATTTTGACACGCAGCACTCGTGAGTGCGTTGAAGTTTATTCGTTATTAGCGACTGCTTCTTGTGATGATGCGTACTTACAGCGGCTATCTTGGCACCACAATGCTGAACAGGATACTTATGCATATGCCCAGCCTACCTATGGTTCATATGGTTCGTCTTATGAACAGTCTTATAGTGTTCATGGTGTCTCCGAGGAACCTACTTGGTTTTCTAATCGGAGCTACCAGGAGGTTTACAATGAGGAGGACTCTCAGCATCAGGTACTTCTCACTTTCCAGCGGTCAAACAGTGAGCCGACCAATTGTTGATCAATATGTGGATTTAGCGCTAAGACAATACAATTATTTCATCAAACTAGCTGTCATTTTCAATTAGCTTTATATGCCAGTGAATGGTTAGCCATATGCACATCAGTGGTGTTTATACTTTATACCACCCACGCATATACCTGTGCTACCCGAAGTCTCCAACTGACTAATCTTGACCTTTGAAAAAACAACAGCTGACAAAAGCACAAATGAAACAAAGTGGTTGATAGGTTCTTTATGCTCTGGAAGCTGCTTTCAGTGACTTGATAATTTATTCAGGACTTATTTGGATTGAAGGGAAAACACTGATTTTTTGGAGGGGCCTATTAATCCTATCTGGGGCGTTTGCTTCAAAGGAAAGACCATGATTATCCCTTTTTTGGAATGATGTATTTTCAGAGTGAAACAGACATCCACTCAATCCTCTTGAACATGTCCCTTTTGTGTAAAACAACCATGCCAATCATGAATTCCTCTATTTTTTTTCTTTTGGTTCAACCAAATCGCATTTGTTACACATTCATGTGAATAGAGTTCCTATAGGATTTAAGAGGACATGTCATCCAACACATGTTTTTCTTTCTCCAATTCCTGTGTTTCTCAATTTCTTCTTTCCAAAGAGACCCTTAATGATCCATTACTTTGAATATTACTCACACTGAACTTGCTTGCTTTCTTCACCTCCTGTCCACATTTCTCACATGCAGGAATTCTCGTCCAGTTATGATGCATGGAACAAGATTTCAGCTGAACCTATCTATTGTTACAATCAGCACTTTGGTGAAAAACCCCTACATGTTGAGGTTGAACCTCCGGAAACATTTTATTCTCACAAGTTGGAGTACTATGAGGTTTGTCATTGATATTTACTTTGTGTATCATTTGGTTATTTACTCATTTTCGACCATTGTTTTCTGGATTCAATTGCATTACCAAGTCAATGGTGTTTCTTATAGGCTTGCTTGTTCTGGTTTCATTTATCCATCTCTCTAACAAATGTATTATGTTTTTATATATTCTTATGGTTGCTAACTAGGTAATATTTTGTTCCTGATATAGGACTTCTCGACACACGAGGACCAAAATTATGTCGATAATGTAGAGACGTCAAGATATTCATATGAGATACAGCCTTACGCACACGCACCTGATGTTCCGCTTGAACCTTATAAGTCGTCTTGGTCTATGAATGTGGCATACTATCAGTCCTGCACAGAAGGGGTTACTTCTGAATATAATGATGTAAGTTTGATACTTCATATATTTGTGCAGCTACACAGATTGGTTGAGTTGCATATGTATCTTTATTTTTTGTAAAAGTTTAACATTTTATGTGGTTCTTTTATGTTACTTATTTAAAGTAATTTTCAAAATCCAATTTAAACCGCTCATATCACATTTGCAAAGAAGCTACTGAAACTTTACTGATGAAAGATTATGTTATGTGTCAAACTTTTTAGAGCACTTCAATTTGATGGAATCGTTAATTGCTTGATTGGAGTATAGCTAATTGATCTTTAATTCATTGCTTTTACTCCTTTGACTTGCAGCATACTCTAGCATCTGCTGAATATGGAGAGATGGAAAACTTTTTTGCATCTTCCTTCTATCCTCAGCAAACACAATCATATGAACAGTCTCATGGTGATGATAATTTCTCTGTACCACAAATTTGGCAGGGCAACTGGAATGTGCATTCTGAAGATGCCTCCCAAATTACTCATGTGGTAAGCATAAAGGTGTGCATATTTGTTTTTAAAAACTTTTTTTTTTCATACAAGCATATATTAGGGGGGCAATGCCCTGTGCTCCTATTTTTTACATGTTTCCCCTATGTACGATTGAATGTGGTATTTAGATGTTTTTTCGTAGTGTAATGATCTTGATATATGAATCACCTATTGATTGTAGAAAGCTGTCCGACATTCTGTCTGCTACCGCTGCCTCCTCTTTTTCGCAACTAAAAAGAATTTAGAATAATCTGTTTCCCATTTTGAATCTCCATGTGTGCTCTGTATCCATCCGTATGTCTCATCACTCTTCCTTCTTTTGTGCCAAGAAGAATATTGTTACTTTTGGACTTCTTTCATCAGACTAAAAGGATGTCATGTCTCTTGCTTTGGATTTAGCTGGCAGCCTAGCACCCCACTATTCTTTCTTAGATAATCTCTTTTGAGCGATAAAGGGACCTTGGATAATCTGATGTTGATAAATTTTCATTTACATTCCCCTGCACTGCATGAGCATGATTGTTGGGCCTGCCAATGCATTTATGCTAAAAAAAATAGACTTGCTGTGAAGTATTAATACTTGCTTGTCCCTGTCTATTGTACGTAGATATGTTCTCTTAAATGGACCTTCGATGTTAATTGCTAAAGTAGCATAAGGTTTCTATTTGCACCAGCAAACAAGTGAGGCTAACAAGTTCTACGCTCTTAATTAATTGGCAATTTAACAGTCATGACAGTTTATTGTTTCTTGCTATCTGCGAAGACTAGACTAAATATTTAACGGAAGCAGTGCAGTATAGCATATGCATAGACCTTTATGGTTGAATTGTGCGTGTACACGTCTTTTGTTCAAATTTATTCTACATATTCACCCTTTGTGTAACAGAACATTTCATCATGTTTAACCTGCAGGATGATGATTTCAACCATCTGAATGGCTCCTTCTGGCCCTTTGGGGAATACTTAACAAATACTGTATAGCTTATAATGTTGTAATTTCATTTCAAGATCACTTGTATGCCATTTGATTCAAACATATTTGGTCAAGTGTAAATAAAAAATATATGTATTGTAAGTGAACTCTTACTAATATATGTAGTTTATGCATACAATGGATGGTCATGGACCACACTGCCTACCATACTTTTTCTATACTGATTTTCTGTTTTTGCGAAGCTTTGGAGCAATCTTTTTTTTCTTTTTTTGCATTCTCTTACCTGGGATCTGCTGTCTACCATAATCATTTACATTCACCCACACTTGCGAATAGTTTCATGTTGTCATATAATCCTGAGTTTTGAAGATCATTTTACCTTCAAATTTATCTTACTAAATGGCTTTGTTTTGCAGCTTACAGTCTCGATGATTTAGCACTACAAATTTGATTTAGCTTGAATAAATGCTAATTGTTTAGCCTGTTGACTGTTATACTGTTTCAAATTCTGTTTGAGTCCTAGCTGAAGTAGCTTGGTTACTGAATTTGAACCCAATATGTTATTCATGATATTGACAGCACAATCCTTGCTGTATACATCATTTAATATGCTAAGTTTCCTTTGTATTTCATCCTTCATGGTTTGTTTTATGGACTGAATAATTTTATGACGAGCAGAGAAGTATTTCTTGATGACAGTACTAGTTACTAGTTAAGAGTCTTCTGTCAGTAGAACTGTATGGTTGTTTCTTTCAAGCTATTTCCTTTATGGTTCGTTCAGAATCTTTTGGGATTACGTTTCAATGATATGCAAATTTATGGACGCCACTGTATCCAGAATATGATATCTAGGGCGTCTTGCCTATCTAGAAACTGTTTGCTCTTAAGTCTTCTTTCAATAATAATATCTACACTGCTGCGCGGACCCCTTTTTTCAGGACCGATTAACTTACTTTAAAACTTGATCGTGAAGCAACAAAAGGGAACTTGGAAGTAGGCAGCTACATCCTGTTACAAAAGATAACTCCCCATTCCAAGCACAATCTTATGGTAGGTACGCTTTCGCTTTTGGTATCTACTGACTGCTAGGCCCATAGGTTGCTGTTCTCCGACAGGTTGATCTTTTCTGGTTAAATCTTTGCAACTCTCTTGGGCCTGCTTGACCTGGTCCAATAGGTTCTCTTGTGACGGCCTTCAAATGGAAGCTGGAGAGAGGGGGCCCAGAAATGATTCAAATGAAACAGAAGTTTTAAACAAATATGATGGTCAGTTAAAATTTGTGAACCTTACTTTGTTTCGTATATACTTTCTTTTCGCTTGTTCACTGGATGTTTTTTAGGTAACTTGTTCGGTGGATGATGATACAGCAAACAAGCCTTTGCCTTCTGCAATATTTTTAGCTAGAATCTCTTTTCTGATAGTTTCCCGCGCGTGTAAAGGGCCATCAAAAGGTTCATCTTGCCCCTGCAGCAGGACTGCAAAAATGGCAGACCCACTCATTGGGGATAGATATATTTTTGATACCCTGTCTTTTCTTGAATCATGATTCTTTAAATAAAATTAACTTACCCTAGGGAAAAGCATAGACAGTCCATAGAAAATAGAAAGATACTCATCGACCTTAAGGCCATCACAGCCTCCGGCTTTACATGCTGCCTAATTGAGCTGCTGTAGTTTCGAGAACTTGTTTGCAAACAGCTGAAGAATGAATGACTTTTGCATTGCTCCCTATTTGACTGAACCTTTTCTTTCGAACTATACCTGTGAAAAAGAGTGTCAAAAAGGTCGGGTTAAGCACCGAACCAGTAGTCATGAAAATAAACTCATGATCCTTCAATCTTTGGAGCAGGTACTAGCACCGGCGTTAGTCAAGTATTAACTAGTGGCTTTTAGGTAGCGGCACAGAAAGACATTCTAATGGAACTGAAACCATTTGTGATCTTCTTCTTATCAGTAGGTGAATGGACTATGTAATATAATACTGTACCTTCGTGTAGTTCAAGACTTTCATCTAGGATAACTTTCTTGTTGATGCACCTCACCTTCTTGCAATTTAGGCCATCTAAAATGAAAACCAGAAGAAGAAGAAAGGACCTTTTCAGATCCGAAGTGAGTGCCAGCATGCATTAAGTTATGTGAAACGTAAAAGCAACAGCATATACTAACCAGTTATAATCTTTCACCCTGAGGCACCAAATTGTCATTTATTTTCTATTGTTGCCTGCCTTTTCAGCACTAACGACCACTAATAATCTTTCACCCTGAGGCAACAAATTGCCATTTATTTTCTATGGTTGCCTGCCTTTTCAGTACTGTTAGTTGTGTATATATGCCATCTGTGCTTTTACCTTTCATTTTTCTGTACTGTATTTTAAGGCTAATGCATGGAGACTGAAACAAAGGGCACTATTATTGTAAACACATAGGCCCATATGATCTGATGATTCTGATCAGATCCCACTAATTAATTTTTTAGTGTATTATTCAAAGGGAAGCAGTAGAGGAGGTCAGTCGGATTATAGTTTATACAGATCCACCAGAGCTGTCGTTTGAACAGGGAGGAGGCCAAAAACTGATCAGCTCTAATGCCCAATCTCTAATAGGGGAACAGATGCAACGAGGCATGGTCACATCTACCTGAAAGCCTCCAAAGCGACGCTGGCAGCGACCCGTATGCGTTGAGCAGGTGTGTTTCTTACCCGTAGCATGGAAGTGTAGCTTTCTGAAGTTTTAACTGCGTTCATTTCACTACTAGTTACTACCCAGCACCCTTTCACCTTGTGATAGTGAGGAGCTTTCTGAAGTTTTTAACTGCGTTTACTACTATCCTCACCATTCCATTCCACCTTGTGGTTGTAATAAACAAACCTGTCTAGTCGAGCAGCTTATTTTTCTGCTTGGGCAAAAACCATCTTATGTCAGCATCAGCTTAGATTTCTGGCTTGCACTTAATTTCTGTAGCTGACCTGTTGTCATTTAGAAAAATTTTGGAGGAATAGGTCAGTCCCACAGAGCTGAGCCAGATGCTGCAGATCTCTTGCTTCTAAGTAGCTTCCTTAAGATGGTGTGATTTGTGAATAAGACATGTACTAGAATGTAGTCATGTAGCTCAAAGATCTCCACAACACAATGGTCTCGTCCCGAAAATTTCGGCTGCGTCCAGCAAGAGTCCAATCGGCACCCACATGGGAGGGTGGGGTTTTGGCTACTATTTGCTCCATCTCCTGCTGTTGCCTAGTGACCTGACCCTGACCCTGACCCTGACCCCACACCCCACAGCCAAACAAAAGATCGCAAAATTTTTCCTCGCAATTATTTAGCGGTGCAAACGGGTTGGATACCGGTGGATACTACCCGTCCTATATTTTAACCCATATTTTTTTCAGATAAAAATAAATCGGATACATATACAAATACAAGACGTATACAGATTGGTTTTGGGTCGGGTTCCGATAAACAATCGCATATTTTATATATAAAAAAGAATAGCACATGACATACTTATTTACTATTATCGCAATACCCGTTAAGCTTCTATGTTTAATACAAAAGCTAGCCATCTTTTAATATTGAATCAAACATTAGATACATCCAACAAGTTTGTATCAAACGTATTTCATACAAATTATTTGTATTTACTAGATTTCTATTTTTCTAATTTACATTAAAATCTTTCAATATCTCGGATATGCGGGTCGTATTGGATACAGGTCGAATATTGTTTTTCCTACAGCATAACCCATATGTTTTTCGAATATGCAGATTCGAATCCGGATATAACTAGGTATTATTTTTCGGATTTAAACCGGGATTTTAAACAAATCCGGTCTCGGATAGGGCAGGAATTTCCCGTACAATTATGATACTGCACTGTTTTTCACATCCATTTTCCACGGTGAATAAAGGTTCAGTGAAGCCATGCAAATGCATCAGTGCATGGCTTGTTTCCACCATTCCAGCGCATGGAATCATTTTTTTTGTTGGGCGCTGGAGTGCGGTTTTGACCGGCGAGTAGGGTGGCGACCACAAGAGGGTGTGTTTTTTTCTGGATTGAGATGAGTCGACATGCATAGGCATGTGGGTTTTGTACCCTTCTCCTTCAGAATCACGGCTGCGTCTCTGATGATAGCCAAGCCATCAATCAACTGTTCCCCCTTCACGGGTCCGTATAAGTTGTCTGCTTGTCCTGTACGTGCACAAACGCACTGGACACATATTTGTCAATCCCGAATTCTGCCCATCGCCACGCATGTGCAGTGCTACAGAACCACGGACACATCCTCACAACGCTACGCTCCGGAGATGCAGTACCACACTGCCTAGCATGTACTAGCATGTAGTAGCAAGCTAGCAACGCACACATGCATGCAGATATGCAATGAAAGGGCAGTGGATGTCTGCGTCGACTACTTGTGTTCTGCTTAATTCGTCTGTGGCCATCGAGCCGCTCAACAATTGCACAAAGATTGCGACAGGCAGAGGCCTAGAAAATTGAGGGGCTTGTGGTTGCTGATACCATGCCGCAGACAAGGAGGGCAAGTACCGAGGGGCGAGGGTTACCTACCAACCTTCAAAAGCCTTGATTATTAGTACTAATCTCTCACTGATACTGGTGATTTCCCTGGCTAATCTCTCACGTCAGATCTAGGCTCGTCATGGGTGGTACTGGTGCAGTAAGCCCCTCTGGGTTGGTAGGGCCTCCCTGTGCATTGCCGTACCTTTTAATGTCTGATATTTGCAGACAGTGGGTTGAGCACTCTGTCCTGGCTGATTTGCGCAACAGCAACACAGGTTATTAACGCGATAAAAATATAAAAAAAACATTCGACGAACTCAAGTTTTTTTAATACATCTCCGACCATTTTTGGCTTTGTTTCGTTTTGTTCTTCATTTCCTTCTCCACATTCTTTCCCTTCATTCCCCATCATCTACAACGGCATCGCTCCAAAGAAATTTGTGAAGAAATGGAGAGATAATTTCCTTCTACAGAAAATGTACGGAGAAATTTCTTCTAAATAAATTCATGAAAAGAATATGTTGAACCATTTAAAAGGACCAGAATTCATTCGTATAGGAAAATTAAAGAGTTCTTCCCAGATATCGCAGAAACTGTACCATCAGTGGAGCAGCCTGGGTGGGTGGCGACTAGCGTGGACGTAGCAAAATAGCAGGAGCATTTAAGGTCGGGAGGACAGGCACTGACACAAGTCACATGGTGCTGGCTCAGGGGCGAGAGGCAGCCATGTTGCAGCTGCCCATTGGACGATGCACTGGCAGGAGCAGGAGCAAGAGGAGGAGCTCAGCCTGGGGGCTTCAAATTCAAAGTTCAACCACCCAGCATTAGCAATAGCATCGCGCCGAATTCAAATCGCCTGAGGCCGCGGGTTTAGGATGAAAACCGTGCAAAAACAAATTCTGAAATTTGGAGCCGAGTGCAGGTTTGCTGGGCTTTTGGATCCTGGAAAGGATGCAGGAGGGCAGGAGGGGAGGGGAGGGGAGGGGAGGCGCTGCAGCTCGACGACGAGACGTGGTGTAAAGCCGGAAACGACGGTGAAAAATGCCCGCGCGGCCCCCGCCTCGTTCCCTCCATTTTGGATTCGCATCTCTTTCTCGCGCGCGCGCGCCGTGTACCTGTGCCTCTATTCTTTTTTTCTGCGTCAAAGCTGCGCATGTGCAGCAGCTACTTTCACAGTGCCCGTGTTCCCCTTCTGAATCCATCAGACACAGAGAAAAGGTGCGGATATCCTCTTTCTTTTTGCTCTCCCTGCAGTGGTCGTCGCTTCCTCCGATCTCTTCGGTTTTTCGTTCATCATTGGCGTACAAATTATTACTGGCTGTCCACAACAGGGAGAATTGCTTTTTTGCCACTCTCAACATTATCCCTTACCATTTTGCCACTCGGCCTCATTATACATACGCATGACGACCCATACGCCAAATATATATAGAGTAAGCGAAATGGTAAGTTTCATCATCGAATGGAGTGGCAAAAAAACAATTATTTCGTCCACAATAGTAGTGCTTAATCTCTTAATTACCTGCTACCACGTAGACTTTAATTTCTTTTTGTAAAACTCTATATTACGGCGTAAACTATCACGCTTCCTGTATTTAACCTCTACGAAATGAAACCAAGTATCTTACCTCGTGAAATCATGAAATCAGCGCAAATAATTTTTAGAGCGATTTTAGAGGTAATTTTGCCCACGTAGCAAGCCATGTGGCTGTCTAGTCATAAAACAATAAATAGTTCAAATTAATTATGTTGGATCCTATTGTATGCTTTCACACTTAAATGCGTGAGGGGCATTGCTGTCAGGACGAGCGCTGTCGATGCCCATAATCTTCCTCCCCTGTTTATTAAGGGGATAATCTGGGATCAGTGGAGTGTGAGCTATGTGCCAACGTCGAGGGTGATGACGTCAGTGTCGATGGCCAGCGGACAAAGCAGTTGCAGGCCGATGCGACCGTGCTAGGGCAACGGGGTCGGCGAGGCAATGCTCCGGTGGTGGCGAGATGAGGAGAGAAGGGAGATGAAGAAGATGAATTAGAGAAGCTTACAACTAGGCCTCACATTTTTTTATTTATTTGTTGTTTTGTGACTAGATTGCCACAACACACTTGCCACATGGTCAAAACAACCTCAAGGGGTTATTTGCGTTTGTTTATATGGTTTTCTGTGAGAATACCTGATTTTATAGTTTAGGGGTTAAGTAGACCAAGCGTGACTTCATGATATAAACTACTCCCTCCGTTCGAAATTGTAGTTCACTATTGATTTTTGGATATTGTATTTGATCATTTGTCTTATTCAAAAAATATATGTAAGTATTATTTATTTTGTTGTGATTTATTTTATCATTAAACATATTTTAAGCATGACTTATATTTTTACATGTTTGCACTATTTTTTTTAATAAGAAGAATGGTCAAAAGACATCTTCAAAAGTCAACAGTGAACTACAATTTGGAACGGAGGGGGTAGAATGTTTTCCTTTTCTTTGCCTTGGCTGAAATTTGCTATTTTGGCAATCGAATTTACCGTCATTGACTCAGATGAACCCACATGTCAAGAGAAGATGTAACAAATAAATGAGCTTCTAATATTTAGTGTCGCAAAATGTCAAATCCCATAGAGAAGACCTAGTCAAAGGAAAGGGCTAGTTAATACAAATTAGTCATGAGCATGTCCTAATATGTTGACTATAATCTTTAAAAGTTAAATTCAAAAAGTTTGTAAAAACGATCTTGAAAAGCCGTACCATTTGACATGACTTGTTTTTCTACAGTTTTATAAGGTTGTTTCAAGTTTTTGAAAAAAAAAATTAACGATAAGTTTGTTTGGTTTTTAGAAGCAGCCGACTGATCGCTAAATAACTTATAAGCAGTTTAGAACATGTTGTATATCTTCTTGCTCATAGTGAGAAATTTTAATGTTATTTGAATTACATAGTAATTCAATTTTAGATTTTTTTATTAGTATTATCATGGATTTGTGCTCGCTATTAAGATAATAGTGCACTTCGCACCAAAGAATTTAAAAGCTCTTTTGTTTGCCAACGAGGATTATTACATCCTGCAGGCACATGTGTGCCTGAAAATTTGATAATAAGATGAGATGGATGTTGAAGCGTGTAGAATTTTTGTGGCCAACAATGGTTGAAGATTGTTTCAAATATTATAAAGGCTGCAAAGATTGTCAGAAATTTAGGAACGTCCAGCATGCGCCTGCATCTGTTTTGCATCCGATTGTTAAGCCGTAGCCATTTCGAGGATGGGGAATTGATATGATCAGAGAAATATTTCCTTCCTCGTACAAGGGACATCGGTATATTTTGGTGGCGACTGATTACTTCACTAAATGGGTTGAAGCTATACCATTGAAGAAAGTGACGGCCACTAAAGCAATCGACTTTGTTAAAGAGCACATAATTTATCGATTTGGTATTCCTCAAACGATCACCACAGATCAAGGATCGGTATTTATATCAGAGGCGTTTCAAGATTATGCTCGGAGTTTAGGAATCACGACGATCAACTCATCACCGTATTATGCTCAAGCCAACGGCCAAACGGAATCCTCTAATAAAAGTGCTATAAAGCTAATTAAAAGAAAGACCGATGAAAGGCCACGGGGTTGGCATAATACTTTGGCGGATGCATTATGGGCATATCGGATTGCTAAGCATGTAGCTACCAAAGTATCACCTTTTGAGTTTGTTTATGGTGAAGAGGCTGTTTTACCAGTTGAAGCTATCGTCGGATCTATAAGGATTGAAGAACAAAATAATGTAAAGGCCGACGATTACAAAAATCTGATGGTGGATAATCTTGATGATATGGTGGTAACTCGATTAAAGGCTTTGGAACATATTGAGCGCGACAAGCAAAGAGTCGCCAGACACTATAATAAGAAAGTTGTGCCGAAAACTTTTGAAGTGGAAGATCTTATGTGGAAAACATTTTACCGATTGGTTCAAGAGATCCTAAGTACGGGAAGTGGTCACTGAATTGGGAAGGACCGTTTAAAATCAATCAGATTATTCCTGAGAATGCATATATTTTGGAGACACTTGAAGGGCAAGTTTTCGGGAAAACGATTAATGCTAAATATTTGAAGAAGTATTATCCAAGTGTTTGGATTGGAGTTTAAAGAAAGATGTTTATAAAAGCCGATTCTGAATGGATCGCCTATAGTTTAAAAGTCAACAAATACTTGGACCGAATCGATGTTAGTATTTCACTCAACACGTTGCTGTTGAGTAAAAGTCGATTCTGATGAATTGCGTATAGATGGAAACATTGATAAAAGCAAAAGAACTTACGTAAAGGGAATAAAATTATTACAAAGGCACGAAGGCCTTGAATGTTTTGGGCCTAAGAGAGGCGTAAAGTGTTTATCGGCACATTTACCGATCCATCCATAGAACAACGTTTAAATATTGGCTCGCAGGCCATTTATTCACAAAATTGAAAAATAGCTGCGGTGGCATCAGCGATTGTGTCACGGATCTGATTGACGATATCAGTATCTTCTTCGGTTGATCCGGGCACAATCGAAATCTTTTTCTTGGCTTCCAGCACCGCCAAGCCGCAAGCTTTCACTGTTCCATGCTGCTCTTTGAAAGCCGATTTTGACTCCTCAAAGCTTGAGCGAGCGGTCGCTTCGGTTTTCTTCACCTTCTCCAATTCTTGTTCCAAGGATTTAACCCTTGAAATTGCTTTGGAAGTAGCGATTTTTGCTGATTCAACCTCCTGCTTCAGCCTGGGGAGTTTGTCATTTTGCGCGTTGACATCCTGGATAAGGGCTTTGAGTTCTGCTTCGGCATCTTTAAGAGCCTCCCTCTGGTGAAGCCGATCCAAAGCAGCATCGAAATCAGCTTTCTTCTCCCCAAGAGGCAGCAGCTTTTGGATGGCAGCTACCACTTATTCTGGGAGAATCTCTTTGACAGAGTCTGCTATCTCCCGTACGGCAGAGGGATTGGCCAGAAAAGCCCATTCGTTGCCGACTAGCTCCCACATTTGTTTCAGCTTTTCGAGGGTGTCTGGGAGAAGTCGGTTGGCTTTGGGTGGCTCAGCTGTAGATGGATCGGCAGCGGCGACTGGAGGAGATGGAGTCTTGATCGGAGAAGAAAGAATCTCCAGATCATCATCGTCTAGCCAATCCATGCTTGAGGGATCGAAGTTCAGCTCATCGGTTTTTCCCCCATCATAAGTAATCACCTGCGTTGATTCTATTATTACCCGAACTGGGCTGCGGGGTTGAAACATATACTGAAGAAAAGAAATTTTTATGGTTACAAAGGATTGGAATTTAAGAATTTCATGAATTGAGTTAAGAAATTTCCGATTACATCTTGGGGGTTAAAGACTGGTGGCGTCTGCGATGCCGGTGAGGGAGCAGGTGTGCTATCCCTCTTCTTTTGGATAGGAGAGGTGTCCTGAAATTAGAATTCCGATAAGAAGAAAACCGAAGGAAAGTTATGAAAATTTGAAGAAAAATCAAGTGCTTACTGTGTCACATACTGACTCTGTGCTACCAGATGTACGCACCTTTTGCGGTCTTGGCCTTTTGGTTGCCAATTTCTTCTTCTGGCCAGCATCACCATCGGATCTTCCTGTTGATTAAAATTAGTAAGCAATTTGATTTGGAAAGGATTAGTTGTAATAAGCCGATTGTACCTCTTTTCTTTGGTTGCTGCTAGGAGGATCCTTGGCTAAATGCCGACGCGAACTTGGCGGTCGAATGGAGGCGTCCGGCTTCCTCCCCAACAAGTTTGGACCTGGGGCGTTTGTCTCCGCTCTGTAAAGGAAGATAATGCAAGATTAGTTATCGGAAAAGAAATGATAAGAGTTAGTAGTCATACGCAAGTTAGTGACCTCGTTCTCAGAAGACGATGCATGATATTGAGATTCTGTTCTTTCGTCATCTGAATCCGATGGGCCTGACTCAGAAAGTTTTTCCTCTTCATCGTTGCCAGAATTATTATCATCATCATCATCGGAATTACCAGAATCGGTATTTTCCTTGCTACTTTCTTCCGATTCTGATGAAAATTCTTCTATACCGACAATCTTTGGCCAGTTGGGTTTGCAAACTTCTTTCTTGCCAGTGAATTTTTCTATTAAGGCTGTAGCTCCACCTTCTGTGGCATAGATGTTCTTGGCGATAGAATTCCACCAAATTTTAAACTCTGGAGAAGTTGCAGTCCACATTACGAGCTCCATCGGCATTTCAAACTCGATGTGTGCCACGGCTAAAATTCCATATGCCGATTGGGAGTTCAAGTCTTCTCTGGCATTTAAGTGGCGATATATGAATAAATCATAAATATCTTGTCCTAAATTGAATTGCCGAGCAAATATTGCAGGATGGTAGAAGTCGTTAGAAGGTTTTCTGATATGAGTTCTTGTGCTGAGAATAGCAAAGAAGATGCCTGGAGAGATGAACTCTTTAAATACTGACGAGACTTCGCCACTTATGCTGGCAGAGAATCGAAAAAAGGAGGGAACTGTGTATCTGTCCAAATCGGTATACGGATTGAACTGTTCTAGGTTATATTCCGATTCAGACATGGTGAAGAATGCAGCCAAGGAGTGGGAGAAATCCTCTTGATTCAGGCGCCTCTTATTACAATTAACAGAGGTCATTTCTCCATATGATCTACAAGGGCGTTCATTGCCATCGGTTTCTTCTTCATTTGAAAACTCTATATCAAAATTAAGTTCTCCTATAGAGTTGTATATGTGGAGTTTTAGGAATAAACAGATGAACCAGAAGGGGCCACCTAAGTTTCCAACTGAATGATCGGATCTTTTAGTGCAGAGGCCTTTTCTGATTTCATGCATCATCCGATATGTGGCTCCTAGCAAGTATTTACCGATTGCTAGTTTTTGTCCTGTTACCAAAGCTTCGGCTACTCCTTGATAAACTTTGCTGGGACTCAGAGATTGGCCACAGAAAAAGAATCTATCGAGCCACATATTCAGAAAGGCGATGTGCTCCTCGTTCTCGACGTCACCTGTTTTCTGATGAGTACTGATGTAACGCTGCCAGCCAAAGTTTTTTTCAGGCACCAGTTTGAGTGTAGCAGGAACGTCAAAAGCTGATAGCATCTCTCCATCGGGGCTAAGACCGGTTAACATAGCTACATCTAAAAGTGTAGGGCTTATTTGGTCCTGTTGGGAAGAGGAATGCGTTGGCCGTGTCACACCAGAAATATGCCAATGCTGCCATAAACGGTTCATCCGCTGGAGGAGGATGCAAAGAAAGGAGGATGGCATCGGTAATCCCTAACTTAGTCCACTGATCTTTTTTCTGGCAATAAACCCGAGAGAGCCAGTCCTTATATCCCTTGATCGGGCTAGGCCAGGACCGAAATGCCGATTTCCAACTATTCATGTTCAGTCCATCGGCAAACAATGGAAGCCTCGCAACTGAATGATCTATAAAGGTCGATGGATCGTTTTCTCCTACCGGACCTAGGGAATATAAAGCTTCGGAATCGAAACAGCGATATAATACCTGAGACATGTTTGCCGATTGAAACATGCCGCGGTTGGTGCAGGCCGGGAATCCTCGAGCTCGTGAATCCGCGCAGGAGGTTTGTCTTGTAAGAGAGTGTGAAAATGACGGCGAATGGCTGCCTATTTATAGCTGTGGTAAAACTAGGGTTTTTACCGGGGTGTGCGACGTTACTGTTACGGCCATATTGCGTAATGGGCTGCCACATGTTCTCATAGTGGGCCAGAAGTGAAAAGTGTGGGGGTAAAACTGTGAAATGTTTCAAGATCGTTGAATGGAAAATCCGATTTTTGGTGAAAGTTCGGCTAATGAGAAGATCCCATTGCCAAACTTAGGGGCATATGTTAATACCCAAATTTGGCAGAAAAATCGGATATTGTAAATAAGTCCATGATTATCGGAGTTATTGGGCTGCATCAGAATGTGGGCTTAATTATTAAAGGTTAAAAGATGTGTGAAGAGAATTCCGATAGTTTCAAGACTTTGAGAGAATTACGAAGCTACGATCGGAAGATGTGTTCCACGTCGCGGTAAATTAGGTCGTGTTGGTTTCAGCTTTGTAACAGTATAAATATCCCAAGTCTCGTGTAAACGATACGATAAAAACACAACTACTCTTTTCGAATCCGATCAACTTCGTCGAAAGACTTCAACTCGCAGGTATAGCTATCTCGATGAAATAATCGATTCTCTTCTTGTAACCTGTATGCATGGCTGTATCGCTTCGATCTCATGTATGCAAAGCATGTTAGACTGTCTCGGTTTTTACCGATCTTTAACATGTTCTCATATGTTACACTGTCTCGTTCAACCGATCTATAATATGTGTTTATCCTGCAATGCCGATTGTCAATTATCTCATATGCTTTTCCTGAATCCGATATATGCAACTGCCTCGTTCAATCGATCTTTCGTATACTTGTTTAGGATTTCGCATGTTCAAATTATTTGCCGATTAGCATTGTATTTACCCGTTTTAGCTGTTAACCTTTAATCAGCTCATAAACTTATGCCTAGATTTAGATCTGAATATTGTCTTGGTTTGACCAATCTATTTAATCTATTCCCTGGTTTAATCTAATAAATTGATCCAAAGATTTATGGCTAATTCTACCTATAAAACAAAAAAAAAGATGAAAAGATTCACATTTAAACGTTCAATTATATTTGTTGCTCTATCGGACATTAAGCCGATAGAATTCTAATCAGATTCTTTAAAGCCGATGCATAAGACCTGATCTAACTGTTTCGTAAAGCCGATTAGGGCCATGTCGCTGACCATTTATTCCTTATCAATTTATAGGTCAAATTGACTGGCACGTTTGGTAATCATGGTTGCGACGCAAACTCTGATTTGACGCTTCCGTGGTGTGTTTACGAAATACTAATTTTCGTGTCAACTAGTGGACCTCTTATAAAACTTGGGAAAGTGTAAAAGTACATCGAACATGCCTAGTAAAGCATATTTTTTTAAAAAAATATATAAAGTCAATTTGTGTCGGTATCTAAATAAAATCATCTACGTTAAAAAGTGGTCCTATCACTTGAGAGGAAATAGAATTCCCATATTAATTGAACAAGAAGACGTTCAGGACTTCTGTTTAGCAGGCCCACGTTGTAAACATAGTATAGACATTATATATTTAATTTCGAGGTAATAGCATAGTTATATGCTGTATTGGCATCTTTAAGGTAAGTAAGGAATGAGCCGGGCGATGCAAAGGCTGAGGACGATGAATGGGCGGTAATAATCACGCAGGGAAATCTTGGGTGTACCCTTGGCGCGTGGGCCTAAAGATTTCCCCTGTCCCGGTTCGAGCGCAGCAATGGACAGTGGTGAGCGAGACACTGTCTCCACAACGGCCAAAATCCATCTTGTCATCTGATGGGGGGCTCACACAAACCTTGCGACACCACAAAATGGTTTGATCGCCACAGTCCATCGCCATACAGCCTTCCTATTTTTTTTTTTCGTTTCCAACATGGATCATAACATAGAAATGAGAATTCCTTCAATATGTTTCTTTTTATTTTAAGTAAAGAGGCATTATCAGAAGATATAATAAGCACCACATTTTGAAGACAACCCTATAAACAATATGAGTTTATTAGCACGTCCCCTAACTATTTTTAACCGTTAATTTAATCTAATCCAATGGTGTCTTTGGGATCTTAACCCCAAGGGGTCGAGACCTAGTTCCTTTGACATCCTGGCCCTCCCCTCGGAGGCCACCGCGCCAGCCACGAGAAGCCGCGCCTCGCCGGCGCCGACGACGACAGCGCCAACGCCAACATTCTAGCACCATTAGCATCGCCAAGTCCAAACCTCGCGCGACGACACCCTCGCTGCCGCCTCATCAGCTTGAAGCCGCCACGGCCCCGGAGGACGTCACCACCACGCTGAGCCTTTCCAAAACGGAGCGCGGCGCTGACAGCATCAACAAGTTGAGGGTGCACGAGTGCTCCATATGCGGCACCGATTTCGCCTCTGGGCAGGCGTTGGGCGGGCACATGCGGCGCCACCCGCTGCTCAACCCGCCTGAGCGCGCGGTGACCAAGAAATACGGGAGCGCTAGCATCAACCTGGAGCTCGACCTCAACCTGCCGATGCCGTCCGACGAGGAGTCCGTCTCACATCCGCCACCGCCAATGGTGCTCGGCCTCTCGCAATTCAACGATGGCAACAAGGCGATCCTCAGACCATCTCCAAGGAAGTATCTTCAGGGGTCAAAATCCCTTTGGGAATAAATTCTGATGCTCCAACAGAATCTCGTCGTGGTTCTCGTCAGAAGAAATTTCTTCCTACATTCCTTTTAGAATGAGATTCTCTCTTCGTTTTCTTCGTAAATTTCTTCGAAGGGATGCTGTTGGAGATGGTAGGGAATGAAGAGAACGAATGTAGGAAAAAGAATGGGGAAGGGAATGAAATGAAGAGAATATGGTTGGAGATGGTCTGAAGCTCACGGCCTCTGCGGCTCCGGTGGATTGCCATTATTAACATGCCGGCCAGCCTCATCAATTCTTTCCTTAACACTGATTGATCGATTTTTTCTTCTTTCGAGGGGATTTTTACCACACTTAAGTTACACTCACTTACAATCTGTTTCTTAGCATGAATATATCAAGGAAACTGTTACGTACATAGGGAAGGTGGAGAATGATTTCTGCTCTTAAAACCATTTTCAAACATGTCCTAGGATTTAATTCCTAGTGTATTATTTTAGAATACCCACGTCAAGCATACAATAGAGGATGGACGGTCGAAAATGCTCTCATCCCTTTGGGGCTGAGAGGGATTATGCTAGAGGCCCCCTAGATAATACTCCCTCCGTTCTATAATATAGGGCGTATTAAAAAATCACAAATACCAAGGCACGTCTTGATTTGCATGCATGGCGCTGGGTGTTTCCTCCATTGTTTCCAACATAATGCCGTGCAATAACTCTTGTTTGGAAAGAATTGATGACCTAATTAACTCCAATTAAGCAGGACGCAGGGGTATTTGAGGAACAGAGGGAGGGCAATTAGAGATGTGCCTTGTATTATGGAATTGCATGGAAAAATCTATACGCCCTATATTATAGAATGAGGGAGTATACAACAAGGTCCCTAATAGGCCATCTTGCAAAACACCACCAAACACCTCAAATCTCCTCTAGGCCAGGTCTAATGGCCGTCGGTCTGGGTCAGGTGATATCGTCCAAGAGCTTGATCCTGTGGCTTTGGGTTTGCGGTTTCGGGTTCATTGGACCGTGTCTAATGCTGGTCAGATCAAGTCTAGTAGCCTTGTTCAGATGGAGTCCGGTGGAGCTGTTTTAACTAAGGTTTAGTGTTTTAGCACTGTTTTCCTTGCATCTTTTTTTGAATTTGCTTATGATTAATTGTGGGTTAACAAACAAGTAATAAAGGTAAATTGGTGTTTTCAATGGATTAATCTTTGTGATACAAGTCTAGGTGGATCGTGGTTGGTAACGCGTCGTGACGCGAACTGGCAGTTCCTAGGTTCAGAACAACAAAAAAGTTGCGTGAGACAGTCAGACTTGGACTTAGGGATCATGAATATGGTGATGGTGATGTGGATGATAAACTTCAACCGACATGAGGATCCAAGGCACGACAGGTGGCTGAGGGTGCCGAAAACTTAGCGGTTAAGTAGAATCGGCTTTGTTCGAAGTGTGCGCACCTAGTGAGGCACATGTATCGGAATGTTCCCAAGGTGGTGAGATGTGTGTGGGATCAAACCTCATCCATCTAGGAGTGATCCAATGGTAGTTTCAATTTTTCACGAGAAATCATGATACCCTAGAGCTCTTGGCATATATAAGGTGAAGGGATGTCTCCCACCCCACTTGAGTCATTTGTGATAGTTAGGGTTGAGGTTTGGGTGTGTTTGTGATGCACTTTGTGAGTGCTTTTCTTATCTTGGTGCGGCTTTGTAACACCCTCAAACCAAAGCAATAAAATCCACCGAATGTTCGTCCAAGTTCTTGTCTAGTTTTTATGTTTAATCTTTATTTCTTTGACGTTCTTCTTTCTAACTAGTTTATTTGCTCCCTCTCCTTCTTGCTACTAGTCCATGATGCCTTGTGCTTACTCATATGGTTTAAGACCTTTATTTCAACCTTGGATAGGGTAGACATCATGTTTTCTCACTAGCTATAGATCTATCCAAAAACTTCTTCCACGCAACGGTCAGTGTAGAAATTTTAGAAAAATTTAGAAAAATAGTTAAGTGCTTCAAGTTGGCGAAGTTGCGTGATTCACATATCTATCTGTCATAAAAAATTTTGGAGTGCATTGGATGCATCATATGTACGTCATGAGTTTAAAAACGAGCCCCAAAGTTCATGTGTGAAGTTCTTAGCAGACCTCGGTGCAATAAGTTTCAAATTTTTCTATAAAGAGTTTTGATTACAAATTTTGACGAGGGCTTCATGACTTATTAACACATAAGTAGAAACATTCCCAAAATTTTTTGAGCCCATTAGAGCGATCGACGATCCACTTCTGTGAAGAGAGATAAATTTCTGAAAGAAACTTTTTTTTTCCTAAAGTAGGTGTAGTTGTTCGGTTTGTTCTCTTTTTGCTTTTTTTTTTTTAAAAAAAATAGCTTTGGTTGTTTGTCTTGTTATCTTTTATCTTTTCTAAAGTAGCTTCAGTTGTTTGTCTTAATCTAATTTCATAAAGCCAATTTTGAATTGATTTCTTCTTGCTTGGACAATAAACAACTAAGTTGGTGAATGAAAAATTTCCACATATGTTCATGAATTTTATCCATCCAGTTTAGGGGCACAAACAATTGTTAAGTGTTTGATTTAGGGTGAGGTGGATTCGAGACATACATTCATCCTCCTCTGGTCGTCGTATCTTGGTTTTATAATTGTATCAGAGTAAGGTTGAGTTCTTTTCATGATTTTCACCAATCATTTGAACCTTTTCTACTTGTTCTTGATCGAGAGCCACGGCGAAGGAAAAATACACCACCAAACCCCTAGTTTTTTATGGAGATGACTTTTCCTTTTGGAAGGCTTGGATGGAGTCATAAATCATGGCTCAAGGCTATAATCTGTGGCTAAAAGTTAAGAATCCTTATGATGTTCCTGCTGAGGTTACGGTGCTATAAATCAAGTGTATGTTGAGGTTAACGTAATCTTCTCATCCAAGGCTTGAATCGTAACGAGTATGAGGGCATCATTCATCTTTAGTCCGCACACATTGTCTAGACTACCTTTAAAACACATTATGAGTGGATAGATTATATAAAAGTTGTGAACTTGAATCATTTAAAAAGATAGAGTGCAACTGATTCACACTGAGGCCAGAAGAGTCGTTGGATTGTTGTTTCAATCAATTCACTAAAATCCTCAGCGATCTCCGCTCGGTGGGCACAACCTATACCGATGTGGAGGACGCCAAACATTTTCTTTCTGCCTTAGATATCAAAATTTAGGATGTGAAAGTGACCACCATCATACAGACAGCTAACCTGAGTAAGCTGACCTTGGATGACCTCTACTCAAATCTCAAGACTCACGAGCTTGAGCATCTCTCAAGAGAGCAAAGTCCTCACTTCACAGTTTTTTCGCTGAACCTTCTTGACGAATGACCTAGAGCTTTTCTAAGACTGGTTCCTCTGATACCAGTTGTTGGAGCCCGCTACGATCTTGCCATCTTATGGTCCACCAGCGATCCAGCTCCCCCTAAGACGCCCAGGTCCCCACATATATTAGCTCAACTGGAAGCACAACTCAGATTCTGGCCCAACTCAACCCAAAAGACTAGCCTGGTGGGAGAGGGTGCCTTCACCTTTTAAGTTGTGCTCCCCATCACCAATATCCGATGTGGGGACTAAACCCAACAATCTTCCCCATCACACATCGAACCATCTGTATAACACCGTGCAATCTTTTGGAGACGTTCCGGATTACCGACCATGGCTCTGATACCATTTGTTGGAGGCCTCTACGATCCTGCCATCTTATGGCCTGCCAGCGATCCACCCCCCCTCGAGACGAACACTTGGTCTCGGGCCCAGGTCGCCACATGCATATATTAGCCTAACTGGAAGCACAACCCAAGTCATGGCCCAACTCAACCCAAGACTAGCTAGGTGGGAGAGGGTGCCTCCATCTTTTAAGTTGTGCTCCCAACACCAATATCCAATGTGGAACTAAATCCAACAGACACTTTCTATATATCATAATCCAAAAACAGATCCTTTGAAAATCCAAAGATTGAGACATTTGAGTATGATAGCAATAGTTGTAAGTTGTTAACATAGTCGCCCTGATACTAGCATAGTTTTTTAAAAATGATTGACACGCGCATTTCACGGCAAAATAGTTGCCAACTGCAAACCAGCTAGCTTTGATCTATCATGAGGTCCCCTGAATAGTTTAGGATGCTTTTCATCGTCTCATGTGCTGACAAATAAACAAGATATCAGCTGTGAACAAACGAACGATCAAAAGTGTTGATATGTAGCTAACTAGCCAGGCGCACAATGAAGTCTAGCTAGGCTTCTGAGGTCATAGCTTTCGGCTAAACAAGCTGCTGATCGATCGAGCTAGCTGATAACTAGCGAGCTGCATGGTCATGCCTGTAGCTACTGATCCATCACTATCAGTAGTAGCTGATTAAAAACCTCATCTTTGTAATGGTACGGATTAGTGATGGGGATACTGCATGCATGAATCAAGGTGGCTTATTTACTCAAGGCCCGTGATTTGGTTGGCAAGCAACATGGAGCACGTACTCATGGTTCTCATAACAGCGCCCATCAATACATCTGCAGAATGTTTCACCTTTTGTCAACGAAAGCAAGAAGCTGCATGCAGGTACGTGACCCCAGCTTTCTTCGGTGATTATTATCGTTAATTAAGCTCGTTCCGTATGAATATGTATGATGACGATCGATCGATGGCTTTAAGACCGCAAGCAAGATGAGCTTTACTCGATTCAGCCACACCGGCTCTGCTAGCTCATCGCATGTGCTAGCTAGCTAGCTACCATGTACGTACGTACGTGTGGAAGGGTTTGGAACGACACACAAGTGTGTGTATAGCGTAGCACATAAATGTGGTACGTGATCAATGGCTAGTTAATGGCGTTGTCTCACGCAGAGAGACCGTCCACTTAATTAGCCCAGTGGCTTGATAGCATCTCGGCCGTACATATAATCGATAGGTTCACAAGGTGGAAAATCAAGGGAGCCAGCCTGAAAACGAAATTAAGCATTGTACTTGAGCTGGGTGAGAAAATTAACCTGCCTTTTGGATTTCACAAACTTATTGGAAGAAAAGTAACCTCCTCCCTCTCTTTTATAGTTTTATTTATCTTATTTACTTACCTTCTTAAAAAATGCCAACTTCCGCAAAAAGGCCCTCGCGTAGTCCTCCCAGGGTGGCTCGGGGGCGACCCAGCGAGCCCGCCCTCCACAACCCGAGCGCCGCCACCGGTGCCGCCCCTTCTCTCCCTCTTGTCGCTCTCCCACCATCTCCTTCCTCCACTTCCTCTTGTCTCTCTTGGCGACGTCGGACAGTGGCGGCGGGCGGTCCGGTGGGTCCAGTAGGTTAGGCGGCTAGGTGGCCGGATCCGTGGCAGCGCGACCAAGGCGGTCATGTGATGTGGCTCAGCAAAGCGCTGCCTTGCTCGACGCTGGCGACAACGGCGAAGCGGCCGCGGTAACTCGAAGACGGCGGCGGTGGCGCTGCCCCAAACCCTAGCGTTGCTGCTGGCCGGCGAGATGGCGGCCTCCTACTCCCCCGGCTTCCCTTCCCCTTCCTCCTCCTCTCCCTCCTCCCTCTTCCCCTCGTTGACGGCAGTTCCTGACCAAGACCACGAGCCCGGTGGCGGCTTCTTCGCGGTGCCCGGCCGGTCCTCCCCAGATCCGGCCGGTGGAGGTTCTCCCCGGCCTCCCACTTCGCCGGCGGCGTCCTCCTTCCCCCAGATCCGGCGCGGCCAAGATCCCTGCGCATCGACGGATGGCTTGCAGCAGCTCACCGCTTCATCGGCGGGCGGGCGGTGGCTCTCAGCGGCTGCACGCCGGCCAGGGTGGCCGATGGGGTTGGCGGCCCTCTTCCTTGGCCAACGGCTCCCAAAAGGGCGTGCTGCCGTGGCCGGATCTGGACATCCTCCTCCGTCGGATCCGGTGGCACGGGCGCCACCCCTGCTTCTTCGCGGCGGTAGGAGCAGGTCAGCGCGCGTCGACGGCTTTGTAGGCCGGGTTGCTGCGGTGCTTGTGCTTGTAGGCCGAGTGGTGGTGGCGATCCTCGCTTGTGGTGCGCGTCGAGGGAAGCGTCTTCGCTGTCCCTCCTCTTGATGGCGACACCCGTTCTTCTCCTCGGCGGCTGTGTTGAAGCGTCACTGCCATCCCCTCCTCGCGGCGGTGGTGTCCGTTCTTCAGCTCGGCAGGCTTCAGTGGTGAGACCGTGCACCTTGACTCCTGTGGCCTTTGCATCGGCTTGTGGCCTCCTTGTGTGGGTTGCGGAGGTGTAGGTACTCCGGGCGAGAGCCCTGCCTAGCTCTTGCTTAGGCCAACGTTCTTGGCATCCTCGGGTGTTGTTGCCCTTCTTGGAGTCTTCGTTGTGGAGTTTCCTACCTTTCGGAAGTTAGGGTGAAAACCTAGGTCTAGACTGGCGATGGCGGCGACTGAGTCGGCTCTACCTTGTTGAAGGCATCAGCCGAAAGACCTTTCACACTGTAGGTTGGCCACTCTCGGACCGTGCTTCTTACTTGGTGGTGGCAGCCTTCTTCGCCAGGCCCTATGAGCGTGCTTTGCGGCTGCAGGTGTGGGTTGTTGGTGTTGTTGTTGAGCATCCCTTGCGGTGGTGTATGACGTCCCTCTCCTTTGACCCTCTGCAAGACCCTACACGGTGGTGACAACTAGCAATCTTGGTGACCTTTGCTTGCTCCGTGTTGTAAGTTTGCGGTGTGCCTGGGATTTTGGCCATGCATCCCTCATGGCGAAGTTGGTGTTGGCTCGTGCACTCTTGGGTGTTATGGGCTTGGTTTGTTCAGCGTCGTGTGGCGACCCCCGCTTGGTTGGGTCGTGTTGTTCCCCTCTCCCTTCTTGAATAGCTTGGTTGGGTGGTGTTCTATTTCTCTCTCCCCCTTTTCTCTGGTGTAATTGTTATTTTTTCTCTCCTTCTTGAATGAAATGGCAGAGCTCCTGCCCTTGCGCTAAAAAAAAATTACTTACCTTCTTATTTACTTATAATAAGCTAAATTTCAATAGCTTTTTCAAATAACTTGAAAAGTCCAATAAACTTTATTTAACTTGTCTTTTAGAGTTTGAGATGTAGTCTCGAGATAATAAAAGACAACAAAAGTCAAATTGCTTAACTCTTTGATTTGGAGATAAGCAGATAAGATGAAACGGTTACTGTATACTGTATTAGACTATTTTTCAAAGAATACACATTTTAAAGACACACAAGAGTTGTGGCCGAACAAAACTGCCGCAATCCAAGTGCACACCATTCGAATCATCTTGGTCACCCGATTCGCATCCTTAAATTTGTTCGAGTCGTCCATTTCAAAACTTGGAGAAATAACTCTGCTGTCGTGGCACTAATGAATATCCATTTGCTCATCACAGGTTGTGCTTGTGTGGGACACCACACCAGGCCCTCGCGTCGCTCCTCTAGGGCGACTCGTGTGGCGGCGGCGGCCCCCCTCTTCCTCCTTCTCTCCCCTCCTTCCTCCCTCCTCCTTCCCGCGTAGCTCCCTGCATCTCCCCTCTCTCCAGTGATTTGACGCCATATTCGGCGACCGGCCCCCCGATCCGGCGGTGGGGGCACCGAGCCGAGTCTTGCCGTGGCCGTCGTCACGTTGGCGTTCGTCGTCGCTGCTCGCACGCGCGACCTCGCTGTGCTCCTCGCCAGCATCCTCCCTCCTGCTATGCGCCGGGTTGTGGCGCTGGATCCAGCCAATGGCCTCCCAAATCCAATGGTGTCGGGCCTCGGCGACCCGCGGTAGTAGGCTTGTGGCGGCGGCCATTGGCCGTCGTCGCAGAGCCGCGCGGCCGTCCTCCTCCTTCCCCAGATCTGAAGCGTGGTGCGTGGCCGCACCAACATCCTCCTCGTTCCCTCTCTGCCGTGGTGGTCGGCAGCTATGGTCTTCTTCTCTCCCCGTCGTGGGCGCCGGTGTTCGGCGTCAATTCTCTCCGGCGGGGCTGGTGGGCGGTGGCTGTTTTAGGTCCCGCCCCTGTTCTTCGGCCAGTAGTGTGTGCCCCGTCTCGCCGCTCTCCTTCTCACAGGACGTGGGGTCGTTCCATCCCGTCTCCCGTTTCACCCGCCGTGCATCGTCCCTCGCTAGACGTGCGGATTCCCTTGTTCGTCCCCACCTTTGCGCGTCGTGGTGGAGCTTGTCGCTGGTCTCCCTCTTCCTTCTTCCCCTCCTCTAGGGCCCGTCTCGGCGATTCTCGTGAGCACTTGTACTCAGGATCCTCCTCAGAGCAGCCCACGCTCGGCCAGCCCTTCCGGGCATACTTGCTTGGGCAACCCCTTCGAGCGACCTCGAGCAACAGGTCTTGCTCGAGGCACTTTGACTTGATCAACACAGGTGGCAATGCCTCACCCAAGGCTGTTGTCAGCCTATCTCTAGCTGACGCCTCCTACGTCATCATCCTATCCTCATCAGGAACCATGTTGGAATTTCATGTTAATATGTTGTTGGCATCCTCATACTTCATAGGACCCATACAAATTATATTATTGTTGTTTCTATAGATATCTTGTCGTCTATATGCTTGGTGTGTAGATATGTTGTTGTCTATATGCTTGGTTTATATGCTTGGTCTATATGCTTGATGTATACCTTTTTTGCGTTATTTTGTTGTCTGTTTTGGGCATCAAATGAATATTGTACTATGTAAATAAACGAATATTGCACTATGTAAATAAGGGTGCACTGAAAAATGGGGCCATAATTTCATGCCAAGAGTCCATAAAAATTATGTTCTTTACAAAATTTAGGAAATCTTGAGTTAAGAAATCATTAAAAAAATGAAACCATATGAGAATTTCATGTTAATATGGTCTTGATCCTTATACTCCATAGGATCCTTATACTCTTTCTATAGATATATTGTCATCTATATACTTGATGTGTACCTTTTTGTTTTGTTTTGTTATATGTTACGTACATCCAGTGAATACTATCACTACGACAGAAGTGACATTTACTACCGGTTAGTAAGAGTTAACAGTACCGATTTTTGAACCGGTAATGGTAATTCAGGACTGATGCCTAGGAGGCATGAGCCGGTACTGAAGGAGTCTATACTTTAGAAAAAAAAGTTACGAAAAATAGAGAGAACTAGGACTCAAACACAGCACCTCTTGCCCCTTGTGATCCACACCTATCTTTTTTAGCTAACTCACCCACCCACACGGTTTGATATAACTAGCTCATGCATATCTTTTAGTCTTTTCTAAAACAAGGCACTGATGAGCCCTCATCAGTACTGGTTCGTATTACGAACTGATATTGATGAGTCCGCATGCATGTCAGCTGGTCTGTACCCGTCCGCAAAAGGAATCTTTAGCATTGCCTCCAACCAGTACTAAAACTCCAAATCGCTATTGTTGCTATTAATCGGTACTGATGCCACTATCAATACCGGTTGCAATCCAACCAGTACTAATCGTCGGTCGGTATATCGGTCCAGTTTTCTGATGGTGCATGCCAATTAAATAAAGGTCCACCAAACAGAAGACATTAAACAGGACCAGCGCGGAGAGGCGTGGTATCCTTTGTGCACATATCCCAAGGAGATGCTCAACGGCGCAGATTCCACGTGGATCAAACCCACATTCCAAGCTGAAAAGCTGGGAGCTAGGCAGACGAGTCGTTGCTGAGCAGGCAAAGGCCATCATCCTTGGCATGCAATGCTTGCAGCCGTGATGAGATTTGACCCAACCCGGCTTCCGCTGCCATGCAATGCAATGCAACTGCTGCACTGCACGTATGGACCTCGTGCCTGTCACGTTGCCATGCGTCCGTCCCGTTGGCTCTGATGCACGATGAGCCCTTACCAGCCGAGAGCCGGCAGGGAATGACACCGATGAGGTCATGGGCTGTGGGGTGGGGTTCAATTTTTTGGGTAATTCGGGTTTAGCAATAAATAGTGTACCAGGCTGTGAGGTGGAGTTTGGTTTTTTTTTGTAATTCGGGTCATGCAATTCAGGAACCAAGCCGAACATGTAGAATCGAATAGCATAAAAAAAAGAACTGAACCGAACCCATAAAACTTTTTAAAAAATTGGTTTTTTCAGGTTGGTTTGGTATGGTTTTCGGGGGTTTTTTTTTTCTCAACCCTAGTAGTTAGTATAGAGATCAGAAACTTCTTTTATCATCTTCTTAAAAATAAAGATCTGCCGGCCCTTAGACCGGTTGCACGTAGGTACCCGGCCGACCCATCACGGTCGATCTTAATCCAGGCCATTTAATCATGCAGAAATTAAAGGAGACGGAGGTGAAGCCGCGAAGGCAATTAAGGGGGCGATATCGTTCTAGGAGATAGCTAGGCCGAATTCGATTCTTGCAATCACTAAACCGGGCCACTGTAGTACGTGCCGAGTCGCTGTCCGTTTGACAGCAACCTGACGATCAAGCATGCAATGCAATGCTTAATTAATCTGTCTCTTGCGCCTCCTAACTAAAACCTCCAACCCATTAGCACTTGCCACGAAGCCAGGGGCTTAATTAATTACCTCCTAATCAATTCACAACGGAGCTGGTAGCTCTGGTGGCCACTACTTAAACAGGAGATAGCTCATATATATCATACATGCATGCATGCACACGCATCATTGGTCGATGATGCTCCAAGCTGATTAATCAGCTGATTAGCAAGCAGAATCAGCCATGGCAGCCACAAACGGACGACTGGCGTAGTACTAGGAGAGACAGCGATCTGTTGATCCCGACCATCGCCTTAATTTGTTCCTTGTCCTGTTGCAAAGAAGAGAGAGAGAGAGAGAATAATTTAGGAGATGAAATTAAAGGGAGCATATAATTTGTTTGGAGGGTCTGTGTGCACCACTCCTTTGCAAAGCCTGCTCTGCTTGTGGAGGAGACAGACGGATCAGCGTATATCTAAATTAGCCTAGGCTTTTGTGCCCGAAATGAAATTGCCCTGTCAATCACAATCCTGTCTGGTACCGTGACCCAACTAATCCATGGGCGTTGCCATTGGATGATTGGAATATGTGCGTCATATATACGGCTTATTCACGTCGTTCCTTTTTGTCATTTGCGGAATTAAAAAAAAAATTCTCCGGACTCACCTTCTTGATTTCTTAAACACAGCCAAACCGAACCAAACATTAATTTCAGCGATGTGATGATTGCATGTTTCGTCACATTTACCGTGGTAATATAACAAGTGCAATAGTGATCTCCGTTAGCGAATAGTATAAAGCATGTAGCTTGAATATTCTTTGTCTACAAATACAATAGACGGAGAACTAATAATAGAACTTGCTAGTCTATCTTGTGTGTCACCATTTTTTTACCTTTTCTCGACTGAACGTTGGACTATTAATTGTTACTCTTTTGGTTGTGTATATCATGTGACGTAGAGGTCAAAATTTTATTCCGTCGTCTCAAAAATACAGCAAGACTTATAGATAGTTGACATCAAACCATTGTTATTTTGTTGGTGACTATAATTTCTAGAGCAAGAGATTATTGGGTCAAATATGCATTGTCCTGGGGTGTAAGAAATTACTAGGGTACTCCCTCCGTTCTTTTTTGTTTAACGCTTTTGACTTTTGGACATATTTTTGACCATTCGTCTTATTCAAAACATTTATGTAAATATCATTTATTTTGTTGTGATTTGTTTTATTAATAAAGATACTTTAAACATGACTTATTTTTTGCATGTTTGCACTAAATTGTTTAATAAGACGAATGGTCAAAAGCGTGCTCAAAAGTCAAAGACGTCAAACAAAAAAACGGAGGTAGTATTATAGTAAATGCCACTTAGTAGATTGGGTGCATAAAAACTTTTTCTTCCTTTCTTCCTTTTATTTTTAATGGAAAGAGCACTAGCATTTCGCTCAAAATCCATGCAAATTACGAACTTCATGGGCTTCAAGCGCTGTCATGGCTGAACGAATGAGCTGAAATATTGAGCTTCAAGCGCTTCAAAAAGCAGGTTAGTTTGGTTCAACTAGGCGGACTTTTAGTATTTTAAAAAACGGTCTTAATAAATTCATGAAATAATTATGTAAAAAACTAATATATTTAGCATCGATAAATAGAAAAAGGCATATTCGTGAGCAAAATTAAACAATGGTCCTGGTCAATGGTAAATCGCTCCCAAACCTGGCAAGTATGCTACTGCCATTGTGTACATTCGTGTCAACGATATCTCAAAAAAAAAAAAAGGTGCTGTGCGACCTTCTATACTAGTTTCTATCATTGTCCTATTTTAGGTCTTGTTCTTAATTTTCAGCGTTACGCACCGTTTCGTATCATTATAGCAATTTTTGCTATTTTTATATAGCCTATATGTTGTGATAATTTATAACATTTTTTAGTAGCTTTTAGTAGTCCTTTCAAAGATTTAAAACTATTTTTAATTATTTGTTTACTCTTTATACCTTTTTCCGAGAGCTCTCAAACTACAGCAATACGAGAATGCAACGATACGTTGAAAAGAACAAATCCTTAGCCTATTTCGGCTTTTGCGCAGTAAAAATCGCTTCTTCAAACGCAAACAACAATGATTTTGGATATCTGAGTCTACCCAAACTTGTTTCCATTTTTAGAACTTTTGAAGTCTAGTATTTTGTTTGTGATCGTTTCCAAATAAGAACCGTCGAATAGCAATAAGCAGCGAAAGGAGGTGTGTAGATGATTAGGGCTAGAACTTAAAGCCCAAGGCTCGCGAGCTGATTAGGCATGGCTCGTGCTTGTCTTGATCGTAAAATAACATGAGCTGAACCTAACTTTCGGCTTAGTGGTGTAACCGAGCAAGAGCCAAGCCGAGTTAAGACTCTTGTTTGTTTGGACTCGACACGTATGCTAAAATGAGCTGCAAATTTTTTTTGTTTTTATCTCCTCTCCTCCCTCTTCCTACCAGTGTTGAGTTCTCCCTCGTTGTCATCATCTACTTAGACATGGCATGGTGGTATATCGTAGACCTTGCCTACCTCTCCCGTCAATCGGTGGTCCGCCTCCTAAGTCCCTCCCATTTAGAACAGGCGGCGTTCAATTTAAGGAGGCACTCCGCAAGCGATCCCTTTCTTCTTCTGGTGGCCTCCCTATTCTTCTCCAACTCGAAGACGACAATGATGGTCAGTAGCTTCCTCCTCCTCCTCGACAGGGGGTGGCGGTGGTGGCGGTGGCTTTTTTCATCGGCTCAGTGATGATGGTATCTACAGCGATCCCTTTCCACATATACATGGCGAGATCTAGAGATATGTCGGTTAGCAGTTCTAGACATGCAACACCAAGAGCCATGGTAGTAGCAGTGGCCTATTTTCTCCTCTTCGTAGCAAGAACAACACTCTCTCTCTCTTTTTTTTGCCATTCACGAGCTTCGGACAACTTGAGCCGAGCCGATAGACTAACGACATGAGTTAGGTCCTCTGTTTGAACTCGGCTCGTTTCCATCCTTGGTTAGGTGAACCAAAACAGAAGGAACGGCTATGGCAGTGTTCATCGTGACATGCAGGAGCTTGGGATCCCGTGAGCTGGACGGGTGCATCCGGGCGGTCAACTGGAAATTAACAGCAGATTGAAAGCAGGATGAGATGGTAGCAGCAGCTGGCGGTGGCCGGTGGGTGGTCCCGCCCCGCTGCGCTACGCTGAAATCCTCCCCCTCCTCGGTTGCTCTGCCTTGGGGAGCTCCATCGATCGGCATCGCTTGCACTTGCTCCCCTCCGTTGCTGCAAAACACAGCCACCATCATCCCGCACGTGCCATGTCGGGAGCACTGTACTGTGGACTCTCCATGGACTCAAGAGCGTCTCCAATCATTTCTAACTTAGCATATTTTAGACAGACACTTTTCACCGTTTATCTGTATTTTTTTCGATTCTAGGCCTTGTTCTTTTTAGCGTACCGTTGCGTTGGCGTATTACTGTAGTAAATTTGGGAGCTCTAAAAAAGAGGTCTAAAGTTTTTTTAAAAATAATTTAAAAATAGTTTTAGAATCTTTGGAAGGACTACTACAAGCCACGAAAAAACCTTACAAATTATTGCAATATATAGGCTATATAAAATTAACAAAATTTGCTACAGTAATACGCAACGATACGTAACGCTGAAAAGAACGATATGTAGCACTAGAATGTCCTAATTTTAATGTCCATTGGAAATGCTTTAACAACGTGGAGCACTTAGGCCCCGTTCTTTTCAACTTCACAGCTTAACGACTTATCTATGTTTTGAAAAGACATATACTTTGATATTTTTGAGTCCGTTTTTTCGATGTTTGGAAGGTGGGTTCTAACGCTTCAAAAAAAAGTCAAATGAAATGAATTCGAATCTTGAGACTGTCTCGTGATTCTCTCGAAGTTTAGTTATTTCAGTCGTTCAGCTATTCAGCCATTCAGATCAGCTAAAAAAAATAGAACCTTAGTTAGTATGTTTTGCACATGTTTCTTCTTTAAGTTATTTCGCTATCATTTTGTACTTTTTTAATGTTGTTTCGCAATATTTTTGAAGTGGAAAAATAAATATTTATCCGGCTTTGATTATCAGTCTTGATTTTCTATACCACTAGTTCTAGGCACGTAACAAAAAAAAACCATTATGTGTTAAGATAACATATTTCTGGGTTTGACTCGATCACATGATAAATCATGGCAAACTGAATAATCGGCTTAATCAAGTGGAGTATTAAACCGCAACACATGTCTCTCAGAAATATATCCATGCACAACTGCAACGTTTTAAATCGAGATAAAATAATAACCCGTGTTCAGAAATTAACCCACGGGTTAGAGATGCAAATACTAATCTTCCCTGGAAAAGGGAAGAGAATAAGATGATCCCTCTGTTGCGATGTTGGTAACCGAAAAAGATCGTAACATAGGGGACATAGACGAAGTAGATCAGCATGGTCGTAGAGGAAGCAGACAGCGAGTAGTTACATCGAGTGCTTCTTAAAAACTTTATTCACTGTCTCTTGATGCATGATCTCGATGGCGGACATCAGAGAACTGCTCTTCCACTATCCAGTCCATGTTGGAGAAAGCGAGATGGAGCAAGCAAGCTATTTTTAGGGAAGAGGAAGCTATCTCTAGTGTAATTATCAAAACGGTATTCATAGGAAGATTTCATGGATGAATATCCACTCAATGGGTTAAAATGACCCACCATCGACTTAAAAATACATTGTTAGCTCTTCGTCGAAAAGTTATCTTCTATCAGAGATAAGATTCTATGAATAGATATCTCTCCAACGATGTGAATGACCCGGCAGTAATCCTTTACGCGGGTTTTCTTCCCTCTTCTTCTCTTTACCACATGAGCTAGCGGGGTAGAGCATACTACATTATTTAAGTTGATGCCACCCACCCCACTAACAATGTGGTGCTAAAGAGTTTTCACTCCCCACCCCCTATACATGAGGCTTTGAGATTTTCAGAAATCATTTTCAAATATGTTGGTCAAAGGCCAATTATTCTAGCATTATGGCATCATGGCACAAACAATAGACTTTAATGACAAGGAGAATTCAATCCGTCAAATAGATTTAGCAAATTGACTGTCAAGAATAAATGATGCATAGTTTTTATAGTTGTAAAAAATTTATTTTCGACCGCCCTTCCAACATTTCAAATAAACTTTAATGAAAGTTTCAGTTTTCAAATAAACTTACTAGAATTCGTCGCATACAATGTATTCTGCTTAATACATTTCGATACATAAACTTTACCGAAGAAAAAGATCGACTCTTATGAAATTTTCAAAGGAATACAGTACGTTGAATACTTGCTAATCTAAACATTAATTGTAGCTTGTCACTCAATAAGCTTTTGCCCTAGCAATGGTCTAGGAAAATATGTTTTTTTTAAGCTTTTAGACGACGTCAACAAGTGTTGTACATGCTCTTACACATGAGCGTGGATTGCTACTTTGCTAGTCTGTGATTGTCATTTTGTTGTGTATCTTGGTAATGCGAAGGGGGCAGGGTTCATGGTACCGGAAGATTTACGGTTGTTTTCGAGGAGAAATTGACCTTTGTTGGATTTTTGGATGTGGTTGGAAGGGAGCAAGCGGGCTGGAGTGACATGCGGCCGCGGAGACGTTTTTGTCCTGGAGCACCACCCACACCAGTACAATTAAGGCCTTGTAGCAAAATTTGAGAGTTTTTAAATAGAGGTTTAAATGTTGTAAAAAAAATAATTAAAAAATAGTTTTATAACCTTTAAGAGGACTACTAAAAACCCGAGAAGAATTATTACAAATTATTACACCAAATAGGATATATAAAAAAAGATAAATTTTGCTAAGCTGAAATATACAAGGCCTAAATGGCGACCGCACGGGATCATGAATTCAGGCTCTCGGGTCTCCAAGCCTTTTTTTGCCCCCCTGAATATGCTGACCTCTCTGCACTACTGATTTGGTGATGAATGAATGGGATCGAGCAAAGCCCAACTTTGTTCCATTTTTCCGATTGATGCAACTGATAGATGATCCACGAATGTATATATTTGATCTACAAAAACATTAATGTACCACATACCGTTTTAAAGGTACATGTGATTCAAACGATGTCACGAGTGTTTCATGTGTTTCATACGGTAGTGTTATACCTATGTTTCAAGTGAAACATATATATCGTTCAAACAGTAGCCCTCTTTAGTCAAACATACCCGTGAGATGGAGTATTCTAGAAGAGCTAAAAATGAGGCATCAACTTATTTGACATAAAAAAAACGTCCTTGTCCTCTTAGAGATGAAATTGAGAGTGCGATTTCTTTGAGTGTGCCTCGAGGGTTGGAATTTGACCTTCTTTTTCTCCGCTGAGGGCATTCAAGTCGCAGTGGTGGAGAGTGGGCATCGATCCTCATCGTAGGCAGATGTAGTATAAGGGAATCTCTAATAGCAGGGTCAATCACTAGTTATAAGTAAGTTTCATGTCATCTATAGACAACATGTAGGCAATTTCTTCAATGAGTTGACTAGAACATTGCCTTTATTAATATGGGCCAATTGTAATAAAAAGCATGCATCTTATAATTCGTTATACACCAACTCTTATCTAAGAGCTGGTCTCTATCTCTATTCGCTCCTTCTCTTCTCCACGTAAGCAAAAAGATAAGGTGTGGTACCTACAACTTGTTGGCTTGGCACCATTAGAGCTGCCCTAACTTTGCCTCTTTTAGTATAGGATTAGGGCTTAGGTTAGTTTGTAGGTATCATTCTTGATCCCAGTGGATCTTTTGCTGCCTTGGTGACTACTGATGTGAGCAACAGCATTGTCCAAAGTTTGAGGTGTAGGAGGAGAAGGGGCTCGGGGGGGTAGGTGGGACGTGTTTGTCGGCAATCGTGCTAGGCATAGGAGCGTGCACATGATCCTGGCGGCACTCCACATTCCTGCAGTCATGCTTCTGTCACGTCAACAACTTGCTTGTGCGTATTGCAAATGTTCTCACTATTTGTTCGACACCCTGTGGTCCTTTTTGTCGAGATCCACCCCTACTGCATCATCCTTGTCGGGCATTACCACGCCAGGCTCTAGGACATCTTTGATAGCGATATTGTTTTGTGTTTGTGCTCAGATCTAGAAAGTGGAGGGAAAGGAGAATCGAATGTTTGGATCCTAGATTTTATCTCGCCATTTGATAGTGATTGTAGACGGATTGTTTTACTTTTGGCTATTAGGAATAGCACTTGTATTCATATAGGGCCCAAAGGACCAGTATATATACAGAGTACAAGGGCTAAAAGGAAAAAGGCTAGAAAATCCTAATACAGTAAAGGGACGGGCCAGGCCCAAATACACGGCCCAATATATCTCTAACACCCCCCTCAAACTCATGGTGGATCAACAACACTGAGTTTGCAGGGAAAAGAATAATGATGACATCCCCCTCAAACTCATGGTGGATCAACAACACTGAATTTGGAGAGACAAGAATAATGATACTGTCGAGTCTGTGCATTTGTAAAGAAATCTGCCAACTGATTTGCTGAAGGCACATACTGAAGAGCCACAACCTGCTCCTGAACCTGCAATCTCTTATAAGAAGCATCAACACCAATATGTTTGGTGAGCTCGTGCTTCACTGGATCCCTAGCAATAAGAATAGCTCCTGTACTGTCAGATAAAAGAGGGGTTGGCGTAGCAACAGAAACACCAAAATCCTTAAGTAACCAACGCAGCCAGATAACCTCTGTCGTCAATAGAGCCATAGCCCGCAACTAAATTTCTGCACTGGAACGAGAAACTGCCTTCTACTTTTTAGTCTTCCAAGCAATGAGAGAATCACCAAGAAAAACACAATAAGCGGAAAGAGAGGCGATCAGAAGAATCCCTAGTCCAAATAGCATTGGAATAAGCACGAAGGTGTAAAGAGTTGGAGCGAGGAAAGAAAAGATGACGAGAGATAGTGCGACGCAAGTAGCGCAAGACATGAAGGAGATGACTATAGCGGAGCTGAGTAGCAGCAGAGACAAATTGACTCCGAATATGAACAGTATAAGAGATATCGGGACGGGTGACACCAAGATAGATAAGACTACCAACGAGGTGACGATACCGAGTAGGATCCAAGAGAGGTTCGCCATTGGTGGGTCGAAGCTGAAGATTGGGCTCCATAGGAGTCTCAGCCATCCGATCATCTGTGAGAGATGCCCGATCAAGAAGATCCCCAATATACTTATCTTGAGATAGAAAGATCCCCTGCGACGTAGAGGTAACTTCAATCCAAAGGAAATAACGAATGGGACCCAAATCAGACATGTAAAATTGCTCATTGAGACGAGTTTTGACAAAATCAATAAACTGAGAGTCATCACCAGTAATGATCATGTCATCGACATAGAGCAGAAGAAGAGTGCGTCCAAGAGATGAGGTGTGGACAAACAACGCAGGATCATGATCACTGACAGAAAAACCAGCAAATAGTAATCACTGTAGAGAAGCACTGAAACCAAGCCCTAGGAGCTTGTTTAAACCCATATAAAGCAAAACGAAGGTGAAGAACCTTGTCATCAGAAACAAAATAACCAGGTGGAGGCCGCATAAAACCCTCTTCATACAGTTCTCCATTAAGAAAGGCATTTTGAACATCAAGTTGATAGATAGGCCACGTACGAACAGAGGCCACACCAAACAGCGTCTTGATAACGGTCATGTGTGCCACAGGAGCATAGGTCTCATCATAATCAACACCAGGCTCCTGTTGAAAACCACAAGCCACAAGACGAGCTTTATAATGCTCAAGAGAACCGTCAAAATAAGTCTTGATCTTGTAAACCCACTTGCAAGTAATGGGACGAACATGGGACAGAAGAGAGACAATTTTTCAAGTGCCATTACCATTACAGGAAACGTCAACGGTTTCGAGTGCCAAAACCATCGAACAAAGCGCACAAGCCGTCGGGATACTATTGTCTCGACGGCTAGCCGTCGAGAGAAAGCCATCGAGAGAACTCCGTCGAGAGAGAGAGAGAGAGAGACATTGTCTCGACGGCTTGGCCGTCGAGAGAAGTTCTCTCGACGGCTACATTAAGAACTGTCGAGTTTATTGCACCAGACGCCGTTACCGTGGGACGGGCTTAGTCTCGACGGCCACCGACGAACAGTCGAGATAAAGCGAAAGCGGGGCCCACCAACCCAGCCTTCCCTACTCATGTAGTCTCGATGGCCACAGGGAAAACCGTTGAGAGAAATCTTGTGTAGTCTCGACGGCCACAGGTAGAACCGTCGAGACTATCCTGTCTAGGAGTTGTGTAGTCTCGACGGCTTCTTCGACGTACCGTCGAGAGTATGATCTTGATAAAAAATTGTTTTAATTTTGTAAAAAATCTAGAAAAGCTAAAGAATGTTGCTCAAAGAAGCAGCGCTTGTTGCACCTGCAAACCCAAAAGCCCACAAAGCATATATCCCATTCGTCGCACACATGCGACAAGATCACAATTGACATGCTCAAATACACTCAAATAATTAAAAGGCACACATTTCACATCTATTAGCCATCAAACGATCCAAATAGCCCGCACGACATACACACATGTACAATGTAGCAATCACAATCGTACGATAACCAAAATGTATATATCGTAGGCTAGCTAGTCACCTAGTGCTCGCTAGACGGAGGATCGCCTGAAGGGGGTAGGGACGGCTGGGTAAACAACGGGGGAGCGCCATCGAACAGGTTGTTGACGAAGTCGGCCTCCTGGCTGCCCGATGTGTCCCTCCTCGCAAGATGAGTGCTGCTTTGGGCAAGCAGAACCCGAACCCTTAAAACAAATATAGACTTATTAGTTAATGGTATGTGTTGAAATAAAGTAATATCACATATTTTGAGGTCGAATGACTTACCGTCTTAGGAACGTACGGGTAACCACCATGTGGGCGAGCTGGGCCCACGTAGTCACTCTTTGGGGGGTGGGCATTGTCTGAGCTTAGTGATGAGGAGGTGGCGGGCCCCGTAGTAGCTCTGGTAGGGAGGTGGTGCCCCGAATCCACCACGATACGGTGGTGGACCACCGTAGAACCTCGGACCGCCACTAGTCCCGCTTGGGCCAGCCTAAAACACATTTGGCATAAGACGTGTTAATCGAATGGTAAGATCTATTTGACGGAATATTTAGAATTTAAGTACATACCCCAGCTAGTCGAGATAGGTTCTCCAAATAGGCGAACCTTGCCTCGAACTCCGCACGCTGTCGAGCCATCTCCTTCTCTTGCCTCTTTCGCGCCTCCTTCGCCGTCCTCAAGCTTTCTCGCATCGCCTGCATCATCTGCCTATTCTCTTCTCGCTCCTCCTCCCTCTCCGTCCGGAGTCTGGACTCGAAGGCGCGTCGGCTCTCGGCTTTGTGTGTGCCCGGCTACAGCAGTGCGGGCATGTAATCCTCGGACCTATAACAAAGTTTTGTCAGTAGTTAAAAATTTTAACTTAGTTAACTTTTAATATAAACAAAGCCTACCTCAGGTGGTCCTGACCTATCGCCAACAGCCTGTGAGCCTTCCCACCCATAGTTTGGTGGATGAGCACGGGGTCCAGCGGCTCATCCTCCGGGTTCTTCTCTTGCCCCCATGCTTCTCAGCGTAAGTCTCCTTGTAGCGTGCCTACGTGGAAGTGTACAGTGGGCATGAATGGTTGAATATCACATTAAGTCAAAACTCGGTATGAACAATTTACGTACCTCTTGCTGCGCAGCAATGGGGTCCAGGGGCCCCATGGAACCATCCTTATTCTGCGATGAGTGGCCCCTACAGAATACTTGCAGCCACGGAGGCAGCTGCCCGGTGGTGATGGCCTGCAGAACAAAGTAAAGAAATTATGATTTTGAGTTCGAAAACAAATCTACTAATAGGGAATAAAGAAGATTACCATTTTCTTTCTAAGCTGGGCGAAGGACATCTTCCCGACGGTAGTCCTGCCGCCTTTCATCGCACGGTTCTTCTTGTCTCGGACACATCACGGAACTCTGGCCGCCCAATGGTTGGCCAGGGCCTCCCAGGCATCCAGGACGTTCGAGACCCAATCTGGCCGAACGGTGAGATACTGTGGCGTTGTGAGGTACTTCGTCCGAGCAAAAGAGCTGCCGACCCTTTCACCGTGCTCTCTCCTATCAAAATTAAAATTTACGATGCGTTAGAAATATATACAAAAAATAGAAATTTATTAAGTGATTACCTGTAGAAGTCCTCGATCGCCGAGACTTGTGCCCCAGACATCAGATCCTGCACCTTCTGCTTGGCACTTCTGTCTATCACTGGGTCAAAGTCGGCCTCCTCCAACCCTGCACGAGGACGGTGCCTAAGCAACAAACAAGTGTGATAGTAATGTAAGTAAATACCCTTTCGACAAATGACAAAATAGAGATGTTTTTAAACTCACCCAAAACTCCCGCTTAATCTCCTCGGTGGCGGTGATGTCACCGTGCTTGGCGACCTTGTAATCATCCCAGGAGTAAGCCGGATGGGATGCCCCCTCCTTTCCAACCATCCCAGGGTAATACTGTCTGATCAGTATCCTAAGCGCAGGACCTGGCTGATCAGTGTGGTCCTTTCTGGGATGGACACAGGACATGTTGCTACAAAGAATAGAAATAACGGAGCTAGTATTTTGCGTTGATAATAAGATAGTTCACAGTTATAAGAACATACCTATCCCCATCAATCTTGATCAGAATCCGATCCGCCGGATTTCTTGGCGCCTTGGGCATCTTGTTGGGCACCTCTTCTTCTTTGATGCCTGACTAGCCCCTCTCTGGCTAGAGCCCGGCGTGTCCGCCTCGCCGGCCTTGGACTCCTCAGTGACGGCCAGCTCCTCATCGGAGTAGTGTCCGCCCTCACGGACAGAACCCGATGTACCCTCACGGTCGTCGCCCTCCTCCTCAGAGGTGCTCCTCCTGAACTGTCGTCGTGCCATCCTGTAGATAAAGTAATGTTAGCGAAAAATAATAAATTATAAAGTAAATAAAAATATTTATAATTAATAACCTCAAGTTAGAAGTATGTGTCATCGACATCGAGAGGATCGTTCATAGGTTCCTCGATGTCGCCCGTGTCATTGGGTGGGTTAACTTCTTCATCGACATCATTATCAATTGTAGCTGTTAGATTATCTAGCCCATGACCCAATGGTGTGACTCCCCGTAACCCTCATACACACCATTCCTTCCTTTAACCAATCTGGCCTGCCACGCCTTTATAGCAGCAACGGTTAAACGACCACGCTTTTGTCTTCTCTCTACGGTGTTTTTCTGAAAGGCATTTTTTGCTTCCTAAACGGATGACTTGGTTTGAGAAAAGCACGGTGGCAATCAAAGAAACTTCCCCCATGTGGCAACTGAAAAGCATTTGAATCATCCATACATGCAGGACAGCTTAATCTCCCATACGTGCTTCATTCAGAAAACATTCCATATGCAGAAAAGTCATGAATAGACCACAAAAATACGGCCCTCATGCGGAAATTTGAATTTGTTTTTCTATCATATATAATTGCACCACTATCCCATAACTCTTCAAGCTCTTCAACCAACGGCCTCATGAAAAAGTCTAGATTTTTTCTAGGATTTTTCGGACCAGGTACAATAAGGGATAGAAACATAAACTCTTCTTTAAGTAGAATCGATGGTGAGAGGTTTAGAGGCATGGTGAAAACTGACCAGCAAGAATACGACGCGGCATTCATATTGAACGGCGTGAATCCATCTGTCGCGATCGCAAGACGTACATTTCTTGGTTCCAATGCAAAAACAGGATGCCTCTGATCAAAATGTTTCCACGCTTCCCTATCCGATGGATGAACCATGACATCACCCTTTGTCCTTTTACCCTCTTTGTGCCACCTCATCTGCTGCGCTGCTTTCTTGAGTTAAGAAACATCGTTGGAGACGTTTTGTCGATGGGAATGTGAAGCACTTTTTCTCGCCACATTTGTCTGTCTCTTATTTCCTACGGCGTCGTCTATCTCCACATATCTTGACTCTCCACATTTATCGCAAGCACGCTTATCGGCATCTTCCTTATAATATAACATATAATGATTGGGACAGTAGTGTATTTTCTCATATGACATTTCTAATCCACTTATAAGTTTCTTACACTCATACCAAGTAGGTGGCATCTTATGACCTTGAGGAAGAACATCGGACCACAACGATACGAGTTCGTCAAAACAATTAATCGAGAAATTATACTTGCATTTAATAGCCATCATCTGAGCCTAAACAGACAACAATGCTACTGTGGTTCCATCGTGCAACGGTTATTTGGTAGACTCAACAAGCCCCATGAAATCGGACACAGGCGTGGATGCCTCCTCGTCCTCAAAATTATGGCCAAAATCTTCCATCAACTCATTTATCCGATCGATTTCATCAAAACCTTCATCGGGTACGGATAGGGGTGGTGCACACGCAGCACGGTGACTCTCCCCATGATACACCCACCGATGGTACGCGGCTTTGTAATCATGTTTACATAGATCAAGCTCTATCTGGTCCACACTCAGCACAAGGTCATGTCACCTTAATAGTAAGGTCTGACGCATGCTGGAAAGCATGAGTCACGAATTCATCGGTCTTTTCGTACCATTCATCCATGTGTTGTTCGTTGGGTTGCCATCCATCGTACATCCAACTTCTTTGTTCTTCCATCTATGATAGGCACACGTCATTTCAAGGGAGGGTTTTATGACAGGCTTAGGAAAGCTTCTAAACCCACCCACGAATGACCGATCGAGCGAAATTCATTGCGACACCGGTGGGTTCGAGACGAAATTTCGGCAGCATAACCCTAATGGTTCTCCAGTGCAATGATGGTCCAGGAGGGTTACTAAAACCACCGGGAACTTATGTTATGCACATGAGAACCTCTTAGGATTATGCCGTCGAAATTCACGTCTCGAACTCACCAGTGTCGCAATAAATTTCGCTCGAACGGTCATTCGTGGGTCATCCATCGACGCCTACGATGGCGATCCATTGGACAATTCAGAAACGTTTATCACATCTCGTATGAAACAAAACGAATCGCCATTTGTGTTACATACGAGTTGTGCCGTTTCCGAACGGGTGACGTACGGCTAGGTCACAATCAAAAAATACTAATGCGGACATAATATTAGTAAGCCTAATATATTACCTAACAAAAAAAGGTAATAAATAACATTTACGAATTAATAATCAATCAACAATCAAAGGTAATAAATTATTTGAAATAAATTTTTTTTCATTTAATTTTAGTATTTCACAAATTTTTTTCTCATCTACTAAAATATTTTATTTTATTTATTAATTAATTACCTAAATTAATCACTGCATTAACCTACAAAAGATTAAAGAAAAATTTATTAACTATACATTTAATTATATTATTTATTTTTCTAAAATTATTTAAATTTTTTATTATCTCCTTAATACATTGACTAAATCTAAATTAGTATCGACTAATGATGCATGGGCGTTGACACTCTGAGCAAGTCACGAAAAAACCATCATTACCTCGTGACGTCGACGGTCAACGATAGGGACGGCGTCGGATATGTGGAGGAACGGAAAAGGCGATGCAAATGCTTGGAGGAGAGGCGGCGATGGTGCAAGCTAGGCGGTGGCGGCATGCGGGCCGAGGCAGAGGCGGCGGGCCGAGGGGTCTGGCAGATGCGGCGAGGCAGAGGAAGCAAAGGCGGGGCCAAGGCGGCGGCAGAGGTGGCAGAGGCGGCGGGCAGATGCGGCGACGGCAATGACCTAAGATACTGGGCGGCAGAGGCGTTAGCGTGAGGCGAGGCGGGAGGCGGCACTGAGGCGGCGGCGGCGGCTGTCTAAGTCGGCGGCGGTGACTTGAGAGAGCGTTGGCGGTGGGACTTAGGCACGAATGTGCCTAAGTCCCACCGCAACGATTAAAATAAACGATGTCTCGACAGCCGCACGAAAACCGTCGACATAGATACCCCTATATCGACGGCTTTAGGTCAACCGTCAACACAGTGTCCACCTAACTTGACGACCACACGTCAGCCGTCGACACCACGTGGCCAGAAAGGTCACTCACTCGACGGCTCAATAGAGCCGTCGACACTAAGTGGCCTGTTCGGCTAGCCTCACTCGACGGCTCACTAGAACCGCCGACACTAAGTGGCCTGTGAGGGTCTTTCACTCGACGGTTCCTTACAGGTCGTCGGCATAAATGGGTCGCTCACTCGACGGTTCCATATAAGCTGTCGAGACTAACTTGTCAACCAGACATAATTTGATTTTTAAAAATACAAAACAAAAATTTTTGCTCCTAAAAAATAATGCGTTGACGTTTGTGTATCAAAAACAATCAACAGCAAAAAGATAAAAAAAAATCCGAGCATCTACCGCAACGAACATAGACGAATGGGGTGTTTTTCGGCTAAGTTATAGGTTATCGTACGGTATCGGATGTTTCGTTAGTTATCATACAAATTACTTTAATTTCAAAAATTGCAATTTCAACTATGAATCAAAACTTATGAAATGATGTAATATATAGGAATTATTACATTGATTTTTCTCCTTAAAAAATAAATAAATATCAATTAAACTGTAATATATAGTAAGAAAATTGTATATTTAAAATAGCCTTGTCTCGACGGTCTAACGTAGGGCCGTTGATACAACTAACGCCGTTCGGCTTGCCTCACGGACGACTTTATAGTAGACGGTTTGGTCTTTAGCCGTCGAGACTAAGAAGCCCTGGAGCTTAGTATCGCTGACCTTATAGTGGCCGCCGAGATCGTCTTCATTGTATCGGACGGATTCGGTGATGGCCGTCGATTGAAGTCTGGGCACTCGAAACTATCTCCTCTTCCTGTAGTGTACGCTCAAGCGCAGAAATCTCCTCGGCCATTGCATGCTGCCACTCAGGATGAATGACAGCATTACAATAAGAAACTGGCTCAGTAGAGGCAGCACCGACAAAACCAAAACGTTCATGAGGTCGAATAGAGCGACGATCACGAAGAGCATATGGCTGAGAGGTAGAAGCTGACTCCTCAAAGGATGAGTCAACAGGAGAAACCTCAGCCGGATATTGCGAGTGTAAAAGAAAGGATGAGGAGGAACAAAATTAGATGAAACTGATGGAGAAGAGATAGTTGTCTCTGAAGGAACACTAGACGTAGGAGGAAGAGAGTCAGTGGACTCAGAAGGCTGTGAAGACGTGGTAGACACTGGAGGAGGTGCAGACATAGGTATAGACAGTGGAATAGGAAGAGTAGAAATGGGAGTACCTGGAAAGGTTAGGAAAGAGAGGGATTCGACAGTAAAGGATGGAAAGGAATGATGCGGATAACTCGTCAAAGGTAACGTCCCGAGAAATCCGCATCCAACGACCAGTATGATCCCAACAACGATAGCCCTTGTGCTTATCACTATAACCTAGAAAAACACACTCAACTGACTGGGCAGTTAGTTTAGTGCATTCACGTGGAGCGAGAAGAACATAGCAGACACACCCGAAAGATCGAAGATCAGAGTAGTCTGCTGGGTGTCTAGAAAGACGCTCTATAGGAATACCACCTTGAAGAGCAGAAGAAGGTTGAAGATTGATGAGATGACAAGCAGAAGAGTCAGTCTCGGCCCAGAAGTGAGATGTATTAGAACAAGCAATCATGAGAGCACATGCGGTTTCAAAAAGATGACGATGTTTACGCTCAGCCACACCATTCTGAGCATGGGTATCAGGACAAGAGAACTGAGACAGAGTGCCCTGCTCACGGAGAAAACTACGAAGATGCCTAGAAAGATACTCCCCTGCAGAGTCAGCTGAAAAAACACGAATAACATAGTCAAACAGAGTACGAATCATGGTGGCAAAAATTTTACAGATAGACAAAACCTCACTACGAGAAGACATATATGTATCCAAGTGTGGCAAGAAAAATCATCTATAAAAATGATATAGTACTTATGACCACCTTTTGACACAAAAGCGGCTGAACCCTAGACATCAGAATGACCAAGATCAAACGGACGAGCTGACACAGACTCACTAGAAGGATAAGGAAGTTGCACCTGTTTGCCAAGGTTGCAACCCGTACAATCAAGATGTACAGGACCAGACACAGACCCTAAAAGACCAATACTAACCAAAGACGATAAACGAGAACCACAAAGATGACCTAAATGATGATGCCATTGAGCAAAAGACGTCGTGGAGAAAGCAACGGAGACGGAGAGACTGGCAGAAGTAACGGAAGAAGGAAGAAGCCAGTCAAGCTCCCAGAGACGCTGAGAGTCACGACGCCGGGGGCCAGTACCAACCAAGAGACCCGTGCGACGATCCTGAACACAGCATGAGTCAGTATCGAAAATCACACGAAAGTCTAGATTAGTAAGCTGGCCGACAGAAATAAGTTGCATGTTTAGGTTAGGAACATGAGAAACAGATGGTACATGAAAAGAAGAGGACAAAAGAGTGCCTCGTCCTATGACAGGAAGAGAGGTACTATATGCCGTCTGAACAGTCAATGGTGCGGATAAGAGATAAACAGAAGTAAAACAGGTGGAATCAGGTGTCATATGAAATGAAGCACACGAGTGAAGAATCCATGGTGATGTACCTGATGTCTCAGTAGAAGACTGCGAAGCAGAAGCGGCAGAACCCGAGGGTGAAGAGACAGCCATGCGACACAACAGCATAAGAATCTCAATAGAGGAATATGGACTGCGCTGGGAATCTGAGTCTCTGGTGACTGGTGTTGTAGTACCCTTAGGCGAACGCCGACGAGCAATATCTTTCTTTTTCCTATAGCAAAACTGCTCCACATGACCATCCTTGTCACAATAGGTGCAGTGAAGGCCAGCCTTCGTCGTCACTCCAGAAGATGACGAGACTGGGGAAGAAGATGACCGAGAACCAGTAGAAGTCGAAGTAGGTGGCCGAAGAGCAAGAACTAATGGAGAAGTCAGGAGACCAGCACCACGAAGGCGAACCTCAATACGAAGAGCAGAGAGAGCCTCCAGCGTAGTGACACAAGGGTGACGGGCAAGAAGCTGAGCACGAACTTACTCAAACTCGAGCCGAAGACGTATGACAAAGTCGTAGACACGATAAAGCTCCAGACGAGATCGCTGACGCAGGCAACAAGCACAAGTCCGAGAGTCATGATCAGCTCCAGTATCAAGAGCCGCATCTAGAGAGTCCAACTGACGCCATACTGCGGAAAGCTGAGCACAAAACTCATCCATTGTAGAATCATCCTGTTGTAGAGACTTCTCGTGACGAAGAGCAGCAAGATACTTAGAGTCACCCGAGGACTCGTACCAATCCCGAAGATGGGACCACATCAGTTGAGCAGAAGCCAAGGAGACCACTTCTCCAGTAAGATGCACTTCCATGCTGGCAATCAAAATAGCAGAGGCACGAGCATCCTCGTCAGACCAAAATTTGTAAGCGGTGTACTGAGAATTGGAAAACTCCATAGCATCCTTATACTCATCGGAGGCCTTCTCATCAGCATCAGTAACACCTGTAGACGGCGAAAAAGACAACATAGAAGGATCATGACGCGGCGGGCAAGCAAGCTCGCCAGTAAGAAAATCCCAAAGGCGTTGTCCACGCATGTGAATGTGCATGTGTTGGGCCTAATCTTGATAATTGAGCCCATCAAAAAGCACAGGGCAACGAGGAACAGACACAGTTCCCGACGATATTTTTTTATTTTTTTCATTTTTTTAAACAACAACCCAAAACAGACTCACACCGAGTCATAACACCACCCTGACCCGAACCAGACTCGAACCAAACTCACACCAACACACACGCTCCCACACCGACACACCCCCTCCAACACGCACAAACGTCGGCAGTGGCGGCGGCGATGGATGGCCGGCGACGAGCGGCGAAGGCCAGCAAGAAAAGGGACAGCGGCGGGCTAACCCGGCGCGGCAGCCTGGCAAGGGGACGGCGGCGGCGAAGGGCTACCTAGGTGCGGCGCCCCACACACAGCGACGCGGCGCACCGCCCTCGGCAAGAAAGGGACGGCGGCGGCGGCGCGGCGCGGATGAGGGCCGTGGTGGCGTAGGAAGATGGAGGCACGGATGAGGGCCGAGGCGGCGGAGGAAGATGAAGAGGATCCAAGAGGAAGATGGAGGGGATCCAAGGCGACGGCGGCTCAGATCAAAGACAGTGCTTGGCCAGGAAGAACAACAGCAACCAGATCGGGGCCGATGACCGGAACAAGGCTATATTGAAACGACGATGGCCAGGACAGGACCAACGGTGACCAGATTGAAGGTGGCAGGAAAGCGTGCAAGTGCAACACGTGAGAAGAGGAGGATCAACGGCTAGAGAGGTGAGAAAAACCTAACCCTAACCACGCTCTGATACCATGTTAGGAATAGCACTTGTATTCATATGGGGTCAAATGGCCAGTATATATACATAGTATAAGGGGAAAAAAGGAAAAGCCTAGAAAACCCTAATACAGTAAAGGAACGGGCCAGGCCCAAATACACAACCCAATATATCTCTAACAATGGCGAAGGGTAGGCTTGTCTTTGATTTGGTAATTTGTTTATCTTTGATTGGTTTTCTAAAGGAAAAGCTTAGGTTGGCATGCTTCAATAGGTTGTTTTGGGCAGGAGATTTGCAAGGCGCGCTATTATATTTGGATTGTTTTTTTTTTGCAGTCAATAGTTCTTATTGTTGATACTTGTCGAGGATTGGGTGTCATCGATTTTGTGTCATTTGGACCCCTGGCTACCGTTGACCATGACCACCCTGGGTGCGAGCAGACCACCTCAGGGTGCGAGCCTTGCCTTGAAAGCCACTTCATCCATCCAGGAGTGATCCAAGATCTAAGACTGGTATCTATTTCTCGTGAGAAAGAACATTTTCTCTAGGGGAGGTCCCCTCATTTTCTCTCTCTTTTCTCTCTCTGCCTAAATAGGTTATATACACACATACTTTTATAACACACATGCTTGTAATTTTTCTTTCATGGAAATATAAGGTTATATGTAGGATTGTTATCTCGGTAATGGGAGATCTGAACTAGGGTTAAAAAAAAAAATAGCTCGTTTGAGATAGATACGAGCTTTCTAGCCTACGAATGCCTAGCAGAGTGCGAAAAGTGACCGATTAGTATTAATCCCAATTTAACAAAGTAATCGCGTCATCTAGAAACTCCTGTTTCTAACCGCCAACAATACTCTTAGTTTAGCCATTTTAACGATTGCTATTGATAATAGAGGTTATTTTGCTTGTTCCTAGGAAACTTGTCCGGTATAAGAAAAGATATAAGGTACTAGTGATTTTTTAAGCCAAACAAGATTTAATTAACCATGAGTTGGTAAAATAATGGCGCTGAAACGTCGGTGCAAATTGGAGTATACTAAACGACAAACGATCCTATCCTACCAGTTTCACTATCGAGGTACTCCGTATGTGGCAAGGACACATTCAGGTACATCAATTATCAACAGGTCGCTCATTGTCTAATACCTTTGACAATTGGCTTGTATTGTGCCCATCGGATGGTAGATGAACGGCTATGCGAGCTGGTGAAACTACACATCTGATAAGTGATGTGTCGAGTGAAGCGTCACAGCCAGATAAGATCCTATCATGCAGCAAGTTTGCTTACCAAAGTCTACACAAAAGCATGACTATGAGATGAAAGATGCGAAGGAAAAAAAGATACTTTATGTAGGTCTTTAAAAAAATAAGGAAAAAAGGGTCGTGCAAAGGCATGTCAAGACTAATTTTGGGTCATCCGTTTTATTTGATCCGAATGCACAGTGATCTTTTAGGTAAAATGGATGTGATGCATGATTACCATCTACCAGAATAAACCTTAAACAACTATTTATGATAGTGTCCCTTGGATTCAAATTGGTTTGTTCCCCTAAATAAATAAATTTTGGATAAGTTTGATCATATTAGGTCCGTAACATCATGTTTGGTTAATATCTTAAGTTTGTCATAATCTGCCCAAATAATTTGCTAAAACTAGCTATGTTTAGTTTATGAAATTGCTAACCACACACTTTGACTAGTTTTGGCAATTTTATCATTAACATGGAACTTAGTGAAGTCTAGGAAGCCGCATTTTAATGGCTACCAAACAAATGGGTTTTAATATACTCTCTTTTTTAAAATATAAGTCGTATAATTTTGTAGCACTGTCTTCAATATAGAATTTTAATCATTAACTTCTTTCATAAGATATCATAAAAACTGTAAAATTAACATAATATGAATGTACTTTCAAATACGAATAGAACTATATCTCATGCATAAAACTAAACATAAGCCCTGTTCTTTTCAGCGTTAAGTACTGTTGTGTATTACTGTAACAAATTTGTTATTTTTATATAGCCTATAAGTTGTGATAATTTGTAACAATTTTTTCGTGGCTTTTAGTAGTCATTACAACGATTCTAAAGCTATTTTTTAATTATATTTTTAAATCTTTAAATCTCTTTTCGAGGGCTATCAAAATTTTTTACAGTAATACGACAGCGCAACGATATGCTAAAAAGAACAAGACCATGGAGTATGTTTATATCTTAATTATTAATTAAATGTTATAAACGTTGCTTTTAAAATCCATACGTATCTTATATTTTGAAAACAGAGGGGATGCTTATCAAATAGTCGTAAAAAAGTCGTTCATTTACGCTTCATAGAACATATTTGGACAACGTTTTTTAAAAAGGACTGTCTATTGCACAGTTGCCTTTTTTTTTTAACCTTCAGTCGATTTTCTGGACCGTTGGATCTCAATCCAACGGTCCAGATCAACCCGCGCCCCCACTCTCTCTCTTACTTTCCTCCCTCCCTCCATCGCCTCGACCCCGACTCGTCCCCTGCTCCGCTCCTCCTCCTCCCTCCCCCGCCATCGCCGGCCGGCCTTCCGCGCTTAGCCGCCCGCCACCCAACCTCCCTGCCGACGCTTCCCGCCCATTCTAACCAGTCGCCTCCACCCCCACCACCACCGCCTAACCGCTTTTCTCCCGTCCCGGCTCGTGGCCGCCGCCACCTCCTGCCGCCTCACTCCATCCTCACCAACCATCGACGCCGCCTCACCGATCATCCTCTAAGCCGGCGGTACCCGATGTACCCTAACCCGAACCCCACCTAAACCCTAACCATCCATGGCATGGCGGCCTTGGCGTGCATGGAGAGGAGGAGGTCGCCGGAGGAGGAAGACGGAGGGAGGCACTACAGAATCCGAGCTGTGCGTCGGCCAAAAGTATTCGTCGGCCACAGAAACCGACGTTAAAAATTCGGTTATTTACGTCGGCCACGCCTAGCCGACGTAAATAAAGTTATATACGTCGGCCTGGCCGACGTAAAAACGGGTGCCAGGACATAGCGCGCAATGATGCGGGGGGAGCTTTATTCGTCGCCGGCCGGCGACGAATACATATATTCGTCGGTTTCGTCCGGCCGGCGTAAATAATTAGCATATTTACGTCGGTTTAAGCGGGCGGCGTAAATAGTTGTGGGTCCCATCGTCGAATTAACCCTAGCTTGTTCTACGCGCGATTCTTTTCACCCGCCGCCATTTCGGTCATGTCGAGTCCCGCCGCCCGCCGCCTTGCGCCGCCGCCGCGCCGCCGCTTCGCCTCGCCTCGCCGCCGCCGCCCTTCCCCGCCGCCAAGGCCACCACTTCCACCGCCGGTCCGCCGCCCTCCTTGCCTTTGCCTCGCCTCGCCGCCTACGCTGCTTTCGCCACGCCCATCGCCAGATCGCCACGCCGTCTCGCATCTCGCCTTCTGCCGCTGCCGCCGCTTCTCCCGCCGCCAAGGCTGCCCTTCCCCTTCTCCACAAGACTCGCCACCACCCACGCCGCACACAGACCTCTCGCCACTCAGATGTCGCCACACCAAGAGTCAGCCGTAGCCGCCTTCCCTCCGCTTGTGGAACCACCAAGCTCTCTCTCTCCACGATGGTGAGTTTCTTGTATGGATTTGTTCTTGGTCCATTGGAGTTGATTGTTGGTCAGAGCACGTAGGGCGATCACTAGTCACTCCTAGTTGACTTGCCCCGATATCTGGTATTTAAATACTAAGTATTATGTGAATTGAAGTTTGGATTCTAGTTTGATGATAATGGATTATATTCATTTATCTCCCCTTTTAGATGAAATTAAATATTCATTTGTGGTTCATGCCATGGATAAACAGATATAAAGAGTCTAACTTCTGGAGATGTTTACTTGTATTGCAAATCTTGTTCTTCAAGACTGACAAATCAACCTAAGGTAGAGCATTGGCAATCTTTTGACTGCAATTTGTAGATAGTTCACTGTTATCTTTCATAGCTTCTTGTTGTTGGTGGACAGGTCCTGGATTGCTGGTTGACCTCTGCCGATCCTTGCTAGCTGTCACGTGCCTTATCCACGGTTGTCCCCGTCATCGAGGTGAGCACATCATGTATATTATTGTCTTAGTTAGTTATACATATGAATGGTTACAATCTACATAATAATAGTTTTCTTTTGTCAATTGCCATTAATAAGTATAATAATAATAGAAGATTTACAGAAATGTTCGTATCTACTTATTCAAGTTATTGAATTGTATGTTAATCGAGGTGATCACATTATATTTATTATTGCCTTACTTATATATATAATATATGTGTGTGTTATCGTTTTGTTGTCATGATTTAAATATGGTTAAACAAATCAGTTTTTGAAACACAAGTCAACCCAACCTATCGTCACCCGTTTGGGGCTGCACGCATCATATTGAATTGTGATATGTGTCGCTCTGAATTGTCCACGCCTTTGATGACTGATGGATGGGCAGGTTAGCACAGTTTATCGTGGCATGTGGTGCAATCTGAGCGGAATTTTGGCTGCGTAACCGGTGTTCTCCGATGCACAAGTATCAGCGTGTATTCGGAGAACACGGGGTTACGCTAAATTTCGCTCAGATCGCACACATGCCGCGACAAACCGTAAGCTAACCTGCTCATCCTGAGTGGGTTTAGGACCTATCTTTGCCTAGAACTCCGGTTAGGATTATTAACCTATTTTCCATGTATTGTTGCATTTAGTAATTACAAAGATGGTTGAAGACCGTAGATGGATGTATGATGGTTGGGATAATGGTATGAAGCACACTCAAGAATGGAAAGTTAACACACAAAGTTTTCTGGATAAGATTTTCTCCCCAGATCCTCCTGGTGGGGTAGCGAAGTATCCATGTGTTAAGTGTCATCTTTTTGCTCGAGTGTCAAAATCTGTGATGGCCGGCCACCTTTGCAAATTTGGCTTCATGCCGAATTATCTCACATGGTATGAGCATGGTGAGTCACGGACGATAAATGTCTCTGATGAAGATGATACTACTGAAAGAGTAGATGATAGGATGGAAGAGATGGTTCAGGACTTGGGTCGACAATTTCAGAATGCTCCGGAGGATGAATCTGTATGTCATGAGGATGCACCAACTATAGCAGCCAAGAAATTCTTTAGACTCTTAGATGCTTCAGATAGGCCTTTGCATGAGGGCACCAAGGTGTCAGTCCTTTCATTTCTGACACAACTTATGAATATAAAATCAAAGTATGGCTTCTCTCAAGGGTGTTACAATGATTTGGTCAAATTGATCTGTGATGTGCTCCCAGAAAACCACAAGTTGCCAAAAGATATGTACTACTCGAAAAAGATTTTGGCTGGTTTAGGGATGCCTTATGAGAAGATAGATGCATGTGCTAACAATTGTATGTTATTCTGGAAGAGTAATGCTGCGAAGAAAAACTGTTCAGTTTGTGGAAAGTCTAGATTTGTACAAACAATTGATATAGAGGGGAATGTAGTGACAAGTGATACACCATTGAAGGTTTTACGTTTTTTTCCTTTAACACCGAGGCTACAAAGATTGTACCTATGTGAGGAGACTGCCCAACACATGAGGTGGCACAAGGAAGGCGTGCGATTCAAAACAGGGTTTCGATTTCGTACTGCGGCATTAGAAGCAAGTCGCCCTCTAGGCGCCACGGTTAATAGTGGAGTTGTCACTACCGCACAGGGTGCAGATGGTCGAGAGACAGAGTACTATGGTATTCTTCAGAACATAGTGGAGATTAAGTTTGGCGGTCGAAAAGATTTGAAAGTAGCTTTTTTCTACTGTGATTGGTTCAACGACAAAACAGGGATTCGACGAAACAAAAATCTTGGTTTGGTAGAAGTTAGACATGAATCACGTCTTGGAGGTCACAACTCATTCGTATTTCCTCACCATGCTGAGCAGGTGTACTACCTTTCATATTCATGTCGAAAAGAAAATTTAAAATCTTGATGGGTTGTACATAAAGTGAATCCTCCGGGCCGCTTATGCACTTCTGGAAATGCTGAGTATGTCGATAGCATGGATGACTTAGCTTACCAAGAAGACGGTTTGTCAGCCTCTTTTGAAATAGACATTGGGTCTGCACTTCATGAAGTAGAGGACGATACAACAGATGTTATTGTGGAGAATGTTAGAAGGAAAAAGCGACGTCGTGCATCTCAAGATGTTCCAGAAAAAGGACAACGTAGAGCTGGTGTAGCTGAACCTTTTGACGCTGATTACTTCTGAAAAGTATAAATGTTGCACCTATTTCTTTATCTAATTTTGATGTTTTACACATGTTTATATACTAATATAGTTTTTTTAAAACAGGATGAAATCATTTTTCCGGCATACAGGGAAATCTAAAAAAAAGGATGGGTCTTCATCGAAGAGTCAAGAATCACTTTTAGAGGATCCACTATCGCCAGAGAGCAGAGAGAGATTCGAGAGGTGCTTAGAGGAGGTCGCTCGGGAGGTGCCTAGAGGGGTCGCTCTGCGAGGGAGTTCGAGAGGTCACTCAGAGGCCTACAATTTGTATGTATAATTTTATTTGTGTTGTCTTCAATTTTTAATATACATGCACTAATTTTTTATCAATTAATTTTCAGGAGGCCGGAAACTAGGGATGTTGTGGAGGAGGTGTGGAGGAGGCCGAGGGGGGAGGCTATGGAGGAGGCCGAGGGGAGGCGTGGAGGAGGCCGAGGGAGGAGGAGGTCAAGAGAGTGCGGAGGGGGACAAAGAGGAGGATGACGCTAGTGCTGAGGGATTGGATGCTTCTACCTTCAGGTGGCAAGCATGTATAGATGTTTAGTAAATGTACATAATTTTGTGGAATTTAGCTGATATTCCATTTCCGTTTCAGGTATAGAGGGACTAATCAGATTCCCGTGAGCAGTTCCTCGCACGCATGAGTTATCCTACCACATGGTGATTGGTAAGTAAGCATTCTCTGATTTGAGCATTAATTATTTCCTACAGTTACGTTAAGTTGTATAAAACGTTTTGTAGGTAATGGATAGATGTAGAATGGACAAGCACGAACAGTATAAGGCAAGTGAATGGGACGCTGGGTTCTCTTTTGCGTTACCATTATCCTGGCCTAGTGGAGATCGACGGTGTAACGGTGCCAACCCTGAAGTGGGCTCATTACAAGGCTGCTACAGATGGGATGCATGGGAATGTTGCCCAACGAGTATGGGTGGACTTTTGGGTAAGTCTGTAAATTCTTTGTTCTTATTGAATTTTTCTATATGTAAATTATTGTCTAACTAATTTATCCATTTTCTATGAAGGAGAGATACCGTTTGCCGAGTGATCAGGAACAGTCTCTACAACAGAAGGCGAGATATGTTTTTGAGAATGCGGCAACCAGACGATGAAGGAGATGATGTACCGTGCTCGTATCCAGCGGTTTGTTTGTATTACAAGAGGTGCTACATCAAGACATGAGTAAAGCTTGGTGCATCGAAACTATACCTTCGGAAGATCGAGACTGTTGGCGAAGTTATGTTGCCTTGGTTCAACAAATGCCTGAAGCATGGCAAGCTCTTAGCCAATACTGTGCTTCGCCTGACTTTATTCAGAATTCAAATAAGAAGAGGGGTAACAGGGAGGCGGGCCCAAGGGTATCTCAGCGGTATGGAGCCAATGGACATCTTCGTCTTGCGCGACGAATGGTAAGTTTCACACGGTACTATATGAGTATTCATAGGTTCATTGCCGATATTTTATTAGTTTTGTTTACTAATGTTGACTAATGTACTATATGTTGACTAATGTTATTTTATAGGAAGCTCAAAGTGGGTCTCGACCTCCGAGGTCGGCCTATATTAGAGGTCACCTTGGCTTTGATCCCACACACCTGCACCGACTATGCAAAGTGACAAGGCGACACGAGCTTGGTTAGTACGATTGTTGTTCTAACTAAATTGATTTCTTCATTATATCCTTATGCATGTATATGTTGTGTAGGCTTCTTATGACCAAGTGATGGCCGATGCTCACGGACCCGACTATGATTGGAGAAGAGAATCTATCGATCCGGTCGCTCTGTACAGTAGTGGAGGTGGCAAGAAACATGGAAGATTCTCCATGTTCAATGGCGTTCTGGATAGTAGCGCTGTCTTAAGTTGGCAAGATCCTCGGCTTCTTCGCATAAAGTAGAGGGTTTCATTGCTCGTGAGACTCAACACCTACAGGAGCGATTGAGGCAACAAGCCGCACACCAAGTCAAGACGGAGGCCCAACTACGGGAGCGATTGAGGCAACAACAAGAATACTTTGTTTCATGGCGGGCTCGGCAACAAGCGACTATTCAAGTAAGTAATCAAAAAACCTTCTTCATTTCAAATTATTGCTTATTTTACGTTCAAAATTCATGAAAATTGCTATATTTTTACATCGTATTAATGTAAACCGTAAAATTATAGTTGGTCTAAGTCCGTTGTTCAATTCTATTTATTGCTTCACGTTAATGAAAATAGTTCGATTATTACTCATTTCATCGAAATTTAACCTAATACATGCAAATGACTATTTAGAACTTATAATTGTTTAAATTGTGCAGAGGCATATATGGCTGTGATTTGGAACACCATTAAATCTTCCGCATTTCACCTCCACCTATATTTACACAAGAATCTCCTATCATGGTACGTTTAAAGCTTTTTGTATATTACGATGCTGTAATTTAATAATACTAATAGCACATTGTAATGTAGGGTTCGGTGGATCCCCCAGATGCCAATGCTGCAGGTGCTTCTTCTTCGAGGACTCCGCCGACCGTTGGAGACTTTCTTGCCTCAGGAGGCGATGCTGGTAGCGGACATCGGTTCAACAATACCCCTCTAAGTTGATGTTGTTCACTATCTTCTGATGTTGTGTGCGAACTTTGCTGTGTGTGAAAATTTGTTTTTAATGTGTTGTTGACGCTTGACATGTGAAGACTATGTCGAATATGTGTGCGACCATATGTATGTTGACATATGAATTATTTATGTGGCAATTAAGTCGACGATGGATTTCTGTAGGTCAATGTGTGTATTTTGTCAATTTTGAGATGTTAGAACATGTGATTATGGATTCCTGCTTGTATTATATGTGATGACGGATGATTTCTGTTTATAATGGTTGTTTGCTACAAAATGGCCGAAAAATAAAATGAAAATGGCAAAAAAACCGAAGCTGCTTGCAAAACAATAGCTCCAGATATTCGTCGGCCGGTGGTCGGCGTAAATCTGAGATTAGCGATATCGTCGTCGGTAGTATCAAGATTTACGTCGGCCGGTGGCCGACGTAAATACTCTGACCACGGGCTCACGCGTGTCGCCAAGTATTTACGCCGGCTTCGGCGACGTAAATAAAGCGAGATATTTCCGTCGGTGCGGCCGACGAACAACCCTTCCACGCCCACGCCACATCCGACGAGAGGTATTTCCGTCGGCGCTACCGCCGACGTAAATAAAGACTGTTTACGTCGGCGGCCGACGTAAATAAACCTATTTACGTCGGGTTTAATACGTCGGCTTATTTACGTCGGTCTGCCGACGTAAATAGCTATTTACGTCGGTTTTTTCCTTATTTACGTCGGCGTCTGGCCGACGTAAATATCTCGGTTTCCTGTAGTGAGGAGGTCGCCGAAGGGGAGGAGGAGGATCGACTGAAACTAGAGGTAAATTTCAGTCGACTGTTGATTAGAGTTTCCCTTTTAAAAATTTACCAATACGAATACGAAATACAGTGAGCCCTGGCTTTTGCAGGGTGGGTAGAAAAGGCATAAGGGAGGCCTCTGTGTGTGGCCCCAGCAGAGGGCGAGACGGGTCGCAACTCGCAAGGCTGATGAAGCGGAAAACGACGGGGCGAGACGGCAGCGTGCGGCTTCGCGCGTGCGCGCGCACGCAAAAGCGCCGTGAAAGAGGGCGCCGATTGCAGCGAAAGACGAGCCAAAAGCGCCGGTTTCTCCCCCCACCCCACACAGATCTTCACCTCCTCCTTTCTGAAAAGGAAAAAAATAATCTTCGCCTCTTTTCGTGTCTGCTCTCCGGCAAAGCACGTGTTCTGCTTAACTTATCTTATTTAACGTATTATTTATATTAACTTTAAAAACTTTTCAAGATGGACTTAAAAGCCTAGGGTCTACTTTGTTATACTTGTTTCAGAGAGTTTTCGGACACACTTTAGTGATATAAAAAAAACAGATTGCCGTACAATGTACATAACAGTCTGGGTGGCACCCGTGCGTATGTAGCTGGCTCAGCCCATCCACTGTTAGGTGGTATATGCGACCTGTCATATAGATACCCGGGGTCCATGTGTTACACACAGATAAATCAAATAAGTTAGATAAGCTAAAAAGAACGTAGTCTGCTGCACGTCATGAGATGAAATGAAACCATAACCCTCTTTAACATGTGTTTACCGTAGGGGCTGTTGTTGAGCTATACCATATTTGATTATCTACGTTTGTTGACGAGATATGATATTTGAGAAACTAAATTATTCAACTTATTGATGTTGTAAATAATCTTAAAGCCACGAATAAGAGTTTTTAAAATAATTAGGAGCTAAGCGACACAACCTGTCATATTTGACTCTAGAAGATTTTGGTAATGTCTTATCTTACCAAGATACATAAATAATCAGATACAATACGAGTCGAGAACAACTCCTTAGTATGATAGAGCTTTATGATAGAGATTATTTTGGCACGCACTGTTTTCGACCATTCATGTGTCTTACCCAATAGAGGGCAAGAGGACGTCGTGGAAAGCAATCCACCTATTCAACTTTACATGCACGAAAAGTTATTAATTTATTTGATTTATATACCTTAATAAATGCGTGAAAAATTATTAATTATCAAGTTTACGTAATGAATTCTGAATTTTTTGTGGAATATATTGAAATTTTGGGTGAAACTACTGATACAATATAATGTAAAAAAGTTGTGTACCATCGACAGGGAGCACGAAGAGCCCAAAAATTAGAGAAAAATGATTCCGAGGTTTCGAGAGAACCAACTCAAAGCCTTGTAGAAAATTCTATAAAGTGCTACAGTATTTGACTCGTACAAAAAAATTACAAATTTTGAGTGGCAGCCCTTAATTTTAATTTAAACTAATTGGAACAAGACCTCAGCTTCACGGCATGTGCTGTACAGAAAAAATAGACCATATTTGACATCCGTTTTGGTACGACAAAGTTTTATAGTGCGTGTAAAAAGAACCTGTGTTTCAACTAGCACATCATTGATCTCAATGTTTTCTTAATTAGAATTACAAACGGTTTCGTTGCATTGTTTGGGTGGTTAAATACAATAGAGAAAAAGAACTGAGAAGCTACACCAATCACGACCATGGCGATCGAGAAACCGCTGCCCCAGGTCTTGACCCCAGAAGAGAATCGCTCCCCCACCGCCGCCCTTGGCCCCCTCTCCCTTTCCCTCTCCGGCGAGCCACTGGCGGTGAGAGGGATCTCCGACAGTACCCTGGGTGGATATGGGTCGGAACGGTCAGCAGCAGCTTGCAGCAACGTTCTCGACAAGCCGGAGCAGGTGGTTGCGGCGGCCATTGTATCGATCTTTATTTTTTTCAGGAAAAAGCTTGTCCTAAGGGAGTGCTTAAAATTCATAATCTATGTTTACTAGCGCAAGCACCATGCTATGCACGATACAAGTTCTTGTTCTCAGCCGGAGTACTGTAAGCCGTAAGGTGCTTTTTTTTTTATAGCTTTTAGTCGATGGTTAATCTTTTATGTGAAGTCCCGTTGTAAGTGTTGTTATGGTTGTAGGCTTTATGCCTATAATACAATGAATATGTTATGTTTCTTAAAAGAAATACAACAGAGAAATGAGATCAACCATTGTAGCCTACTCCAAATTAGATCATATATATCAACAAATTTTATCGATTTTTCATTGGGGGTTTAAAAATGTGACTACGAGTACAATTTAGATCTTTCTAGCAAATATATGTGGCAGTCTGTGACCTTGCTAAGTACTCCCTCCGTTCTTTTTATTTTGACGCTTTTGACTTTTGAACACGTCTTTGCCTATTCGTCTTATTAAAAAAGTATGTAAAAATCGTTTATTTGTTGTGATTTACTTAAAATCAGATCATATATATCAACAAATTTTATCGATTTTTTTGGGGATTTAAAAATGTGATTGCGACTACAATTCAGGTCATTCTAGCAAATATTGTGGCAGTCTGTGACCTTGCTAAGTACTCCCTCCGTTATTTTTATTTTGATGTTTTTAACTTTTGAACACATGTTTGTCCATTCGTCTTATTAAAAAAACTATGTAAATATCATTTATTTTGTTGTGATTTACTCCAAATTAGATCATATATATCAACAAATTTTATCGATTTTTCTTTGGGATTTAAAAATGTGACGACGACTACAATTCAGATCATTCTAGCAAATATTGTGGCAGTCCGTGACCTTGCTAAGTACTTCATCTGTTCTTTTTATTTTGATTCTTTTGATTTTTGGACACGTCTTTATCCATTCTTCTTATTAAAAAATATAAAAATTTTTTTTGTTGTGTTTTATTTTATTATTAAAGATACTTTAAACATAACTTATATTTTTACATGTTTGAACTTAATTTTTAATAGTATAAATGATCAAATGCGTGTCGAAAGTTTAAGACATTAAATAATAAAAAACGAAGGGAGTAACATCCTACAATACCGTTCCTCATCAAGCATAAGCCAACAAAAAATAGCCCAGTTCCTCATCGACGTGCATGCTCTCGCCGCCTCAAACTAAGACCATCTTTGGGCCATTTTTTATTCGCGGAGAGGTTTTGGTTTCTTTCGAATGTTTTAACAGATTTTCTTCAAAACAAATTTCTTTGAGCATTTTCTTCAGAAGGAAATTTTCTCTCCATTCTTTTCACAAATTCCTTCGAAGGGATGTTCTTCGAGATTGTGGAGAATAATGGGAAAGAATATAGGGAAGAGAACGAAACGAAAAAAAAACGGTCGGAGATTATCAAAATACCATTCAAAGTTGGGCCGACCCAAATAGGGGGGCAGTCGGTGTGACCGCCAGGGGCCCCGACGCATATAATTTTGTAGGTGTTGGTAACATTAGGGAGCTCAGCGAGAAACCCGAGATGATACGTTAAATTAGTCTTATAGCAATCCATAAATATTAGTAATTGGACTAGCTATTAGTTGTTAGTTTATTACATTGTGCATCATCTTTTGTTTTCCGATTCCATGGACCGGCGTTATTAGTATATCCATCCAAATTCTGATCATCATGTTGTATCTTAGGATTTACTGCTATGACTCTATGAGGTCATGGACGACAGAGGCGTTGTTGCATGGCACAACACTAGAGTGACAAATTGGCGAGGTCACAAGAAGCATTGCGAGCGGCACCGGTATGCTGACGAACCATGACTTGCTAGCACTGGTGGCACCCGTTATGTAGGCATAGTGACGTACCTCACTGGCCTTGACAAGACATGATCGATCGAGTTTGATCTTGGTAGTCAATTATCTTATTTGATTTATCTTCTTATTTATTTATCTTCGTATAAAATATAAAATAATTTTATTTTTAAAAATAATCTTTTTTCTAACTAGTAGGCTTGTCTAGAAGCTCTTTAAAACAAGTAAAACAAATGGAGTCTGACTCTTGAGACCATCTCGAGAATCTCTCAAAGTTAGGAAAAAAGTCAGATAAATAGATAAATAAAATAAAATAAGGAGAACATGTCCTTAACTCCTAGATTCCAGTCTTCACAATCCGGCCATTTGGAGGAGTCAGATGATCGGCTTGACGTTGTTGGCGACACAATGCGACCTGACGATCGACCAACCCTACATAGTTGTTTTCTTTCTAAATCTAAGATCTTTATATTTTGTCTCTTCACTTTTATATAATCGTGTGTTTACTATTTTTTTTGCAATATGTCTATTAGAAAATATTTATATGGATGCTAAAAAAACATGATCAAGAAATAAAATACTAAAAAAAATAGCCACGGAAAAAATAATTTGAATTTTAGTTCGTCTACACCGTCAATAAAAAAACATTTGTTCCAGCTGGTGTCGCGTCGGGCCTCATAAAAAGTCCAAATCAAATCTGAGCATCACGCACGTACGGACACACACCCTTAATCAATCAATCAATCATGTGGGAGGATTAGCAAGGGAAAAAACCGAGCCTCGCCATCGCTCCATCGGGCATCGCTAATCCAAATCCAATCCATTCGTCGCTGCTAATTGTGGCGGTTAAATGCGGCGAGCAGGACGAGAGCGAGCTGGAGCTGGAGCTGGAGGAGCTGGAGCTCGTGCCCGGATCAGCAGCAAGCCAAGACACAGCCAGCGTCGCGCCCAACAGCGACGACACAAGAACACAGGTGGGCCCGGGCCCACCCTCTCCCCACGCTGTCGGGGCCCGCGTGAAAGCGACGTCGAGATTATCCTCCTCTCCTCGGCGCTGTGCATGATGGGAGGATTTGCTCTGCTTTGATTTTGTGTTGCGCGGGAAAGCGACTGTGCTGAGTGAGATGGGGGCGAGCAGAGCAGACTGCAGAGCAGGGGATCAAGTGGCATTCATGTGTCATGTGTGCTTGCTTTTTCTTAATTAATCCGTTTCTCCTCCTAATTGGTGGATCAAGTGGGAGCTTAGTAAACTCGCTTCCTGTATACGCCTGGCATTCAGCCTCCGGTGACCTCATTTCTTGACCCATGCAGGAATCCAGCCCTTCTCATTCCTTTTGATCATCGTGCATGTATGTGTCCCTTCTGTCACAGCTTTTTTTTTTTAAAAAAAAGGTGAGCTATTTGTCCCATGTACCTGCAGGCTATATTTGCGCTGTAGTTTAACAAACCTAGTTTTGTATATGTATATGGAAAACGAGCAGGGTGCCTAGCTCAAATGCGTGTGGTAAAATTTGCATCGAAGCTATGATTTGATTTTAGCTGTCAGGATTTACGATCTAGCGCAACGTACAAAAGATCATGGTGTTATAGCGGGCCAACCCCATAAGGTGGGTTGGTTCTAAGCGATTTTTGGGTATGATGCCATTTATAACATCCTAGCCCAAAATTCTCAAAGGGCCAATCTACCTTAGAGGCTGGCTCACATATACACAGCATCTCACTTGAGTTTGGACTTGCTCGTCCAAAAAGATTAACCTAAGATGTTGTGATTTGGGCTACCAGGATATAAAGCCAGTGGAACATGATGTTTACCGAAAATGTGGTGCTAAAGAGCAAGGTGATATGGGTAATTTTTTTAAAAAATATGAGTACAAAAAGGCACTAAGGACAACAACATCAAGAGAGTGATAATTTCCTTTGGCTCATTCTCCATTTATAGCAATACCCAACGGTGCAAACGGTAGACAATCCAAAAGATAATTGCCAAAATAGAGATGTCTTCTTGATGAACTCCATTCTAATCTTCTCGATACAGTGATTTTTCTATTATCTTCATTTTGAATTTCATCTGTTATAGACTTATAGTTGATGTAGATTCTTTTTCGTTTGTATTGGATACAAAATCTTTTATAATCATTTTTATTCTTAATTGTATATTACTTTTGTTTTATAATTGCAGTTGATGTGAACATTTCCTTTTTAACTTTAGCCATTATAATCTAGGCACGTTATAATGGATAGTGTGGATTTTTTTTCTAAAATATACATGGGAAACTTCTGAGTGGTATGGTGGTTACGTTGGCTCTTTTCTATTCCTGATAATTAGTCACAGTAAAATCGGCCAACGATTCCCCTTCAAAGTAGGAGTATTTCTAGTCAATTCGTTTCATTCCCCCTCACACGTCGGCGAGATCTACTTGAGGCGAGCAGCATCGGAATTTGGAGGAGGTGTGGCGGCGGCGCAAGGATTTGGCGGCGGTGGCGGCGGCGGCCGCGGCCGCGGCCATCGACTCGGAGACCGTCCGCTGCACGCTGCAGCTTCTCCTCCATAGCAAGTTGTTCCAACAGGTGAGTAGCTCTGATGAAAAACTGAACATGCATTTTCATTCAGATTTGAAAAGCGATCTAGCAAACTGTCCCCCCTTTTTCTTCATCTTCTTAGATGCTAGATTTAACTTAAACGTATGAGATCGATGAGTAGGCTGGTAGTATATTCAGATTCATATATTTTCTTTTCTTACTCGGGCATGTATTCATGCTAACACAGTGCCTCGCGCAATTACACTGCTAGATGACTTGTTAGTTTGTTAGTAATATCGATGCAATAAGTTACGATATTTATTATATCGATACAATAAGATTGCACGTCAAACTAGACATATTGGCCTTGTTTGTTTTTGTTGAAAGTTCCTGAAAAATTTTAATATGGAAAAGTTGTGACTTTTTAAAAGATGTTTCAGAAAATAAAAAATATAAAAAAAATTATTTTAAAAACAATAATAAGAACTATTTAAAATTTCAAAAAACGACTACAAAGCATCATATCATTTGACTTCTAAAAATAATAAATTTTATTTAAACTGAAAAGGCCAATATTGCTTGGGACCAAGAGCCTTTCTTTTAGATTTTTTTTTTTTGCATTGGACTGGGCGTTCGAACACTTTGGTTATATATTGGGGATTGGCGTTCGAACACTTTGGTTATAACAATGCAAAAAACGCATATCATCCTAACAAATTCATCGTAATTATCTATCATGCTAGTTAAATCTCAAAGGATGTACACAAGAGGGTACCCCTATATATATTAGGTGAAATTAATAGAAAAATATGAATTTGTTTGTTAAAATTTCTAAAAAATTCTCCGTTGCATATAAAATTGCATGTTAAAATAGTCAAAATTTCTAAAAGATCTTATATATACATAAATTTGCATGTTAAAATAGTTAAAAACTTCAAAAAAAATCTGCTGCATGTAAATTTGTATGTTAAAATAGTAAAAAAAATTCAAATATATCAAAAATATACATGAATTTGCAAGATAAACAGTGAAAAAGTTCTAAAATTTTTTGAATTCATATGAATTTGCAAATTAAAATGCTATAAATTTTCTATTTGATCTTCTCGGTACAAAAGTTAGATTTTATTGGTCCCCCTTAATATTTTTTTCTAGCTCTGTCCCTGTACATGCTATTTCTCTTATCAATCATCATATACATAACAGATCACAGAGATGGCTTAGGGCTTGTTTGGATGGGGGCGCCGGAATGCTCTACCAGACAGTGCCCTTCCTGCGTCCGATTTGATCGCTGAGGCTGGGATCGCTGCCTGACCGGCCAGCTGCCTGGCAGGACACCAACCAAACTAACCCTTAAATACTGGAGTATACTGCAATGGACTGTTGTAAATGCACAGAGCATAGCAAGAGCAAGGGAGCGATGGATGAGAGACGGCAGTGGCAGCACAGCAGAAAGGACAAGCGGAGGAGGCAAGGGCTGGAGGGACGGAGGACGGTGACCGAGTGAATGATGAAGGTAGGAGTAGGTGGGGTCCCCGGATTACGGCCGTTTCCTCCATCATCCATCCCATCTACTCTACGCTACCGGCTACCCTTTTAGGATGAAAAAATTACGGTTTTTTTGTTAGTTACACTGCTTGCCATTCACCCTGCCGACCTCTGCTGATGCTATGTTTACTGCACGAGACAGGACGAGGTTTTACCACTTTCTCGGTTCATTTTCTTGTATTGTAGGTTGGAGTATGACGGCATCGGTTGTAGTATGTTCAGATAATAATAATACAGAGGAGCACATGGAAAATATACTTCTTTTATTTTACACAAGAAAACTTATTTCATGTTCTTTCTCTTTCTCTCCCTGGGAGAGGGGAGAGCTGGATCGGGTAGTCTCCTCACAGTATAAAACGGAGATCTAGATCTATCCATCCATCGCTCCACGCACCCGATCCTCCCGCACCCTCCTGAGCCAGGAAAAACAAAGCATTTTTCACACTATAAAAATACAATACTAAAAAAAAGAAATACACTAGTACTGCTACCGCCAAAACAGCTGACCCAAATTCCCACAATTTTGTTAATTTGTGAGAGGGAAAGAAAAATTCACAATCAGCTTGTCACTCCCTGCTCCTCCTCTGCTGGCATCGACCCAAGAAAGCAAGCAGGGGCAGAGGCAGGGGCAGAGCCCAAGGAGAAAGCCAGTAAAGAAAGCTTATCTATGGATTGATAGATAGGGATACAGCGCGACGCGCGCACTACCCTGCTCTAGCTCTACTAGTAGCATAGCTTAGCTTAGCCTAGCTTGGCTGCTGCCGCTGCGACCTCCAAGCTTTGGGAAATGGAGCTGCCGCTCACTGCCTCAGTGGCGCCGCTCAGAGTGAACAATCGTTGAGCTTTCTGCTTTCTTCTTCCTCCTCCGCCTCTTCTTCTGCTGCTTGTCTTGGGCTTGCTTGCTCTTTGGTGGTGTACTGGTGTCTGCCCAAGTTCTCCTGGAAGAGAAAGGTGTGAGCTTGGCTAGGTTGCTGGTGTGAGGAGCTGAGCTCGCCATGGACGCCTACGAGGCGACCAAGGTGGTGTTCTCGCGGATCCAGGCGCTCGACCCGGACCATGCCGCCAAGATCATGGGCTTGCTGCTCATCCAGGACCACGGCGAGAAGGAGATGATACGGCTCGCCTTCGGCCCCGAGGCGCTGCTCCAGACCGTCATGGCCAAGGCCCGGAAGGAGCTCGGCCTGCTGCCGGCGTCCGGGCCTGGGACCCCCACCTCCGTCGCCCCCGCCGGCCACTCGCCGTTCCTCCTCTCACGCCAGAACTCCGGCCGGGCCGGCACCGCGCCCTCGCCGCTCTCGGTGTCGTCGCCCTCGTCGTGGGCGCCGCCGCCGGTGTTCTCCAGGAGGGACGGCGCTAGCAATGGCGCGGCGGAGGAGATGGCCGGCGTCGGGGAGGAGCTGGTTAGCCCCGCCAACGGCGGCGGGGGCGGCCCCCCGTCGCCGTTCTTTGCTCAGTCCGTCGGCGGGGACCCGCTCTTCGAAGAGCTCCAGCTGCAGGACCAGCTCGCCTTCCTCAACGACGGCGGCTTGGGCGGCGGCCACCAGCTGCCCCTGTTCGACGGCGCCGCCGAGTGCCGGAGCCCCGGCGCCGGCGCTGGCGACGGCGGGCTTTTCCCCTACGGCCTCGCGTGGGCGAACGGCGGCCCGGGGCACCGCCGGAGCGCTTCGGTGAGCGAGCTCTGCCTCGGCGGCGCCGACGGGCTCGGCTGGAAGCCGTGCCTGTACTACGCACGCGGGTACTGCAAGAACGGCAGCGCCTGCCGATTCGTGCACGGCAGCCTCCCCGACGACGCCGCCGCCGCCGCTCTCGCCGGCGGCAAGATGGAGCCGGCTGTCGTGGAGCAGCAGTGTCAGGACTTCCTCCTCCGCTCCAAGTCCCAGCGCCTGGCCGCCACCGCCTTCCCCTACTCCCCCACCGGCTCTCTCCCTGGCTCCCCATCCGCAACCACCAAGTGCCTGAGCTTGCTCCTCCAGCAGCAGCAGCAGAACGAGAGCCAAAGGTGCCGCTTTGGCCACACCACCTGTTCGCTGTGACCTCCGAATCGCTCTTTCTTCTGCGATTGACCCACGATTCTTCCGATTGGCAGGGCCGCGGCGGCGGCGGCGGCGGCGGCGGCGGCGCTGATGCTGGGAGGCGACGAGGCGCACAAGTTCATGGGCCGGCCGCGGCTGGACCGCGCCGACTTCGCGAGCATGATGAACCCGGGCTCGCGGCAGATTTACCTCACCTTCCCGGCGGACAGCACGTTCCGCGAAGAGGACGTCTCCAACTACTTCAGGTACTCGAGCTCGAGCTCGCTCGCCGGAGAATGCTTGCCGCCAACTCCGGCGGCAAGTTTCGCCGGGATTTTCACATGGTCTCTGATACGTCTGCCCGGCTCTGGACATCAGCATGTACGGCCCCGTCCACGACGTGCGCATCCCGTACCAGCAGAAGCGCATGTTCGGGTTCGTCACCTTCGTCTACCCGGAGACGGTGAAGCTGATCCTGGCCAAGGGCAACCCGCACTTCATCTGCGACGCCCGCGTGCTCGTCAAGCCCTACAAGGAGAAGGGCAAGGTCCCCGACAAGTACAGGCAAGCCACCCCCTGCATTTGCCCTCTTGCTTCCGGCAACAGTAACAACGGCCGCTTGCTTGTGGCTTCAAAGCTCAACCCCATGACCGATTGCTTTGCTGTTACTCCGCAGGAAGCAGCAGCAGCAGGGTGAGAGGGTGGACTTCTCGAGCTGCACCACTCCCACGGGGCTAGACGCTAGAGACTGCTTCGATCTGCACCAGCTTGGTGAGCCATTGTAGCTTGGGTTGTGTTTGCTTGCAATCTCTGGGTCAGCTCATCTCATGCATGGTTGGTGCTGACTGCTGAGTTCTTGCGGGTGTGTTCCAGGTGCGAGAATGCTTCAGCACTCCAACAGCGCCAACGAGATGCTGCTGCGGAGGAAGCTGGAGGAGCAGCAGCAGGCGATTGAGCTCCAGAGCCGCCGCCTCATGGGCCTGCAGCTGCTGGACCTCAAGGCACGCTCCGCCGCGGCCGGCAACCCATTCAGCCCCACGCAGGCTGCCGTTGCCACCCCCACCGTCGATTCGCCGCCTGATTCCGGTAGGCCTCGCTGTAACAGCAGGACCCCGCATTTCACTTGTCGAAACTGACCAACGTCCTGGGTGCTGATTTTGCTGGCTTGATTGATGCAAATGACAGAGCAAGGCAAGAGCAGCAGCTTCCTTCTTCCTCACAGGAAGGTGGTCAACGGAGGAGCCGATAAGGAGGAATCTGCTGGCGAGTCGGCCAGCCCTAACGCAGACAGTGACCAAAGGTGAAATTTAAGGCTAAACAAATCGTCGTCATCATCATTTGTTGTTTTCATCACACAGCTTTCATCCAGCGATGCCCAGAAGTAAGCCTTCCACCAAACTGATCTTTTCACTACATGCCCATTGTGCTCTGCAGTGTGGAGCATAACCTGCCGGACAGCCCGTTCGCGTCGCCAACCAAGTCCTCGGCGTTCGCGCGTGATCCGTTTGCTCCCACCGAGGCGGAGATCTCCGCCGCGTCTACCGGCTCCATCGCATCCTTTGTTGCCATCAGCAACGGCGGGAGCGGCACTAACCATCTCCTGCCCGCCGCATTGGACATACCTTCACCAAAACCATACTTCTTCCCCATGTCCAGGTATGCGCAACACACTTTTTTATGGGCCTAGTGCGGTTCAGTATAATAGTATTGCAAGTTGTGTAATCTATGTGGGTATCATGATTTGCTGAATGCATGATGCACGCAGGCTGTCCTCTGATCACGGCGCGATCGGGATGTAAAAGTCCTAAATGGAAGTGAGTAATACTACTGCCTAATCATAGTAAGCACTTCGTCCTGCCCTTTTCTAAAGCTCAGCTCAGCTCAAGTTCTCTGCACCATGCTCTTCCTTGTAGTAAAAATCATATGCTCTTCACCTATTCGAATCATGTTGTCTTACCCTACCCTCTTTTCCCTCCTCGTCTTGCCATCTCTTGTTCCTGCAGGAATACTAGCAGCAAAAGAAAAGAGAATAGTGGAATATAGGGAAAGAGTGGAGAAGTTGCAGCATAGTGTTAGCTTCAGTTCCTCTTTTTTCTACTTTATTTTTCCTTTTTCTTTCTTCAACTTCATAGCTTTATTAAAAAAAACATATGCGAAGAAGATGCCATGGCCTCAAGAGAAGCAGCAGCAAGCACCATTGTTTGAAGATGCAGTGTCTGATAAATCAAGGCCCTATTAGTTACTGTTAGTTACTACTACCACCACTACCACCACCAGTCCACCACCACCCACCTACCGCCATTGATGTACCACCAAGCTCTTGATAAGCTGCCACAATATCCACTAGCTCTATAGCATTAGGTGTGATGTTTAGCCAGAAGAACACTAGTACCAACCACAAGATACATGTTAACACTAGTGCTTGCTTGCTGTATGTATTGCAAGACAGTACAACAAGATACATTGTAATGGACAATGGAGAAGTGACAGGCAGAGGAGAGTAGCTAGTGTGGTGTTTGTGTATATTCACAAGATGAACAAGTCAGTCAGTGTAGGTGTGAAGGGAAGGACCACTGCCGATGCTACACCAGGTTGTTGTGCCAATAGGGAGAGGTGTCAGCATTGGGGGTTCATGGTCCCCTTCTCAGCAAATGCAGCTCACTACAAAAGATGTTTTTTTCTTCCTTTTTTCCTTTTGTTTTGCCCTGGTCGAATCTACCGTGCTTTGACAGTGTTATAGAAAGAAACGAAAGTGAAAGATATGGAAATAATTTGCCTTTTGTTTTCAGTGCCTTTGCCACTGCCTCTGTTTCGCCCAATTCTTCAGAAAATCTTTTATGGTTACTCATCTTTTACATATTCCTATTATTGCCATGTCAGTGTGTCGATCTATACTGGCGAATTTGAAATTTGTAAGCTTTGGAAGTTGGTTACATAAGACAGGGAAAACGGCCTCTGGTTCAAATTATTTTTACAGGGATTCATTTGAAATGAGATTTTTTACTGTTCATCTGTAATTTTCACTCTAATATTTTTCATCTCTCTTTTTATTGTTCATTTACATTTTTCACTCTTATAGCTATAGTGTTCGATACTATAAATATGCATTAAATGGATACTTTCATTAAACATGTTCTAACACGACATTAGACATACTTTGAGAGTTTTAATGCAGTTCTCTCTGTTATCTATTTAACCTCGCAATTCCTACATTTACCCTGTGTGATGACTGATGAGCAGACAGTTATAATTCAAGTAGTTTTGCATTTATTCCACGTTTTAAAATCCAACGAGTTAAATAGATCCTTGAAGGGGGCGACTAGCTAACGGGTTCCCGTCGGGAGCCCGCCCCAATGGGTTCCCTCCCTCCACTCGCCCCGCCGCCCCCGCCGCCTCCTTCCTCCGCCTTGGCTGTCTTGCTCAGACACCCCTGCCGTCCGGTCGGCGGTGAGCCGCCGCCGTTCTGTCGCCTCATCCTCCTGCCGCCCGTTGCCGCCGCCCACTTGAACTGAGGGGTGAGGCGGTCCCTCTCCACCGTCGCCTTAGCCGCTTCACCCTCCTCGGCCGGTGGCAGCACCGCCACCTCCGCCGCCGCCTCGACGAGCCCTACCCACGTCGGTCCGCCTCCCCGACCTCCCTCTAAACCCCGCCGGTCAGATATTTTTCCTAACCCTAACCCGAAACGGCGGCGGCGAGCTCGACGGTGGCGAGGGCGAGGGCGAGGACGACGGTGAGGTCGACGGCGGCGGCGACGAGGGCAGCTCCTCCTCCTCCTTCTCTGCACAGCGGCTTGGACACGTGTCGCATGGGGACGGTCCTTGAAAGGTAGTACTAGCATTTGTTCAAGGGATATACTGTACCTACTTATTTTCTTGGATGAGCATGAGTATTAATAATACCATAACCTGATGCCATATTTCAACTCAAAACAAACGCCCTAACTAGAACTCAAGGCTATCAAATATTATTCTTCTTTAAATGAGCCGCACAGCCAGAAAGCGTCTTTTCCAGGAAATCACTTAAGAACTACTTTTTTTTTCTTAAAAAAAAACTCTAGACATGTCAAATTGGCTCTGTGGTAGTAAACAAACTATAAACAACGCATTCCTAGACAGCGATACAATTAAATTAGCACAAGTCGTAAAAGTGATGGCTTTGGGGACATGCTTTTGGGGATGCAGCTAGTGCGATGTATACTACGCTACTAAACACAAACAATCCCCCAACGTCAACATCCCAAAATCAAACGAAATGGATGTGAGGACGACACAAAGATTATACAATCAGAGCCCTAAAAGAAGATACCGAAGCTACCATTTCCTGGAAATAATAGCGGCGGTATGCTCCCCAATCATCTCACCAGCCAAACGAGCTTGCCTTGTTTGGAATAATTGCAGCTAAAAACAGTAGGCTTCAAAAGGTCCGATTCTCTGTTGCCAAGAGTTCTTTTTTTCAAAAAAATTTGGTTAATGTTTTTTAATGCAAACGCTGTAAAACGATTAAAGCCTTATTTGTTTGAGCCGAAAGTTGATGAAATTTTTAATCTAAAAAAGTTGTAACCCTTCGAAATGTGTCTTAAAGAGTTCAAGAAATTATAAAAAATATTTTATAAAATCTGAGAAGAACCATTTAAAATCCAGCAAAAATGAATACAAAGTATCACATCATTTGGCTTATACAAAAACATTAAATTCTCATTTAATTTAATTTAAGCTGAAACAGACAAGGCCTAAAAGAGTGGTCTATTGCCTAACTATCCGCCGAAACTAAACTTTAATCGCTCGGGCTGTTACCTTTGTAAATCTAAATTGATAATTAAAGGTGAATTTAGTAATGTTTATCTTGTGATTTCGAGACTTTCACTCAACGACATAAAAAAATCAAAGCGCTAAAAAAATAATGAAATAATCTAAAAAGTAGAAAACACATATTTTTTAGTTATGAACTCTACACCTATTCTAGAACTTCTTATTTTGCTGTAGGTGCACCCACACACCTCCTCCACTTTTCATGCCTCCTCTGTTACCGCTACCTTCCTTTCTTGATGACTCGCTCCCCCCGTCTTCTCTTTAGTGGATGCTCGTTGTGATACTCATGCGGCCCCTATCCACAACCTTCAGACAATGCGACACTTAAGGCGACAACATTGCTACATGTCTAATTGCACTGTCACCATAGTGCTTCAACCTACACGGCCTTCCTCTAAGCTCTATTAGCTGAAGAGGTGTGATCAACCCTTAAAAAAAGGGGCAAAAACACAAAAGCATTGGTAGAGCTCCCATGGCGGGGATGACAATATGTGATGGAGGATCATCACTGCAGTTGCACCCTGATGACGATGATGACAATGTGTGGTGGTCAATCATCGTTGCAGTGGGGCAACAGAGGAAGGGAGAGAAGTGGATTAGAGTGGAGAGTTGGACAGTTTTACTGTAAACCATCGGTCCAAGCCGTCGGCTAAGAACCTCGCCCTTCTCTACTGAACCGGAACGAAAAAGGAAGACGGGCGGATTGGAGGCTGGGAGCTGCTCCACCTGTGCTGTGCATGCGCCGCAATTAGAGCTAATCACCTCAAATGATTGCCATTAAGATATGCTTCGGTTGTGCAGCACAACACTGCCGCTTATCCTATCCTGGTAGTTGCTTCGACCCTGCATCCGGTTCAGCCCATGCGAGCTCAAAAATTAGAATCTTGGCTCCAAAAATTCCCTGTCTGCTTGTAGATTTGGAGATTCTCTCCGATATCTACAACTTTTTTAAGAATAAAGGTTCCACAAAAGAGAACGAGGTTACATGAAATGAGTAACAATCTATTATATTATTAAAGTAGAGGAAAACGGAGCCACCACGTTAATCCACATCACCCAGATTATTTCAGCCGTTCGATCAACAGTGGGACCAAATTATAACGGCCTAAATCAATCAAAGAATTTCTCACATAAATCAAGAAAAAAAAAAAAGATCTATGCCGTTGATTTTATGGGGCCGGATTATAACGGCTTAGATTAAAAGAAGAATATTAGAGATTCGGATTAAATACTAAAGATGATATAATATAGTTGTTATTTTATCCGCTCGATCAATCGTGGATCAAATTATAACAGATAGATTAAGCAAGAAATTATCACATAAATCAAGAAAAAAAATAAAAGATCTATGCGGCTTAGATTAAAAGAAAATATTAGAAATTCATATGAAATACTAAAGTTGATATAATATATTAGAGATAAATTCTAAATCCGATCTGATATATTAGAGATAGATTATGAGTTAGAGATAAACACTGTATATCAAAACAAATCTTGCCGCGCAAACGCGCGGGCCACCTCGCTTGTTTGGATTAACAAAATTTAAAATAAATGCTGTAGCTGCCTGGTGCGGTTCAAGTAGAGAGCATCAGAGCATAACCTGATCAAAATCGACGTGCTGATCAATTTGTGAGGACAAAACAATCCGATTACTGCGGCGACTAGAACCAGCAGATGAGATGGCATGGCAGTAGGTCGTAGGAGTGTGTCTGTGTGTGACTGACGCCGACCAGCCAGCACAGCTTCCTGCCGGCGTCGTGCGCCACAGGACACGTCCATGTCCCCAACGACGACGCTGCCCGCCGTGCGCCGTGCGCCGTGGGCCGGGCCGGGCCGGGCCGGGTGGGCCCACCGCAGGCCGCACATGCACACCACCCTTCGCAGTCGCAGGTCGCCAGCCAACCTGTGTGCTACTGTATGTCTGTATCGCTACGGTTCCGTTTTTACTGACACTTTTGGACTGATGCCAACCTGCACGGGCTAGCTAGCTACCGCCGTAGTAACTTTTTTTCACGTCCCCGTCCGACACGCCTTGCAAATTTGCAGAGGTGACATGCAGTACAGAGACTGTGACCTGGTGGATTGTTCATTGACTTTTCCTTCGAGGTCTGATAAATAAAAAACGGTTTTATTTTTATCCATACCATCGAACATCTCAGCCTGAATTTAAAAATATAGGCTTTGTGGCATTATTCGCTGCATATCTTGTTCGTCTCTCTTAATTTGTTCACACTTTACACTACATTCTAAAAACTTTTTTCCTTTCAACATATACTCTATCCTTACACACTTTATTTTATAATTTTCGCTATGAATGCTCTAAAATCGGCTAACAATTCCTCTTTTCTAAACCCTTTTGAGGACGCGAACCCTCACATAATGTATTGCCTGATCATGGATTACATATACTAAAAATACTAGTTGCTCCATAAAGCCAGCCGTGCTTCTATGCTATGCGCATCATTTTGGAGAACAATTTATTACGTAGTTATTTCATTCACAATTTTGATATGCAAATGACCGTGTTCTATATGTATATGTATGTAGGGTAGACCATGCACATCTTCCACAAAGGGTTATAAAAATATATGCTCTAGAAGATATGTTAGGGCTAGGCAACCCGCTTGGAAGGAGAGCAAAGAAGAAGCTTGACATGCAAGAAATATAAATAGGCGAACACCCCCTCTTCACGACCCTTGCAGTTGAAACGTTGGGACTCCTGGTATTGATACTAGACCGAAATTGAAAGTCCTTTTGTGAAATGTCAGCAAATTGAGACGTTGTAAGCATAAGTAACACGCGGATTTCTCTAAGAGAAATTTATTCTCGGACAAAGTGAAGTTTAATCTCAATGTGTTTGGTTCATTGATGTTGTACTAGATTAGTACAAAGATAAACAACACTAATATTATCATGATAGACCAGAGTTTCTCGTGGAGAGTGGAGCTCATATAGTAGACGATGAAGCTAACATGTCTCAGTCACGGTGTTGGCGACAACACGATATTCCGCCTCGGCACTAGAATGAGAAATGGTTCTTTGGTGCTTAGAAGACCAAGAGATTGAATTGTCACCAAGAAAAACTGCATAACCAGAAGTTGATCGATGTGTATCCAGCATGGTTTTAAATAGCCGGCTATAGCTCCGCTATAGCTTTTTCAGACATCAAACATTACGCTAAGCACTAAAATTCCGCTAAGAGAGCTATGCAAGCTATAGCCGCTAAATTGACCGCTATTTCCGCTATTTTGATAACCGCTATAGCGCCGCTATGCTACTTTTTTCAATGTCTTTTGAAACTCCAACTATCACTAATGTATTTTGTTATACTCTACTTCATTCTTTATCTCACATAGAAGGTAACATTATAAATATTGAATTACTAAATAATCACATAAATTAGTTTCTCTATAATGAAGTTGTAGAAGAATATATCTCAATCACTTTTTCTAGGTGTTAATTATGATCTTGTGTGTATACATTAGATTAAATTAAGTAGTTATAAAGTAATGTGTTTGCTTCTTATTTAAATGGTTATGACTAGTGTTTATGCAAATATTTCATAATCTTATGAATTATGTTGTAAGGTGAACTTAAGAAATGTTCCCTGGACTAATCAAATTTTCCAATTACCAGATTTTTGTGCAACAATTATTCCTATTTTCATGATTTTTTTTTGTGTAAAACCGCTATTTGCCATAGCTCCGCTATAGCCTTTTAGCTTTAGAAAAAATGATGCCGCTACTTGCCTTAGCCGGCTATTTAAAACCATGGTATCCAGACATTCGGCCCAGTTAGCATCTTAGTAGACTACCAAATTATTAGAAGAAGTACGATGAAGCTGCAAACCATGATATACGACGCCCTAAAGGTAGCAAAGTGCGTAAGCACATTGTTTCCCTAAGATGCGGTTCACGAGGATCGTGCATATGGCGACAAACCTGCTGAATAGCATAGGTAGGTACAGGAGATGTATGGGAACACGTTGGGCCAAACTTGGAAGGTACCGGTACTTGGATTGTAGATGGACAGAGTGGTGCCGCCTCGGCCATAGTTAGGAGGACCATCACGGCCACCATAGCGACCACGACCGCAACCTCCCCTTCCCCCTCGGGAAATTTTTTACTGTTTGCCCTAAAAAAATTCTCCAAACCAAAAAATGCCCCGCATTTATACCTAATTGCAAAAATACCCCTAGCCGCCCCGGGCGGGGGCGGCATAAGAGGGCTAGGCGCCCTGACCGGTGGTGCCAAGGGCCAGCGCCTGGCGGTGCCGCTTAGGGCAGGCGCCTAACCGTGGCGCCTTAGGCCAGCGCTCGACCGGTGGCTCTTAGGGCAGCGTCTGGCCGGAGCTCCTATGTGTGTTGTCTTTTTCCCTGCTTCCCGGCCTCCAATTATATTTTTCGTCGTCATTCGTATCCCTTCTGTATTTTTCATCGGATTCTTGACCACCACTCATCCCGAGACGATTTAAAGAAAAAATAGGGCCATCTCTTCCTGCCTGCCATGGGCTGTCACTTCGGATTCCTGCAGGTGCTCATTTCAAGACGAATTAACGAAACTGACTGCACTGCTGCGCCATCACTTCCTGCCTGCCACACTCGCAACTAGAACTTTGTCGTAACGCGTTTTGCTAATAAATCAATAATTAGGAAAGATTTAATTAGATGATCTAGATAATGTAATGGACACACGCTCGGCTATAAAAAGGTGAGCGGTGCTCGATTCACAGGCAAGTCCATCAGATGAGCAGAGTGTTATAACCACTTCACTTCAAAAAAACCTTTGTCCACGAAGAGAGTGACATGGAGTTTCCATTGCCAGCATGGGAGTCTGTATTTGAATATGTCCCAAGAGATGTTCAGCCGCCCATGTGTCTTTGATGAAGTCTTTGCATTTTAAGAAAGTCTCAAGACATGTCTTACACTTACGGGAGATGGTATTGGAAGTGCGCAAACTATGCGTACGACCAAACACCCGAGATGGAGAGGAAGGCAAAGTACCCTGTAAGTCACTTCTTACTTATTTGTGCAGTGACCACCCAAATAATTAACAAATCCACATGTGCAGTCCATTAAGTGTTATGTTGTTAGCATCTGGATAAATTGTCTGCATGTAAGCAAATTGACTAAGGTCTACCCCATTCGGACCTTTCATGATATTGCTAGGACCATAATGGATGACAAACGGTAACGTATTCATTTTTTGAAATTAACGAAAAAAATTAAGTACTTCATTATTAATACCTATTATGTTAAAATATACTACTATTCATTATCCTGCTAAATTATCTGCTATAAACAATACTCAATTACCTCTAAAATCCGCGATGTTAAATAGCCGTACAATACTAAATTAACTACTATACTATTAGTAATATAATAACAGAATGACTATCCTACCATGGTTTTAAACACGAAACAAGAAAAATAACTGTACAACATTATTAAAATAATGTTATCTCACTTACCCGTAGGACAAAAAAGCTCTCTATTGTGTGAATGAGCTCTCCCCTGCTGGGTGGGAATGCCCGGTGTGAATGAGCTCTCCTCTGTTGATGGGTGGGAATGCCGCAGGCTGGGAATGCTGCGGGTGGGGATGAAGGGAAAGACGGGGTTGAGGGTATATATAGGAGCGGTCCCCGTGGCGCCCTTGTCGGGGGTGCCCTACCCCTAGGCGCCTGGCGGGCGCCTGGCCACTAGGCGCCACGGGCGCCTCCCGCCCAGGCGCCTGGCGGGCGCCGCCACCGCCACCACTCGCCACCCCACTAGGCGCTCGCCTGTGGCGCCACCCCTACTTGGCGCCTGGGGGGGTGCTTGCCTTGGCGCCTGGCAGCGCTGCCCCTTGGCTGCTTCGGCCGAGGCTCCTCGGCTCTTATGCCGCCCTCACCTGGAGCGCCTAGGGGCATTTTTCAAATTACGTATAAAAGCTGGTCATTTTTTTGTTTGCGGAATTTTTTTAGGGCAAACAGTAAAAATTTCCCTCCTCGGCCCCGGCAGCCACCCCTAGGTGCTGACTTGGCTTGGCCGTATCCATGACCACCCTCGCTGCTCTAGTTGGCCCTGCTGCTGGTGTTTGCACCCTCACCAGCGGCAGGGGCAATAGTAGGGTCGCGACAAAGGTTTTTGCCAAAGTGGATCCTTGTAAAGGTGAGATACTGGAGAGCACCTGTATGACTATGAAAATGAGTAGGATCACTGACAGGGGAATATGCACCGGAGAAACCTTGGGGTTGGTGTAAATAGGATTGCTACATGATTTGCAGTCATGCATGTCTAGTACGTGACACTGTAACGCCTAGAAAGTTTTTTAAAAAATTATACTATTGATTATAGTGGAACCGTGTTATAAAGTTTTTAAAAAGTTTTATTACAATGGGACCATATTATAAAGATTTAGATTAAAAGAAGGGTTCATGTCAACTACAAAGAGTTCATGCCCATTGCCAAAAGCTATGAGAAAAGTTCAAATCAACCATAACGAAGATACTTATATTTGAAAAAAAAAATTACTCCCTCCGGTCGCAAAAACAAGTCACCGTTGACTTTTGGACACGCCTTCACAAAAACAAGTCACTGTTAATTTTTGGACACGACTTTGAATATAAGTAATACTTAAAATACATGTAGTAATAAACCAAATCATAACAAAATAAATAATATTTATATAAATTTTTTGAATAAGACGAATGGTCAAAGACGTGTCCAAAAATCAACGGTGATATCTTTTCATGACCGGGGTTAGTATATCCGCGCGTAATTAAACCTTCAAAAAGTAGCCCTCAGCCAAAAGAGAGCAGCACGTGGAGAGTCGCGGAGAGCACGAATATAACAGCTGGACCGGTCAAATGCGATCAGTTTGCGGCAGAGAATGCAGTCAAAGTCATGCTGATCGATGCATGCCTTGGAGCAGTTCGGATGGTTTTTAGTTACCCAAAAGCTCTTGACATTTGGCAGTACGTGGCAAGCCAGTGCTTGCACGCACGTAACGCACGCATGCATGCAGCCTTCTTCGGTTTTGCATGGCAATTGTATGTATCCGTGTAGTAAGCAGGTTGATTAATTAGTAGCACGCGCTACGTCTCATCTTCTTCCTCCCAACGTGCAGTATATCAGGATAACAGTTTACGCTTTGCTGCAATATTAATTAAACCTGCATGCATGGTTCCATTGTAGCAACTTGACTTTTAGGGGCCAGGAGCCCAGGAGGTCATTGAACCAATCAAAATGACTGAAGTAAAATAATTTGGTTGCGTATTGAAAATCATTCTTTTTAATCATCGCTAATGTTTTGGCAGGGCGCTTAATTTTTTTCTTCCTTTTGTTTCTGAGTATCCCAAGCCCATGTAATCCTTTGTTTTTCCTCTAGCCTAAATGAATCAGCAGGCAGCGCAGCGTTCCTGCTAATGTTTGAAAACAAAAAAACCATTCTTTTTCAGACTCACAGCACCTGCTCGACTGCTCTCATGTTCGATACAGTAGTGGTTATTACACGCGCATGTCAGCACCTGCACTGCAATACTACGTACCGGCGATCGAGTATATATGTAGTGGTTATATATAGCTAGCGGCATGCATGTCAGTTGCTGCAACGCATGTGTAGTGGTTAACACACACATAAACTAGCTCGTCAGTAGCTGCGTCTGCGTGTGCTTGATCGTGTCAATGGCGGTGGCCGGCCTGATGGCATTATGGCAAGAGATTTGCCGGCCGGCCGCCGCCGCCATCTAACTCTTGCGGCCGCCGCGACGACCCGTATCTCACCATAACTGACAGCAACATTACCAACCGTTCTAGCTATTTGTCGCCATTAATCCCCGATCGGATAAGAGAAGAATTTCTGCAGATTCATCCATCGATCGATCGATCGATCATCATCCATGGCGGCCGGCCGCGTTCACAAACACGTGGTGTAGCTGAGGCAGGTGCAGCTGTAGATGGAGACTGTACCCCACAACCTTGCAAGCCATCTGCATATCCAATGCCATCTTTAAACCTGATCTATTACAACAGATTTAAGGCCATGACTAATGTCAGTTTTCCGAATAATAAGACTTGGAACCGTGAACCATGCTGAAATCAGGTTTGGAAAACGAGAGGCAGGCAGCCGCAGGCAGCTAGATCCTACAGCTAGTCGTATATATAATGCTGATCGATCGATGCACTGTGCAGTTTTAGCTCAAAAAATTTAGAAATACTGAAGGACGTTATATGGTATATTGTTTGAAGTTTGAACGTAGACGTGCATTTTATGTACGTTGCGTGTTACGTTTTATGAGTGTTTTTCGTACTGTTTTACCTGTGTTCAATGTATTTCATACGATGTTTTCTACAATTAATATTTCACATGAAACACTTAAAATATCTATGACAGTACGCATGCATGCATGCAGGAGATGTGACGTGGATCGGAATCTTTATCCGGATGGAGTTAATCCGGACCGGATAGGATTAGGTTTTGCAGGAAGGAACCATTTATAATAAATTGCCGGGAGAGCGCCAGATCTGTTCCCCCTTGCAGTGCACCAACAATAAATTTGGATCACCAGCTCTCGCCTGGTACGAGAGCGCCGATTGCGTAGCCCATCTTGCCCCCCTCTGCCTCTGCTGCTGCTACTTGTGTAGTAGTACGTACGTTGCTCACTGCAGGTAATTAATTTCCAAGAGAGAAAGGAACAACATGTATTTACTCCTATATATATACAGTATATAGGAGTTGTGCTTGTGCCTGCACGCTGCATGTACGGGAGACCGCGTGCATTTGACCATTTTAACGCTATTGACGCTAAGATCGCTATATAATAAATAGCGCTTAAACCGCTACCGCCAATAACAGCCAATTTAGCGTCGCTATAGCACTTTTGGCCAAAATTTGGTGCAGAGCTAAATTCAGCAGCTGGTGGCCCAAATCCACACAATATACGGTTGTTGCTATGGTGTGCTGTTTTTGTGCTGTACGCCTGCACTGTTGTTACCTGTTGCCTTGTTGTTGGACTTCTAAGTACTTAAGTTGTTAGGGTGTTAGACTAATATGCAGGAGAGCTGCAGAACTAATTTATGTTGACTTGTTGGATTTAAATAGCTGTTGTGATTCCTTGCAATTTGCATTTTTTTTGAAAAACGCTAAATGTCTTAGCGTCGCTATACCACGTCTTAGCGTTTTTGGGAGACCTTCGCTAGTTTAGCGCGCTATTTAAAACACTGATTTTCATGTATAAAATAATTTTATAAAGAGTACGTGAGCCCAAGGTTTGTCCAAACCTCCTCAAGCCAATTCACTTTTTAAAAAATAGGAAAAAAGTCTGCTTGCCCCCCTAAATATTGAGTCGGGCGCACATAACCCTTGATTTCGAAAACCAGGTATTCTGTCCTCCGAAAGATTCAAATCGACGCAAATAACTCCCCGCGAGAGGTTTCACAGGTGGTTTTACTTGAGTCTACTCGAGATCAAGCTCGAGCTTACTTTCCATCCTAAATATGTATGCATTATTTATAACATATATGTTACCAAGCTCGAGCTTACTTTCCATCATAAAAGGTACAGGGACGTGACGAGCTGTGTGCTGTGCTGGGCTTGCCATGTTTGAAGAATTTGGATGCCCATTCCCAACGCAGACAGGGTCCAAACTAATCCGATGGGAATTGTTCTTCGGGTCCGGAAAAGGAAATGGGCTTTACGATGGGCTTTTAGCCTTTCCGTGGCTCTGTTACACTTGAAATTTTTTTCTCCACACCCTATTTCGCTTCCATACGAGGGTGCAACATTGAATCAGGCTAGGGCTAGGGCTAGGGCTGCAATAAATTAAACCTAGCAACGCCAAGTCGAGCTTCCCTTAGCTCTATTTTCATTATAAAATAATTTTATAAAGAGTACGTGAGCCCAAGTTTTGTTCGAACCTCCTCAAGCCAATTCACTTTTTAAAAAATAAGAAAAAAGTCTACTTGCCCCTCTAAATATTGAGTCGGGAACACATAACCCTCTGATTTCGAAAACCAGGTATTCTGTCCTTAAAAAGATTCAAACCGACGCAAATAACTCCCAGCGAGAGGTTTCACATGTGGTTTTACTTGAGTACTTGAGACCGAGACCGAGCTCGAGCTTACTTTCCATCCTAAATATGTTTGCATTATTTATAACATATATGTTACCAAGCTCGAGCTTACTCGAGTTTTATTCTAGCCAAATTCAACCCACTTTTAGGCTCGAGCGTCAATTTGAGCTTGTTTGCATCCCTGAATCTGGCTCTGAAATTCGTGCACCATCTACACCCCCTCTCCCATGCACATATGGAAAAAGAAATCTCTAAAATCTTTAAATTCATGTGTGTAGATTTTCTTCTTCATTCTCGTTCTATATCCACCCTGGCTGACCATGCAGCTTTTCCCCACACTTTCATGGGTGCCAACCACAATGATGCCAGGCTTTGACCAGATCATTGTTGTCTTGACTCCCTTGGCAGACGCTACCGATGTAGTGGCCCAATATGATGTTGGTGGTCCAATGTGATGTTATGGTGGTTGTAGCCCAACTTAGTCATAGGGCCACTTAGGACAAACGTAGTAAAGAGCTATTGGGGCTAGGCTTCAGAGGAGAGAATGAGAAAGAGACCCCATACATGAGTTCAAAGGTTTAAGTGATTTTTTGCAGATGGGAAGTGCGTAGATCTCAAAGGCAGATCCAACACAACGTCCTACAGAAGCAAATGATAACGTGGAAAAACAACTATCCTACTACATTACATACATTAACATGTTCGTGTAATTAATCATCTTCTTCCTACCACCAGTTCTAACTTCAAGTGCACTCCTAATTTCGTACCGCCTCTAGCAATCAATGCCCAACTTCTCATAAAAAAAAAAAGGAGAAACAAGCATAAGTTCATTGCCGAAGGGCGGCCACAAAGGAGAAGAGACACCTACTAGTCTGCAGCAGCGGCACTACCCGTGTTGTGCTTGCTCGCGCGCTAGACGAACCCACCGGTGGGGCCACCAGAACTGGCATTTTTTTGTTTGAATCTGATGAGGTGGTAGCGCACCTCCACCGTGCTGCTGTTGCTTTGAATGTCCCTAGGCGACGACAATGGTGGAGCTGTCCTTGGCGCTAGTGTGACCAACTGTTGTGGGTAGGAGAAGCACCAAGTCTTGCTGTCGAAAATGATGACAAGGGGTCAAACACCCCACATGGAGTTGACTGCTGTCAAGCATCCCGCATGATGGTGGCGGCATGGCTTGCGGAGCATCTCACATAGCGGTTGCTGTAATTGTTGGCCGAGCGTCTCACACGACGGTGGCTGCACTTTGGCTCAGAATCCCTTGTGGCAATTGCTACTTTTAGTCGAGTCCCACATGTCAGCGTGTTGTTATTGCCTAAGCCAAGCATCCCACTCAATGGTGGCAGTTGATTTCTCGATCAAGTATCGTGTGTCCTACGACTTATTAGCAGTGGTGGCCATTAACGTCGTGGGTCAAGCATTCCACGCGGCGGTGATGACTGAGACAATCTAGCGTCTGGCTAGGTCGAGCATTGTTTGCCCTATAACGGATCGAGTCAGCAAAAGTGGCTTGGCTTCCTAGTCGCACCACCACCACAAGCCTCTTTTAATAGCAGACATAGAGATAATTGTTCTTTCTTTACCTAATGAAATGTCAGAGCGCCAGAAGTGACAAAACTTACTACTACTAAACTGCACAGTCGCATGCACAATGGGCATCCACAGCAGACAATATATTTCACTGTAAACTATTCCCTCTATTTTTTTTCCCTAAATTTCCTTCACACTTTATACTACACGCTAAATATTCGTTCTCTTCACCGGTTACTATATCCATATTTATGATGTGCATGCTGCGGAACGCTCGTGAACCATCCTGCTAAGGAATGCTCATGATCGATCAATGCAACCACCTCTTGCTACATTGTCGTTTCCTCTGATTGACTCGTATATATGGTCTTCCGTAGCTGATCATTAACAATTCAGGCCAACCTGTGCACGACCATTCAGATTCATCGATTCATTTCAGGTACACCTAACGATATAGCATGTTCCTCATCGATCCAGCAACATGCATGCATGTGTACGCCGCCCAAAATTTTTCCTTAATTATCCTTACAAAGTTTTGAGTTACAAAAAACAAACTGTCACGACACAGAGTGCATTATTTAACATCGGTAAATCGAAAATTAAACTTGACACAAACATTTTTGGAGAGAAAGAGAAGAGAGGGAGAGAGTACGCCCATTTTGCTCACATGACGGCGCACGCGCTCGGCGGGTACTCCTCATAGATGAACTTCCCCTCCTGGACGATCCGGCAGCCCTTGCACCCTCTGCACGACGAAGGCCCAGGGCAGCACATCGCCGGCGGCATCGCCGGCCAGCTGCCGCGGCACGCGCCGCACCCCGCGCAGCACGGAGCGCCTCCGCATGCAGCGCCCCACTTCGGCGTCGCCGGCGCCCACGCAGGGGGGTGGTGATGGCCGGCTGGGAACGCCGGCAGCGGCGGCCCCGGCGCCCCTTCGTATGGCCACTGTGGCGGCGGGTGGTGCACGGCGCCCCAGTGGGCCGGGTCGCTGCACGGCCACGGGTAGCAGATGCTGCACATCTGCGTGAACTGCAGGTTCACCGTCGTGGAGCTCGACGGCGGCGGCGCCGCTACTCCCTTCTCTTCGTCCTTGGGCTTCGGCTTTGGCTTGTCATCGTCGCCCTTCTTCTCGTCGGCCTTCTTCTTCTTGTCGTCGTCCTTCTTCTTCTCGTCGTCCTTCTTCTTCTCGTCGACTTTCTTCTTGTCGTCGTCCTTCTTCTTCTCGTCGTCTTTCTTCTTCTTGTCGTCGTCCTTCTTCTTCTCGTCGTCTTTCTTCTGATCGGGCTTCTTCTCTTCCTTCTTTCCCTGATCTGCAGTTGCAGCTGCAGGCTTCTTCTCTTCTGGATCCTTGAAGCCCTTGATCGCCTCGCCGGCCTTGCACCTTAGTATCCTTTTGAGCTTCTCCTGGTCGAATTCGCCGACGATGGCGATTGTGTTCTTCTCTATGTCGAACATGATCTCCCTGATCTTCTCCTTCTCTGAATGTTGCATGCATGCATGCACGTTTAAAAAGCAAAAATGAGGATTCTTTTTTTTTTTTTTTGAGATAGGATTCATTCACATAACCATTAACTTAATTTACAGACACGTTCTATAATGCACGCATGTACCCTGGAGTTTGCGAAGAACTCTGTCAATCTTCTTGTGACACCTGCCGCACTCGAGGTTCGCTTCAACGATGACCAATGTGAACACCTGGTAATTAAAAGCAGCAGAAATTAATTACCAAACCTTTGTGGGCTATAATCTGTAATGCATATGTAATTTGCTACTTATGAAACAATTTAACAAAACTATATAAGCGGGGAATAAAACCATGGCAGGAATATAGGATAGGTCACAGTACACCACCTTTTGTTTGTCCGACATGGTAGGCTGGTAGCTAGCTTCAGTGAATAATCAGGGGCTAATACACTCAACAATCCCGAAAAGAACAGAGATATATATAGTGCTCATGATCGATCTCCGTGCCCACATCAATCGTGCTAATCGGACATCGAGTTAGGACGCACACGTCGTGTAACTAATACACATCATAAAGATTAGTTAGTAAGAAGAAAACAATGCATAGCCGGTAAGCAAGAATCTCCATATATCAACACTAACGTGCTCAAAACCTAATCTGTTGTTTAACTAGACGTACGTAGGTATGCGATTCCAAACACCAAACCTTTTGTTCGCCATGATTTATGATTATAGCAGGGAGTCTTCTTCAAACTCCAGAACATATGGTGTGATCTGTCTACTCTAAAAAAGATGGTCAACGAGAGATGCCATTGGAGAGCAGAGCTGGCATATTGGACTCACATGGTTAATCACACCAACCTGCAAATGCACTTGACAAGTTGATCATTACATATATGTACATGCCTTCTGCTAAGTATGTTCACACTCAGCTCACACATGGTCTACCCTGCCCTGCTTCGCTGTCCTTAATTACCATCTTCTCGTGATATGGCCTGTTCAGGCTGCTAATTAACCTGCATGTACTTTTTCAGAGGTATAGTGCATCAATGAGGAAAGTAAACGCAGACGAAATTATATGGTTTTTTAGGAAGGTGAAAATGTTATGATTCTAGCATGCATCGCTGAGAATTAAGATTCGTGATCACGGACCAACTCATCACGGATGGGCTGATCCTCGTGCTGACACCGCAAGTTCTGCACATACCTTGGCCCAGTTCATAAAGCTCATGTTGTATTTCGGGCTTTAACCAGCCCATTTCCTATATTGGGCCACTTCACAGGATGAGCTGCTGTTTCCGTTTGCATTTACCAGACGCCAATCTTTGTGCTCTCTCTCTCTCTCTCTCTCTCTGTTTTTTTTTTTTGAAACCAGAGAAAACTGGTTCTATCTTCTGTGTATTAGTAATAGGTTGAAAACATAAATATGTACAGGAGAGGCTGGATAATTTCTATGTTGGTTAGTTTACAAGAAAATCAAGCCCTCTCGCACCCGCCATTGCCCATTGCTTGGCCTCCTCCTTGATGCGATTTACAAACTGCATCAGGCATCTATGCAGTGTTCTGATGTTCTCTAGAAATGCTGTGCAATAATCTCATATTCTGCAGAATTTCCACTGCAGCATTTCTTCACTGTAGAAGATACTACTGAACTTGTTCTAAAAAGAGAAGATAATTAACACTGAGATTATCATTGACAAACATATATTTTTTCCCTGGAAAGAAATGACTTATTAATTTGGAACCGAAGCTTAGGCCTCTTAAGTTTTGCTGTGACGCAGAACGGGACATGGTATGGAACAATTTTACGGGATGAACAGAACAGTGAACACACGTTGACGTTGGTCTAGCTCGGAGCTGCACTTGTAAAGATGAGCTTAAATAAGTGTCACATAACGACGCACGCGGTGGGTGGGTACTCGTGGTACTCGAACTTCTGCTCGTGCTTCACCCGGCACCCCATGCACCCTCGGCACGACGCCCCGGGGCAGCGGTTCGGCGGCAGCGGCAGCGCCGGCGGCTGCCACCACCCGCCGCCGCCGCCTCCACCGCCGCACGAGCCGCAGCCCCCGCAGTGCGGCGGCCCCGCGCAGGCGCTGCATTGGTAGTGGTGGCTGGGCGGCGGCACTCCGTCGCAGCGCCTCGGCTGGCAGTGGCCGAAAGGGTCGCTGCACGGCCACGGGTAGCAGATCACGCACACCTGCGTGAACCGCAGGTTCGCCGCCGCCGCCGCCGCACACACCGCCGCAGCCTTCTTCGCCGCCTCCTCCTCTTCCTTCTTCTTCTTTGCCGCCGCCTCTTCCTTCTTCTTCTTCTCCTCCTCCTCTTTCTTCTTCTTCTCGGCCTCTTCTTTCTTCTTCTTCTCGGCAGCTTCGATATCGGGGATCTTATGGCCCTTGATCACGGAGCCTGCCTTGCATCTCAGCTTGTGGTACAGGTGATAAGGGTTGAAGAAGCCAGAGATAGTGATCTCGTTCTTCTTCGTGTCGGAAGAGATGTTCTGGATGCCCTCTCTTCCTGATCAGGATCAACGTGGCAGTGGAATCAATTATAAACACTTTACAATCTCTAATTCGTGTTCAAATGAAACCGAGCACACACACTCATACAGGACACCATGCAAGATATATATGTGTCAGTGTCACCATGGCATGGATTAACTCTGACGATGCTAGCCATGCATGCTAGCTAATTGCGTTCAAATGAAAGTGGGGGCACGCGCGAGCCCGCGCACACACGTAATGTCACACATGTGCACACACCCATACAGGACAGTAGTATGCAAGACATGTGCCAGCATGGCATGAACACTGACAAACTGACAATGATAGCTATTAGCTACATTTACCTTTGATTTTGCAGAGGACTTTCTGAATCTTGGTGCAGCATGTGTTGCAGGCGAGGTCGACCTCAATGATCAGAGTGGAACCCTGATAGATGAAACATCAGTTCCATATAGCACTATATGAGTGCATGCAAAACAACTGATATGAGTACTGAAGATCCTACCATTCGAACAGTGATTACATACTATCAAGAAGAAATTAAGAAGCAAAAACCGAAACACTCACCTTATCTGCCATCGAGAGAGGGGCAGTCTGCTAGCCCTTCAGCAAGTCTGCATGATGGATACTGCTCCACAAAACATGTATATATAGCCTTGTGATGAATTTAAAATATTTGCAGTAAAAGGAAGTTAAGCTCTGGCCCATCGCTAGGTAAGTAACCCAGCATGGCCCCTAATCCAATGAGGTCAACAACTAATGCCACGCGTGACGACTGGGTGGTTCAGAAGCATCGCAGTTCTCACAGCTAATAATAATAAATTAAAAATATAAATAATTTTCATGCAGTATTCAATGTTTCAGGCGTTAGAGAAACCTACCGTCGGCCGCCTTTTGTTTTAGCTGGCATTTAAGTACTATGTAGATATAGATTCCAGACAGACAGGAACCTTCCATCTCCACAGACCACAATGATAGATCGGTTGGCGCCAATTCGCTAGTGTATGGGCGGCCACAGGCCCACGGTCTTGCTAATTACTCCTATCTTAATTTTTTTTTGACGGAAAGGCTGGGGAGCTGCCTTGCATCTATCTATCTACTATATATATAAAGCAGAGTTAAATGGAGCCACCACATTAATTCTAAAATCCTAGAAATTCCCACATTAATCGAAAAATAGTAGAAATTCCCACGTTAATCATAGAAAAAAGAAAAATCTACATCGTTGAATATAGATATTATTATGTAAATGTCAATATTAACCTCTATAACAAACTACTGAAGCTGATCTATATATTAGAAATAAACTGTAAATCTAATCTGATATATTATCTATATCTTAACACAAACTAGATCTATTTAAAGCAGAGTTAAACGGAGCCACCACATTAATCCTAAAATCCTAGAAATTCCCACGTTAATAAAAAAATAGTAAAATTCTCACGTTAATCATAGAAAAAAGAAAAAATCTACATCGTTGAATATGGATATTATTATGTAAATCTAGCGGTTAATATTAACCTGTATAACAAACTACTGAAGTTGATCTATATATTAGAGATAAACTCTAAATCTAATATGATATATTATCTATATCTTAGCACAAATCTAGCCGTGCAAATGCGCGGGTCACCTTGCTCGTTATATATATAAAGGAGGGGAAAAAGAAGCCACCACGTTCGTTCACATCATCCAAATTATTTCAGCCGTTCGATCAACGGTGGGATCAAATTATAACGACCAAGATCAATCAAAGAAATTCTTACATAAATCAAGAAAAAAATAAAAGATCTATGCCGTTGATTTTGTGGGGTCGGATTATAACGGCTTAAATCAAAAGAAGAATATTTGAAATTCGGATTAAATACTAAAGATGATATAATATGGTTATTTTATCCGTTCAATCAACTGTGGGACCAAATTATAACGGGATAGATTAATTAAAGAAAAAATAAAAGATCTATGCGGCTTAGATTAAAAGAAAATATTAGAAATTTATATTAAATACTAAAGTTGATATAATATATTAGAGATAAGCTCTAAATCCGATCTAATATGTTAGAGATAGATTATGAGTTAGAGATAAACACTATATACCAAAACAAATCTTGCCTCGCAAACGTGCGGGCCACCTCGCTCGTTAAATATAGAAGGAATGGAAAGATAGAAGTCTCAGTACAAAAACAAAACAGAAAAAGAGAAAGAAAAAGGGGTGAAAAGAAACAAAAGGACGCCCACCCCAGGCGTGCTAGAGAAACTACGCAATTACAAAATTGGCTCATGCATCCTTCCAAAGGCGCAGGTCATCAAAGAGAGAATCTAAGAAGATCGAAAGAGGTCGCTTGACGCCCTTGAATATGCGGCGATTGCGCTATAGCCACAAGTGCCAGAGGGTGGCAGAGCGATGGATGCAGAACCATTGGTAGGACAGGCCGCAAATCAGTAGTCCACCAGATGCAGGCCAAATTGGTCCAGGAAGCGAGGCTGAGCGTAGGCAAGTGTAACTTGGAGGCCAGAGAAGACCACACTTGACTAGAGAAACTGCAAGTCAGGAAGAGGTGTTCGGGCGTCTCCAGATTCCTTCTGCAAAGTGCACAGACATAGTTGTTGGGATACCCCTGTGTAGTAGAGCATCCGCGGTCATTACTTTCTTCTGAAGTAGCTGCTAGACGCAGAACTTGTTGAAAGGGCCTCAAAGGTTCCACAATCGCTGAAAAACTGAGGTTGTCCGCCCGAGGAACTGCAGCCGGTAAGCTGAGGCGACGGAATACTCTTCACAACCAGTGAAATGCCAAATGGTGCGATCAGGTACATTGTGCGGCAGCAGAACGGGTTGCAAGCGCCGCCAAAGGGAAGCTAACTCAATGATCGTGGAGGGGTCGAAGTTGCGATGTAGGGTAGAAAGCCAGTTGTTCGCAAGTGCGTCGACGACCGACCTATTTTTTCTGGCAGAGGCGCCGAAAATGCGCGGAGTGAGCTCACGCGGTTGATGGCCATCAAGCCAGGTGTCGCTCCAAAAGTAGAAGGTTGTCCCATTGCCCAAGGAAAGGCTTGTGGCAGCCCATAATAGAGCAGCATCTGACGGCTCGATGGGCGGGGGTTGTCAGCCCACATTCCATTAACGCAGGTTGTGGCAAGCTAGAGCCAACGAAGGCGGAGGGCCCTAGCAAAGGATTGGAGATCGAGAACTCCGAGGCCATCTGCAGCATTCGGGGATCAGATGATATTCCACCTGACACGACAGTGCCCCCTGATGCCGAGTCAGTACCACGCCAGAGTCGAGTGCGGCGAATCTTGTCAACCTTCATGATCACCGACCTAGGGGTAACGGTGACCGAGAGAGTGTATGAAGGGATGGCGGTGAGGACGGACATGAGAAGGGTGAGCTTTCCCCTTTTGAGATCAGCTGCCCACGCCAGCCTCTAAGCCTCCCAGCGACTTTGTCGATGAGTGGCTGGAAGTGAACGTGCCGCGGCTTCTTGATGGCCAGCGGAAGCCCCAGGTAGGTGATGGGAAAGGCATCACGCTTGGCAGGGAGAGCATCAAGGATGTCGTCCAGGTCTAGGCCCTCGCAGCGGATGGGAACCACATGACTCTTGTTGAAGTTGGTGCGTAATCCCGTGATATTTCCAAAACGCTGCAAGATCGAGGCAAGCGCAGAGACTTCCTCTTTTACCGGGGCGACAAAAATTACCGCATCATCAGCATAGAGGGAAACCCGAAGGTCAGCACGAACGTTTCTGAGAAATGAGAGGATGCCCGCTTGGGTTGCCAAGTGAAGGATTATATGTAGGGGTTCAATGGCGAGGTTGAAGAGGAAGGGGGAGAGGGAGTCTCCCTGACGGAGGCCGCGGTGGTAGGGTATGTGGTCGCCTGGGAACCCGTTGAGGAGGATTCGGGAAGAGGATCAAGCGAGGATGGAAGCAATCCAATCTTGCCAGCAATGGCCAAATCCACGAGCGCGAAGGTTGTCAAGGAGGTAAGGGCAGGACACAGAGTCAATAGCCTTTTTAATATCGAGCTTGAACATAAGTGCTGGAGTCCGGGATCTATGCAAAAGTTCACGTCTCTGGACATACAGGAAGTTGTCCTGGATGTGGCGTTTCTTTGTAAAGGCGCTTTGGCAAGGAGAAATAACGTCACTGATGAACCCTGATAGCCTATTTGCCAATATTTTGGTGAAAAGCTTGCTGAAACTATGGGTGAGGTTGATGGGGCGATAGTCGGTAGCGGCAGTTGGGGTTTTCTTCTTAGGGAGCAGCACAATGGTAGCAGAGTTTAACACTGGGGGGACGTGGTGGTTGTTTTTGAAAATGCATTGCAGAGCGGCAAGGGGATCGAGGTGAATGATCTCCCAATAGGTCTTGAAGAAGGACCAGGTGTAACCATCAGGGCCTAGGGCTTTGCCCGAAGGCATGGCCACGATGGTGGCGTGGAGCTCTTCCCGCGTGAGCGGGTCCTCGAGGGAGGTGAAATTCAGAGCCGGAAGATTCAAGAAGTCTCAGTTGAAACCAAAGCGGGGCTCGGGCGTGCCCCAATCGTCGCCGAAGATAGTGGAGAAGTGCTGTGAACAGCAAGTAAAATGACACACATCAGTTTTCTCTAATCCGTGTATAAGGTTTTGAGCCGTCTAGCTCCAATGCAAGAGATGTCTCTACACGAGAATTAAGAAATCTTGTGTGTGATTAAGTGGAATAAAAAAATGTGCAGCTATCTCTAAATCATCTCTGTCATTGTATGAGTTGTCTCTAATTCATCTCTATAAGTGAAATGACAATGGTTAGATATTACTATTGTCTCAACCATTATACATGCTCTTATCTGATGCATGATGCATGGTAGTGAACGTACAGTTATTAGTCTGTGAAATAGTTAATGAGGTTTACTTTTTAAATTAGACCAAAATTCATTAAAATTATTGTGTTTTTGTTTTGGTCTATTTTTTTAAGGCGAGTGTCGGGGATAAAATCACGGCCCATTGCCATGGCCCGTTCCCTGACGGCCCAATCGAACAGCCTACTAGGACCCAGCTCCCTAGAAGGTTCTATCAGGCCCATGTGCATCCTGCCGAACGGCTTTCTGGCTGGTACGGTGCGTGACGGCCTACGATCCGTGTTTGAGTCCTACTCGAACAGAGTTCTGCACGGCTACGTGAAGACCCGGACGTGGTTTCCCGGATTGGAACAGATGTCGTGATCCCCAAGACTTGGAGTTTACCTTATCTACCTCGGGATGTATTTGGCACATTGAGTTCGTTACGATCTCGTAGTTAGCCCGGCCCGATTATCCCTCGGTAGGTCGGTTCCTTGACACTATATAAACCGAGCCCCCACGGCGTGTAGAGGGGGCCAAACACCGTTGTATTGACGCATATTACTCGCCGAGACTTGTTCATCTCGTCGAGCTTTCTCTGGTAATTCTCTTTGCCATAAAGAAAGGCTGGACGTAGGGCTATTACCTTTCCCGAGAGGTCTGAACCAGGATAAAAACTCCGGTCTCCCTGTTCGTCGTTGATTGCTGTTCGGCGTGTCTCCTATCTCCCCTTCTTAAGAACCTTAGTTGACTTGAGATCGATATCTCAACAATCGACAGTTGGCACCGACCGTGGGGATTTAGTAGATCCAGCATGTCGAACTCTTTCAGCGACCAGGGATCTCTTCCTGAGGACTACGACTCGGCGACAGATGTCTCATTCCTCGCCGACGGATCGATCTATTTGATCTCGATCGCTCTCCATATCTGGGACAGAAGTCTCTGGATACTCCCCAGAGATGGTCTTAGATCAAGCTCCCGTCATCGACGATGAGTACGGAACCGATGATCTTTATGATGGTTTAGATCTTTCGGATTTCAAGGCTATGTCGGTCGATTCCTCCTGTGGTGACACAGTGATGACACCGTCTAGCGCACCAACGCACGGCCACCGCAGTATCAACATGGCCGGTGCGGGAACCTCAGAGGATCCTGCACGGGTCACGGCGGCCGAGGAGATCGAGCGGATCAATTCTGCTCGGCTTCAAGATGGATCTGCACCAGTTGCTAGCGAGCAAGATGTTGTTCGCCGCAGTCTGGATGAATCTATCAACCAAACTCTAGCGCAGATTCGCGATCAGCGCAAGCGTCAACGACGTGACCCGCCTCGCGTACCTACACCAGATCCCCCGGTAAAAGCTCAACTTGTCCGGGATGAATTCCCGCGCAACCGGACTCCGGTCGGGCAAGACGCGGATGCCTCAGGGATCCCGGGACCTCTTGAGCAGAGCCGAGAACGGCTTCAGGCCCTGGCGACGGTGATCAGATCCACCAACCAGGACAACCTCGCCCTTATGGGCGACGCTGTTGCCTCCCACCTTGAGCGACTGGCCGACGGCCTTAAGTCCATAGGAGAAGCCAACACTTCATCCGGGTAGCGCATTCAGCCTGTCCGGGTAGATTCGGACAGCGAGCGTTCCGATCGATCGCGTGACCCTCGTCACCATCAAAGGACCACTGTCCATGAACAAGCTGCACGTGGTCGCCGTCGCTCGCCAAGTCCCCATAGTCATCGCGACCACAGGGGTAAGCGTGCGCGCGACGATCGCGGACGATCCCCTCGTGAGGAGCGCATCGTAGCGATCACGAGGAAGGAGAGTGGAGGATTATCACGGAGAGAGTTCCTCCAGGCAGAGTCCTCCCGCTCAACCAGAGTTCCTCCACGCAACAGGACCAACGTCTTCTCAAGACTAGGTTCTGCGGGAGAAGGTGGTCGGTCATACGTCTTGGGTCAGAAGGCTTTTCTCGACGAAGCCACGGCTGTCGGTGGCCCTCCAAGTTCAAGCCCGGTCACATGGAGAGGTACAACGGGACTCAAAACCCAGAGGAATTCCTTTCCATCTACGCCACTGCCATCATGGCAGCCGGAGGTGACGAGCTAGTCATGACAAATTACCTTCCGACTGTCCTTGAAGGTGCTGCTCGGACGTGGCTGTTCAACCAGCAACAAGGTTCCATCCGCTCGTGGAACCAGCCTTGTGACGTTCTGATTGCTAATTTCCAGAGCTGTTACGTGCATCTGGGCAAGGAGGATGATCTGCACCAGATGATCTAGATGAACGGGGAGACCCTCCGCAACTTCGTGAAGCGTTTCATCAACATCTGCAACACGATCCCGAACATCTCGGACGAATTTGTTGTCCGCGCTTTCAAAAACGGAGTCCGCGACGAGCGGCTCACCTAGGATCTCGAGATCAATGAGACCTGGACCGCCAACGACCTGTTCAAGGCGGCTGATAGCTATGCCAATGCGGCAGAGCGCGTTCAGTACAAGAAGGCGTTTGACAAGGGCGAGCTGTCCGCCCAGCCTGGTGTGGATGGGAAGAAGAAGAGCAACAACAATCCTGGTGACAAGAAGTCCCAGAAGAAGAAAAATAAAGATGATGCGAACAACACCGTCGCCGGTATTGATCGCACACCTCCTCCCAAAGACGGGCAGAAGAAGCCCAACAATAACTATAAGGGCAAGAAGCCCGTCCAGGGAGGCAATCAAGGCAAGAAAGGTCCCAGTGACCGATATCGCAAGTTCCACCAGAACTACGGGCATGACACACGCCATTGCAGGACCTGGGCTGCAAAGCTCGAGGATTTCTACAACGGCAAGGGCCCAATGCCCACCCTGCCCGAAAAAGGTGATGCCGGCAAGGACAAGCACCAAGCCGATGGTGGTGATCGGGACGATGATGATGAATATCAGGAGTCCGTGAACCACATCGCCGTTATTTTCGGCGGTTCCTCGGCTTATACCTCTCGACGCAGCCTCAAGGAATCTGCCCAGGAGGTTCACAACATTTAAAAATGCAAGCCTCAGCCCGAGACAATGAAGTGGACCGAGGTCGCTATCTCCTCTAAGGAGGATTGCCCCACTAGGATGACCAAGCCTCAGCGGCTCCCACTGGTGGTCTCCCCGACCATCAGCAACGCCAGGGTCGGGCGCGTCCTGATCGACGGCGGGAGTGATTTGGACTTATTATCCGCAAAGGTCTTGGACGATATGCAAATTCCTCGCTCCAAGCTGAAGGAAGTCGCAATGCCCTTCTATGGGATTGTTCCGAGAGAAGCTGTTAGGCCGCTGGGGCAGATTGTTCTGCCCGTCACCTTCGACAGCTCAAGCAACTTCCGAACAGAGTTGATCATGTTTGACGTGGTCGACTTCCCATCTGCGAACAATGCGATCCTGGGTCGGCCATCTCTTGGCAAGTTCATGGCCGTGTCCCACCATGGATACCATTGCGTGAAGATACCGGGCCCTAGTGGTGTGATTACGGTCAAGGGCAACTACAAGGCTGCTCTCGATTGTGACGAGCAATCCCTTGCCCTAGTCGACCAGCTCCCGCCACGTGGTCCCGAAGTTCCGCAGACCAAGTCTGCACGCCCCAAGGTTTCTGTCCAGCCAGGAGGAGAGACCAAGGAAGTTCCGCTGTCTCTTGATGACTCATCCAAGACAGTTCACTTGGGGGCCAATCTGGACCCCAAATAGGAAAGCGAGCTCATTGCGTTCCTCCGAGCTAATGCAGACGTGTTTGCACGGGAGCCGCCTCGATATGCCCGGGTCCCAAGGAGGTTATCGAGCACAAACCGCCGTCCCACGGACAAAAGCCTGTTTCGCCGAAGTTTCGACGTTTTGATTTCTGGGATCATCAAGGATCGCTTGGAAAGTCGTGACGTTCGCTGGTTTCGTCCACGAGGTTGATCACACCGAGTGGCCGCCAACCCCGCATTGTAAAGAAGAAAGGCGGCAAGTGGAGGATGTGTCGATCACACGATTTGAACGCCGCTTGTCCTAAGGACAATTTCTTGCCGTCAAGATAGACCAAATTTAGTCGACGCGATTGCGGATGCCTAGCTCTTGAGTTTTTTGATGCTTACTCCGGTTATCACCAAATAAGTATCTCCCGAGGATGAAGAGAAGATCGCCTTCATCACCCCCTTCGCACTTTCGCTATAATGACCATGTCTTTCGGTCTGCAAGAATGTCGGGTGACGCGTTCAATATTGATGGAGAAGACTTTCCCGAACAATGTGGAAGAAACTCGAGGCCTATGTCGATTTACATAGTTGTAAAGAGCAAGTATGCTCCAGATCATGTAAAAGACCTGGCCGAGACTTTTCGTAATCTCACCAGGCATCGAATTAAGTTAAATCCAGAGAAGTGTACCTTTGGTGTTCGATCTGTAATGTTGCTCGGTTACGTCATTGGTTCGCAAAGAATCTCCGCTAACCCTAAAAAAATTGAAGCCATTGAAAATATGTAGGCTCCGACTACCGTAAAGGAAGTTCAGAGCCTCATCGGACGGATGGCTGCTCTAAGCAGGTTTATTTCTCGTTAAGGCGAATGCGGGCTGCCCTTCTTTAAGGCCCTGCGCAAGCACAATGGCTTCGAGTGGACAGAGGAGGTTGATCGATCTTTCCAAGATCTAAAGCAATATCTGTCCAACCCACAATTGCCTTGACTACCCGCCGCATGGCGAAAGCGCTTTTGTCAGACCTTGGTCAGCACGCCACAAGCGGTGAGCGCGGTTTTGACGGTGGAAAGGGAAGGCATCCAGCGGCCAATCTACTACGTGAGCGAGGTGCTTCATGAATCAAAGGAGCAATACCCTAAGGTTCAAAAGTTGCTTTGCGTCTTGCTCATGTCCTCCAGAAAGTTTCGGCATTATTTTCAAGCGCATAAAATACTGGTCCCGACCAAGTTCCCTCTAGGAGAAATCCTAAGGAACAAGGAAGCTAGTGGACGTACCTTGCCCAAGTCCCAGGAATCTCCCGAGCTACCTGACGAACCTCCATGGACCATGTTCTTTGATGGCTCGCGCACTGGACACTCTGAGGCTGGTTTTGTTCTCATCTCCCCTCAAGGAGAGCAACTCCAGTATTCTATCCAGCTACACTTTGCGGCAACTAACAACGCTGCGGAGTACGAGGCCCTCCTCGCGTGACTAAGAGCGTGCAAGTCGCTCGGCGTCCAACGACTAACTGTGAAGGGAGATTCATAGCTGGTCATCAATCAGGTAAATAAGGAGTATCAGTGCTGCGATGACTCAATGGCGCGATACCTGGTTGAAGTGAGGAAGTTAGAGCGGCACTTTCTATTTTTCGAGGTGCTCTTCGTGCCCAGGAAGGACAACTTCCTGGCCGACCAGCTGTCCATGTATGGATCCTCACGAGAACCTGCTCCAACAGGGTTGCTCGTCGAGCACCTTTACAAGCCCTCTATCACGTCTCCGGACGAGGCAACAGAGACAGGTGGTGCTGTCTCCGTTATCGAGCAGGCTGCGGACTGGACAACGCCATTTGTCTGGTACCTTGCAGATGGGACCCTGCCCGACGACGAAGCTGAGCGTTCCCGGCTTACAAGGCATGCTTGTCCATACAAGCTTGTGGACGGCATCCTTTACCGTCAAGGTGCTCTCGGTGTCCTCTCCAAGTGCATCTCTCAACAGGAGGGTGTGTTCCTACTTAGGGACATACACGAGGGGGCCTGCGGCAACCACGCCTCCTTCAGGACTCTGGTCAACAAAGCGTTTCGCATGGGCTATTACAAGCCCACCGCATTACAGGATACCCGCGATGTGATAACTAAGTGTAAGGCATGCCAATTTCACGCCCGGAAGGCTCATAAGCCCGCCCAAGAGCTCCAAACGATCCCACCATCTTGGCCTTTCTCCACATGGGGTCTGGACCTGCTCGGCCCGTTCTCTAAGGGATATAAGGGCTACACACACTTGCTCGTCGCCATTGACACTTTTATAAAGTGGATCGAGGCAAAGCCTGTGTCTTCTCTTCACGCCAAATCGGCTGTGCGATTTTTCAAGAGCAACGTGATCACGCCGCCGATTCCCACAAGTCGATCACCGATAACGCCCCCGATTGAAGCTTAGCTATTCCAGAATCTGCGCGAATACCGGGAACCAAGGTTCGCCGCCCGTGGCACATCCACGAGCAATGGAGCGATCAAGCGAGCTAACGGACGATTGTCCAGGTATTATAATGGCGCGTGTTCGCTGCACTCCATGAGCACAACAAAGCCCGGTCGACGGTTCCTTCCGTCCTCGGATGATTCGCACCACGACTAGGCGGGCAACCGGGAAACTCCTTTCCAATTGGTTTACTGATGCGAAGCCATCTTGCTCGCCGATGTAGTACTCGGCTCGCCTCAAGACGAGCTCGGTCAACTTGGTTGACGACGAGCAAGAGCGCTTACTCGAACTCGATCTCCTCAAGGCACACGCGAACAGCATTAAGTCGAATGGGCGCTACCAAGAAGATCTTCGCGATGCGCCGCCAAATCAGTTCGACCAAGGGCTTTGAAGGTGGGCCATCTCGTTCTGCGCCGTGTCCAGAATCTGTCCAATGCCAACAAGTTAACTCCCCGTTGGGAGGGTTCGTTCACGGTCGTTTCTTACGCCGCCGGGGGCTTTTCGCCGGCTATGGAGGATCGGGCAGGAGAGCCGACCAAAGACTTGGAACATCGACCACCAGAAGTTCTTTGTGTAGGTCTTTCGTGTGTTTGCTTAGCTCCGCACTTTTGTAAACTTCGCGCCTTAGTTCGTCCAAGTCTCTCGGGCTGCCATGCAAAGTTCAATCTAATTAAGAGTGAATTTTCGTGGCCCCCTGTGGCCCTTTTCACTTCTTGTCTTCTTAGACTGTCTCTCTCTGGTAACACTTGATGGCTGCCCGGTCTTGCGAACTCTTGGCTCCGCGATCTTCAGGGTTTCCCTGCCCGTATCTCGTTTCAACAAGTTCCTACACTCAGAGTTGCGTAACACGGCATCCAGCCTCGCGGCTAAGTCTGCTCTCGTAAGCCCTCCGCGGCAGAGGCACTTACCGCTCACGGTACAACCACTTGGCGAAGTCTGCTCTCGTAAGCCCTCCGCGGCAGAGCCACTTTCCTTGTTCGGTTACCCTTGGAATCGTCTAACTTACGTTAACGAGCAGATCATGGAATGAGTCGATCAGGATGCGGGTGTCACTCTATCTCTCTACGCACGTGCTTGAATTCGCAACTTTAGGTCTTTGAGCATCGTCCGTACCGGGGGCTAAGGTGTCGCTCTTTCTCTTGTGCACCTGTTCGAGTTCGCAAATTCAGGTTTTGGAGCAGATGCACAACGAGGGCTGAGAGTTAGGCTAAGCGTTCTACCGGTTTTTCTTAAAACTCTCTAGCGCTGTGTTGCCTTTGCTCTTAGTTTCCTGTTCGTTCTTGTCTTTTTGCTGCTCTTTTTTAAGGGAAAACAGTAAGTCTCTTTATTAACCAAAAGTTGCAGGTACAAAAGTCCCTTTCGGGTTACAACCCTATTGCTACTTAGAAGCGAGTTGCTCCTTGAGCTCCTCGATCACTTCCTTGAGGCGCAGGACTTCCCCTTGGGCTTTGAACCATTCTCTGGCCTCAGCTCGGAGACGTTCGGCTTCCTCCTTGTCAGGTTCGGCTGCTCCACAGCCAAGACGAAGAGCCTCGACCTCTTGGTCTTGGCCTTGTTGCTCTGGTCAGTCTTCGCTTTTATTAGCTCGCTGTTCGGCGGTCTTGAGCTGCTCGTCCAGCTCCTTGACCATCCTCTCCGCGGTGCTCGCCCTTGCTGCCAGCCCTTGCATCTCTTCGGCCTCCTCCTGTGATACCCATGTATGAGAGTTTCTCTGGCGCCATGAAGTCTTCCTCTCTCACCATTTGGGCCTTCACTTCTTCGCCTTGGCCGGCTCGGCTTTCGGTGCAGGGGCTCTCGCCGAGCCCCCTCATCCGAGTCGCTCCTAGAAGGTCACAGAACGGCAGCAAGGCCGACGGTGACGCCCTCCACGAGGTCCTCCATGGTGCCCTTTAAGAACTAAAAGAGAGAAGACCAAGTCAAGCTTTGGGCAGTTATAGCTCGAGCAGACAAGGTTCGGTTTCAAAGCTTACCTCTCCAAGCCGACGCTCCAGGCCTTGGCGCAGGCGGTCTTCGAGGCCGTGCGCCACAAAGCCTTGCTCGTTCGGGATAAGGCCTGCGCGATGCTCTCTCCGCTTTGTCCTTCCCGTGCGGGCGCGCGCCCGCCTTGGGGCAGTTGCGACGGGCGAAGGAGTGTCGCCCTCCGGCTCCTGCCCTTCTTCTTGCTCTCCTACCAGTTCACCTTCAGGCAGGACTGGCGCCTCTCTGACTGGAGACGCCGGCGGAGTGGTGGACAGGATGACTTGAGGCCCCTGTCCGCGATCTTCTTCTCCCTCCCCGGTGACAGGGATCTCTCCCTGCTCGCCAGGAGATGCCGTCGCCGCAGGGACGATCACCCCTGCGACGAAGCGCCGGGCAGGACCGCCTGCTTGGTCCCGCCTTGGGCAGCCAGCAGAGCCAAGACCTTGGCTCCGCTCTTCGTGGCGCCGTGCTCCACTTCTTGCGCCTCCAGCCTGCTGATCGCACCTTTCAAGGCGTTGACTCGGTCGCTGGAGCCGGGTGGGAGCAAAGCGCACGCTGCCAGTTTGTCTTTGAGGGCGAGCAGCCTCGTTGCTCGCGAGGCACCGTGCAGGTGCTCGGGCAGCAAGGACCGCTCGACCGCCGCGTACATGTAGTCCGCGTCGACTTCCTCCTGGGCAGCTGATGAAAAAAAAGAGGAGTTAGTTCGTGCGCGGTTTGGTACAATGTAAAGAGAATGGCCTTGCTACTACGTACCTGCCGCAGGGAACGTGATCTTCTTCTTCGCTCCTCGATGGAGCCTGCGCTTCTTGCTAGGGGGCTCCACGGCTTCTTCGCCCTGGCCTCCAGGAGCTTGCGGCGACAAGCTCAGCTCCGTGCTAAGCTGAGCACTCTTTTGGCGCAGTGCAAGGAGCTTCTCCTTGCGCGCTACCTCCTCCTCGAGCCGCCTCTGCTCAGCGACCTATTGCAGCCGTACCATGTGGCCTGGGTGAGCCTGCGCATAGCGCTTAAGCCAAAGGGTGATGACCCTTACCTCTTCGTCGCTTTGCTCGATGAGAAGAGAGGGGCTTGGTCTTTTTCCGCTTGGCTGGCCGCGCGCTTGCTTGGTCTGCTCGGCACGCTTCGTCGCCGCGGGGGGTTTTCTTGAGAGTTGGCAGCCGCCATGACGCGGTGAGCTCCGCGTCGGCGCAGCGGCCACCTTGGGCTTCTCGGCCATCTTGGCCTTGCCCTTTCTCGCTTCCTCAGTCTCGGAGAGCTCCTCCACGATCCCTCCTAGGATCAGCTGGTCCTCCTTTTTGTTTGAGAAGCGAATGTTAGTATTTTTCAGCAGTGTAAGTCTTGCAAAAGCCGAGCGAGGTGTAAGTGTTTTACCTCTGGTGTGCGGATGAGCACGTTGCATGGACAGGTGTAGGCCACCTCGCCGGTGACCTCGCCATCCTTCTTAGCAGCCTTCAGCATGGAGTCGACCTGCTCGGTCACCCATGCGTCAGTCGGTTGCACTGCCCGAACAGAAGAAAATTCCTCAGTCCCTGTCCGGAAGAAACCATCAAATAAAGGTTGAGTCTTAAAAGCACTTACCCGTGCTCTCCCTGGTGATGTCCTCCCATCCTTCTATCTTGTAGAAGGGATAGGATCTCCTCCGCAGCGGACAGATCCTGTTCACTGTGAAGTCGCGGATGATCTCCCTGCCCGTGAGCCCGTGGCCCACGAGGGAAGCTATCTTCCGCATCAGGTACCAATCCTCGTCGGACAGCTCCGGCCGAGGCATTGGGGTTCCTTCACGAGCTCGTCCGGTGAAGACGAAGCTTCTTGTCGCCGCCCGCTTAGTAGAACCACCTCATCCACCACGCGCCCATCGAGTCGAAAGCAAGCAGGACGAGGGTACGACACGCCGTCGTCGGTGGCCCGAGCTTGAGGTAGTAGCACCCAAGCGCCAAGCGCGGAGCGTGAGCCTCGTCGCCACCGTAGTAGTGAAGGAACAGCCCCACCGGCGAGTCGATTCGCAGATAGCCTTCGCACAGGTGAGCGAAGACATCTATCTGGAGGATGGAGTTCGGATTGAGGTTCGCCACCTCCAAACCGCTGATGTTGAAGAAGGCCTCCACGAAGTCACTTTCGGGAGACCTCAACCCGAACAGTGCGAACTGCTCGAAGTTGACGAACTCGTCCTCGAGCGGCTCCAGTGTTTCCTCCTCCCCGGGCAGCCTCCAGCTACCGGTGTCGACGTGCCCTTCCTCCTCCCAAATCTTCAGGTCCTCCTCGGTCAAGCTGGTTCCTGAGAACTTGGCCATAGCGGTTCCCAGGGCTGGACGAACAGATTTGGGGGTGGGGTTTTACTGCTTGATGTCGAAAGGTTGGAATTGGGGCTTGGGAAGGAAAGGCGTGAGAGCAGAAGTGGCTAGCCGCGGGCGGCTTGGGTGCTTTTATAGTCCCAAATGAGCAGCTTTGCAACGGATTTTTTGCCACAAAACGGCTAGTTTTTACTGCAACGGCTAAGTAAAAACGGTCGTCGGTTTTCACTGCGCGGCGTAAGTTACCGTTGAGATCTGCCAATGGCTATTTTTTCCAGTGTCTGCACTGAAGGCTGGGTGCTCTACTCGGGCAGATGCGATTTCCTGTTCGACGCAACAGAGTTGCCCGGTACTGATCGGGTTTGTTCTGTCCCGAACAAGTCTTGTTCGGTTGAACCATAACATATTCGGTCATTTGTTGTATATCTTTGTAGCAGCAAAATTTCCCTCTTCGTGACTTGGAGTCTTAAGGGGAAGACCCCACTTTAGTCCTTCCACTTGAGTCTCGGGGGCTAGCTGTCGGGGATAAAATCACGGCCCATTGCCATGGCCCACTCCCTGATGGCCCAATCGAACAGCCTAGTAGGGCCCAGCTCCCTAGAAGGTTCTATCAGGCCCATGTGCATCCTGCCGAACAGCTTTCTGGTTGGTACGGTGCATGACGGCCTAGGATCCATGTTTGAGTCCTACTCGAACAGAGTTCTGCACGGCTACGTGAAGACCCAGACGTGGTTTCCCGGATTGGAACAGATGCCGTGATCCCCAAGACTTGGAGTTTACCTTATCTATCTCGGGATGTATTTGGCACGTTGAGTTCGTTACGATCTCGTAGTTAGCCCGGCCCGATTATCCCTCGGTAGGTCGGTTCCTTGACACTATATAAACCGAGCCCCCACGGCGTGTAGAGGGGGCCAAACACCGTTGTATTGACGTATATTACTCGCCGAGACTTGTTCATCTCGTCGAGCTTTCTCTTGTAATTCTCTTTGCCATAAAGAAAGGCTGGACGTAGGGCTATTATCTCTCCCGAGAGGCCTGAACCAGGATAAAAACCCCGGTCTCCCTGTTGCTCGTTGGTTGCTGTTCACTCTGTTCGGCGTGTCTCCTATCTCCCCTTTCTTAAGAACCTTAGTTGACTTGAGATCGATATCTCAACCGTCGACAGCGAGCGCCAGCGTTCGGACGCCAACGCGCCGGACCAACCTCGGTCGTTGGATCGATGGCAACCAAGCGCATCCGACGCAGCGCATGCATGCAGACGTCCGGCTGCATGCGGACGTTGTTAGTCGATCGATTGATTAAACTTCCGACTAAACTTCCGATTTTTGTATAAAATTGAAACAGTGTTCAAAATGCGTGAAATAAATTTCATAATTCTTCTAAAATCGAGAGCAACCCATTTTAAATACTTTTTAAATTTTTTGATTTTTTCACTTTTTCAATTTTTTGATGTGAAACTAGGAGAAGGCACTTATGAAACTTACACCTATACTAGCGAAACTTGGCCGTGTGTGGATGAACTTGTCAGTGTGCTGATGAAATCTGATGAAACTTGGATGAAACTTCGATGTAACCTGATGAAACTTGGATTAAACCTGTGAAAGCTTCATGAAACTTGAAGAAACTGGATGAAACCTGATGAAACTTAAAAAAACTTGGATGAAACTTAATGAAACTTGACAGTTCGGCAAAGTTTAACGAGTATGAAACCCAAGTTTCAGTAGGCGAAATCCAAGTTTCAGTAAGCAAACCCCAAGTTTCACCAAGTAAGTTTGAAGATTTATATGGCAACATATATCTTGTTTTGTTCGTAAAAATACGAGGAACGCGTTGGTGCAAACGGTTTGTGGATTAGATCACCCAGTCAAAATTTATGGCTTGCGAAAGAAAAATACAAAAACGGAATCTGTTGACGTCAGCTTGCGTCATTGTTTTTTCCACCCGCTGCTGCTGATTTTTCCATCGCTGGCCACCCCCTTGCATGCGCTGCTGGGCCTTGGCTCTCGGCCCACTTGCCTCGAGCACGTCCGGACGAGCCGGACGGCCGGGCTCAAGTGTTTTCGTTTTTTTTAAATCAGATATTTTAGGACAAGTAATCCCTTTTATCACGTATTATGCTGACTCCGCAGACCATGTCACCAAAAACAGTAAACCATATTTTCCATATCACTTTTTTTTTATAGAAAAGGTTACACAAAAACGGATGGAAGTAGTTGCTTGGCAACTACATACCGTCGTTGGAGCATGTCGGTGGTGAGGATCTGGTGCTGCACAGATATCCAAGCGGTAAGACAAACTTTGTGTATCCAAATTTTTGGTTTTTAAATTTTTGAACCTAAGTGGAAATGAGGAATAAATTTAAAAACCTGCAATGCAATTTTATCTTAGAAGAACCGACGAAAAATTGGCAGAACAATCAGCAGATTCCGTGGACATCGGTCGATTGGCGGGAGGAGACAAATTAAGTGCAAGCTAGCAAACACATGCAGGCAACAGCTAATAAACACTAGACCAAAGAGACATGCATGGCGAGCTAATATATAATACTAGTACACATACTATACGACACCAACGTTGACGTATCCTGCAAACCTGCCGCATATGCGCGCGCGCACACACACACACATAAATGGTGCATGCGCGCACACACACACACATCTCTACGGATGCACATCTACTATATGTGTGTATATATGTATCCTGCAAACCTGCCGCATATGCACATCGATCTACTATTAGTTCGCTCGTTTGGAAACGAATGTATCGATGATCAGTCGATCTCACGTCCAAATCAAGCTGCGCCGAGAGGTCGATCGCCATGCGTCTACCTAATGACCTACCACACTAGGTACGTATATACTTCTTGTTCAAAAAAACTAGGTACGTATATACTCCCTCCGGCATAAAAAGAAGTCACCGTTGACTTTTTTAACACAACTTTGGCCATTCGTCTTATTCAAAAAAGTTATATAAATATTATTTATTTTGTTATGATTTGGTTTATTACTAAATGTATTTTAAGTATGACTTATATTTTTATATATTTGAACTAAATTTTTGAATAAGATGAATGGTCAAAGACGTGTCCAAAAGTTAACGACGACTTATTTTTGTGACCGGAGGCAGTATATCAGTACTCCACTAACTAAATGCTCAGCTATATACGTGTCTGTTGTGGTGGCAAAGACACCAGCTACGTACTCACTCTGTTCTTTTTAATTCGACGCATTTTAACTTTTTCAAACGTCTTTGGTCATTCGTCTTATTTAAAAAACTACATAAATATCATTTATTTTTTGTGATTTGTTTTATCATTAAAAGTAATTTAATCATGACTTATATTTTTGTATGCTTGCACTGAATTTTTTAATAAGACGAGCTAATGGTTGAACACGTGTGCAAAAGTCAAAGACGTTAAATGAAAAAACAAAGGTAGTATATGCTATATGAGTCATGAGAGGAAAAAAAGATTGGGAATGTATTATATTGTAAACCTTCGAGATAAAAATGAAAATATACTAAAACAAAATCTGGAGCGTCAAGAACTATTAGATTAACTAGCGAAGGCAGTGCACCGTTGGTGCGCCAACGCTGTGCGCGTGGGAAAAAAATCGGAGGCGACGACTGGAGCAGGAATCGAACCGCGGCCGGCGGAGTGAAGGCAGCGCTGCCTAGCCAACTCGCCGGAGTACCCGAGTTGGCATGAGGCTAACCGTTTTTTGTTTTTAAAGATTAGTTTCGTATGAACGGTCGGATCTCGCTAGCCGAAGCGATCGGATGGCCACAGACTGCCGGGCGACGTGGTGACGTGAGGGCAAGTGCGCGGGCGAGGGGGCGATGTGGACGCAGCAGGAGACGGCCTGCTAGGGCTTTGTAGTATAACACTGATTATGGAAAGACAGCCATCCCTAGAAATAAAACTGGCATGTAGCGAAACAAAACTGCTCCCTATCCATTGAAAGGAGTTACAAATTACTTACAGAAGACTGAAAAAAAATAAAAAAAGCCTCAGAGGCCTATAAGTTTTTTATCAGTCGTGTTACAGGGACATTAAATCCACCCCTACAACTTAACAAATTGAGGAGAAGTGTAAAGGAAAGTGCCACCTCCGACATGACTTTGGGATTTCCATACTATGTATGTGAGTCGGAGAAAGAAAATCTAAGGTTTAAAGTCATCAACAAGGTGAAAAGTAACATGAAAGCTTGAATTGCTTTGCTCGGTTGACCTTCGCGCTCGGGCTATGGAAGCAAGGTAAGAGCATCCATGCCTAAGACGAAGCAAAGCGGAGGCACTGACACTATGCGGAGACAGGTCTGACCGGTGCCAGTGTCAGGCGACTCTCCCGTCCAATCCAAGCGTGGCGATTGGCGCAGGGGAGCCAGAGCAGCAAGCGTTCTCCCGTAGCAAGTGGGTACACAACGGCCAGGCCATTTAATGTACGCTCTTCTCTCTCTCTCTCTCTCTCTCTCTCCGGCCATTGGCTGACTCCTTGAGTATAAAAGGGGCACCGAGCGGCGGAGAGAGGGGGGTGTTTCCTCGTTCTCAGTTCTAGACTCCCAGATCTACCATTGTACGAACTCGCTCTGCATGAGCTAATCCAGAACAAGCAGGAGTAGGACTATTACCCAAATCGGGGGTCAGAACCTGGGTAAAAAATTTCTGAGTCCCCCTCACATAGTAAGGAGCCAGAGTGAGCAGCACGGATACCCCCTCAATCGAACAATCCCGTAATCCCTCGGAAGGATCTTGTCTGGTGACATTTTCACTGACACATGCATTGCATGAGGTTGGATTGATGCCAGAGTGAAGCTCTTGCCATGCATTTGAAAGCTTTGGATTTAGTTCCATATCTATCATTGGTTATGAGAGAGCACGAGTAACTTCCGTTAGTCTTGTAGATATAGCAAAGCCAATGGGATATGGACCCATGATCATGTTTTGGTCTCCCTCTCAAAGGGAGCCGGATTGTTGTGGTCATAGGATGGTTGGATCGCAACAGGTTCTAGCAGAAAAGGCATTGTCTAATTAACCATCAATATAGAAGATTATTGTGATGCGTCCAAGAGGTTGGGCTAGCTGAAGGTACAAATTCTCACTAACTCCTCCAAATCTCATGTGCAAGTCTATCCGTAACAAAATAACAAGCCAGCTCATGAACTAATGAGTGCGGTGTGTTCGACAGTACCATGCATGCGTACCCTAGAAAGTTTTAAAAATCATAGCACGACCTCCTTCCTGTGGGTGGTTCGTTCTCTTAACAACTGGCCTATACAATTAATTTGAGATTCTAAAAAGTGAAATGAAAATACCATACCAAGCTAATGTGTGACGCCACAACAAACTAACAATATCAACCATTAAGCATCAGCTCCTCATCGAGCCCGGAAGCTGCCAAATGAGTTTGGAGTACGTAGAACGCACTGGCTATATATCAACTATAGACAACTACAACTTGAACGACAGCTAAAGCATTGCTTGATGGGACAGAATCTTTTATTGAACAACAAAATATTGTTTGCCACTACAAAACTTGCTAATCTCTTTCGTACCACCACACTGACACTCTTAATAATCTATATATGTCATCTCATTTTACGACTTGTTACTATCGACCAAGCAAAACGCGACAGAGGGACGTAAACATGACTATGCTCCCGGTCTTTTAATACGTTAAAAAGCAAGACAATTTCTTTTCCTTATGCCACAGGAGTGGCGGAGAGTAGTGTTTGTCTCGCGTCGTTTTAGCCGTTTCTGGAAAAATATACTGCTGAATCAATCAAAAGAGAGCTACAGCACATTTCTCTCTCTTCGTGTCCGTCTCTATTATGTTACTCCAACTTAAGCACTCCATTATTAAGTTGCTATATATAATTGGGAGCCACAATGACAGAAGGTGTAGATCTTTGTTCTCTCCTATTTAACATGAAATTTTCTAGTATTGTATGATTAATGCAGTGGCTCTGTTTAACTCTACTTTGTTTTTTATATATAATAGATCCACTACAGGAAACAAAAATAGATTCGACTGCCAAGAACTAACTCGACGACCAAACTATAGCGATCGTCGATACCCTAGTATCGTGACCATAAAAAAGCCGTCGTCTGAGAGCCATATCGCCGTTAGTCTCGTGACCCTCAATCTGACGCCCGAGTTTGATGGGGGAATTCGCCCGAAGGCGTTTGATGGCTTAACTGTGACATCCTAATAAAATTATTAGGTGTTCCAATATTTTTTCAAAAGAAAACCTAGGTAATTCTTCTCATTTTGCTGCTAACATCAGTCTAATTTCGAGTTAGGGGCTAATGGGCTATTAGTGCATGCGATTAAGGGCCCATAAGGAGTGGTTTAGCACTTTAAGCCCCTGGGAAGCCCAATTGACCCCAACCTGCTTGACACCCTATAAGACCCTAACCCCTTGTTCCTCACCGACCCTCCACTCCCACCGCCACTCCTAAACCTGCAAAGACAAGACACTCCCTCCCGAGGCGTTTTCTAGGTAAATCCCTTTCACTGTAGGTAGATCGATGTAGATGGTACGGTAGATAGATCTCGTCGAGACGAACAAAATGCATATCTTGGATCGCCCATTTTGGTGCTTGTTTTCGCCCGGTAGAGCTCGCCGTAGTTCTTTGTCTCTGCGGTCGCTTGGCGATCCTCGGCGGTCGCACGCCGGCTGGAGATCGGCGCCGATCCGCGCCGCCACGTCGCCCGCGCGCCGCCGCTTCGCCGTCGTGCGCGACGCGAGACACACGCGCCACCCCAACCGCCGCCCGAGCGCGTCCCCTGGGCCCGCAGAAACGCGTCCGCAAGACAGACCAGCGCGGCGACGCCGCGATTTCTGCTTACACGCATCTCGGTGTGGTCCACCCAGCAGCAGCCGTTCCCGATCGCGCCGCGCCGTCCACCACTCGCGCCCGACACCGTCCGTGGTCCCCTTCTGATCGGCGCGTCGGACCGTTCGTCGCCGCCGCCCAATCCGTGGCGCCGCGTGTCCCATGGGACCCACCGTGGCGGCGCTGCGTTTTGCCTTACCCGCCTCAGATCTAGCCACCGCCGCTGACGAGCGGGCCCGGTCAATCTGCGGACCCCGCTTGTCGACAGGTGGCTAACTGGGGGGTCACCGCCGGCAATGAATTTGTACGAGGGGACGCTAATCAAGAACTAGGCTAGATGGCTAACACAAAACGAGGTTATCTGAGTTCGAGCCCTCAGCGGAGGAGGTAATACCTACTTCACGTGCTGGGATTATTCGAGTGCGGATGATGCTCTATCGATGATTCGATGGCGCCTCCTTTGATGGCGTCTGTCCCCTCCCTTTATATAGTGCAGGGGGGGGATAGATTTACAATGAGTCACGGGGTATATGGCAACTATTTCCGTTAGGAGGTTACATGGAATGCATGCATTGATCTGCTAATTACATGGGGATATCCATAAACTCGAACCCTTTCTTGCGGCTTAAGTCTTGCCCGATCCGAGTGGTTTCTGTCTTCGGCCAACCGACCTGGGTCGCCCCCTTTCTGCTCCCTTATGGGCCTTCTAGAGGATACCCGGGGCCCATGGGTCCTGATAGCCCCCGAGTGCTTTACGATCGAGTCAGATGCTTGGCCAACTGGTTCCGCTTAAATCCCTTGTAATCTGAAAAGAGATTGTAAAGGACTCAAGAAATTTTAAATTTTTTGTCGAAACAACGCCTAGATCCGCAATACCAAACTCTAGCTTATTGGCCCGTTATGCGTTATTTCGACAGGAGGATTCGGCTCCTGGGCATCCACTCTTGTAATACAAGAATAGCTTCTGACCCGTCATGGGGCATGCCTTAAGCCACGCCCTTACAGCTTCTGTCTTGCAGCATGCTATAACCTTAGCGTTTTAGAAATATCGGCATCGGTATGGCCTTAACTTGCAAGAACCAGCTCTTGGCCCAACATGGGGCGCACCCTTCAGCTGAGTGGTATCTGTCCCCACCATGGCGAGGATCAGCATAGGCCTTTAGAGACATACCGATTGGACGCAATTTTGCCGAGAGGTACTTGTATCCGCCTAACGGTATACAACTGGCAACCTTATAAAGGCATACCTCAAGAAATTGAATCGATTTCACCAACACCCAACCTTGGCGTGCAAAGTTGGCTAGTGACCCAACATGGGGTATCTTGGTGAAATATTTTTAACTTTAGCGCTGCCGGTGATATACCCTCGAGGGTGCACCGAGGCGAATTAGGCTCGATTTTAACACATTGCCACCATCCGCGGCGTGTTAAGAAAGCACATAAGGGGTCGCCTTTGCGTTTTAGCCCAAGCCCAATTAGGGGAGGTGAAGCGTTTTCGCGCCCTTTTCTCCTACGGCCGAAGGCGCGTGTTCCGTCGAAACCGGATCCGCTCCCACCGGTCCCATCGCTATGATGGTTTTATTGTATTCAAGCGGATTACGGTAGCGGCTCTGAATTTCCTCTGTGTATAAAGAAATCTCTGGGAGTGCGTACTACTTCACCACTGACCTTGAGTTTTTGAGTCTTTTTTCTTTTCGGCGACTCGGGAAACTTCCACACTGTCCCACAAATCTTCATGGATCCATGGGAGGAGCCCGTTCTTCGGATTCAGCGCTCGCGCCGCTGCAGCTTCGTGCGACTAAGGTCACTACCGGCAACTTGATGGCAGAGAGAACACGCGGAGGAGGTCGCCAGAGGGCCATCGAGGTCTGGTCGTGACCATCCGCGGCTCTTCAGCCAAGCACCCCATTGAAGGATGCTCCGCCGCTTCCATCCTCGGTGTGAGGTGGTCGTCGGAGGAATGATCTATTCTGTTGGCATCGCGAGCGGCGACGAGCCCTAGCTCGATGTCTTTGCGCGCCATGAAAATATGTAATCGGGCCTAGAGCCCTTTTAACGAAAGTTTTTGGGAATCTGATGTCTTACGCTTTTGACCTTGAATCGCAATCTTGCTTCTTTTCGATTTGATCTTGAATCCGTAGCATTACTTCGTCCGAGTAGCTAGGCTCGTTTGCTCCTAGGCGGGCAGTCAATGCGTGACGCAGACCTCTCGGAGGGAACCGCTCGGGCAGCCGAGTGATTATTGGGCCCCTCGCGGAAAGGCCGCATCCATCGCTAGACCTAGGTCCGGCCCAGAATGCGAAACTCTGCCCGTTGTTATAAGTCCGGAACAGGAGAACGAAATGGGTTCACTTTGCTGTTTTCGGCGCGGTGCATTGGCTTCTTCGATAAGCTCCGCCGTTAGGGTTCTTCTTCATCACCACCTCCGCCGCCACCCGTCTCCGATCGCTATGGCTCCGCCATCCCCCTCCACCCCCAAAGCTACTAAGAGCGGGAAGGAGTGGGTGAAGTCCATCACGACCGAACGGAGGCTACAGAAGCTGGTCTCTCTTGGTGTGCTCCCCTCCGAAGAGCTGCTGTCTTGGCGTCCTACCACCGGTGAGTCCTGCCCCACCCCTCGTTCGGACGAGGTGGTGGTCTTCGAATCTTTCTTCCTCCGCGGCTTCGGCCTTCCTTGCTCCTCTTTCTTCCGGGGTCTGCTTCATTTTTACGAGGTTGAGATTTCGCACTTGAATCCCAACTCCGTATCATCTGGGGTTCTTGCCACCAGCGGTAAGGAGAAGAACCTCCTCAACTCAACCGTGGTTTGCCGATGTAAGATTGGAAGTAATGTAGTTTTATGCGCTGCAGGGGCGCGAAGCCTTCTTCTCCTCCCCCCCCCGGTTCCGGAAGCTCCGCCCCGCAAGGAGGCGCCTCGCAAGCGTCCCGCTGAGGGCTCAACGAGTGCTCCTCCGGCCAAGAAGGGCAAGGGGGACGCCTCAAGGGACTCGGACGAGTGCGATGATGAGAAAACACCATCCGCTTTGCGCGCGCCGCCATGAACGACAAGTTGCCGCCCGCCCAGGCCGCGCAGCCACAAAGCCCTCCACCTCACCAGTCGGCCGACCCAAAGGCCGCGGCTGGGGCGAAGAAACCTGCCGGCTCGGGCCCGAGTGGCTCGGGTATGAAGTTCAGGATGAAATACGTCCCGTCGCACAGGTACTCCTTGGTGACGCCATAACTTCATAGCGTGGAGACACGCAACGTGTATATTGACCGGTCTTTGAGTGCTTTCAGAAAACCTGTGGACGACGACGAGTCGCCAAGTGCCAAGGACTCGGCTCGGCCAGTAGCGTCTCACGGGACTCCTACCCCTGCGCTGACCGCCAACCCTCGTCAGCGAAGGGGAAAACGCCTGCTCCGGCTCCAGTTAGCCCAGAGCCGGAGATCGAGGAGATTCCTCGCCCCTCCACCGAGGCGCCTACTCCACCTTTCCGACTGAAATGGCGAAAAGAGACGGAGGGCTACGAGGTCGACGACGGCGAGGAAGCGAAGAGTGGGAGGTCTTTGGACCAAGTTACCGCATTCATTTGAGTTATCTGAGGTAAAACTTTTTCTTGCCACGAATCCTTCTGCTGCCGGGGATCCACTAATCTCCTCTCTTCTCCCTTGCGCATGAAGGAGTGGTCAAATCGAAGACCGGTGCATGGGAAAGCGATAGGCTAACTGAAAGCGTGATTTAATTTGACAACGCGTTGTGCGCCGTAAAGCGGCGATGTCGCGGCGGATCGAGGAATTCGGTAGCGAGGTCACCGAGCTTCGATTCCGCCATGTGGAAGAGTCCAACACAAACCGAGGCATAGGCCCCAATCCGTGCTAAATTTCTCGCAAAGACGCTCCGTAGGTAATATCCTTTAATGTTTGTTGTTGAGTGCAGCTCTGGAAGCGAGGCAGAAGGCACTGGAGGAGGAAGTACGCCAAGCCAACGCTCGAGCCGAGAGCTCGGCCAAGCAGTTGGAAGGTAGCTTTCCCGACCGCTCTCCCAGCTCGACCTCACCAAAGCCCGACTGATATGCCTTGCCCGACTGATTATGCAGAACTTCGCCGCCGGACCTCGACGGGGATCGTTCCAATTCTTGAATGTCTTTATCCAGACGAGGAGCCGCCGAACGACCCTGACCTCCTGGTGGCCCGTCTCGACGCCCTTCCTGAGCGGATCAAGGTCTTCACCCGGGAGGCCGCAATAACGTGCACCGGTCAAGGCCTCGCCATCGCGAAGTCAAACTTCCCACGCCTAGATTGCGAAGCCGTCAAGGATGGGTTTGCTTGCTCGGAGGAGGAGGCCGTGGCTCTTTTAGAAGAAGTCCATCCGACAGCTGTCCAGATAGTTGACCAACTGGATCTGTAATTATGCCTGTAACAGAAACTTTTGGTTGATCCCCAATACCGGCGACCCGACTTATCCAAATAATACGTGTTATCCTTTTTCATGAAACGCGTCCGCCGACTGGTCCAGCCCCCGAGTGCCAAGAAGCAGCGCTTGGCTTTCTTCCTGCGCAGCTGCGAAGTAGCTAAACATTGTCGTAAAGCGCCACTACTCAAGAATTTTCGTACCACTCGAATGCGATCAACACATGTAGAGAGAAAACAACTTTATTGAAGGGATAGGGCGCGGTTGACTCCGCGCACTATTTAGTGTAGCCCCCGACTTACTGCTTGGTCGTTTACGGCCAAGTAGCAAGTCAAAGAAGGGAAACTAATTACACAAATGCTGCTTGGATACAAGAACTAAGGGAAAAAGCAGCGAGTCGCTCGATGTTCGGTGTTGGGCACTTTAGATCCATCTTCACGCCAGAGCGGTAAGCCCGGCAAGGGTCACTTCAGCGATCACATAGGGCCTTCCCAGAGGGGAGAGTTTATGCTCGTGCTTCCGATTCCTTGAAGGACCGGATCTCCTTTGGAGAATGCACGGCCCGTGACGTTCTTGTTGATGATAGCGGCGAGGCCTGTTGGTACTTTGCCGACCGGATCAATCTTTGCTTCTGGATTCCTCGAGTCGATCGAGGACTTCCCGCCTTGCTTCATCCGACTGATTATCGTTGTATCCGGCAACCCGTAGGGACCGAAACTTCAGTTCAGTCGGGAGGACCGCTCAGAGCCGTGAGACAAGGAAAAGGGTATCCGCCCGATGGCTCGGCTCGGGGTTGTCTGAGCCCCCAAAGCACGAGGGCAACTCCTTAACCCGGTAGCGTGGCGTCGGCGGCGAGCGATCGAAAATCCTGGCTTTGAGCCCTTGTAGTACTAGTCTATTGGCGCGCTCGACCTGTCCGTTGCTCCTTGGGTGGGCCACCGATGCATAGCGGATCTTAATGCCCACTCCTCGCCCCATTCACGAAACTCACCGCTCTTGAGGCGAACGCCATTGTCGGTGATGATGCGATTAGATGCGTAAAAGCGCACGGCGATGTCCGGAAGAACTTCGCGTGCTTTGGTGCCGTGATAACAAAGAACGGCTTGGCTTCGATCCACTTGGTAAATTTGTCGATGGCGGCGAAGAGATGAGTGAATCCGCCTTTGCGCCGCTTGAGGGGCCCACCATGTCCAGATTCGAGACGGCAAAGGGCCAAGAGATCGAATCGTCTGTAGATTTTGAGCGGCATGTGGATCTCGCTGCGAAAAATCGACACCCGCCACATCTGCGTACTATATCTTCGCGATCGATGATGGCGGTTGGCGAAAAATCCTTGCCGATAGGCTTTGCCCACTGTGGTGCTAGCAAACCGCGTGGTGCCCGTGACTCTCCGAGTGGATTTCATTGAGCAGATCTCTGCCTTCTTGCTCAGGTATGCAACGCCTTAGTACCCCGGAACTGCTTCTTCTGAAAAGCTCGTCCCCGACTACCTTGTAGCTTTTGCTTCGGCGTGTAATGCACTCGGCTAGGCTTCGATCCTCAGGCAATTCATCACGAAGAAGATAATCCAAATAAGGTTGAGTCCATCCGGGGTTAATCGCAAAGACCTCCGCATCGGGCTCTTGCTATTTCTCAAGGGCTTCTATTAGTGTAGTGGGCAGCTTGATGGACGGTGCGCGTAGCTCCTGGACGAAAACACCACTCGGGACCTGGGCCCGGGTGGATCCCATCCGTGCTAGCTCGTCTGCTGCTTCATTGTCGCGGCGGAGCACGTGAGTGAGCTCCAAACCGTCGAATTTGTCTTCTAGCTTTCGAACCTCCTGGCAATAGGCCGCCATGCTGTCGCCAATACAAGACCACTCCTTTTGGACTTGATTGACCACGAGTTGTGAATCCCCGCGTACCATTAACCGCCTGACACCAAGCTAGATGGCGACGCGAAGCCCGTGGATGAGTGCCTCAGACTCGGCGGCGTTATTGCCGACGAGGAATAATATTCGAGGACGTCGCAGCTTTTCTCGGTCGGCGATATGAGCAAAATCCCAGCCCAGCACCGCGAGCATGAGGAACCATCAAAGTACATTGTCGAAGACTCGAGAGTGTCTGTCTTCTTTGGGGTTTGGGCTCTCATCCACTCGGCGACGAAGTCACCAACGCTTGAGATTTGATAGCTAATCGAGGCTTGAACTTTATTTCAAAGGCTCCAAGCTCAACCGCCCACTTGGCAATCCTCCCAGTGGCCTCCCGATTGTGGAGTATATCTCCAAGCGGGAAAGAGGTGACCACCGAAATTTCATGCTCTTGGAAGTAATGTTTTAGCTTCCGTGATGTGGTTAACACAGCATACAGAAGCTTCTGCACTTGTGGGTACCTTATTTTCGAGTCGCCCAATACCTCGCTTACGAAGTAAACCGGACGCTGTACCTTCTGGAGGGAGCCCTCTTCGTCTCGCTCCACCACTAAGGCGCTGCTGATGACGTGAGTCGTTGCACCTATGTAGAGTAGGAGGGGCTCCTGGGGCATGGGAGGAACCAACACCGGGGGCGTGGTGAGGAACCTCTTTAGATCTTCAAAGGCTTGTTGTGCTTCCGCTGTCCACTGAAAATCGTCTTGCCAGCGTAAGAGCCTAAAGAAAGGCATTCCACTCTCCCCGAGTCGGGAAACGAATCGGCTGAGTGCCACGATGCATCCAGTGAGCTTCTGCACGTCCTTCTGATTGGTTGGGGGCTTCATCTTGATGATAGCATTAACCTTCTCCGGATTTGCTTCGATCCCTCGGTTGGAGATGATGAATCCGAGTAGTTTACCAGACGAAACCCCAAAGACGCACTTCTCGGGATTTAATTTCATCCGAAATACCCTTACGCTCTCGAATGTCTCGGTCAGATCTGTTATGAGATCCCCTCTGGATTTTTTTTATGACGACGTCATCGACATATGCCTCCACGTTGCGTCCGAGTTGAGTGTGAAAACACCGCTGTATGGTGCGCTGATAGGTCGCACCAGCGTTTTTCAACCCGAATGGCATTGTGATATAGCAGAAAGCACCAAAGGGCGTGATGAAAGACGTTTTGATGCAATCCTCCTCTTCGGTCGATCGATGGTAGCCCGAGTAGGCGTCGTAAAACTTAAGAGCTCACACCGGCGGTGGAATCCACCGCTTGGTCGACGCGGGAAGCCCAAAGGATCCTTAGGACACGCTTTGTTGAGTGTCTGTAATCGACACACATTCGCCATGTCTTATTCTTCTTACGCACCAGACCGGATTGGCAAGCCACTCGGGATGATACACTTCCACGATGAACCGAAGCGGCCAGCAGCTTTGGTGATCTCACTCTAATGGCGTCTTTCCGATCTGGGCAAATCTTCGCGGTATTTGCTTTATGGGCTTTGCCTTTTTCGTCGACGAGAGAGTGCTCAATCACCTCCCTCGGAACACCGGGCATGTCCGAAGGTTTCCAGGCGAATACATCCCGGTTGGCCCGGAGGAAAGTGACGAGCGTGTCTTCCTATTTACTATCGAGCCCTGTCCCAATCACGGCTGTTTTGGCCGGATCAGACGGGTCCAACAAGATCTTCTTGGTTTCTTCGGCTGCTTAGATGGACGTCTTGGCCTGCTTTTTGGCGGGGACGTCTCCTTCCTCCTGGAGGGATGCGAGCTCCAGTCGGATCTTTTCCATCTCAGCAGATGAGTCGAGTGCCTGCGCCATTTCACGCTTTTTTGTCACAGGCGAGGGCTCATTTAACGTCACCGAGGAGGTGATTACACCATTGGGACTGGCATCTTTAAGGCGAGATAAGTATAGTTGGGGACCGCCATGAATTTGGCAATCCTCGCCTTCCCAAGATAGCATGATATGCCGTCTCGAAATCAGCCACTTCAAACTTCGGACTCTCATCCGATAATTCTCCTTGGTCCCGAACGTGACGGTAGGGAAATTTGTCCGAGTGGTGCTGCGGACGTCCCCGGATTACCTCGTGGAGCGGAGATGACCCTTCCGTAGCTCGAGCGTGGGATTTTCATCCGTGAAGGTCTTGGCGAAAAGGGCGTTAATCCCACTCTCGTCATCAACGGGACCCTTTTAGTTTACTACCACGAACGCCGGATCCAAAACCGGCGGTACCTTCCAGGAAAGCAATCCGATCCGGTGGTCCGATCGATCAAAGGTAATGGGCACCTCGGACCAGCGCAGGTATTTTAGAGTGGCAGGCATGATGGCGTTGATCTCCCGAGTGGTAAGCTTCTGCTTCCGCTTGGACTCGTACGCATCAGAGCCCCCAAAGATATAACTGATCTCGGGCTCAGGGTCCTAGTAGTCTCCATCAGGTTTCTTGCCTTGACCGCCCTTGGCCGACTGGTTCGAACTCTCGGCGAACTTCTGCAGAATGAGGCAGTCTTTGGCAGAGTGCTTGCCTCGAGGATGGAAGGGACATACCGAATCCATCACCTTTTTGTAGTCGTTGTCGTTGGGGGGCTTTGGTCGGTACGGCTCCATGTTGGCGACCATCTCGTCCCCCTTTCGCTTCTTGTCTTTGGGCTTGCCTTGTTCTTCATTAGGCTTCTTCTTAGGGCCTCCGTCGTTGACACCACGGTGGTTCGCGATGGCCTCCTCGGCTTCGGCCTCCTGGTCCGCCATAGTGAACATGGCCTTGAGATTACGCGGGGGGTCCCGGGTCATCTGCCGGATTAACTCCTCGGATTTGCACCCGGCGAAGAAGGCATCAATGACTGTTTGCTCCGAAACGTCTCGGATCTCGTTCTTCTTTTTGGTGAAGCGCTTGATGAACTCGCGGAGAGTCTCGCTCTTGCGCCTATGTAGCTGCCCGATCTCCCACCTTCCCGCGGGCCTTTCATAGGTCCCTTGGAAATTGGCGATGAACTGCTCCTGGAGGTCGTCCCAAGACTCGATAGAGTTCTCCCGAGTCCGTTAGCGTGTGCAGGCGGTTGGGGTCAGCGACCGCAAGTAATTTGCCATGGCGTTCGATCACCTCTGCTGGCGGCGCTAGGGCGTAAACCTGCAGCCAGTTCGTTGGGTCCCTCTCGCCATCGAACTTGTCGATGCCTTTGAGGTTGAATCCATCCGGCCAAACCACTCGGCGGAGATCCGGGGTAAAGGCCCGAATCCCTTCCAATGGTCGTGGCCGCCTCCGCGCCGGGGATCTGCTACAATGCTCCCGACGCGGGCCTTGACGCTGCTCTTGGCAGTGGTCGCGCCGGCTGGCGGTGCTCTCGGCTTGATCGTCGTTGCGACGACTGTGATGGGGGCAAGAGTCTCGCCCACCGTTGCTGCGCTCCGCCGCTGGCCCGATATCTTGGCGAGATCGCGTGCGGGTGGTGATGAGAATCATCGCGCAGAGGCGCGAGCCGATTCGATTGCGCGAGATCATTGCGAGCGAAGCGATCGGAGAGGGAATCGCCTCGTTTTCTTGGATGGCGACCATCTCTACCATGGCGTCGCTCGGGCGAGTGCGGATACGGATCGCCTTCCCGGAGTTGTTGCGCAATGGTCTCGAGGAGGGTCTTTGACGCGATAGCGTTAGCTCGGGAGTATTGTAAACCTCGATCTCGGCTTTACGCGCAGAGTTCGTTACGGGCGTCGCGACGCGTCTTGTGGTCGACGCAGCGGGTCTCGGTCTTCTATGACGACTGCGGTTTCCTCAGGCCTGACTTGTTGAGAAGTAGAGTGATGATCCTCCGCCCCAAGGACGAAGACTTCACGGTAATTACGGATCTCAGCACTCCCATCGGACTCTGAGTCGGACGCAGAGAGGCTGACTTGTTTGCTTTGTCCGATGGGTTGGCCACCGTTGATGACACCCACGAACGCTGCGGGATCCGATCGGATTGGCCCGACCGAATTAGCAGATGGGTTCCCCGAGTGGCTATCTCTTGTCTGAATCTCGGAAGCGGTCTGCGCGGGAGCCGCGGCAAGACTCCCAAGTCCAGATAGAAATCCAGTCAGGGTTTTGTAAACCTCACAGGGCTGGAGGATGTCCAGGCCGGGGTAAGCGATCTCGTGGGGCTCTTCTTCGCTCTCCTCGCTGAGGGGGGCGAACTGAGGCTGCCGACGGATCTTTCTGAAGAAAGCACATGCAGAATTCTCCAAGCCAAAGGGCAATGGGTCCCATTGATTGTGCGTACCTTCTGGTTGAGCGATCTCCGTGGGGGAGAGATGAAGATCGCCGACGCCGCCGTCGGCAGCGAAGTCAAAGTGCCGAAGCGAGGGTCTTCTCGGCCTCATGTCGACGTCTGGCGATCTCGAAAAAGCCATCGATCTACAAGATGATCTCGACGCGCCTTCTACCGGGCGCGCTAACCGCCGACGGTGACTAGCGGAGGTCACCACCGCAATGAATTTGTCGAGGGGCGCTAATCAAGAACTAGGCGGATGGCTAACACAAGACGAGGTTATCTGAGTTCGGGCCCTCAACGGAGGAGGTAATACCCTACTTCCTGTGCTCTGGGATTATTCGGGGCACAGGATGATGCTCCTATCGATGATTCGATGGCGCCTCCTTTGATGGCGTCTGTCCCCTCCCTTTATATAGTGCAGGGGGGATTGATTTACAATGAGTCACGGGGTATATGGCAACTATTTCCGTTAGGAGGTTACATGGAATGCATGCATTGATCTGCTAATTACATGGGGATATCCATAAACTCGGACCCTTTCTTGCGGCTTAAGTCTCGCCCGATCCGAGTGGTTTCTATCTTCGGCCAACCGACCTGGGTCGCCCCCTTTCTGCTCCCTTATGGGCCTTCTAGAGGATACCCGGGGCCCATGCAGTCCACACCGCTGGTCAGAGGCAGCCGTAACGCCGCCACCTCGCACACGACGCGTGCCGCCACGTGCCACGCGCACGCGCGTGACTCACGCCTGAGCCGCTGACCGGTGGGCCCGTCTGTGCCGCGTCAGCCCGAGAGCCACATGGCCCGACACGTGTCGAGCCACGTCATCCGCAGGCCGCACCACACTGCCACGTGGCATGCCACGTCACTTGCCACGTGTCTCGCCACGTCAGCACCTCACCGCCCCTGACCGCCATGTGGCGTGCCACCTCACTGCCACATCACCGCCGCGTCGTTTCCACGCCGCCTTGCCGCCGTCGCCCTTGTCGATGGGTCTCGCGTCGATCGCCGGGCGCCACTGCCCACTGAGTCCCTTTGTCGACCCGACGCCGCCGGGCCGGATGGGCCGAGCTGGGCCGCCATGCAGTGAATCGGGCCGGTTTGGCTTGTTCGCCCGTTTAGGGTTTATTTGGGTTTTCTATTTTCCTAGATTTTTCTATTTAACCCGAAACTTCCCCGAATTGTTTAGGGAGCTCCGTAACTCCAAATTGGATGATTTTGGAGCCTAAAAATCACATTTAAATCCTAGAATTTTTCTGTAAATTTAAATAATTATTTTCTCTGTATTGATGTTGCTGTTTATTTGTTTGTTGTTATTCTGTATAGACGGTGGGTGTGATTGTTGCGTGAACTGTTGCTCGGAGCCGCAGTGGGACTCGCAGAGCGCTGAGTTTTTCAAAGGCAAGCTTAATTTCATATTCCATCCTAGTTTTGCAATATAATTATCTGTTGTTTATTTTTACGAATTACCTGCATGCATGTAATTTGGCGTGAGTACCTATACATGTTAATCATCTATTAATATGCTCAGCCACCTTGTGAACCTGTTGAATATTTCCTAGCCTATCCTTGTCTAGTTGAGTAGGATTGCACTTGGGGATTCATTATAAAAATGAGATTTGGTGAGGCGTATGCTTCACGTTGGCTTTTGGTGGTAAAAACATAAACAACTAAAAGTGTAGTTGCTTTAGGGGAGACCCGGTAGTGATGTTTCTGGGATTGTGGTGGGGATGAGACGGTCTCCTCTAATAAGGACCCAAGCTTGTGTATTACTGGTCCAACCAATACCGTGCAGCCACTTGTGCCTTGACCTGGCTTAGTACACTCTGAAACCCACTAACCCCACGGCTCGAGGGTCGTGTCGGGTTACGTTTAAATCCTTCTTGCCCTAGGAGGAGGCTTGCAATCTCCTCTCGAGGGGTGAGTGCGTTCGAGACCGATTGGCTTAAATGGGGAACGCATGGGCAGTACCGATAAGTTGAAGGGCCCCTCTGCGGCGTGTCGGACGGGCCGGGAAACCTAAAGAGAGGGCTGGCGAAGTGGTGGGCGTAGTAGGCTGGAAAAGTCTTGTACCGTTTCTCCTAGTGGATGAGACGGGGCTTGTGGGGAAACTTGTACACACTCTGCAGAGTTAAAACTATCATGATAGCCGTGTCCACTGTTATGGACGGGTTGGAAGGTTTGCGCTCGTAGATTCACCCTTTTCAATAATTAAACCTGACTAGATTAGGCTGGAATTGGCCTGGTGTGGGATACACCTTTTGTTGAACTTAAGGCTGGAGTTATATGATCATACATTCACATTAATAAAACTTGACTAGATCAACTAAAATATGACTAGAAATAGGATTTAGGTAAAATAACCTTAACCCCACCTTTGACCCTGCATTCATGTTTAACGACTGCTTGCTGGGTAGCCGCGTACTCATTAGATTGCTCGCGGACATATTTTTATTCAGATTGCGGCCAGGACCAGGAAGGCCCTGACGAGGGAGTGCAAGACTAGCTAAGGTGTTCGGGTCGACACCTTGGAATTTATCATAGTTATTTAATTAGATTGCTCTGATGATTTCTGTTAACGTTTAATCCTGTAATGGACTATCAACTGGCATGCCAGTTTGCTTTGGTAATAAAGTACTATTGTTTAACAGTATTTCTCTTTAATTAAATACACTGTGATGATTCCACCGCATTGTCCATCACGAGATACTAAACTGGGATTAGTATCGACTCGTGATGCTGGATTCCCATTACAAGTACTGGGGTCACGACATTAACGACGTCTATCTGTATCGACGGCTAGCCGTTTGGCCATCGATACTGTCCACCACGGAGAGTCAGTATCGACGGTCCTATCCTAGCCGTCGATACTGTTTATGTTAAAAGCAACATTGTCTATTCCCTTTTATTTAAATTTGATTTCAATCTTTTTTCAAAATTGCTGCGATTTTGAAATAAACATTAGAAATATTGCTTTTTGTTAATTTTTTTGCCTAGGTATTTTTTAATTGTTTGAATTGAGGATATCGAATATATAGCTTTAATTAATGTACTAACTAATGTTTAAATTTCAGTATTTAATTTATAGTAGTAAAAAATTTGGGTGCATGTATCGATTATTGAATGGTGGAGAATAAAAAAATTTAAACTTACAAATGAACATATTTGAAATTCGAATGGGATGTTTGACGTTGGTTTGATCACATGAAATATGAAACTTCCACCAGAACTTCTCCGGAAAGCTTGAGGTTACAAAGGGGTCACCACAAACGGGAGTTATAAATTTTTGAATTTTTTTCAGGTGTGTATTTCCCAGTAGGAAACAACATGGAACAGTTTGAACATTTGAAAAAAAGTTTTTCAATTTTTTAAAATTTGAAACAGAGAGGTTTGACCATAGATGCCCATTAAGGGGGTTGCCCTTGAGACAAGCATCAGTGTCGACGGCTTTCTCATTAGCCGTCGATACTAGGCCTCTTCCTCGACGGTAGTCAACCTAAACCCCCAGGATAGATTATGTCGACGACATTACCAGTGGCCATCGACATAGTCATCCACGACGACTGTATCGACGGCCGCCCATAATGCCGTCGATACTGCGTTGTCTGTTTGAAGCTCAGTAACGACGGCCCTGTGTTGGCTGTCGAGACAGAGCTTGTAACGGACAACACAGTATCGATGGTTTGTTATTGCCGTCGATACTGGCTCATTATCAGAGTAGTGTCGACGGCCTGGGGGTTGGCCATCGACACTGTTCTAGGTATAGATCGGGCGGCGGCTCGAGGAACTTAGCGATTTCGTAAAGTCCCCAGCCTCCAGTCCTCCGCACCGCCTCGTGCCTTGCCTTGCCGCCGCCCCTCCTCGCTGCTGCCTGCCCGCCCGCCCGCCGCCGCCTGCCGTCGTCTCCCACCGCTGCGCCTCGCCGCCTCCTGACGCCCGGCGCCTGCGGCCGCCTCCCCACAATTGCAGCGCCGCCGCCCAGCCTCCCATTGGCAGCCTCGGCCGCCGCCCTTGCGCCTCTCCGTCTCTCCCAGCCGCCTCCCGGCCGTCTCGCCCGCCACGGCCCGCCTCCCCGCTGTCTCGCCGCCCAGGCCTCAGAGTCACAAGCAATGAGAGGTCTGTGATAATATATCAATTAGTTCGTACACAATCTTACATTCTAAATCGATTATCTTCACTTCAATGCATACGCTACAGAAAGGCTTTCGCTGATAAGCATGGCCAAGAGAAGGACCCCGAAGAGGAGCCCCTTGACCCTTTGGTGATACATGAGGCTATGGACGGGAAGGCTCATGGGAGGCTAGCGATCAGAGGGGACCACCTGAGGTATGATACCGTCTGATTTATGTACGTGTCAGCTCAGGTGATATTTTGTAACTACTAACATCGCTTTGTTACATGTCGGAGGATTACATGTCTCAGGTGAGGGTTGCCCACTCTCAAACGAAGAGCCGACGCGCCTTGTTGGCCTGCATTGAGAGGGAGAGGCAGCGGGAGAGGGAGGAGAGGGAGCGGGAGAAGGAGGAGAGCAGACAACTGATGCAGGCGATGAGAGAGAGAGCCTAAGGACCCAAGAAGAAGCCCGACAAAGGCAGGTGGCGGAGATGGCGAGGCAACGATATGAGTTCGAGCAGAGGTTCGCCTATTTAGAGTCGCTCTCTCGACTGGGCGGGGTAATGTCCTTAAACCTATATTATCCATCCACATGTCGTTTATTGCAATTAAATGCATAAGTTAATCGTAAATAAAATTTTAGGCTGGCCCGAGTGGTACCTCTGGTGGTCCGGTCTTCTATGGGGTCCGCCACCGTTTCGAGGTGGATACGGGACGCTGGCTCCCTACATGACCTACAGCGCGCACACTGCTCCACCACGTGACTATGTGGGCCCACCTCGCCCACATGGTGACTTGCCATATGTTACGGAGACGGTAAGTTATTAACTCACGTTAATTCATGTTGCAGACCGTTTGTAAATGTTGCAAACCATTTATGTGTTATATATGCAGGGTTCCAGTTCTGCGGCTATCGGTGAACTTCACGGCACAGAGGGAGGAGACACACCAGTGAGCCAGGAGGGCCCCACCTGGGTTACCGACCTCTTGCGAGCGCCCCGCCGATGTTTACCCATCCATCCAATCCACCCCCGTCAAGCCAACCCCCTCCGAGCGATCCAGATCAATAGCTTCCTAGGTTTATTGCATTTAGTTGGAAACTTGAACTGCGATGTCTTATGTGATGAATTTGGATGTTTCATATATGTGTGGTGATGGAATTATGTTTATATTTGTGCATTTCTATAGATTTATGTGCATTTGATCAATTTTGATGAATTGTGGTCGCTTATATGCGACGAGGGGTATATGTGAATGTCGGGGTTGTTTGGGTTTGCAGGTGCGGCTGCGGCTGTTGCTAGGAGCAGCCGCAACCGCGAAAATTTGTGTTTTTTTATTTTTAAAATATTTTTTTCTGTTCTGGTGCAGTCTCGACGGCTATAGGGTAGCCGTCGACACTACAACCCAGGTCTGTGTGGGGCCTACCAACGTCAGTGTCGACGGCTAATATGTGAACCATCAACATAATTCGCCCGTGCCACGTCACCAGGAACCCGCCTAGACAGCGAGACCCACATGCTCTATATCGACGGTTAATTGCTGGCCATCGATACTAGGCCGCCCTTACGGCAAACGGCGTGTTCTCGACCTGTGTCGATGGCTGGAGCTCGAGCCGTTGAGAGTAACAGTCTCGACGGCATGGCCGTCGACACAGTTACTCTCTCTCGACGAAGCATCCTCGATGGCTTTGTCTCGACGGCTGGCCGTCGAGACTGACTTATATCGACGGTTTTGGTTGTTTTCTCGATGGCATGAACCGTCGAGACTGTGGCATTCTCCTGTAGTTTTAGCTGACATGTACTCCTTATATTAATATGGCGTGAGCTCTTATTTCTATTTTTAATTCAAATTTATGTAATTTTTATTGTATTTATAGTTGATATGGTTTCTTTCTATTAATTGGAAATGAACTCTTATTTCTCTTTTTTATTTTGAAATTACATATTTTTATTTGTAATTATAGCGGATATGATCTCTTTCTATTGATCTGACATGAAATCTTATTTCTATTATTTTTATTCTAAAATTATATTTTTATGTTTTTATTGGAGCCAATATGGACTCTTTCTTTTAATCTGGTACGAACACTTACTGTTTATTATTTTTAATTAATAATTTCTAATATTTTTCTTTTAATCCAAGGTGTTATAATATGGCATCACTGAAATCAGCGGTGTACATTTTTTTCTCGATTTATATGAGAATTTCTGCGATTAACATGCTGGCTTCATTGACTCTTGTTTTAGTTATATAATAGATAGATAGATAGATAGATAGATACGTACTCGTTTAACTAAGGAATTCTCTATTTTTTCTAAAACCGTTAGTCATGCGGTGAAATTCGTGCGCAATCCTCTCTCTCTCCGTAACATAGTTTTCAATCGAAGAAAATTATTAGATCTTTTGCCTCTTCTTCCTCCCTCCACCCCCTGCCGAGCGCTCATAGACAACAATGTGGCAAATCCCGAGGGAGCTGACATGATCACTGTTGTCCCCATAGGGAGGAGACAACTCAGCCAAGGTGAATAGAAAGGGAGAACAGGGAGAAGAGAGGAGAAGAAAAAAAAAATAATACAGTTACTTTTCTTTTCAATTTTTAGACGTTGGAAAACTATGTTACGGAGAGAGAGAGAGAGGATTGCGCACGAATTTCACCGCATGACTAACGGTTTTAGAAAGAACAGAGAATTCCTTAGTTAAACGATCGAGTACTATCTATCTATTATATAACTAAAACAAGAGTCAATGAAGCCAGCAGGTTAATGGAAGAAATTCTCATATAAATCAAGAAAAAATGTACACCGCTGATTTCAGTGATGCCATATTATAACACCTTGGATTAAAAGAAAAATATTACAAATTATTAATTAAAAATAATAAACAGTAAGTGTTCGTACCAGATTAAAAGAAAGAGTCCATATTGGCTCCAATAAAAACATAAAAATATAATTTTAGAATAAAATATTCAATCCCTCCACCCCTCTCCTACCCCTGAGCCCGTCTCAGTGGAGGCCGCTTAGGGGGGGTCTGCTTCGGTTCCTGGCCAAAGTGGACGGAGCAGGTGGGCTCCAGGGGCGTGTGTCCGGCGTCTCCTTGGCTCCTCCCGTGTTGGCGTGGTGGGCCGTTGCCCGTCCTTTGGCAGCGCAGCGACCCCCGTCTCTAGCCTAGTCCCGTCCTCGCCTCCTTGCCCTCCCCTCCCTGCGAGGTGCTCGGTGGTTAGGTTGGCGTTTTCCAGGTTAGTGGCGGGATTCGGCATGGGTCGCCTGGGTGGCGAGGCGTCTGGTCTTCTTCGCTTCCCGTGTGCAGGCCACCAGGCGTGGTGGCCCCTCTCCGGCGGCGTTGGCTGGTGACCTTTCTTCGGCGGCGTCCCCGTTCTCTGCCTCCTGACCTGGTCCCGTCCCCGTCGTTTTGACCCTCCCCTTCTCCGAGGTGTCGGGTGGCATGAGCGGCGTCTTCCGCGTCAGGAGACGACGTTCGTGCTCGTTTCCCAACTCTGCGTCTTCGGTCGGCGGCTCGGTTCTTCTGGTGCTTGCGACCTTCGGCGGCCTCCGCCTTGTGCGCTAGTAGGGCAGGTTTTGGGCGAAAGCCCCGTCCTTTTGGGCTGGTGTTGGCGTTACCTTTGGTGTCGTTCCCTCGTTGGAGGCATCACCTTTCGAACCTTTCCCTGCTTTGGGTGAAAGCCCTAGCGGTTTTGCGACGGCGGCGGGTTCTTCCCATAGCTACTTTGTTAGAGGCGTTGTGGTTGCCGTCTTGCGCTATGGGTTTCCGCCGGGTTTGCTGCTCTAGGAGTCGTTTCGTCGCTGTGTGAGTATTGGTGGTGTTTCCTCTTCTCCCTCTCCTGTATCTATCCCTCCTTTTCGGTCGTTGGCCTAGGTGGCAACGGGAGGCTGCTTCCCTTCTTTTTTCTCTGTAGGTGGTGTTCCCGGCGGTGGCCGGAGGTGTATCTGGTTTTGTCCAGAGTTACAGCAGAGCGCTGTGGTTGGACCCCATGTTTGCATGGGTTTTTATTTTATTTTCTCCTACTTATCAATGAAATAGGACAGTAGTTCTCCTACCCCTCTTTAAAAAAAAGATCTAAAAATTTATAATTTTTTAGAAGTATTAATAAAAAATCATGTGGGGGATTAGGGTGGGGCTATGCTTGGTTCTCGGTGTGCAATCCTAGATTGGGAATTTGTTAGCAAAGAGATAAAACCGTGCTCGATCTGTAACAGGCAAATTAATCATCACGACGCGCGATCATTCAACCGCTCCAATATAATTTACAACATCATCATGACGCACAACATGTTCAGCGCGCGGATGAAGAACCGGGCCTACACTACAGGAGGTGGCCACAGTATCGACGGCAAAAACCATCAATAAAAAATGAACTACCGTCAGGTATAATTAGTCTCGACGGCTGGCCGTCGAGACGAGGCCGTCGAGTCAAGGTCGTTGAGAGAGTCTAGTAGTGTCGACGGCCTAGCCGTTGATACTACTAGTATCGATGGCTGGATCACAGAACGTCGAGATGGTTCCTCAGGACGTCGTTACCGGCCTGGTTGGCTCTTTCTCGACGGCCATTGCGGGCCATCGAAACTAGCGCTAGCGGGCCCCACCACGGCTAGGCCAAGGTGACGTGGACGGAGGGCACATTCTCGACGGTTTCCTTGAGCCGTCGGTAAGTTCACGCCTGGGCAGTGTCGACGGCTTACTACCGGCCGTCGAGACAGCTCCACTGCAGGGTAGTATCGACGTCCATACAGTGTCCATCGAGACAGACTAAGAGCAGAAAAAAAATATTTTTTGCATTTTGTTAAAAAAATCACAAATTTCTGCGGCTGCCGCTGCTGCCCCCCTGCAGCAGCGATAGCCGCACCTGCAAACCCAAAATACCCGACAATTCATACATATACCCTGGCCTCGTCGCACATATGCGACCACAATTAATCCAAACGACACATCCAAATCACAAAATACACAAATTAAACATTACCACATATCCACATGCACATATATATCACATCGAAGTGCACAAGCTATCAAATAACAAATCCAAGACAGTTTCGAACTAAAAGTATGAAAGTTAAAAGTAAAGCAAGCTAGCTACTGATCAGGGCGAGGATCGTTCTTTGGTGGGTTCTCTGGACGATTAGGCGGCTGGGTGAACAACGGCGGGGCGCTCGCAAAGAGGTCGGTGACCCAGTTCGGATTTTCCTGGCTCACCGATGTCGCTCCTCCCTCCTGGCCACTGATTTCACCATGAGCCGCTGAACTGGAACCCTGCATGTGTACAAAACAGTTGGTTATTAGTTCGTCACGTTTAAACGATTCGAAACATGAGTTAATAACTTACCGTCTCCGTAACATACGGCAAGCCACCATGTGGGCGAGCTGGGCCCACATATTCGCCTGGTGGAGTAGTCTGGCTGCCATAAGGGGTGTAGGAAGCCGGTGTCCATCCACCGCGAAACGGTGGCGGACCCCCGTAGAAAGTCGGACAGCCAGCAGTACCACTGGGACCAGCCTAAAATTTTATGAACATCTAACTTGTGAATGAAATTGTAATAAACGACATGTGGATAGATATTAAAGGTTTTAGAACAATACCCCGCCCAGTCGAGAGAGAGACTCCAGATAGGCGAACCTCTGCTCGAACTCATATCGTTGCCTCGCCATCTCCGTCTCCTGCCTCTGTCTAGCTTCTTCTTGGGTCCTTAGGCTCTCCCTCATCGCCTACATCATCAGCCTTCTCTCCTTCTCCTGCTCCCTCTCCTCTCTCTTCCGCTGCCTCTCCCTCTCAATGCGGGCCTCGAAGGCTCGTCGGCTCTTCGTTTGAGAGTGGGAAGCCCTCACCTGAGGCATGTAATCCTCCGACCTATAACAATTAAAGCGATGTTAGTGGTTACAAAATATGATCTAAGCTGACACGAACATAAATTAGACAGTACCATACCTCAGGTGGTCCCCTCCGATCGCTAGCCTCCCATGAGCCTTCCCGCCCATAGCCTCATGTATCACCAGAGGGTCAAGATGCTCCTCTTTTGGGTCCTTCTCTTAGCCATGCTTATCAGCGAAAGCCTTTCTGTAGCGTGCCTGCATTGAAGTGAGATAACCGAGTTAGAATGTACGATTGTGTACGAACTAATTGATAAATTATTACGTACCTCTCGTTGCGCAGCTACAGGGTCCACAGGACCGAGGAGCCATCCTTTTTCTGGGAGGTGTGGCCCCTCTGGAACACCGACAGCCAAGACGGAAGTTGGCCAGTCGTGGCGCCCTGCTTCGTACAAGCGGAGTGTCGATATATTCCTTATTAGAAGAAAACAAGATCGAAATAGTGAAGGAATAGCATTACCATCCTTTTCCTTAGCTGAGCGAACGACGACTTTCCAGTCGTCGTTTTACTTGTCATCGCTGCTCGGTTCTTCTTGGCCTTCGAGGACTTTTCCTTGAACGCCTCGCTGGCCCAGTGCTGCGACAGGGCCTCCTAGGCATCTAGGGCGTTCGACACCCAGTCCGGTCGAACCTGCGCTTACTCTTGAGCCTCGAGGTACAGCTTGCGCGCGTCGGCCTGGGTGATCCTCTCTCCCTTCACAACCCTGACAAGACAAGGCAAAGTAAATTATTCGTATTGTAACCATATGCGCCAAAAACGGCCAAAGAAATAAGTGAATACCTGTGAAAATCCTGAACGGCGGTGACCCGTGCACTCGACATCAGATCCTGCACCTTCTGCTTGGCGTTCCTATCCATCACAGAATTGATGTCCTCCTCCTCCAAGCCTGGACACGGGCGGTACCTAAGTTGAAAAGAAATAAATCCGAATTAACAATCGTTGCCAATCATCTGTGATATTAAAAATAAAAAATGTGCGAACTCACCCAAAACTCCCGCCTTATCTCCTCGGCGGCGTTGCTATCCCCGTGAGGTGCCACATTGTAATCATCCCAAGAGTAAGCGGGATGTTGACAGCAGGAATACAACGCAGCGATCATATTGAAAGGGGTAAACCCATCGGTGGCAATTGCCAGACGCACATTTCTCGGATCAGCTGCGAAGTCAGGATATTTCTGATCAAAGTACTTCCACGCGTCCCCGTCTGATGGATGTATCATCAAGTCGCCCTTCGGCCTTTTACCCTCCTTATGCCACCTCATCTGTTGCGCCGTCTCTTCGGTCATGAAACACCGTTCCAAACGTTTCGTCAGCGGGAAGTAACGAAGCACTTTCCTCGCCACACTAGTCTGCCTCTTGTTTTCTTGAGCGTCCTATACCTCGACATATCTTGACTCTCCATATTTATCAGAAGACTGTTTACCCGCATCATTTTTGTAGTACAACATACAATGGTTCGGGCAATAGTGTATCTTCTCATATGGCATTCCGAGACCACCTATCAGTTTCTTACACTCGTACCAACTAGAAGACATCTTGTGACCTTTCGAAAGGACATCAGACCACAACGATATGAGCTCGTCGAAACAGTTAATAGAGAAATTGTATTTGCACTTAATTGCTAACATACGAGACACAACAGACAAGAGGGCCACCGTTGTGCTATCATGCAAAGGTTGCTTTGCACACTCGAGAAGCTCCATGAAATTAGACAACGTTGTGGATGGCTCAGCGTCCGAAAAATTATAACCGAAGTCATCCATCATATCATTCACCCGATCAATCTCATCGAAACCTTCGTCTGTTGGTGGTGGCGGTGGTGGTAGCTCCGCCAACCGACTCTCTCCATGATAGACCCATCGACGGTATTCGTCCTTGTAGCCATGCGTATACAGGTCTATCCCCATCTAAGCGCGGGTTCTTTTCTTGCAGTTCCCGCAATAAACACACAGACAAGTTACCCGCGTGTTATCGTTTCGAGCATCCTGAAAAGCACGATTCAGGAATATCTCGGTCTTGGAAGGCTTCTAAACCCATCTACGAACGACCGATCGAGCAGACGTTGCGCTGTAGTACCGGAGGGTTCGAGACGAGATTTCGGCAGCATAACCCTAAGGGTTCTCCTAGTGCAACGATGGCCAGGGAGTTGATAAAAACTCCGAAGCACTTATTTTATGCACAGGAGAACCTCTTAGGGTTATGCCGTCGAAAAACTCATCTCGAACCCTCCGGTACCACAACACGACGTCTGCTCGAACGGTCGTTCGTAGGCTGTCCACTAGGACGCCCATAAGGGGCTCCACTGGACAATTCGGAAACGCGTGTCATATCTCGTATTAGAGCAGAACGAATCACCGTCCGTGTTCCATACGAGATGTGCCGTTTCTAAACGGGTGACTTACGGCTAGGTGACATCCACTAAACTAATCCACGGACGCTGGCTAATCACACGACAAACAGTTTAATATATTTTTTAAAATACATTTCATATTATTGTCCTAAATTATTAATTATATTCTATACTATTTTTCTAATTTTTTTAATATATTTTAAACTATTTTTACAACATTTTTACTATTTTAAATAATTTATTTATTGTTAATCATGATTATATTATAATTAGTCTCGACTAAACATTAGTGGCCGTCGACACTACACTACCAACATTTGAAAAAAAAAGTCCGGGAAAGTACATGGATGTCATTGCAGATGACGACGGGTGGCCGACGGAATGGGGCGTCTTGGGCGCGGCCGATTTGAATGGGGGGGGCAAGGCGGTGGCGCGGGAGGCGGCGGGCGGCGGGAGACGTCGGCGAGGCGGGAGGCGGCTCGGTGGCGGCGGCGGGCGGGAGGCAGTTTAGCGGCGGCATCGGCGAGATGGCCGCCGAAGATGCATGCATGGGGACACGCGCGGCGGCGGGGGACGGCGCGGGCGGCGAGGTGGCGGCGATGGCGAGATGGCGACGGCGCCGAAGGCGGCCGGCGTGGCGGCGGTGGAAGGCAACCCGCGAGATGGTCAAGGCGGCCGGCGAGATGGCGGCGAGGAGGCGGCGCGGCGGCGTGGACGTGGTCCGGCGAGGAGGCGGGACGCGAGCGGCGGCGTGAGGCGGCGCGCGCGCGGCGGTGGGGAGGTGGCGGGATCGAGCGAGGCTGGGGACTTAGCGAAACGCTAAGTCCCCGCGCCTGCGGTCCATCTATAACTAGGACAGTGTCGACGGCAAACCCTAAAGCCGTCGATACTTGTCGGTACAATAAGTACCGAGGTATGAAGAGTCCGAAAGAAGACCGGGCGAGGGCCCCACAAGTCAGGTGGGCGACCAGGCCCCAGCGTGTGGGCGAGCCCCTTAGAGCGCCGGACGAGGGCCCCACACGTCAGGCGAGCGACCAGGCCCCAGCGTGTGAGCGAGCCCCTCAGAGCGCCGGGCGAGGGCCCCACACGTCAGGCGGGCGACCAGGCCCCAGCGTGTGAGCGAGCCCCTCAGAGCGCCGGGCGAGGGCCCCACACGTCAGGCTGGCGACCAGGCCCCAGCATGTGGGCGAGCCCCTCGGCGCGCGTAGGGCCACCCCTCTGTCAAGTAGGGGCCCGCATGGCAGGGAGCATCCCGAAGGGAGTCTTCTGGGCGAAGGCTCCCCCCTGCTGCGAAGGACATGCACATTCAATGCGACATTACGCGCGGATGGACAGTTGAAAAGATGATTACCGCCACAGTGACCTCTGCGAGTCTATCCAACAGTCACTGTGGCTCAGCGGAATTGACCTGCAGAGAGAGAGTTCGCCGTCGCCAGGATGGTCGCCCGTGTCAGGAGGAGCAAGCTGGGTCCCACTCGTTCTCTCACCGGCGTGTTCGCACGAGTCAGTGGCCACTTGCGGAGTTTGCGTGGGCGGCGCCTCTCGCACAAAGATGGCAAGACGCGACTCTCCGTCCGTCCCTCACGCCTTATCGCAGTACCGAGAGTATTGTCTCGCTTACCCCTCGGCTCTCTTCGCCAGTTCGAGGCTTGTATAAGTGGGGAGGAGAGAGAAGGGAGAGGGGGTTCGAAACATTCTGTAATCGCATTCCACACAACCACAACACGAAAAAGAGCTTAGGCTCGGCAGGAGTAGGACTATTACTCGCAGGGGGGTCCGAATCTGGGTAATCTCGGCATGTCGCTCCTCGCCGCGTCCGACGCTCGAATCGAACTGAGCTCGAGCTGATCGGCTAGCAAGATAGAAAATCTGACAGGGGTGTGATTCGCCGTGGTTAAGCGAAGAACACGCCGTCAATACTGATGTAAAAGTTTCGTAGTCTCGATGGCCTTAAATAAACCGTCGACACAACCCTCGTAACGGCCCCTTAGTATCGACTGCTTTAATTCGGCCATCGACACCGCCCTGTCAAATTTCGTAGTCTCGACTGCTTATATCTGGCCGTCGACACTAAGCTTGTAGTCGACTACGCCAGTCGACGGCATGTGCACCAGTGATCGACACGATCGTCGGGGATCTTTGTTTTCGACGGTACTATATAAAACCGTCGATACTAACTCTCCCGAGGGTTTCCGTTGACTGCCGTCGAGTATTGTGATTAGCATCGACGGCTTTTTACCAAACCGTCGATACTAGTGCTTGTCTCGAGGGCAACCCTCCTTAAAGGGCATCAATGGTAAAACCTCTCTGTTTAAATTTTATAAATTTGAAAAACCTAATTTCAAATGATCAAACTGTTCCATGTTGCTTTCTACTGGGAATTACACATCTAGAAAAAAAATTAAATAATTTAGAACTTCCTATGAGGTAACCCCTTTGAAACCAGAAGCTTTTCGGAGAAGTTCACCTGGAGTTTTATATTTCATGTGATCAAAGCAACGTCAAACATCCCATTTGAATTTATATTATGTTCATTTCTAAATTCAAATTTATGTTTTTCCAACTATTCAATAATCGATACCCGCACGCCCGCACCCAACTAATTTTTGAATTTTTGACTGCTAAAATTGAAATTCTGGAATTTAAACAGTATTTAGAACATTAATTACAAATCTATATATGTTCAATATTCCTCAATTCAAACATTACAGAAATACCTGCATAATAAATTAACAAAATGCACCAATTCTAATTTTATTAAAAAATCACAGGATTTTTCAACAAAGATTGAAATAAAAACTAAACAAAAGGGAATAGAAAAAGTTTATAAAACAAACAGTCTCGACGGCTGTAAATAGACCGTCAATATAGCCTATAGTGTCGACGGCTTAACGGTTAGTCGTCGATACAGTTAGACGTCGTCACGCCACACAAACTCCCCGTGAGCCTTCATCAAGCAAACTCGACGGCTGTTTTTTTAGCCGTCGATACTGGCCCCTGTTTTGAGTTGTATCGACGGCTTATATATGGCCGTCGATACTAGGTTACATGTTTCGACTGCTTAAATCTGGCCATCGAATCAATACTTGGCAGTCGAATCTATTTTCGTTTCCTGTAGTGCTAACTAGTCATATAAACATAAGTACCATTCCACAACAAGAAGTATAGGATTTACATGCATGCATGCATGACAGGCACAAAGTGTACTGGATCTAGCTTCGAGCTTGCAAACCAAGTATATATCTCTGCTCCCTCGATCTTGAAGTCTTACAACCATGTATACATCTCTGCTCCCTCGATCTTGAAGTCTTACCTCTTGCGAATGAGAGAGACATATAAATAGTGTTTTAGAAGATGGGATCGAGAGTTTTTACGCATGCATCTCCGTAAATGCACGACATACGCGCGCACATGAAACAAACTCGCGTTGTAATTACATTGCTACGTGGGATCGATCGGGATTAACGATTTCCGTATCTCAACTTGTTCATGCATTTTCTCGGAAAAAAAAAAACGTGTGCATGCCTGCAAGCAGTGTTACCGAGTAGCATATAAAATATGGGCATGTCCTTAATCCTTATACGACTAAATAATTTGCAATTAATCTCTTGTCTGTGAATTAATGGGAGCTACACTATGAGGGAAAGTGCCTTTAGTCCTGATTGATAACTGGCTTCAGTCCCGGTTGCCAAACCGGGACAGCTCCTAGGACAACCGGGACAGCTCCTAGGAACTGAATGTCACATGTAGGGCAGCTGGGACAGCTCCTAGGGACTGAAGGTCACAGGTAGGGCAACCGGGACAGCTCCTATAGGGACTGAAGGTCAGGACTTTATACTAACCGGGACAGAAACCTTACCACGGTGTAGAAAATACCTACAAAATATCCCAACCGTGACACAAACCTTACTACGGTGTATAAAATATCTACAAAATACTCCCCACTCACCGTCGCGACTCCGGCTTCACCAGGATCCACTCATGATCGATTGCTAGTCCTAGAGTTCAATGCTAGCAACTCATGAGCAGCAATCGTCGAACATCATCACTATATCACAATTAACTATGAAAATAACATATTAATGCAAAAGTAATTGTAGCACAACAACTCATAATATGTAGTTCAAAGTGCAGAAATCCAAATAATGCTGCGGAATAAAGTATGACGATGCTTGAATCGAACCCTTGAGCGTTAGCTAATCTTGGTCGAAATCCGACACAAAATCCTCCTGATCCTGTAGGCAAACCGGACCCGAGTCTTTTCCTGAATACAAATATATACGTGGTTTGTATAGTGAGTACACGGCTACCCATCAAAAATCCTTATGATGAATGCAAGGATATAAACAAGAAAAGGATGGCTAATTTGCATAAACACCTATTCTAGTCAAATTAATTAAAGTGTTGTAAAAACATTTGTTAAACAATTAATGATGAATAGATTCCCAAAGTGACACACAGAGCTCGGCTTGCAAAGACCCTCTGCAGAACTGCACAGGCCTCGAATAAATTAAACAAAACCAACCCATCAAGTTATTGATTAACACATGAGAATACCATGTACGACCTTCCTCCCCTCCCATGACCGTGGGAACGGCTATCATGATAGTTTTAATCTCTGCAGAGTGTAGCACACTTTACCCATAAGCCTAGTGGTACTTTTGTGTCTTACCTCTTCCTTTGCAGCCCAGACCAAGTAACGATACAGGGCGTTTCATTAGTTCCTTCTGTTAACACCGATACCCTCTCTAAGGTTTCGACATCTCGGGTCCCCCTCTTGAGCCAACGGACCGTAGCCTGATCTTTTCAAACTAAAGTGTGTTAACAGTTTTCCCTAACTAATAAGCCAGAACTAGCACATGTTGGCCGACATGCTAGAGCTAGCACTTATGGTTACGCTTGTATGGTTTGGCCGGATAAGCACACGTCAATGGTCCTTAGACCAAGGTGACTACCTCCACCACAATTCTCATTCCACAAAACCACCCGACTTGCCACCTTTAGTTAACACACACCATGTAGGTTTTAGTTGATTAGGTTATTAAAGTAACACAGCACCTCCAATCATACCAAGTCACAAGAGTGATTAAATGAATTACCCAACAACTAATAACCCATGAGCACTAGCATCCATGCATAAGGATAGGCTAGGAAAATAACTAAGGCAGCAGTAAATGGCTAAATTCACAGGGTTAGATGACTCAGTGTGAATAATTAGTATTCTAACTCTTCTCTTCATTTCATGCAAGAGAAAAGTAAATTAAACAATTACGGGGGATTTTTGCAAAATAGAAGAGCAAGATGCAAGATATCTTGCATTGGTAGTACTCCGGGTCTTGCGATCCTCCTTTGAACTGCTCCTGGAAAAGCCCCGAACAGCGCGAACACGGACGATCTATACGTAGATGTAAATGCATAAGAATAAAAAAATCATCAATAAAACATGCACCTCCATAAAATATATAAAATTATAGGCTATTTATGAAATTTAATGGCTCTGGAATCATCCAATTTGGAGTTTGGATGCTCTCTAAACAAATCTTGGAAGTTTTGGAGAAAATCAGAGAAATCCCAGGAAAAGAAAAAGGTTTAAAACCCTAATTGGGTCAAACCCGAAACTGTGCAAGCGGTGGCGCGACATGCCTGGCTGACACGCGGGACCCACGAATCACTGGGCCCGCATGTCAGCGGCGCCGCAAGGGGTGCAGGCGGCTTTTGGTCGAGGTGTGCACGGGAACGGGGGCAAGCAGCCACGCGTCGGGCTATGGCTGGGCAAGGGTGGCAGCGCGGCAGGAACGGACGCTGACGCGGCGGCGGCGGGAACGGACACTGACGCGGCGGCAGCTGATTGGCGACGCGGCTTGGCGAATCACGCGCCAACGTGTGGCTGGCCGGTGCCAGGTGACGGCGGTGGGTTGGTTGGCGGGAAACGCGGGGCGTTGCGCGAACAACGAGGCACCGGCGGTGAGGGCGGCGCGGTCGAAATTCGGTGAGCTTTTCCTAGCGGATTCCTTGGCCAAAACATACGATCCATATATGCATCTGGACCGTCTCGATGGGCTCTACACAATGGAGGCATCTACACTTGGATTTGGATAAAGCACAAAGAGATCTACCTCAAAAACCATTCAGGGCTGGGGCTTTTGACGGCTAGGGTTTGGATTTAGGGGTTTCACGAGTTTGGGACTTGAGAGGGGGTCTTGGGGTGTATATATACTGTGGTGGTCGACCTAGGTCAGGCCCTTAAGTAGGTAGAATTTGAATTGGGCTCAAATTCTAATCCGTGTAGGTTTAGGACTATCCCAAACCGGGTAATTTCACAAATCCGCAAATTTTGACTTGGGCTTCTGGCTTGGGGCAGGTTTGGGCCTCTAGAATCTAACTCCATGTTTGGGCTTGGTTCTCACACGTTTGCTCATCATTTCATGGGTTTAATGATTTCCCGGCAGAACGGCAACACTCCACGTGATCACGAGCTTGCCTTCGGTTTTGGGCTTGAAATTGGGAGGGTGGTTACAAGATGGCTTCTAAGATTTATGGGATTTTTTCTAGAATTTTTCTAAAAGTTTTCTAGGGTTATGGCTTAAATCTAATTTAAAATAGTTTAAACGAGGGCTTTGTATATAACAATTCCCTTTTATTTTATTTTTAGGGTTTTGAAAATACAAGGGACATACGAGAAAATAGAGGATGTCACACTCACCCTTCTAACCAACCCATCTAGCCACGCATAATTACTAGACTAGGATATGTATTTCTTTTGAAGTATGATGGAACGAACGAACCGGGATTGAAAGCTTTCCTCCAGTCCGGGTTCGTGTTATGAACCGGGACTAATGTGTGCCCGTGCCAACTGGCATGTACCTGTCTGCCAAAGAGCTCTTCTATCCTGGTTCATGACACGAACTGAAACTAATTAACGTGGGTGACAAATTGTGCTTTTGGCCCAGTAGCCATGAACCGGTACTGATACCACTATTAGTCCAAGTTTTGTAGTTAACTGTGACAGATATGTCGGGATATAAGGTCTGTTCCCTAGTAGTGCTCTACTTGTTGGCGAACCAGAGTGGTACTACGTCCTAGTGCTGTAGATTTGTAGTTAGCACAACAGAAGAGAAACTAATCTTTTCAACCATAATTACCTAGAATGGATCAGCGGTAGAAAAAGAAAGGGCCTTGAACTTGGAATGCCACAGTACGTGTCACTACAAATCGAATGCACGTGCACGGTACATGCTTACGTACTCATATATAGCAGCGCTCGGTAACCATACAGCATGGACTTACTTTTTAATCCTTCACAATCAATATACCAACACAGATGATATATTACAATATGAGGTCAGTACAACACATATATGTATATATACTAGCAGGGTTAGCGCACCCATGGCACGCCACTTCAGACCCTTTTATATCTGAGTAAATAAAGATGTATTATAAAAAAATAAAAAAACATTACATCTTTTGTTTGTTGTTCCCATTTTTTATTTCTTTTTTTGGGAATAGTTGTTTATGTTAAATTTTTTTAAGATTATTATCATGATATTACGGTGCCTTGTGCGAAGCTTTTTTTTTTTAGATTTTTTTAAGTGGCCATAAAAGTTGAAATTAAAAAGAATGAATTATTTTGTAATACAATCATTTTTAAATCCTAAATGTTTTGAAAATAGCTAGTTTTTTTTTTTGCGGGCATCTTCATGAATATGTGCTCCTTAACTATAGTTCTATACTTCTAAGGCTTTTTATTTCTATTATTTACTAATTGATATCGGAAAATTAGGCATTTGCAATGCTTAAATACATTTATGGACCCTTACTATAAAATTTTGATTGCATTTTCAAAACATGTAGAATTCTGGATTTGTTTACGTTGCTAGACCAAATTTCCTCCACTTGATCCCCTCTCTCTCAATTCTTTCTAAAATCCATGTTTTAGGGGGGGTTTAAAGTTTTAAAATCGAATGTCAAGAAATTTAAATTTGGAAAATATCAAAATTTCCTTTTGAATTCGGGTTGGTAGTTTGGAAATAAAAGAATTTGAAAAACTGTAAGATTCACAAAAAAGAACTAAGCAAATTATACACTACAAAAAACCATGAAAACTAAATTTAGAATTTTTAGTCTACATTCAGCGTTGGTGGACTTTTAGTCTCCTTTTTTTAGATAAAGGAAGCTTTATTGAAAACAAGATAGTTACATCAAGATGGTACAACCATCCTGAGATCACTCTCGGCCTCTGCATAGTAAGATGCACACAGCCCTAAATAGATACAAGAAAAGGCAGACAACTTAATGACTATCAATCCGAAAACTAGATCGCCACCCATGTGCCTGGGTAAAACACTCCTTGACTACCCGTTCCATATGCGAGCACGCCGCCATAATAAAATCCTGCGAAGCCGGCCGCTGAAGAATAGTCCAAGTACGTAGCCAATGGATAATTAAGTAAATAACCTGCAAAGGAGATGAGATAGTTTTCTTATTAAAAACTACGTCGTTCCTGCATAACCAGAGCAACCAACAAGTTGCAGCCGCCCCCAACAGGGCCAGTAGTTTCAAATCCTTGTTTATACCACATAACCAAGCACCAAACAAATGAGATACAGTACAAGGTTGTGAGTCCCGAAGTGCGTGAGATTATGGACCAAACTCGCCGCGCGTAAACGGCATTCAAAGAACAGATGATTAATTGTCTCCTCTTTATAACAAAAGCAACAATTCTTATTACCATTCCAGTTTCGTCTCGCTAGATTATTTTTTGTCAGAAGTACCCCTCGTCGTAGGTACCATAGGAAAATCCGAACCTTAAGTGGTGCTTTTAGTTTCCACAGACATTTATTAATATTTGGGACAACACAATGAATGAGCGCAAGATAATGTGATTTCACCGAGAACTGACCATGAGGATGTAAATTCCAACGAAACACGTCTCGCTCGTCAGACAAAACAATATTAGCAATGCGTGGAAGTAAAGTATTCCAAGCGGCTAATTTTGGCCCAACAAGATCTCTGCGCCAAGATAAAATAGGATTTGTTGTTTGGAGGACCTCTGCTACAGTAATCTGTTTGTGCCGAGCTATATTGTACAAACAATGGTACTGTTCTCGCAAGGTAGTGTTTCCCAACCACTTGTCCTCTTAGAACCTAATTTGAGATCCGTCCTTAATACTAAAGCTTCTGAAACGAAAGAAATCTCGTTTCACCTTCATGAGACTGCCCCAAAAGTGTGAATCTCCATATTTCCACTGTACTTGCGATAAAAGTCAAGATCCCAAATATTTGTTTCGTACCATTTGCTTCCAAACTCCATCTGTGGTGAGTAATTTAAATAACCATTTGCTAAGAAGGGCAACATTCTTAATATCCAAGTCATGTATGCCAAGACCGCCTTGTTCTCGCGGTCGACATAGGATGTTCCATTTTGCAAGACGATACTTTCTCTTCTGGTAATCACTTTGCCAGTAAAAACGAGATCGAAAATAATCCAATTTTTTAAGGACTCCCCTTGGAACCACAAAAAAGGACATCATATACATTGGTAGGCTAGTAGTTGAAAGATCAATGTCAGACGGCCCCCAGTTGAAAGATGTTTCCCTTTCCAACTACTCAGCCTCTTCTCAAACCTATCTTCAACCCCTTTCCAATCAATATTTCGTAACTTCCTATAATGCATAGGAATACCTAAATATCAGAATGGGAAATCACCACTGGCACAACCAAATAACTGAGTATATTGCTCCTCAAACTCTTGAGCCTCACCAAAACAATAAATTTCACTCTTGTGGAAGTTTATATTTAGACCTGATAGTTACTCAAAAGCACAAAGTAATAACTTCATGTTACAAGCTTTCTCCATATCATGGTCCATAAAAAGATTGTGTCATCTGCATATTGTAGAATAGATAAACCTCCATCTATAAGATGTGGTACTACTCCACTCACCTGCCCAGCCGAAGTAGCTCTGCTAATTACAGTTGCCAACATGTCAGCTGCTAAATTAAAAAGAATTGGAGATATGGATCTCCTTGACGAAGCCCTTTTTTTGTTTGAAAATATGGCCCTATATCATCATTGACATTAATTGCTACACTTCCACCCGAGATGAAAGACTCAACCCAAGAAATCCACTTAGGCGAAAAACCTTTCATTCGTAATGTTTGAAACAAAAATGGCCATCTAACCTTGTCATAAGCTTTCTCAAAATCAATCTTGAAAATTACTCCAATCTGTTTTTGACGGTGTAGCTCATGAATAGTTTCATGTAAGACAACAACACCCTCTAGGATATTACGTCCTCGCATGAAAGCGGTCTGTGTGGGACTGATAAGATGATTCGCTACCGAATTAATTCTATGAGTAGCTACTTTAGTGAAAATTTTGAAGCTCACATTTAACAGACAAATTGGCCTATATTGTTGAGTGCGGTTTGCCTCTTGAACCTTCGGGAGAAGAGTAATAACTCTAAAATTAAGACTAAACAACGGCAGATTCCCAGAATGAAGTTCATGAAACATGATCATCAAATCATTTTTTATTACATCCCAGAATTTCCGATAAAACTCAGCTGGGAATCCATCTGGACCAGGAGCTTTATTATGTTCCATAGCAAAAACAGCATCACGAATTTCCTTTTCTGTGAAAGGTGATCTTAAGAACTCATTTTCAGCATGTGTAACTTGAGGGATATCGAAGGTCCTCGATTCATGCAGAGAGAAAGAATTTTCTTCAGGTGGACCAAAGAGACCTTTATAAAACCGAGTGATAAAAGTTTTAAGATTATTTTGACCCTCAATTTTTCCTTCCTCCTGGTCTAGGAAGAATATTCTCTTCTTCCTATGCTTGCCATTTGCAATCATTTGGAAGTACCTTGTATTATTATCCCCCAACAAGATATCGGATATTTTTGCTCGCTGGTAATATTTTAGTTCTTCTTCCCGAAGTAGTTTGGTCAAGTGATCTCGAGACTGAGCAAGTAGTTCACTCTCAGTTGCGTTCAGATCACGCACCTCAGCGGCGACATCCAAATCGTGAATAGTGGATTGAAGACTGGCTTTTATGATGTTTGTAAACACCATTGTTGTGAGAGGCCCATCCACACAGAAAACTTCTTAAGGCCCCTATTTTCTTATTCCATCGTTGAACAGAATTTTGGCTTTTTACAGGTTTATTCCAAATTTCTACGACTTTATCATAGAAATATTTCCGAGTAAACCAAGCTAGTTCCAGCTTGAACTGCCTTCGGTTCCCTTGGAAAGCCTGTGTGCCAGCATCTAGTAACAAAGGTGTATGGTCAGAGACACCCCTATCTGAAGCATGGACAGTCACTAATGGAAATTTAAATTCCCATTCCGCTGTCATTAGAACTCTATCTAGTTTTTCATAGGTCGGAGTAGGTAGCGAATTTTCCCAAGTGTATTGCCGACCCGTTAAATCAATTTCCCTAAGATCAAAGCTATCAATTACAGCATTGAACAGGAAAGGCCAACGGTCATTGAATCTGTCATTATTCTTTTCCTTGCTACTCCTCAAGATGTTAAAATCACCACCAATTAAAGTAGGTAGTTGGTTTTGTTGGCAGGTACACACTAACTCGGCGTGAAAAGAAGACTTAAAGGCATCTTGTGCCGATCCGTAAACTGCCATGAGAATCCACTTGAACTTGTCTAGTTTATTACAAAGATGAAATTTGACATGAAACTCCCCTTCCACAACCAGAGACAGGTCAAAAACAGAAGCATTTACCCCCAAAAGGACACCTCCTGATCTACCCCGTGGTGGAAGATAATGCCAAACGAAGTCCGCTCCACCTGAAAGGCGAGCAAGATTCGTCTTTGACAAATCCTTCTTTCCTGTCTCCATGATCGCAACAAAATCTAAATTTTGATCCTTAATTGTTTCTGCAATGTATCTAAATTTAGCCAAGTCTGAAAGACCTCTGCTATTCCAAAAGATACCTTTCATTGAAAACCAATTAATTAGCTTTGTTACCACCCCTAGGGGGCCAGCGCCCCTTTCTTTTCGAGGCTGATTTTTATTTTCTAGCTGTTGCCATAAGAACACAAATAGTTGTGTCCAGGTCCGCTTCATCGGAAACAACCTCTGAAACATCCGTTGCTAGATGAGCGATTAGGGCACTGTCCGCGTCAGTGTCCTCGTCATCATCTATATCAAACGGATTGAATTCACCTACAATTTCAGTCTTGTTTGAACTTTTACCTCCTTTTACTATCGGTTTTACCGTCAACCTATCTATCTCCACTCGTTTTAAAGAATTAATAGCAAGACAACATTCAGAGGTGGTACGACCCAATTGAAACCCCAAATGAGTTAAATTCAAAGCACATCTATCATTAGATAAAGCAGAAATTGAAACTGGATTAAGACGAGGAGTACCTAAGTGTGGAGGGCTTGGCGAACGTGGTGAGCTTTTACTCTCCTAAGGCCGGTTTTGTGTCCATGTGTATGCCACATCGATGCCACCTGGTAGAACCAATCTAATGAGAATAGTTCGTGAGGTGGGACTGGAAGTGAGAGAGGGGCGAAGGGTGACGCCGGATTGTGTCAGACTAGTCAAGCACACTGAGAAGGACAGGCACCACTGCCTCTCTTCTTCTCCATTTCGCTAAACTGGTTCCACCAGGTGGTGTTGATGTGGCACGCACGTGGATACAAAGCCGGTCTCAGGGGGTTAAAAGTCCACCAACATTGAATGCCTCAGGGGTCATTAGATGCAAAATGAGATGTCCAACAATAAAAAAAAAAAAGATTGATAATATGAGTTCTCAGATAATTTTCATATGGTATATATAAGGAGAGCATTGGGTGCATGCGTGCTCAGAATTATCACTCTCGACATTAACCTATTAAGAAAAGCATGGAGATGAAGAGAATATAATTCCATGATATATCCTTGTTATCTTCCTCACGGGAAGAAAGAAGGTGGTGCAGCCTGCACCTTCGTTCTTGGTGCATATGATATGCACCATGCATGATTGCACCGACGTAACCATAGAAATTAACCTGACCTGACCTGCTACAGTCCGCGGTGGTTGCAGCTCTGATTGGACCGTGGGGGTCCTGGCTAGGCTAGCAACTTATATATATGTTATGTTATACAAGCTAACAATAGCTTCTTAGCTATCGTTACGTCCAAGATGTAGTGATGATTCATCAATTACGCGGAAGGTGAGGTCGCTCGAGGAGGACTGCAGAACCAAGCAGCCACAATGACTACGAAAAGATATTAGGGGGAAGGCTGCGGGGGAGACGGGGCGGCGCCGGGGGGAGCTGCTGACTACGGCGGCGGCACTCCGAGCCGTCGCTGGGGAAGAGGAGGCTCAGCAGCGCCCGGGCGGGGCAGGCGTGGCTTGGGGAGCAGGGGGAGGCGGCGTCGCGGGGAGACGAGGGGGCAGGCGAAGCTAGGGCGCGGGCGCGAGGCGTGGCCCGAGTTATATTGAGTGGCAAAGGTGGGTAATTTTCTCACAACTTCAGGTGTATCTATAAAGACAAAAAGAACATCGCTGCAAAGAGGAGGAGCAAGGAGGAGGAGGAGCGGCGGCGGCGAGGCGCTCGGGGGCGGCGGCGGCGGCTAGGGAGAAACCCTAGCCGCCCTCTGCTCGAGAGTGATGATTCGTTAATTACGGGAAGAAAGAAGGTGGTGCAACCTGCACCTTCGTTCTTGGTGCATATGATATGCACCATGCATGATTGCACCGACGTAACCATAGAAATTAACCTGACCTGACCTGCTACATTCCGCGGTGGTTGCAGTTCTGATTGGACCGTGGGGTTCCTGGCTAGGCTAGCAACTTATATATATGTTATGTTATACAAGCTAACAATAGCTTCTTAGCTATCGTTACGTCCAAGATGTAGTTTTTTTAGACAAAGGAAGCTTTATTGATCTCAGACAATTACATCAAGGAGATACAATCGATCCAAGATCGCAACCGGCCTCTGCATAACTAGGATACACACAGCCAAAGACAAAAAAAGAAAAAAGAAAAACGACAAGACGAAAACAATCCTGTCGCAGCAAGCTACTATACACAACAAAATCTTCAAAACCGAACACCACCATAATAACACTTAGACAACGATGAAGGCTCTCCAAAAGCAATGCCTCCAAGAAGGGAACGACACGAAAATATGCCGTCATTGCCGTCATTGCCACTCCGAGCCGTCGCTGGGGAAGAGGAGGGCCCGCGGCGCTCCGGGGCGGGGGCAGGCGTGGCTTGGGGAGCAGGGGGAGGCGGCGTCATGGGAGACGAGGGGCAAAGGAAGCTAGGCGCGGGCGCGAGGCGTGGCCCGAGTTATATTGAGTGGCAAAGGTGGGTAATTTTCTCACAACTCCAGGTGTATCTATAAAGACAAAAAGGACATCGCTGCAAAGAGACAAAACAAAACCAATGTTGCTATAAAAAAGTTACTGCAACAATTTGTTATGAGAAAATTGCACTGTAGCTCCCGGAACTTATACGAAATTGCACGAAATCCTCTAAACTTTGAAATTGCTTTCTCAGCTCCTGAAACTTGTCTCTAGTCGCACCGTTAGTCCTGAACTGTTAGGATCCGTTACAAATTAAGTTAAACGCTGACATGGCGCCCACGTGGCCGTTAAGCGCTGACGTGGCCCAAAAAAATCCAAAAAAATCAACAAAAACCTTTAAAAATCTAGAAAAATTCATAAAAAATTATAAAAATCATAAAAGTCATAAAAATCCAGGAAATTCATTAAAATTCAGAAAATTCATAAAAAATCATTTAAAATCTAGAAAAATTTTAAAAAACATAAAAATTCATTAAAAAATCATTTAAAATCCATGAAATTCATACAAATTCACAAAATTCATTAAAAACATAAAAAAAAAATTATAAAACCAAAAAATAATTCAAAATATTATAAAAACAAAAAAAATAGAAAAATTTAGAAAAACTGAAGAAATTACATAAAATTCACAAAGAAACCACAAAATTCATAAAAATCCAAAATGCCATAGAAAATAAAAAAAATACTCTTTTATGAATTTTTGTGGATTATTTTCTGGTTTTCTAAAATTTTCTGATTTTTTTATGTTTTTTTGGATTTTTATGAATTTCCATGATTTTGTATGAATTTTGTGGATTATTTTCGGGTTTTCTAAATTTTCTAGATTTTTAAATGATTTTTTATGAATTTTCTGAATTTTTTTATGAATTTCTTGGATTTTTTGTTACTTTTGTGAATTACTTTTTGGTTTTTTATGAATTTTCCTAAATTTTTTAAGGTTTTTGTTGATTTTTTGGAATTTTGTTTGGGCCACGTCAGCACTTAACGGCCACGTGGGCACCATGTCAGCGTTTAACGGAATTTCTAACAGATCTTAATAGCCCAGGACTAACGGTGCAACTAGAGACAAGTTCCTGGAGCTGAGAAAGCAATTTCAAAGTTTAGGGGATTTCGTGCAATTTCGTACAAGTTTCGGGAGCGACAGTGCAATTTTCTCATTTGTTATCCTAATGGAACAATTAGTTTAGCCTGTTAAAACAATATGGCTAGCCTGCTGAAACAATTACTTTTGCCTAGTGGACGTATAACCAAGTGAAACAGTTGGTTTAGCCTATTGGCCGGAACAATATATAGCCTGCTTAGACAACTAGTTTAGCATATTAAAACAATTTGTCTAGTCTGATGAAATAATTTGTACAGCCTATTGGAACAATATGTTTCGCATGTTGAAACAATTAGTTTAGCCTGTTGAAACAATTGATTTTGCCTATTGGAACAATATTTTGACCTGTTGAAACAATTAGTTTAGCCTACTAGAACGATATGTCTAGCCAAGTGCAACAATTAGTTTTTTTGTATTGAAACAATATGTCTAGAATGTTAAAACAATTAGTTTAGTCTATTGGAAACAATATGTATAGGCTGTTGAAACAATTTGGCTAATGAAAAAAATAAAAAATAAAAAGTATTTAAAATGAGTTAATTAGGATTTTAGATGAATTATGAAATTTGTTCCATGCATTTTAGACTCCATATGAAATAGATACAAAAATGAGAAAATCAAATAGAAGAAAATGAAACGCTGTTTTTTTCTCTAGCAGCGCAGTGCATTAGCGTTCTGCGTGTTGCTAGGCCGCGCAGCTGGGCCGTGCGGCGTCCGACCATTACCGTAAATTATAATATAAAAGGTGAAGACTTCAAAAGAGCCTCGAGAGACAAAAAACATATTAAAAAAATTTCTCATTGAGAACAACCATTTAAAAGCTATTAAAAATAGTTCCAACCTTATTTTAAGCAAAGAACAGGACCGGACTAAGCAATAACGTCATCCTCATGTGGGCTCTACACGCGGGCACTAGGAACAACAGGATAGGTGTGTTGTGTACCGTTATAATCTGACCCCACTATGATGGTATTATATGAAAGTGCATCTAGGCTTTATGTGGGTTTCGGTGATAAATGACGAACAATTAAATAACTAACGTGTTTCATGAGTTTATTTACAGATTTTAAAGTTATGAAAGAATATAGGACGCTAACAAAGTCTTTAAATACAAAAGAAGAATACAGTGCGTAGAGTTTAGACCTAGATCTTTTAATTTTAATTTGAGTCTAAGTACACGCCGTACTATTAAGAGGGATGTGACAAAAAACCATTTCTAAATGGTTTAAGTGTTCACGTTAGATGAATCTTGACATATTCTATCCACCAATCAAGTTTGAGAGTGTTTTGATTAAAAACATATCTGACTATCCAATGTTGAACCGGAATATCTGATGTGTATCGGAATGTTCCGATCCTTGATCTGATCGACCACTCTCTATCTTGAAGTCGCAAAAAAATATTGAACAATCCTATATTCTTTCCGGAATGTTCCGATGTTGCTTGGTCTAATAGACCTGTCGACGGTTGGGATATTGACCCAAGTCAACCAAGGTTCTTCAAGAAGGAGATAGGAGACACGCCGAATAAGACAAACAACAGCGAACAGAGAGACAGGGGTTTTTATCCTAGTTCAGGTCTCTCGGAAGAGATAATAGCCCTATGTCCAGCCTTTCTTTATATCAAAGAGGATTACAAGGTGGAACTTGACGAGATTGGTAGGTCTCGGCGAGTTCTATGCTGCAAAGTAATCTTAGATGCCAGATGCGTCTAAGTCGTGCCCTCTACACGCCATAAGGGCTCGTTTATATAGTGTCGATGAACCGATCCGCCGGAGGAATATCGGGCCGGGCTAACTACGAAACTGCAACGAACTCGTACATGCCAAATACATCTCTCGGCAGATAAGGTATACTCCTAGTCTTGGGGATCACGACTCCTAATCCAGTTCGGGAAACCAACGTCCGGGTCTTCACGTAGCGTGCGCAGACTCTGCTCGAGACGGACTCAAACACGATTCCTTGGCCATCTGCGCACCGCTTGACCAGAAGCTGTTCGGCAGATGCATATGGGCTGATAGAACCTTCCGGAGCCGGGCCTGGTAGGTTGTTTGATTGGGCCGTCAGGAGTGGGCCATGGCAATGGGCCGTAATTTAATCCCCGACAGCTAGCCCCCGAGACACAAGTGGAAGGACTCACTAGAGTGGGGTCTTCCTCTTGAGACTCTAAGTCACGAAGAGGGTAATTTTATTGCTACAAAGACGTGTAACAAGTGACCGAACAGGTCATGGTTCAATCGAACAAGACTTGTTCGGGACCGAACAGACCCGACCAGTACCGAGCAACTCTGTTGCGTCGATCAGGGAATGACATCTGTCCGAAAGCGAGCACTCACCTTCCTTGGTCTGAATCTTTGGAAAAATAGCCGTTGGCGATTCCAACAGTAACTATCGCTCTGTGATGAAAACAAACCGACCGTTTTACCTAGCCGTTGGCGATAAAAACTAGCCGCTTAGTGGCAAAGAACCGTTGCGTGGCAACTTACTTGAGCCTACAAAGCTCCCAAAGCGCGCATGCCACCACTGCTCTCACGCCTTTCCTTCCCAAGCCCTAATTCCAACGCGCTCAAGACCAAAGGACCAAACCCCATCCCAAGCCTTGTCCGCCCAGCCCTGGGAACCGCTATGGCCAAATTCTCAGGCACTAGCTTGACCGAGGAGGACCTTAGGATCTGGGAGGAGGAGGGCTACATCGACACCGTAGCTGGAGGTCGCCGGGGAGGAGGATACTCCGGAGTCACTGGAGGGAGAGTTCGTTAACCGATCGATTCGCCTGCTCGGGTTGCGATCTCAGCGATTGCCGAGGCCTTCTTAAACATTAGCGGATTGAGGTGGCGAATCTCAATCCGAGCAAAGATCCTCCGGATGGCGTCTTTGCACACCTGTGCGAGGGCTATCTGGGAATCGATCCACCGGTGGGGCTGTTCCTCCACTATTATACAGTGACGAGGAGCAACTCCGCCGCTTCGGCGCTCGGGTGCTACTACCTCAAGCTCCGGGCCACCGCCGACGACGCGCCGTACCCTCGCCCACCACTGCTCGACTCGATGGGCGCGTGGTGGGTGAGGTGGTTCTACAACGAGCGAAGCAGCGACAGCAAGCTCGTCTTCACCGGGAAGGCACCGGCGAAGGGGACGCCAATGCCTCGGCCGGAGATGACCGCCGAGAATTGGTTTTTGACGAGGAAGATTGCCTCCCTCGTGAGCCTCGGGCTCACGGGCAGGGAGATCATCAGGGACTACACAGCGAACAGAGTCTGTCTGTTGCGGAGAAGGCCCTATTCCTTCTACAAGATAGAGGGATGGGAAGACATCTCCAGGGTGAGCACGGGTAAGTGCCTTTAAGACTCAACCTTTACATCGATGATTTCCATCTGAACAGGAACTGACGATCCCTTCCATTCGGGCAGAGAAACCCACCGACGCATGGGTGACCGAGCAGGTCGACGCCATGCTGAAGGCGGCGAAGAAGGACAGCAAGGTCACCGGCGAGGTGGCCTATACCTGTCCGAGGAACGTGCTCGTCCGCACAGCCGAGGTGAGTTGCTCGAACCCTCGTCTGCGTCGCAGGATTTGCATCGCTTATTCACGCTAACCTTCGCTTCTCAAACACACAGGAAGATGAGTTGATCCTCGGCGGGATCGTGGAAGAACTCTCTGGTTCCGAGAAGGAGAAGACGAAGAAGGGCAAGGCGAAGGTGGCCACAAAGCCCAAGGTGGCGGCCGAGCCTACGCGGAGCTCGCCGCGACACGGCGGCCGCCAGACACTGAAGAGACCGCCCACGGCGACGGAGGGCGCCGAACCAACCAAGCGGGCTCGCGGTCAGCCCAGCGGGAAGAGACCAAGCCCCTCCCTCCTCGTCGAGAAGAGCGACGAAGAGGTAAAGACCATGGCCCTCTGGCTTAGGCGTTACACGCAAGCTCACCCCGGCCGCATGGAACGGTTGCAACAGGTCGCCGAGCAGAGGAGGCTCGAGGAAGAAGTCGCACACAAGGAAAAGCTTCTTGCGCTACGCGAGAAGAGTGCTCAGCTCAGCCGGGAGCTGAGCTCATCGCCACGAACACCCAGGGGCCAAGGCGGGCCAGCCGCTAAGGAGCCCCCGAGGAAGAGGCGGAAAGTTCCGGCGAAGAAGATCAGGATCAAGCCTCCCACGACAGGTATGTAGAGATCGATCTTTGATCTTTCAATTTCCTAACCGCGTTAAACTTAACGATCATCTCCTTTTCATCAGCCGCCCAAGAGGAGATTGCCACGGACGACATTGCCGCGGCAATCGAGCGATCCTCGCCGCCGAAAGCACCTGCACGCGCGTCGCGGCGATGAGGTTAGCCGACCTCAAGGACAAGGCGGCGTGGAGCCTGCTCCCGCCAGCTCCGCCGAGCGACTCGGCCGAAGAAGCGCGGTGGAACGGCTGGAGGCGGAAGAGGCGGCGAGCGGCGCCACGGACAGCGGGGCCAAGACGATGGCTCTGGAAGCTGCCTAGGGCGGGACCGAGCAGCCGGTCCTGCCAGGCACTTCGTCGCAGGGGCAGCTCACCCCTGAGGCGACGGGATTCTCTGGCGAGCAGGGTGAAATCCCCGCTGCCAGGGAGCAATAAGAAGCCCCCGAGCAGGTCGCGCAAGTCGTCCTGCCCGTGGAAGTACCGGCGCCATCCAGCGGAGTGGCTCCAATCTCGCCCGAAGCCGTTCTGGCGGAAGAAGGGGAGGAAGAGGAGAAGGAGCGCGGAGACGAAAGTGCTTCGCCCGTCGCTCCTGCTCCCGAGCAGACGCGCTCCCGTAACAAGAAGGAGCGAACAAGGCGGCGACGGGAAGAACGCGCCCGTTTCATCCCGCACGAGCGGGGCTTCGTGACGCACGGTCTCGAAGACCGCTTACGCCGGGGGTTGAAGCATCGGCTTGGCAAGGTAAACTCCGCACAAGACCTTGTTCAGTTTAACTGTATTATCGCAAAGTGTTTGACTTGATCTTCTCCCTCAGGTCTTTAGGGATACCATGGCGGAACTCGAGGACGGTGTCACCATGGAGCGGAGCGCCGTACTGGCATCCCTCCTGGAGCATCTCCAGACGTGGGATCCCGGGCGAGCCCTGCTGGCTGCCCAAAGCCGAGCTACCAAGGCGAAGCGAAGAAGCTCAAGGCCGAGCTGACCAAAGAGAGGCGTTCCTCTGAGGCTCTTTTAAAAGAAGCCGAGAAGCTTCTTGCGCAGGCCGGGAAGGCGAGCGCCGCGGAGGAGAAGCCGGGCCGTACGAAATGGCTTGAAGAGCAGCTTGCCGACGCGTCCCACTAGCGGAAGGCGCTCGCGGCGGACATCAAGAAGCTCAAGGCCCAGCTCGCCAAAGAGGAGCTTACCTCCGCGGGACTCTAGGCAAAGATTTCGACCCTGTGGGCTTCACAGGAAGAGATCGAGGAGATGCGCGGGATGACGGTGAGGGCGATCACCGCGGAGAAGAAGGTCAAGGAGCTGGACGAGCAGCTCAAGACCGTCGAGCGGCGAGCCAGCCAGAGCGAGGCTCTGACCGACCAGCTGCGCGCCAAGACCGAAGAGGTCGAGGCCATCCGGGCAGAACCTGCGGCACAGGCCAAGCGAAGCAAGGAGGAGATCGAACGCCTCCGAGCGGAAGCCCGGGAAGGAATCAAGGCTCAAGGCGAAGTCGTGCGCCTCAAGTTAGAAGTCGAGGAACTAAAGGAGCAGCTTGCTCCTAAGTAGCACTGCGGCTGTAACCCGAAAACGCCTTGTACCTGAAACTTTTGATTAACGCAATAAAGCACTTAACTTTTGGTCCTGCAAAGAAGAGCAGCAAAAGTACAAGAATGAACAGAAACGAAGAGAAAAGCGAACAACGCTAGGAAGTTTAAGAAAACCGGTAGAGCGCTTAGCCTAACTCCGGCCCGTCACAGTAATCGGAAACACGAGTTTGCGAACCCGAACAGTGCACAAGAGAACAGCGACACCCTAGCCCCCGGTACGGACGATGCTCGAGAACCTAAGCTTGCGAACTCGAGCACGTACGTAGAGAGATAGAGCGACACCCGCAGCCTGATCGAGTCATTCCATGGACTGCTCGTCAACGTAAGTTAGGCAGTTCCGAGAGTAACCGAACAAGGAAAGTGCCTTTGCCGCGGGGGGCTTGCGAGAGTGGACTTTGCCAAGTGGTCGCGTAAGCGAAGAAGTGCTCTCGCCGCGGAGGGCTTACGAGAGCAGACTTAGCCGCAAGGTGGAAAACGCCGTGTTACGAAACCCTGAGTTTAGGAATTCGTTGAAGCAAGATACGGGCAGGGAAACCCTGAAAAGTGCGGAGCCAATAGTTCGTAAGACCGGGCAGCCATCAAGTGTTACCAGAGAAAAAAAGGGGTAGTCTTCAGAAGACAAGAAGTGAAAAGGGCACAGCGGCCGCGAGAATTCACTGAGAGTTGGATTGAACTTTACATGGTGCCCGAGAGACTTGGACGAACTAAGGCGCGCAGTTTACAAAAAGCGCGGAGCTAAGAAAACGCAAAAAAGACCTACACAAAGAACTTACGAAGCTGGTCGATGTTCCAAGTGCTGGTCAGCTCTCTCCCGTCCTCCATTGCCAAGCGAACAGCCCTTGGGCGAGCAGAAGAAACGACCGTGAACGGGCCCTCCCAACGGGGAGTTAACTTGTTGGCATTGGACAGGTTCTGGACACGGCGCAGAACGAGGTTGCCCGCCTTCAAAGCCCTTGGTCGAACTAATTTGGCGGCGTGCCGGCGAAGAGCTTGCTGGTAACGCGCCATTCTGACTTGTGCCCGGTCGCGTGTGCCTTCGAGGAGATCGAGATCGAGCAAGCGCTCTTGCTCGTCGTCAACCAAGTTGACCGAGCTCGTGCGAGGCGAACCGAGTACGACTTCGGCAGGCAGGATGGCTTCTGCACCATAGACCAATTGGAAAGGAGTTTCTCCGGTCGCCGGTGGCCGTCAGAAAGCGAATCGCCCAGAGGACGGAAGGACTTCGTCAACCCGAGCTTTGTTGTGCTCGCCGAGAGCGAAGAATACCGCCGCTTGATACCCGGACTATCTCGTCCGTTAGCTCGCCGACCGCTTCCATTGCTATGTGGATGTGCCACGAGGCGGCAGACCTTGGTGCCCAAATGCTCGCAGATTCTGGAATAGCTCGCTCAATCGGGTACCATTATCCGTGATCAGCTTATGGGGGATCCCGAAGCGCGTGACCACGTTGCTTTTGAAAAAGCGCACAACCGTTTTGGCGTGAAGAGACGACACAGGTTCTGCCTCAATCCACTTTGTAAAAGTATCGATGGCGACGAGCAGGTGTGTATAGCCCCTGTACCCCTTAGGGAACGGGCCGAGCAGATCCAGACCCCATGTGGAGAAAGGCCATGACGGGGGGATCGTTTGGAGCTCTTGGGCGGGCTTATGTGCCTTCTGGGCGTGAAACTGGCAAGCTTTACACTTTGTCACGATATCCCGGACATCTTGTAACGCGGTTGGCCAATAATAGCCCATGCAAAACGCTTTGCCGACCAGAGTTCTGAAGGAGGCGTGGTTGCCACAGGCGCCCTCGTGTATGTCCCTAAGAAGGAACACACCCTCCTGCTGCGAGATGCACTTGGAGAGAATTCCCAGAGCACCTCGACGGTAAAGGATGCCGTCCATAAGCTTGTATGGAGCAGCACGCCTTATAAGCCGGGAACGCTCGGCTTCGTCTTCGGGCAGGGTCCCATCTGCGAGGTATTGGACAAATGGCGTTGTCCAACCCGCAGCCTGCTCGATGACGGAGACAAGACCACCGCCGCTCTCTGTTTCGCCCGAGACGTGATTGAGGGCTTGTGAAGGTGCTCGACGAGCACCGCCGGAAGCGTGTTCTCGTGAGGATCCATACTTGATAGTTGGTCGGCCGAAGTTGTCCTTCACCGGCACGAAGAGCACCTCGAAAAATCGAAAGTGCCGCTCCAACTTCCTCACTTCAACCAGGTATCGCGCCATTGAGTCATCGCAACACTGATACTCCTTGTTCACCTGGTTGATGACCAGCTGTGAGTCTCCCTTCACAGTCAGTCGTTGGACACTGAGCGATTTGCACGCTCTTAGTCCCGCGAGAAGGGCCTCGTACTCCGCAGCATTGTTAGTCGCCGCAAAGTGTAATTGTATAGAATACTGGAGTTGCTCTCCTTGAGGGGAGATGAGAACAAAACCAGCCCCCGAGTGTCTAGTGCGCGAGCCATCAAAAAACATGGTCCAAAAGGGTTCATCAGGCTGCTCGGGAGCATCCTGGGGTTTGGGCGGGCAAGTCCACTCAGCGACAAAGTCAGCTAGGACCTGTGACTTAATAGCAGTTCGGGCAGCGAATAACAGGTCAAACTCTGCTAGTTCCATTGCCCATTTGGCTATACGTCCGCTAGATTCCTTGTTCCGTAGGATCTCTCCCAGAGGGAACGTGGTCGGAACCAGTATTTGGTGCGCCTGGAAATAGTGGCGAAGTTTTCTGGAGGACATGAGCAAGGCGTAGAGCAGTTTCTGGACCTCAGGATAACGCTCCTTTGATCCATGGAGTACCTCGCTCACGTAATAGATTGGTCGCTGAATGCCTTCCCTTTCCACAGTCAGGACCGCGCTCACCGCTTGTGGCGTGCAGCCAAGGTAGAGCAAGAGCTGCTCGCTATGCCGCGGGGTGGTTAAGACAGGTGGGTTGGATAGGTATTGCTTCAGATCTTGGAAGGATCTATCTGCTTCCTCTGTCCATTCGAAACCATTGTGCTTGCGCAAGGCCTTAAAGAAGGGCAGCCCGCGTTCGCCTTGACGGGAAATAAACCTGCTTAGAGCAGCCATCCGCCCGGTGAGGCTCTGGACTTCCTTGACGGTAGTCGGGGCCTGCATGTTTTCAATGGCCTCGATTTTTCAGGTTGGCGTAAATACCTTGCGAACCAATAACATAACCGAGCAACATTCCAGATCGAACACCAAAGGTACACTTCTCTGGATTTAATTTTATTCGATGCCTGGTGAGATAACGAAAAGTCTCGGCCAGGTCTTTTACATGATCTGGAGCGTACTTGCTCTTTACCACTATGTCATCGACATAGACCTCCAGGTTTTTCCCGCGCTGTTCTGGGAATGTCTTCTCCATTAAGTGCTGGAACGTGGCACCGGCATTGCGCAGACCGAAAGACATGGTCGTATAGCAGAAAGTGCCGAAGGGGGTGATGAAGGCAGTCTTCTCTTCATCCTCGGGGGAGATGCTTATTTGGTGGTAACCGGAGTAAGCATCCAAAAAAGTCAAGAGCTGGGCATCCGCAGTTGCGTCGACCAGCTAGTCTATACAAGGCAGCGGGAAATTGTCCTTGGGACAAGCAGCGTTCAGATCTGTGTGATCGACACACATCCTCCACTTGCCGCCTTTCTTCTTTACAATGATAGGGTTAGCTAGCCACTCGGTGTGATCAACCACACTGATGAAACCAGTAGCGAGCAGCTTGCCAAGCTGATCTTTGATGATCCCCTGCTTGAAGTCCGAAAAGCGTCGAAGCTTCTAGCGAACAGGCTTTTGTCCCACGGACGACCGCTTTGTGCTCGATGACCTCCTTGGGACTCGGGCATGTCGATGGCTCCTGTGCAAACACATCTGCATTAGCTCGGAGGAAGGCAATGAGCTCGCTTTCCTATTTGGGGTCCAGGTTGGCCCCCAAGTGCACTGTCTTGGAAGTATCATCAAGGGACAGCGGAACTTCCTTGGTCTCTCCTCCTGGCTGAAGGGAGACTCTAGGGCGTGCAGACTTGGTCTGCGGAACTTCTGGGCCGCGCGGCGAAAGCTGGTCGACCAGGGCAAGGGACTGCTCGTCACAATCTAAAGCGGCTTTGTAGTTGCCCTTGACCGTTATCACACCGTTAGGACCCGGTATCTTCACGCTATGGTAAGCGTGGTGGATCACGGCCATGAACTTGCCTAGCGATGGCCGGCCCAAAATCGCGTTGTACGCGGATGGGAAATCAACCACGTCAAACGTGATCAATTCTGTCCGGAAGTTGCTCGGGTTGCCGAAGGTGACGGGCAGGACGACCTGCCCCAACGGCCTAACGGCTTCTCCCGGGACAATCCCGTAGATGGGCATGGCGACTTCCTTCAACTTGAAGCGAGGGATCTGCATCTCGTCCAAGACCTTTGCTGAAAGTAAGTCCAAAGCGCTCCCGCCGTCAACTAAGACACGGCCAACTCTGGCGTTGCTGATGGTCGGAGCCACCACCAGAGGGAGGCGCTGAGGCTTGGTCATCCCAGTGGGGCAATCCTCTTGAGAGAAGGAGATGGAGACCTCGGTCCACTTCATCGATTCGGGCTGTGGTTTGCCTTTTTCAACGTTGTGGACCTCCCGAGCAGCTGCCTTGAGGCTGCGCCGAGAGGGATAAGCCGAGGAGCCGCCGAAGATGACGGCGATATGGTTCACGGGCTCTTGATATTCATCATCATCTTCCCGATCACCATCGTCGGTTTGGCGCTTGGCCTTACCGGCATCTCCTTGTTCGGGCAGGGTGGGCATTGGGCCCTTGCCGTTGTAGAAATCTTGAGCTTTATGCCCAAGTTCTACAATGGCGATATCGTGCCCGTAGTCTTTGGTGGAACTTGCAAAATAGGTCGCTTGGACCTTTCTTGCTGGTCCGCCTCCACGGTGGGCTTTTGCCCTTGTAGTTATTGTTGGGCTTCTTCTGCCCATCCTTGGGAGGAGGTGCGCGATCCATACCTGCCACGGTGTTGTTCGCATCACCTTTATTCTTCTTCTTCTAGGACTTCTTGTCACCAGGGTTGCTGCTGCTCTTCTTCTTTTCATCGACACCAGGTTGGGCGGGCAGCTCGCCCTTGTCGAACGCCTTTTTATACTGAACGCGTTCTGCCGCATTGGCATAGCGATCAGCCGCCTTGAACAGGTCGTTGGCGGTCTAGGTCTCATTAATTTCAAGATCCTGGGTGAGCCGCTCGTCGCGGACTCCGTTTTTGAAGGCGCGGACAACAGATTCATCCGAGATGTTCGGGATCGTGTTGCGAATCTTAGTGAAACGCTTCACGAAGTTGCGGAGGTCTCCCGCTCATCCGGATCATCCGTGCAGATCATCCTCCTTGCCCGAGCGCACGTAATGCTCCGGAAGTTGGCGATCAGAGCGTCACAAAGTTGGTTCCATGAGCTGATGGAACCCTCCTGCTGATTGAATAGCCACGTCCGAGCAGCACCCTCAAGGACGGTCGGGAGGTAATTAGCCATGACCAGCTCGTCACCCCCGGACGCCATGATGGCAGTAGCATAGATGGAAAGGAATTCCTCTGGGTTCTGAGTCCCATTATACCTCTCCATGTGACCGGGCTTGAACTTTGAGGGCCACCGGACAGCACGAAGCTCGTCAGAGAAAGCCCTGCAGCCCAAAGCATATGACCGGCCACCTTCCACGGCAGAACCTAGTCTTGAGAAGACGTTGGTCCTGTTACGCGGAGGATCTCCTACTGAACGGGAAGATTCGACCGGGAGAAACTCTCTCCGGGACAATCCACCACGCTCCTTCCTCGTCGTGGCGACAACGCGTTCCTCACGAGGGGGCCTTCCGTGATCGTCACGCGCACGCTTGCCTCTGTGGTCGCGATGACTACGGGGACTTGGCGAGCGACGGCGACCACGGGTAGCTTGCTCATGGACAGTGATCCTTCGACGGTGACGGGGGTCACGCTACCGATCAGAGCTGTCCGAATTATTCCGGGCAGTTTGACTGCGCTGCCAGGAAAGGTTGTTGACTTCTCCTAAGGACTTTAGGCCATCAGCCAGTCGCTCTAGATTAGAAGCAACAGCATCGCCCATACGGGCGAGATCGGCTTGGTTGGTGGATCTAAGGACCATTGCTATAGCTTCGAGCCGTTCCCGACTCTGATCTAATGGTCCTGGGATCTCTAAAGCATCCGCGTTCTGCCCGACAGGAGTCCGGTCACGCGGGGAGTTGACCCGAACAGGGAAAGCTTCTGCCGGGAGACTTGGCGTGGGTACGCGAGGGGATCGTGATTGCCGCTTGCACCGCCATGAACCGCGCCACGGTCTCGATTGATGGAATCGCCGAGGCTGCGGCGAATGACGCCTTGTTCGCGGCGGCCGGTAGCGGCCTCATCTTCCGCCGAAAGCGAGTTAATCTGCCCGATCTCGCCAAACGCCGCATCCCGCAGGGATCTCCGGAGGTTCTGCGATCGCCATGTTGATGCGGGGCCGTGAGAAAATACGCTAGACGGTGTCATCATTGTGTCACCAGGTAGAATCTACCGACATAGCCTTGGAATCCGATAGATCTAAACCGCCGTAAAGATCATCGGTTCCGTAGTCATCGTCAATGACGGGAGTGCGATCTGAGGCTATCTCCGCCAGATAGGCAGAGACCTCTGTCCCAGATACGGAAGGTGTTCGAGACCGAACAGATCGATCTGAACTGACAGGGGATGAGACATCCTGTCCTTCTGAGTCGTAGCCCTCAGGAAGAATCTTCGTATCGCTGATAGAGTTCGACATGCTCGATCTGCGAGTCCCCACGGTCGGCGCCAGCTGTCGACGGTTGGGATATTGACCCAAGTCAACCAAGGTTCTTCAAGAAGAAGATAGGAGACACGCCGAACAAGACAAACAACAGCGAACAGAGAGACAGGGGTTTTTATCCTGGTTCAGGCCTCTCGGGAGAGATAATAGCGCTACGTCCAGCCTTTCTTTATATCAAAGAGGATTACAAGGTGGAACTTGACGAGATTGGTAGGTCTCGGCGAGTTCTATGTGGCAAAGTAATCTTAGATGCCAGATGCGTCTAAGTCGTGCCCTCTACACGCCGTAAGGGCTCGTTTATATAGTGTCGATGAACCGATCCGCCGGAGGAATATCGGGTCGGGCTAACTCTAAATCAGAATTTAACTCGTACATGCCAAATACATCTCTCGGCAGATAAGGTATACTCCTAGTCTTGGGGATCACGACTTCTAATCCAGTCCGGGAAACCAACGTCCGGGTCTTCACGTAGCCGTGCAGGACTCCTGTTCGAGAAGGACTCAAACACGATTCCTTGACCACTACGCACCACGCCAGCCAGGAAGCTGTTCGGCAGGATGCATATGGGCCAGATAGAACCTTCCAAAGAGCTGGGCCCTGGTGGGCTGTTTGATTGGGCCGTCAGGGAGTGGGCCATGGCAATGGGCCGTAATTTAATCCCCGACAAGACACCTCTTTGTCTCCATATCCCAAAAATATCGGACTATCCAATAATGTTATCGGACTATTCGATATGACTTGACTCCTTATTGATTGATTCTTATTTGAATATCTTTAGAATCATTCCAGAACCACAAAAATATCCATTGCATCGAGTTTCACTCACTTCTATATCGGACTATCCGATAGGTGACATCGAACTATTCGATGTCTGTCAGCAGCAAACGACTAGTTTGTGGGTGGGAGTATTTATTCCCCTCCGACCCCACGGGCTAGGTTTGCCTTTTCACATTTACTCCAGCTAAGCACTTATTGCAACCCTAGTTCCTCACCTTCCCTCTCTCCCTTCAAATCTCATTGATTGCATACTTGTGAGAGTGGAGAAGCTAGATCTGAGTGCTTTGTATTGATCAAGCTTTATCCTTGAGCATTTGGCCCCATCTCCAAGTTGGTTTTCCGTCGGATTTGTTACTTTTGGAATTTGAGGACTTCTAGACAGCTAGGAGTCGCCTTAGAGCTATTGGGACTTGGTGTGGCGGCCGGGGACCGTTTGTGAAGGCTGGAATAGTGAAACCTGGAGTGATTGGTGCAACCCGGGAGGCAAAGGGTCAAGAGGGACCCTGGCTCAACTGTGGCCAAGCCGCCTCAACGGAGACGTAGCATCTCCTCAAAGATTCGAACTTTGGGAACAACTTCTACGAGTCTCCTTATGGTTTTTGGTCTACTTCTCTTGATTTACTTATTCATTTCTCTCTAACCCCTTTTGGTGCAGGTGGTATCCTTGAAATTGCTAAAGGGCTTCAAACCCTAGTTTCAGTAATATCAGATAGTCTAATTTCATATCAGATAGTCCGATAAACATCAGAACGTCTGATATTGTTTTTCATTGTGATAATTATTTTGTTGAAACTTTGTAAAGCCTATTCACCCCCCTTTAGGCTACATCTCGATTCTTCTATTGGTATTAGAGCAAGGTATCTTGATTCAAGCCTAACCGCTTAAGAGCAATGTAGGGGACACCATGCTCATTATATAACTAAAATAGGAGCCAACTAATCGAGACACCATGTGTCGCCAGATTAGGAGCCAGAACTCGCAAGATGCCAAGCCTACTTAATGAAAAGGGATCAACAAGACCCATCCCGCAACATACTAGGGCATTTGTAGGTGAGAGAGTCCATGATAGATTCAAGCAAGCCATAAAATATTTTTTTACCATGATTCAGACCTCCCACCACTGGGATAGCAATCCTACATCCAGCCTTCCATCATTATGCTGGAGATAATACAAAGGAGTAGTCACCTGAGCAATATGAAGCTCGCTCGAGGAGCTAGGGGTGTGTGTGTTATAGAGTGTAAGTTCTTTTTGTATTGTGTGTGGAGCTCCTCTATATTGGTCGTTAGGAAAAAAGAGGCATGATTCCTCTGCATGGCACAACCTATCCGCAATCGCCTTTCTATCAAGATTGTATTGTCTTGTTGATCACTATTTTCCTGGTAAAAGATGCAGTGCATTGGCGGGGTCTTCACGGGTGGTGCCACGCAGCTATCCCTTGGTCAAGAGTTGCCCCATGCCAGCAGGAGAGCCAAGTTAGTCCTGTTAGCGGCCTGTTATGCTAAGTGGTGCTCGACCGCACGATCCAATCCCCAACAACTAGCCTATATCATATTAATATAAATAAGAATGTCAGGTTAATAAAAAGATTCCATATCAACTACAAATTAAAACAAAAATTAGAAAAAATAAAAATAGAAAGAAGGCTACAGATAAAATAAAACTAAATGAATCTATTATATATAGAAAGCACGGTAGAGTTAAATGAAGTTACAATATCCATCCTTACCTATAAAGGTAGAGATGTACGGTCGATTCACCCCTTCTTGACACGTACAAATCACTGTTTTTGCAACAGTGTCTCTCAATCAGTCGTTCGATCACGAGCGTTGGGTGCATCCGGCCGTCTGTTTAAACTTTATCTATAAAAAAATTTATACTGTTGCTACCAAAGCAATGCGCGTGGTTTGCTTGGTTGGTCACGGGCGCTGTCACTCGCATTGGAGGCCTAGATTTGAATCCCAACCGCATTGCATTTTTCATCTTTTTTTCCCTTTTCTCTCCTGCTCTCTCTTTTCTTCCCCAGGCCTATGCAGCGCACGGGAGCTGCTCACTTGGTCTCCAGGCCATGCAGCGCCCAAGCACCTGGTTCGAATCCCAACCACCGCAGGTCACTTTTTTTTTTTAGGTTTTCATCAAAAGAGCTAGCCATTTCTAGGAAGCCTAGGGTTTAATTCGAAAATGAATTAAATATAATTTATCCTTTGCTTTTGTTCTATGTTTTTTGCGGTGAACTAAAACAATTCTACAAAAAAACAAACTTTACCAAAATAGAATTACAATTGCATGGTAAGGTTTCGAAAAAAATTATCCGCCAAAAAAAAATTAAAAAGGCTGCAAAATACAAACCTTAACCATATTTTTATAATAGAGGCTCATAAAAATAGTATTCAAGTATGATTGTATCTGTATGGGTGCCTTTTGCCGAACCATAGTTACAATTATATCTAATAGAATGGTGAACCAGTGATTATCTAAACTACTATATAATTGAGTGGTTGGCCTAGATCCAACTACAAATCACATCCGTCTATTTCCTCAATCCATCATCTAACAGCCATAATTTTCAGAAGTTTGCTATCAAGTATAGACCATGGACTATTGACTCGATACGTATAGACCATGGACTCTTACCCATAACTCGATACGTATAAACCACGGACTCTTGCCCATATATACATATACATAGAGATCACAGACTCTTGAATCGATACGTATATACTATGGACTCTTGACTCGATATGTATAGATCACAGACTCTTGCACATAACTCGATACGTATAGACCACGAACTCTTGCCCATAACTCGATAGTATAGACCACGGACTCTTGACTCGATACGTATAGACCACGGACTCTTGCCCTTGCCTATATATACATATACGTAGAGACCATAGACTCTTAACTTGATACGTATAGACCACTGACTCTTGACTCAATATGTATGGACCACGAATTCTTGACCACAACTCAATGCGTATAGACCACGAACTCTTGCACACACACACACACACACACACACACACACACACACACACACACATATACATGAGATTAATTTTTATTCTCCCATTATAAATCTTTCTAATTTTTTCTAATTCTTCCTAGAGACTCTTGACTTGATACGTATAGACCACTGACTCTTGACTCGATATGTATAGACCACATGACTCTTGACCACAACTCGATACGTATAGACCACGAACTCTTGCCCACACACACACACATGAGATTAATTTTTATTCTCCCATTATAAATCTTTCTAATTTTTTCTAATTCCTCCTAAACTAGAACTAACAGACTAGCACCCATAGAGACCATAGACTCTTGCTCATATATACACGGGACTAATTTTTATTATCCCATTATAAATCTTCTTAATAATTTTTCCTAATTCTTCCTAGACTAGAACTAACAGACTAGCACAATAACACTATAAATAGGATGGGTGCAGGCACGTATGCCTCAATCATACATACTCATACATATGAAATGTCTACCCGGGCAGAACGGTGGAATAAATTCAGGACTCCGTATAGAAGTAGGAGTATTACTTAGCTCTTTTAAGAATACGCTCCAATATCTTCCCCTCCATGTCAATGCGTGCGGACGTATACAACCTATTAATTAAGCTTGCAGCGCGGTAAATAACAATTGTGATACACATATATAATTATAATTTACAACCTGACTGGCTCATCGAGAGAATGCATCGCTACTTTTAATTAAATGAGTAAGTGTCACATGTATTTATGCGTATATCCATGTACAGAATTGATCTGTTAATAAAAAACAATTATTTGTATGTTATTGCATCCGTTAATTAATCTATATCTATATCTTAATTATCTGTTATTTAATTTTGCTTGTTCAGATGTTTCATGAGATGAGCCACGTTAATATCAACCGGACGAGACAACCAATGCAATAAAGAATGCTCCTACGCCTGCTTCATATAGATATAGATATAGACAAATAGAAAAAAAAAATTGCTCTCCGCTCACCACTCTCGGGCCGTCTGGAACTGTTCCAGCCCAATCTACGGTAGGCCCAAAAAGGAAAGAAACGCGGCCCTCCTCTGTAGCATACGTTCCGTAGTGCGCGCGCGTATTTACTACTATTAACAATCAAAACCATAAGATCTCTTAATTCGATCGTGAGATAAGTGTGTTCTAGTACTAGTATATCAGAGAGAGAGATCGATGACACGGGAAATCCATCCTACTAGAGGCACGGCTGGTTATAATCTGCCACTTCGATGCAAAGACAACTTGCAAGACGCAAGTTTCAATATAGGGAGTATATGCAGTTTCTGTTCAAGCTAGAGCCCTGCTTGAGAAGATTCAGTGATTCATTACTGACTTCTCGAGCCTAGCCAGATTGATATAAGAAGCTAGCTCAAACGGATGGTGCTCCACCATATACCATGCTGCGTACGTACGTACCCTAGCTAGAAAAATCCATATAGCACGATCCTGGCATGTGTGGTTGGTTCTCTCAACAACCCTATCTATGGGATTCTAACCAACAACAAATTCAGAAGGAAAAGGAAAACCACACCTACAGAAAGTATTCATTAATTTATTTTTTTTGAAAATCTGCAAGAGCTCTGCCTAAACTAAAAACAGTAAAAAATAGAGCTAAAAAAATGAAGCTTAGCCAACAGCTGGACAATGCAATGAACAACACCAATAGCGGAAATGGAGCCGGAAGCAATAGCAAGTCAGCAACATCTACTCAGCCATGATCATCAAAAACGTTGAAAGCCCTATTCCAGTTGAACATGTCAAGCTTGGTTAGTTGAAGCACTTGGATATGTGAGCTATAACTGGAGTTGATGATCCGGTTATTTCATTCCTTCGATATATATATATATTTCAACAGGTTTAAGCCATTGGACCATCGAAGCCAAACCTCATCTCGTTTGGGATCTTTTTTGACATAATTCACCAGCCACCCAGGCTTTGCAGTCGCAAAGGAGGCAGAACGTTTTGGAAAAACTGCAACTATTGCAATAACTCGCACCAGATCATTTTAGAGAAAGCACAATGCGCCAAAGATGATCTGTTGTCTTGGAGTTTGTACCACACAGCGAAACAAAGGTCCTCTTTGCTTCAAATTTGATTTGGTTTGGTTGAGTTAAAAGTTGAGGTGTTTTAAAAAGAGGTATAGAAAAAATAAAAAATATTAAATCCCACGAAGCCCGAATATACTGTATAAAAATTATAGATTTTAATTCAACTGAACAAAACCAAATCAAACCGCGAACCAAAAGGACAAAAGCACCATATATGTATCAGCATTTTGATTGAGCTGGGAAAGATGCCAATCAAGAGGTGCTAGCTAGCTGCCGCAGGTTCATACGTTATATCAAGCTCCAACTTGAGCAACATAACTAAGAGTGGCCGGAATTAGTGGCTTGTACATGCAGCATTCATCAATCATGCATCCCCAAGGACCCCAACTAACTACCATGTACGTATGTTCTTTCTCACGCATGCAGATAGCTAACGGTGGCCATTGAATCGACGTCTCGACGAGCGTACGTAGGCATATATAGTTGGGTATCGTCCCCGGTGGTTGTTGAATTAATAATATGCTATTCCCTTCGTTTTTTTTATTTGACGCCTTTGACTTTTTGATACGTCTTTGACCATTCGTCTTATTCAAATTTTTTTTTTGCAAAGATGTAAAAAAAAAGGACATATTTAAAGTATCTCTATTGATAAAACAAATCACAACAAAATAAATGATATTTACAAAAATAATTTGAATAAGACGAATGGTCAAAGGCGTGTCAAAAAGTCAAAGGCGTCAAATAAAAAAAAACGGAGGTAGTAGGACAGAATTATTGAACGCAAAAGATATAGAGAGAGAGAGTACGGATACGTTACTCTTATAAGTATTATAACTATAATACACCCACTTTTCCTCCACCCGTCCGATATCCTCCTTCCCCATCCCATACTTCTCCCCACACCTCCTTTAGCTTGTAGTTTCCCACAGCATGCAGGACTGGGGAAGGAGGGAATCAACCGGTCGGTTCCCTCGCCCCACTCCCGCACCCCACCTCTCTTCCTCGCTCATCTCTCTCCCACTGGAAAAGCTCTCCCTCCCTAGGCAAAATCCCTAACCCTAGCAGCCAACATGGACGGACCTTGAGCTCCGCCGTCCTCTTCCTCCCCGAAACCCTAGCCACCCTCTCCCTTCCCTCCCCACGTCCTCCTCCACTCACGTCCCCTAAAGCCGGCGCCGCCATGGTCGGAGCAGCCCCGTTGCCGCCACGGAGATAGCCATCGACGCCACATAGGTACCCTGTGCCGCCACCTCCTCGCTGCCCGTCATCGCCGCCGCTCGTCCCGAAGCTGCGCCCCAATGCCACTTGCTATTGCTCTCAGATTTTGTGGTCTGCACCACAGCAGTAAGCCGGCGGTAATGCTTTGTTAGATATGCTCAACTCACTTAGTCAATTGCTCTGTTAGATATGCTCAACTCAATTAGTCAATTGCTCTGTTAGATATCTAGCGGACTGTGGAGTGTGGACAATGGTTGATTGAAATAATATTTCGTTGAAATTTGAATAGATGGAGAAGCGAACCTTGCATTCGTATTTTGTGAATAGATGGACCCGTATGATTTCTATGTTCACTGCTTTGCCCGCCAATTGCAACTAGTAGTTGTCACTGTTTCAAGTGGAATTAAAGTTGTTGCCGATTTTTTCAATTATGTTCCTTTAATAGTTAACACTGTTAGTTCCTTCTGCAAAAGAAATGATGCTCTTATAAAAAAAACAACGTGAAATCTTATTGCAAAAGGTAGAGAGTGGCTTGGTTCCAACTGGAACAGGGTTGAATTAACTAACTTCTCTAACTAGGTCTGGAGATACTAGATGGGGCTCATATCATAAAACCTTGATTCGATTGTATCAAATGTGGGAGGCAACACAAGAGCTATTAGAAATTGTTAGTGATGATAGTTGCCAACCTTCTAATGCCGATGGAGCATATGGTTTGATAAAAAAGATGGAAACTTTTGAGTTTGTGTTTATCTTACATTTTATGATAGCTTTGTTGGATATCACTAATGACATGTCAAAAGAATTTCAAAGAAAGAATATAGGTATTGTTCATGCCATGGGTCTCATTTTGGATGTGAAAGAAAACTTGCAAAATACGAGGGATAATGGATGGGAGTCATTGTTTCAAAAGACTAAAATCTTTTGTGAAACATATGGCTTTTTAGTTCCAAATTTGGATGATACCACATCAGTTATGGGTCGAATGACATGACGTGGCAATACAGTGACTCTTGATCATTTTTATAGAATTGATATCTTCTATATATGCTGTTATGGATGCCACTAAGTCTGAACTCGACCATAGTTTCAATGAAGTATCTATAGAGCTATTGATATGCATGCCTTCTCTTGATCCAAGTAATTCATTTCGTAAGTTTCATGTGGACAAGCTCATGCGACTTGCAGAGATTTATACCGATGATTTCTCCTTTGAACATCGCATTTTGTTGAGACCCCAACTTGACAACTACATTCTCGGTATGCACTGATGTGTAGAATTTCATGAATGCTGTGATGTTGCTATGCTAGCAGAGAAAATGGTTGAACTTGGAAAATATAACGTTGATACTCCCTGTGGCAACTGTAGCTGTTGAAAGAATATCCTCAGCGATGAAGATTGTTAAGACTGACTTGCGAAATAATGTCTCTGATGGTTGGCTCAATGATTTGATGGTCTGTTATACTGAGAGAGATATTCAAGGCTATTGATGATGGTGAAATTATGGATCGTTTCCAAAAAGATGAAAACTAGTCGAATGGGTTTGCCTCCAACTCCGAGTCATAGCTAGTGCATTTAAGGTATGTTACTATGTGCCAAAGTATTATTTCATCGCACTTAGTTAATTTTGTATGAATTTAAACTGCATTAGACATTGAAATGTATGTTTTTGGGTGTTTGATATTCTTAGCCTAGCCCTCCTCCAATTTAGTCCTGCGTTCGCCACTGTGTACTCCTGAGAGTATAATAGCTTTCCTCATACACACACACACACGGTCCCGCTATACTACACCGGGGTGTAGTTACGCCGCCAAAAATAACTATAAATACACCACATGTAACTATAATTCTTATAAAAATTAACCATCGATCGCTACAGCAGACAAAGGTAACGATCCATAGTTAATTGCTGCAAAAATTGTATTTGGCCGTATTGTATTATTAGTTATTTTCTATGGTGTAGCCAAACCTAGAAGTAGTATAGGGAATCTCTGTGTGTGTGTGTGTCTATATATCTATGTGTGTGTGTGTGGTACGCCGATTGACTTTCATGCATGTGCACGCTTGTGGGTTTTGGCTAAGCTAGCTATGCAAACATTCATGTACACACACTAGCTAGCAGAAGCTGGTCACTACTTTTACAAATTTTCTCCGTACCTAAAACCGTTGGGTATTTTTTATCCGACGGGTACCAAACGGGTCACCCATACCCATCATCCTGTGAGGGCGCCACCACCTCCCGCCTAGAATAGATTTGGGTTAGCTAATTAGGGACGATGGAGATGCATGTGAACTGTGAACAACGTTGTGAAGTCTTGTGAATATATCTCGGTTGGGCATCCGGGCTGCAGTGCTGGGCTTGGGGAATTACTATGTGCTTCCGATTAGCCTGATCGTGGTACTTGTCAACTGTCATTTGCTACAAGTACAAGAGTACACGGGCAAACGGGTATGAGTGGCAGTAGAACATATCCATATCCGCATACCCAATGGGTGAAGGTTTTTCCCATTAACATACTCATGGATATGATCATCATACTAGACTCGTACCCTAATAGAGTAAATACCCATCGGGTATCGGGTACTCATTGCCATGATGCCATCCCTATTACACACGCTAGCTAGTGGAAGCTGATCACTACTGTTACACGAGATATTCAGTCGAGTGATAGAGTAATATCCAAGATGTTGTGCAAATGTGTACGTATGTTGAGTTGTTGACCCATGTATGGTCAATAACTACAGATGTTGCTACCTTTAAACATTGCCAAATACTCCCTCCTTTCCAGTATGTAAGACATAATTTGTTTTTCGTGAATACCAAGGAGACCGTGTGTAGCACTTGTAATTCCTGATTTGCCCCTAATTAATGAGATGATTTGCCCCTAATTAATTAGCGAGCGTCCATACGTGCGATCCGAGAATTAATTAGTTTCCTTCACAGCGAGCGTCCGTACAGAGGTATTTCTGAAACTTCTGAACGGTTAATGCAGCTGCGCCTTATAAATTGGAAAAAAGGTGAAATCAAATTATGCCTTGCATACTGGAAAGGAGGGAGTAATGAGTAGACGGCATGTGATCCATTATAGCCCACATGTCATTACCAGGGAAAGTGGTAAATATTAAACTGCACACCTTAAAGTAATATTATTATATTAATCAATAAATATATGGCCACTTAACATGAATTAAGTAGTGAAATATTCATAAAGTAGGGCGAGCTTGTAGTTTGAGTCGAATCGTGCAACCAAAAGGTACATGGATATTTTGTAGCTCTAAGGTTCAAAACCTATTAAAGCATCGATGCTTCCATGTATATGCAGATGATAAACCTAAAATACATACCTAGCTAGCTTACCAAACCTCGAAAGTCTATTTTTTATTTAAAGGGAGGATGAGCGGGAGGAATCTATCTCAGTGTTACCATTTGTTCCTCGAACACGGCCAGACAGATCGATAATCACTTTGTAGTTTCGACATTTCATAATTAACATAAATGTGAAAGTTTCGTCTACTTTATCTAGACGCATCTTGCAGTTTCGCTTCGACTTTACTCGTTTGATGGAAAATCGATGTCGCCTAGGGTGGGTGCCAACCCAAAAGCGACCCCTTCCACTGCCATCGGCACCATTTGGCATCTCTAGCTAAGCACAACAACCATGTTTTTTGCTCATCCGAACGACCTCCGGGTGTTTTCCTTCGCCAACTTCTATATGACCTGTGGCTACAGGCAACCGCAGGAGCACATTTTGTAATCTCTTAATTCTTTGCGCCCTCTTGAGGAAGGGCTTTTAAACCCCCCCTCCCCAATTTTGTAAACTCTTTCTCTTTGATAAATAGATAGCAACTCTCCAGCACTTTGCTCAGAAAACATAAATGTGGAAGTCTTCGGATATAAATGTTAGGTATTTATGAATTTGTACACTTTTTTCAAATTTTTTCTAACTTACACGAATTTGTTCATCAATAACTAGCCATATGTGTTGCCCTGTCATCCTTCAGCTGCCATGTGGCACACACATCAACGGTTAACGGCCACGTAAGCGCCATGTCAACACTTAACAGTTGCACTAATGGTTTTGGGGCAATCTTACAAACAGAGACAAGTTCAGGAGGGCGAAAAATTAAAAACTCATGTACAGGGAGTTCAGTGAGAATCACTGCAAGTTTAGAGGAGCAACATGCAATTTTTTCAAATTAAAACTAACCTTGTCGGCCATTAGAACGAACTACAGCTAGGGCGAGTAGATCGATCTGCCAAATGCAGAGGAGCCTTGATCACACTGCAGAGCAGCAGCAGCACGGCCACAGCTCATATACGTCGCAGGAGCGAGCACAAATGTACCCGTCCGGCAGAAGACCGACCAATCAATGCGCCCAGATCGCTCAGATCACTGTCGAAGAAGCCTTGGCCTTTGAAAGGCAACGGACAGTCCCCGCCATGGCAGCACAAAATGTAGTCCTTGGTGAGGGTTGGCGGAGCTTCTTGGAGACCCATCCCTACATTGCCAGCAGCAATGAAAACTTTGCTTCCCCAGGCAGCTGGGCACATGCCCTTAATCTGTGCCTCTGTTAAACAAGAGCGAGCCTTGCTCGTATGTGTCTCATGCGGCTTGCAATTTGGAGAAGGCAATCAGATCATGTCAAGTTGTCGACCAATGTGTGCCCAAGAATAGCAATAAGAAAAATGGAGTCATCAGGATTATTTATCCTGGCTTGTTCAAATACAATAGGCCTTATTTCTTCGTGAACCAATGCTGCAGGCGCCTCATGATCTTGTTAAGACAAACATTCTAGTAAGAGAGTATCAAGTACAGGGGAAAAAAATTTACAGGTTATACACACTTTCACAGATCTACCAGTCGTTTTGAACACCAATCTTTCCCATGGGTATAAATACGATCAAGAATAAATGCGCTACAACTAAAACAGAAAATGACTTTCAGGATTGAATGTGTGCCCTTATTGTCAGAGGAGAACAAAGAGAGAACAAATCTTGCATCGACGAGGCATGAGATAGTCGACAAAGAGCCCACAACTCATCCAAAAGTAACTAGCTAATGATCTGGATGACGAGGTTGGCACATGGAAAATCCATTCACCTCATCCTTGTCAGTTACATAGTCCTCTAATTTGTGAGTAATCCCAGAATGCAGAAACTGTCAATCAATCCTGTTAATCCAATGAACTGAGGGGTGCTGCGTCTACTCACTCCTGTCAGCACTGATGACCAATGGCTGTCCCTCTGCTGTTCAAAAGATGTGTACGTTGTCCTAATGCATAACATAGGTTTTGGGTTTATTGGTTTACACTCAGCAGACACAAATATCAATGGGGCTAGTGGATGTAGCAATCTATTGTTAATTGAACAGGTTGTCAAGTTCAGCTGCGCTAGGGATTTACATTGCACTCATCTACAAATCTATTTTCTCGAGTGAGGAACCGCTGCCAGTACTTCCTGTAGTATGGTATACCTAACTCGAGCCAAGGTTTCATATTTCCATTGTAGTGGAGTGATGCAGACTCCTGTATAGACTCTTTATCAACTCCATAATCATACCCCAGTCCAGATAGTGTTAACCTATCATCAAGGGGGTAGATGAGATGTTGTAAAGACAGCAAGCTTAAAGAAAATGCTGCTGCTCTCAGAGATTCCTCATCCTTGATTTTGAACTGCGACAAAACAAGGGCCAGATTAAAATATGCTGTTAGCCATATGAAGCATCATGTATTTAAGAATAACTTTCAGAGTGGGACAAATAAATACAAAGAATGCCAACGAACGCTAAAATTGACAGCATGAATAAATAACAGTTAAAAAACGTATTTCTTGAAAATTCCATGGCAGCAGACCACACGCAGTAACAAAAATGAATGCAGCATGCTACTGTTGCATCAAGCATAGTTCTAACACCCCTTTTTTTTACTTTTTAAAAATGTAATACTTTGCATTACACACCACATGTGCAGACTACCCATTGTGTGTGGCTGTATGCCCATATTTTTTACCGTTGGCTGTGTCACGAAATGAGCTAGACCAGAATTAATACTAACCTTTTTCAGGAGCAGCAGATATTTCTCTGTAACAGTATGCTTCCTCCATTTATCCAAATTAATCACATTCACCCCTGACATCCATGCACATGATTTGGGATCATATTTTGTCTCACCCAAGAGATTCCTCACTTGTCCCAGCCTTACACCACATAGTTCAACAGCACCATTTACCTTGTCGCCCATATCAAGATTCCACAAGAAAGATAGATCACGTTGCACAACCACATCATCATCCAACACAACCACCTTGTTTAAATCCTTGAATATTTCTGGAATAAAGAAATGTGAGTGACCGAATACTGACAGGTATTCCATTCTTGCCTTCTCAGTGGGCTGCTCTGCGCCTCTAATGAGAACACGAAATTCCTCTGGCAAATACAGCTGCTGTATACTAAACTTTGGTGATTTATCCAAAATAATGGCTTCGTAGTTAATGACATGGACAGCTGCCTCTCTGTATGAGTTTCTCACAAACCAGTTTTTCATGGCATACACATTTTGAGCATCAGTAAGGATATGAAAAACAATGTTTCTTGGTTCCTGCGAAATAGTCAAGAACATCAGCAACACTCATCTCAGAAGATAATGTACAAAGCAAGCATTGTAAATATCACCCGCACACCTTAGAGCTGTTCACGGTTGAGTTGATAACAACAGAAGCTGCAAGTACATTCTTAGATAGTACAACATAGTGCCTACGCTTTGGGTTATTGAACTTGTAAGCAGAAGAGTCATCTGAATACAATGAAGGGGACTTGAAATATTCTAATGTCAACCTCATAGAGAAGCAATGGTGACTTTTAGGCAGTGTCTGAGCACCAAGGTTGTAAAGGAATGCACTCTGCTTCATATGAAAATGAACTTCATCCTCAGTCATATCAAGTATCTGGCGAAGCTTCCTGTCAACATTTCGACAATCCACTATGCAAGATTTGGCTTTCTCTATTGCTTGCTCCATTTGCTTTATCTTCTTGTCAATACTGAAATCATACCAGAGCTGTCGTTCAAATCACCAAAGCAGTAACTTATATAGCGATGATTGGGAAAGCTGTTTGTAGGTTGACTTTGTATTCCTTTTTAGCATAGATGCACACTCTTTAAAACTAAAATGTACTAAAACCATTTCCCCAGAGACATAAAAATTAATACTGTAATTTATCGAACATCACCAGTTCGAATAATCAAACTCATGTATACTTCTAAAAGATGGTACTAGTAATGCAGTCAACGTAAACTGCAATTTTAAGAATAACAACAGAATAAATATGAAAGGACTAGAAAGCTTAGGGAGTAAAATTTAGTTCTCACAATGATGGTAGATCAGCATCAACAGTGGAGACACTAAGGATCCTCTCATGGTCTTGTATGTTTTGCTTCACCTCCCTAGTAAGCGCCTCATGTCCTTGAAGTTTTGCGATGCTTGGATAGTATGAGCGAGCCACAAATAGTTGGTCTTTTAACCTCTTCACTATGGAATCCTTCATAGCTTCTTTGTGTTCTATGGACCAGAGGCAGTAGCTCCCAAATTCATGTTGACATGCTTTTGCATTTTGCACCTCATCTGCTCTTCCACCTTTGTTTTGTCTCTTACTATCCTTGCTTACCTCCTGAAAGCAATATATGTGCATTATAGCATACCTCTTATTGGTGCAAAGGTTATAATGAAAAGAAAAAACAAAAAACAGTGAAATTGGGACACAGTGCATTTAGCATTGTCCTCAGAAAAGTATGTTATTACATCAATACGACTAAAGCAAAGGGAAATCATCTGAAAATGTAGCATCATGTTACCTACGATAATACATGTGTTTAAGCAGAAAATCTAAGATTTGGTAAACCCTACTCCTCCAGTACTATATAATTGTTGTTGCAACTGGTACCGAACTCCAGGATCTCTCTCTCAAAAAAAAAAAAAAAACTCCAGGATCTCATGTTATGTTAATGACTGAAAAGAAGTTGACTATAAAAAAATAAGATAAAACTATAAATGCTGGATGGAATACCCTTGTGCCTCAAGTAAGAAGGAAATTGACTATTTAATAAGATATAACTTTAAATGCTAGAAGGCATACCCTTGTGCCTCGACTTGGCTCCATCACAGCCTTTGGACTGCCAATTTTTGGTGCAGGAAGAACTGCATATATAGCCAATTACTGAATTATATGAGGAACTATAGTGTCAGGTAAAATAAATACCAATTCAGACTTGATGGACAACAGCACATAAGAATATTGCTTTACCAAGACCTAGTGACAACTATATGAGGGTCGAAACAAGTTGTTTTTAATACATTAGCACTAATTTGTTCGTACAGATTTTGCTCTAGGTCTGTAAAGTAAACCTTGGGAAACAAAGGAGACGCAAGAGGGAGGGACTGAAGAACACAGAACTCTTAAGGAAAATCAGATTAGAAGTGAAAGACATGGAGTTGAATCATGTTTGTATATGATTTTTATGACACTGTCATGTGTCCCATGTAACCCCAAAAACCAGTTTTCCTAACATGTTACCAAATGATCCACATTATTTTGCATAGTCTATACTTGCAATCCAAGTGTTGTGTTCTAGCATTAGCAACAATTGCATTCACATCTGAAAAGCTTAACCACAAAAATTGGACTCTACTGAATAAAGCTTTTGGCATTCTACTATGTGCCTATGTGGTACCTTTTGGTTTAGTGCTAACATCAGAAGAGCGGTGATTAATTTGCTTATGCTGGTGCAGTACTCCACCACTATGTTTAGAGGTGGTCTTCTTCGATGCATCCTATGTAAAAAAAAAGTAAGTATTATGTATTGAAGATCCAGCCTAAAGAAAATCTGAGCTGCTCTCTAGTATCTGGGATTTTTTTTCACCATACTCATGATTATGAAATTTGGGTCAAATAAAGTATCTCCCTAACAAGCAAAGAACACAACTGGGATTTTTTTTCACCATACTCATGATTATGAAATTTGGGTCAAATAAAGTATCTCCCTAACAAGCAAAGAACACAATTATCTCCATAAAGCTAATCGACAATTACCAGTAGAACGACATCACCTGTCAACGCAAATCAGGGAGGCTTGGACAAGTTCCAATCACGCTGGGCACTTATAAACTCGTAAAAGTATTTTACATCAATGGAACGTAAACAGGTGGCCATGAATAGGACATCATGACACCCTAATACAGAACAATCAGCATCACAGAAAAAGCAGTGGCAAACCTGTCGTGCTCCATGCCCAGCACTATCACCATCCCTCTTTCTTAGGCGATCGAACGAAGGCAAAACGAGCTCCTAAATCCGACGTAAAATACAAAAAAAAAAATCAGCACGGATCACTCGGCCGTCTCCGTTCCCACCTCCTAATCCGTCGAAACCAAAATTAAGCAAAAACAAAAATGGTGGTGACTGTGCCACACCTGTCGGTGCCGCTCATCCGTCGTCACGTACGCTGCGTCGCAAAACAATCAACAGGAGGAAGAAGGCGGTCAGTGAATTTACAAAACCAAAGGGAAATCAGACAACGAACCGACGCCCAGATCCACCGGACGCGGGCGCTGATCCGAGCAGGAGCGCGCACGGGCGCCCGCATTGCGCGTTCGCGTTCCGCGATGGCCCCGACCGGAGCGGGAGGAGAAGAGATGCGAGGGGCGGGTGGTGGGTGGGTCAGCGCGTACCGGAGGGGGAGCGGTCGAAGAGGAAGGCGAGGGGCACGAGCAGCGAGCAGAGGACGAGCGCCAGCACCGCCACGCGCGGGCCCCTCGGCCTCTTGGGCGCGGCGGCCGCCGGCTGCGGCGGCACCGCCTTCATCGCCTCCTCCCGGTCCAGGGACCGCCCGCTCCTCTGCCGATCATCGCACCGCGGCGGCGGCCGAATGGCGAATGCGCCCTCCAAAATGCTTCGAAGCCGACGCGGTTGCCGGCGCAGGAGAGAGTGGAGCGGAGCGGAGCGGGGGGCGGCGGGGGAGCCAAGGAGAAGGGCGTCGTGCGCGTGGGGTGGGCCTGTGGGCCCACTTTGCATTCACAGTCACATGTCATGTGTACTGGAGACTGGGCCAGGGGGTGAGCGGCCCATTGTACGGAACGACGTAGGCGCAGGTATCAGTGGCCGAACCCAACACACTGACATCAGATAAGAGAATACACATTGGATGTAGATCTGATCATACTCCGGGCAGGGCCGGGTTCCGGGCCGGGCTTTAAAAAGCCCAGTGCTTAAAAGACAAGCCCAAGCCCGGCCCGGCCCAACCCAACCAAATTTTTATTTACTCAAGCCTGAGCCTGGCCCAAAGCCTGGTGTAATTGTGAAATTTAAGTGGGCTCGGTTTGATATGCAATCACGCAGCAAGCTGCACTCGTGCAATCAGCCAACGACAGCGGCCCGATCTGCATCCAACGGCTTCCATCGCTTTGAGAGGATTTTGCAAATCACCGCCCGCCTTAGCCCCTACCCAGCCTTTTTTCTGAAAACCCCCTGTCTCAGCCAATGGGCAGTAGCTACCCATCTCGCCCGCGACGCTTCAATTTTTTTCGGAACCCTCGCCTGCACGGATCGACGAACGGCGACTCGTCGGCAGGCCTCCACCCAGCAGCCACCATCTCATCGGTAAAATGCCCCGATCCCTTGGCCTCCACCCCTCGAGCTCATCCACGCTGCAAAATCCTCCATGCTCGAGACCTTGCCTACGGTGATGGGTGCTACTGACAAGCTCCTCAATAAGCAGCCTCCACCCATCGAGCACCATCTAAACAGCAATCCGTCCCAACCAAGAAAGCACAATCCTCCATGCGATCAGCCCCTAGTGATCACTCTTGCCCCTGCTACCCTCTCGGCATTCAGTACACCGAAGAAGAGAAATAGCATGCTTTCCATTGTGAGTTTACCCAACCTACTCCTGCTGTAATATTTTTTAACTAATTGGCACTAAATCATTTGTGTTGTTGCAGTGCTCGGATTTCATACCTGAGTGTGAAGATGAATGTAAGCTCGCAATAAGGATGACATTTGATGATCTTGAATCAGCAGAGGCATTCTACAAGGCATATGCCCATAACACTGGCTTTTCAGTTCGTATTGGCCAACAAAAACTGATCGATGATGGGGTTATCATGTGGAAGCGTTACTTATGTGCGAGGCAAGGATATAAATTAGATAAAGGTAAAAGAATTCTTGATCCCTTGAACAAAGGTCGTAAGATGAAAGAGACAAGGTGTGGATGCCACGCTCATATATTTGTCAAGCAGGGTAGTGATAACAAGTACAAGATAGCTTCATTTGTTGAGACACGTCATGATCTTGCGACGCCTAGAAAACGCCATTTGCTAAGATCAAATCGCTATGTAAATGAGAAGGCAAAAACAACACTGTTTAATTGCCACATAGTAAGCATAGGCACCTTAGAGGTATTTAGATTGCTTCATGTTAGTGCGGGGGGTTTCGAGTATGTGGGGTGCACAAAGAGGGATCTACAAAATTACTACAGTGAATTCAAGAATAAAATCAAGAGAAGATACACGGCTGCAGGCAGTGATGCAGAGGCACAACCGAAAGCAATGACTTGGAGGCAGCGATATAGAGAGACGGATGAAGATGGCGACGCGGCTGTGGAGGAGGCAACTCCTCGAGGCGGTGATGAATGGATGATGCGGCGACGGCGCGGCTATGGAGGAGGCAGATCCTTGACGTGGCCATGGCTGGATGTTGTGGCGGCGGCACAACTAGGGTTTGGCCGATGCTCGCTGGGGAATTGGAGAGCCACGATCTCACAGAGTAGACGCATTAGCTGAGACAGGGGGTTTTTCAGAAAAAGGCAACACGGTTAGGGGCTGAGGTGGGCGGTGATTCGCAAAAACCTTTTAATGCGATGGAATCCGCTGGACGCAGATCGGGTCACTGTTGTTGCCTGATTGCATGAGTGTAGCTTGTTGCGTGCTTGCACACCAAACGGAGCCATTTAAGTTCTACCTTTATTTAAGTACACTAATCCTTTTCTTATAAAAAGATATTTGATCTTAAAAAACAATATGCACATGCATGAAAAGTATATTTCATTCAATGACCGTATTGACCTGTGTACTGATGCTTTCAAGCCAGGCATGCATCAAATCTTATAGCCTCACGAGTGTGCTAGGAAACAGGTAGGCTATGCGAGCATAAATTCAAAATTTTCTACCACGATTCACTCAAGATCACATGCGAGTAGTGGATCACATATCGTTATCCATGACGCGCCGATGCAGCGGAAGCAGATGCGCGCGTGTAGAAGAAGTAGACGTACACGTCCCAATCACCACTGAGTGCTCGCCTGTGTTCCCCGGTGCTCGTCGAGTGCTCGCCAGGTGCTCGCCTGTGATCCAACCGAACAGCGTGTCCACGTACGGCAACGCCTCTAGCGGTATCCACACGTAACGAGCAGGAACACTACACAGGGTGTGCTAACACCTTGCCATGCGGCTAGGGTTTCTAGGGAGCAGGAGGGCGCGCAATGGGTAGGCGTGGTGAAGGCTCAACTTATATTTTACACCGCCCCACGTCTCCCCTTATATAGACGCGCTAGTGGGCTTTGGCCCGCTAGGGTTCCATCTCCTACGCGGATCATATTCACGTATAAACATGTTAAACAGTTCCAACCCGTTAAGTGTGTGACCCGTTAGGTTCAATTAGACATGTTCATGGTCGGCCCGGACCGTGAGCCCTACCGACATGGCAAAAAGCCTACCGCCCGACCGGGTGCATTAGGGTGGGCTCGGCCTCGATCAAGCTTCACCATTGGCCGCCAGTTCGAGCCCAAGAAAAGTGTGCATCAAGCCACGGCCGGGCGGCGGACTCCGAGCCGGGCCGGTTGAGACTCAAACCGAAGCCGGAGGCGTCGGCCGGCCTGGCTCGAGCTTGGTCCCGTGGGGACGGGCACTTTCAAGCCCTACGAAATCCGGCCCTACCGGCATGATCAGGTCTAGGTTCAATGCAAATCGGTCGTGGATCCGAAAATCCATTTCTAATCCACCAATCAACAGCGGCACCTAGCAGTACGTATTGATCCCCGAATGCACAGAATCAATATTCGGCTGAACCTTGATACACTCACATACCGATCCCTTTGCTACAAGATACCAGTCAATCTCAAGGCGAGATGCGCGCACCTTTGTTGATAGCTCGATCAATTCACTCGACAATGTAATAGATACAAACCATTACTAACTCCTTAGTCATATTAGCACGACCGTGCGCTTTCCCTATCCATCCACACGAGGGGCCAGATGTATCTCTCCTGTTATCGACGAGAGGCAAATTCCATCTTAATCATCACACCCCTGACTATGTTACGTGGCATACGCAGTAGTCACTTTTATAATTACCCTATTACGGCGTAGCGTTTGATAACACCAAAGCATACGAGTCAATCATGTTGGGCATCCATGACAATCTCAGGTTTAAGGATCATATAAGCGTCACTCGAGATTATATGCTGATGGTACTATAAAAGATAACAATCTCACAGCATCTCGAAGTGGGGTCTGTCCGACTATCCATGTTCTTCAACATGTGTCCATACTATTGGTTTGATATCTCTATTTCTATGGTATGTGAAATATTACCATCAATCAATACGTATGCTGATCAAATCATAACCGCTTCTCGTAATGATATAGATCATGAACCCGTTTAGAATAATGTCACTTAACAATTTGTTTTACAATCAAATCGTATCCAATGGACAAAGTCATGACATTTATTTAGGGAACCAATAAAAAATATTATCATAGGTACATGAACAAAGACATGGTACAATCATCACTATGATTGACTAGACCGTATCCCTTTCAGAGTGTGCACTTAGTCCTCCACTCCACGAGGTGGTACGAAAAATGCAGCTACTGCGCAGCAGTACGCACAGCTGTAGCCTGTAGCGCAGTGGTCGGTTGGCTAAACTCCTTTGGGCCGCAAGTGCATCGGGCTACCTTTTAATTTCTGCACGCTAGAGCACTTGGCTGGGCCGCAATTGCTTTCTCCGCACTGCTGTTGCAATGGGCCGCTGCATTTTGGGTTGCTCGCTACCGCTGCTAGGTGCTGGGTGATCGCTACTATGCTGATGGCTTATTCGTTGCAAGATACTTCGGGCCAGACCGGGCCTTATTCGAGCTAAAACCAGAAGCCCGAGTGTCGGTAAAATGGGAATCGCGCCTCAAAGCGGCGAGACCACTGACCAGCGAGCAATTTTTGTAGTTGGTGTGAGGCCCAACGACCACCCTTCTCAAGACTGCGGCGGCCAAGCCTCTGAGAGGGCTAAGGCGCATTGTCTTCCGGACACGGGCCTGGTGCGACTTGATGATCCGGGTACAGATCCTTCGTACGGAGAGAAGAAGAGAGAAAACAATACAAACCGTGAAGACACAAGTGATTTACCCTGGTTCGAGCCCCCACTGCCGGGTAATAGCTCTACTCCAGACCATTGTTATCAAGTCCTGCGATTAGTCGCGATTAATCCACGATTAGTCCATAAATCTCTTTTTTTAGTACGACTAGGGACCTCGACTCGACTAGGCATTGTACCGTGAGTTCCATCATCTAACATTAGAAGAAAACTAGTCACATGGCATTGCATTCTCATCCTTGCTATGCTTTTGGACTCCACTGTAATTGTTATTTTTTTCACAAAAGTATAAGTAGTCATGCCAACTACACAACTACTTTTCTAATCAAAATAGATGTTGTTGTTGTCGACTAGTCATGGACTAGCCACAACTAGTCCACGACTAGTCCCCAAGTCTCCCCTCATGCGACTCGACTCGACTTTACGACTTGATAACTATGCTCCAGACTTGTTAATTATATGGTGGAATCAGTACAGAGGTGCCGAGACCGGGCTTGGAGGCACCGATCCCGAGCTTACAGTGGTGGCGGCTAAGGACTAGAACTACTTGCTAAGGAAGCATCGGATGCGGGTGTTGCTTGGGCTTGAGTCAGATGGAATCGGATAGGGGGGTCCCTTCGAATGTCCAGGAATCCTCCTTTTATAGGCGCGGTGGGCCGCCCAAAGCTGATGCGGCGGGCCCCGCGCCGTCTTTTCTTTAATGTGAGCTTTTGTCTCGTTCCGGCTCTGTCGGTTGAACTGCGCAGGAGAAGTTGGTCGAGTTAATCTTGGACACGTGTTTGTCTCGAGGTGCCTATTCGGGGAGGAAACCTTCTTTAGGGAGAAAGCACTTTCCCTTTATCCTCGATATAGCCTTGACCGGACTGAGCCAGTCTTGCGCCACCCGTTGGGAGCGTCGCGTAGCGTAACAACTATTTGCTGCCTGCCAAAGAGGGCAAACGACAAGGAAGGCTTCCCGCGTGCTCTTCCCTGAGCTGCGGGTCCCTGGGGAGACACAGCTCGTTCCGGTCAAGGCCGTAGAAAACAGGGTGGGACATGACAGTTGTCGCCACCTACCCACGGGTAGGCGGATCACCCGAGGGACCTTCTCCCGGGCTAAGGGATAGCCCGGGAGGTGCATGGTGCCGCACGGTTTGACTTGGTCAAGCCTGGGGCAGCCGCTGGCGGACCGGGTGCTTCCTTTAGCACGGCTAGGAACGGCCTCTTGGACCATCCGCCTTCGCGATGGGCCGGTACGGAAATGGCCCAAGGCCCGTCTCAAGATGGGTCGTTCGCCAATCACCAACAACCAAATTTCGAGCCTCGGCGGTTGGTGGCGAGCCGTCTGAGTTTAGGAAAAAAAAATCCTACCACGCGGCGTGGGAAGATTTGACTTCGGGAACCGCATGATCCGAGCATTGAATCCGATTTGGCGTAAAGGCGGGCGATTCGTCTTCTTGGGCACGATCCCCACGACTCCGCTTGCCGTTGCCTTCTTTTAAAAAGCGGCAGCCTGGGGAACCGACCGCATAATCATCCCTTTGCTTACATCTTCATTCTCTCCCTTGCCCTTGTCTTCTCGCTTCCAACTTTCCGCCACCATGGTTGTTATCGGAGAGAGCGTCCTGACGATGGAGAGGATGGGGGAGCTGGAGAGGGACAGACTTCCTGGCGCGGACCCGGAGCCAAGGCCCTGGCCGGACGAGCTGGTCTGCTTCGAGAGCTCAATCATCTGCGGACTTCGCGTGCCGGAATCCCAGTTCATCACGGACTTCTTTTCCTTCACGGAGCTAAGGCCGGAGAACTTGTCTCCGCAATCCAACGTTCATCTATTCATCTTCGCGTTCCTGTGCGAGGCGATCGCGGGTGCGCCAACGGTGAGCCTCGCTTCAAAGATTATCGAACTGAAGCCCGTCGGCCGCCGCGTGGGCAACGGCGGAGTCTTCTGCTTGACCACACGCCGAGCCCAGGGTGGCCAGTCGTTCCCGGAGTACGAGGTGAGAACGAAAGTCGATGGTTGGGCTCGGCGGTGGTTCTATCTGAGCCGCGGAGGCTCGAACTTGGAGTATTCTTCGGAAGCGCCGGATACCCCAATTTTCCAGCGGAGCAAGCCCCAGCCGGAGGATCAAGTCACAGAGGGCGAGATCAAGGGGCTCATCAAGGACGGCTTGACGGGCTATGAGGTCGTTGTCGGCTTCATCCGGCACCGGATCAATCCATTGGGGCGTCGCGAGCGGTGCGTCAGCGACATGGACGGTTGGAAGGACCCAGACCGGGACTTTCATGAAGGTACGCGCGAGCCGCACCCTTATGGTTGACTTCAGGTCGGGGCATGATGTGATCGTTAACGACGCCATGCAGGACTCCCGCCCACGAGGTTGCGCGGATCGCGGGGATGCTGCTACCTCTGGACAAGACTCCTCGCCGCATATGGTTTGTGAAGGACAAACTGTCCGAGGTAAGCGCCCGGAAGGTGTTCGATTGAATTCGCAGCCGTGCGCGCCCTCGAGGCCTTGACGAGTCGCACTATTTGTTCCACAACGGACGTGGAAAACGGTTGAGAAAACCAGTCAAGCCACGGGTTCAGCCGAAGGGCGCTTGCCGGTGGGAACGCCGGCGGCGTCGGGCGGGGCGCCGGCCCTGTCGCCGACACCAGGCACAGAAAAAATAGAGCCGCGAGTGACCGCAGTGGGTTCAGCACGGGCAAGTGCAAAGACGCGACGAGAAAACGCGTGGCGCCGGATGTAAGCCTCCGCGCCGGCGTGGGTCAAGTGCTAGGTGTTAAGTGGCTTTTAAGCTCTGTCTTGCACGCGTTCATGGCGCGGCGCCTACGAAAAAGAGGAGGACATACCGACCTACCCCAGGCAGCGATGATGAGGAGGTTGTGCTGGTGTTGGGTCCGTCGCCGGTGGCGGCGCCGCGTCGAGGGCCTGCTAGGAAAGTTCCCGCGGGCCGAAAGAAAACGGCCACGCCCACCATAAGCCACATTGGAGGGCTAGAGACGGAGCTCTTCCTACGTCCTACACCAGGGGTGTACGAGGATACCGAGCTCGAGCCGGCGTGTAAGTTTCCCGTGTTGAGTGCTACTACTCTGTTTTTTGTGTCCGATCGCCTCGCTCTTTGTTGCAGTGCGTAGCGCCAAAATGGTGGCCGATGTGTTGCTTCCCTCCCCTGAGGCCGTGGCGGCCGAAGACGAGCCGGTCGATCCTAGAGGAGGGGTGCCTTTGCCGCAAAGAATGGAGGCCGCGGGTTTGGCGACGAAACGGCAAGCAGTGAGCCTAGAGGAGATCGCCTAGCCGGGCGACTAGAGGCCGCCGGTGGCGGAGTTGAAGGGCAAGAACCGGCCGGTCCGCGCGGGATCAAGATATTGCCTACGGTGGCGATCTTGGGCGCTTCAGGAGGTTGCGAAGCGGTGCAGGTCGTTGTGAGTGATTATCCGTGTGGATCACGCCTCTGCGTGTTGAAGGCGACGACACGGGTGGTGGCGATCGACCGCAGGGGTTCTTGACCACTTCAAAATCGGTCGGGAAGCGCCTCCGACGCGACCGGCGGATCTTCTTTGGTCAATGGATCTGGCGGTTCGAGTGCTCACGCCGGATGGATGGACAAGTGTGGTGATGCCTAGCGTGGCTCCGCTAGCGTCTGCGGGCTGGATCTCAGCTACTCCAGAATGGGTGGAGGAACAGATCTTTGCCATGTCGCGAAAGGTGGCGAACGGACTGCCATGCCGAAGTTCCACCCAATCCACAATTTGGATGACCCACACGAGATTGCGGCGGCTAAGTGGACGGTGGAGGAGCTAAAGGACGCGTTGATAAGAGCCCAGGCTCAGCTCGGCGAGGCTGTATTGGTCGCGGAGCGAGCCACCGCGCGAAGGCCGAGTTAGCGGCTAAGCGGAGGGCGTTGAGGCGGGCGGCGAGCGAGACAACAGCGGCCTCGCTCTCGATCATGTTGCTAGCGCCGCCATGCCCCGCGCCGCTGGAGGAAGATAGCGAGGGATCGGTTGGTTGCCCGCCCCTGCCGCTGTTGGAGACTTCTGACCACGGGCTTGGCAGAAATATGCGCAGAGCCATTGAAGCAAGGACGGAGAGCATGCTTGCTCACACCAAGAAGGTGACGCCCTTGACCCTGTGCGTTACACTCGAGTACCAGATCTTTTCGTGCTTTGATCCGGTTTCCCCTGTTTCAGCTTGACGCGCTTATCGCCGGCTCGTCCTCGCTAATGAAAGCGATGGGCGGACAGTCAGATGACGATACGGCGAAGATTGAGCGTCTCTCCGCCGAGCTAAGCGCAAGCCGGGCTCGAGTAAAAGCGTCGCAGACGGGCTAAGCTAGCTGAGGTCGAGGCCCGTGCTACGGCGCGTGTCACCGAGCTAGAAGCCGCGCTAAAGTCAGCGCAGGAGAAGAAGCATGAGGTCACGTCGAGGCTTGCTCGAGCTCAGGAGGTGGAGGGAGCTGTAAAGATCCAAGCCCAGGCGACTCGTGAAGAAGCGAACAGGGCTCGGGTCCTCTTTGATGAGGAGTACAAACGCAGAGAAGCGGCCGTCAACAAGCTGGCGGCCACCAAGTCTGAGTATAACTCCATTGTTCGCGGGCTCGAGGAAGCTCGCAACAAGCTCATGGCGGAGAGTCTTTGCGTTCTGTGGCGAGACGAAGTCTATGGCGGTCGAAGCCACGAAGAAAGCGAAGGAGGAGCTCGCTAAAGCCCGGGTCAAGCTGCGCCAGGAACAAAATAATATGGCCGCGCGAGCCATAGAGTTGCTTCAGGCGCAGACGCGAATCCGGGATTTAAAAATAGAGCTAGAGAGGCTTAAGCTGCAACACGGACCATAATTTGACCCGGTCCAACCATTCTTGGACTCTGCGCCACATACTTCTGTATATTTTCTTTCGAACGCCCGTTTAATTAGATAAACAACGCGTAATGTGTGGTGGCCGAAGAGTTTAGCCATTTTCCGTTTTAGTTTATTGTGTCAAATCGCGCGCACTGTGGGCTCTGCGACGCGGCACAGTGTTCCGCTAACAGCAAGGGTACGTTTGCCAGGCACGGATATGGAGGCGAAACTGCCTGCGTCGGTTCATGCATCCGGCCTGAGCCACGCGTCAAGCCACGAAAGCATCGCTGGGCTTTGCTCGCGTTGGTGGGCCAGGACCTACGGGGTAGGCCTTGACTCGCGATGACTTCTCCCGCGCCGCTGATAGTGGGGCGAGGCACGTCTGCGTCTGGCGATTAAGCGCGGTTGGTATTCGCGAGGCGGCGCGTGCGCTCGCGTCTCTTCGGCTTCGGGTAGTGGGTTTTAATTGCCCATCTCTTGCAGCAAGCGGCGATGTTTGGTAGCCAGCGGCCTTGGGGACGTTGCTCATTGCCGCCTATAAAGCGGCGCTGACACGTCGTCTTTGCAATGTCTCCCACTTAGCTCCTCTCAAAAACTCAAAGTTTTCAGCCGGCCAGAGAGAAGAGAGGAAGAAAAAGCGAGAGAGAGGCAACAAAAGGGAGCAAAATGTCTTCAACGAGCTGGTCGTCGGACTCGAGTTCGGATTACCTCCACGCCTGGTTGATGGCAGCGACGGAGGATCTGCCGCCAGTGCCTGTCCTGCCGCCGATCCAGCCCGGAGAGGCGGAGGAGGTCTGGTCGAACCCGTCGTCGGCGCAAGCGGTCGGTGGCAGCGTCGCCAGCTCGAGTTGACGCGAGGCGGCGGGCTGCGAGTATTGCCAAGTGACGGAGGAACAAGAGGCGAACGCAGTGGCGGCTGAGTGCCGCCGACGCCAAGATACGCCACCGCACCGGGCGCGGAGGGCAGGCGCTTCGCCGCACATTACTGGCGGAGCAGAGGTCGAGGCGGCGGAGGCCATCGCGCGAGCCTCGCCCCGCTTATGGACTCCATCAACGGCCCGGTGATGGCGAGGCGTCACCGGAGCGCCGGGGCCATCCGAGTCCATTAAGGCCTTCCGTCGTCATCACCGTCGTCACCATCGGCGGAGTCCGCGGCTCCGCCGGCTCGTCGCCAGCGCCGCTGGTAGGCGTGGCGAGGTTGTAGGATTTGGGCGCCGTTGTAGGTCGTAGTAGCGCGGCGCTCTCTTTTGCGGTAGTTCAGGAGGTCGGCCTCCTTTTGCCTGTGAAATCCTTTGTTCTTGTAAGATCCTCCATGTGAGATGCAATTTCTTTTAAGTAATTTGCCCTGGTCAATCTTGTTCGTTCTTCTCTCCTGTGCAAATTTGCGAATCTAAAATGCAAAAACAGAGGAACTAGATGAACAGTAACGAAGTTCTGAGTAGAACTTAGGGAATTTAAGCAAACGGATTGCTTTTAGAAAATTTGTTTTTGGTGCGCCTAATCATCCAGCCCCCAGGCCGTGGCCAAGTCTAAGTGCGATCTTGGAGTTGGACGCGGTCTAGAGACTAGAGTGATTTAGGAACAATTCGCGTGAATTTCGAGCCCCCGAGCTTCGTTAAGCTGCGCAAAGGTGCGGGCCTTCCGAAATAAGGGACTTAGAAAATTTAAAACCCCAAACCCCGAGCCGATGGGTCTTGTGGCGATCTTGAACTGGCAAAGCTAAGGACTTAGGAAAAAAATCTGGGCGCAAAAAGGCCTTCAGCCCCCGAGCGCTGCGGCCCAAGTTAGCCAACCAAACAAACCTGACGTGGGCTTATTGTACCTTTGGGCCGCGGGAATTCCACATTGCGCGGAGATTCACTAGGGTGCGAGAGATCGGCTTATCCCGTCGTGGAAATGCTCCAAAATGCTTTATCCTTAGCCTTCGGGCTTTTGGCCACTGGCTTGCTTTGAAACGGTCAAGACTTAGACCAACGTGACTCGCGAATGGGGGAGGGGTTTTTTTTTAGAACGAATTGAAATGAAGGAAACTTACGACATGATTAAGCGTAGAAGCGTCGCAGAAGGGAGATGTTCCATGAGCTAGGGAGCTCGTTCCCATCCTTGTCGACAAAGCGTCTTGAACCGTCTTGCCAAGGCCGATCGCTTGTACGGTCCCTCCCATTTGGGGCTAAGCTTGTTGGAGCCCGCGAGGTTCTGAATGCGTCGTAGAACCAGGTCTCCTACTTGCAGGGTCCTTGTGTGTACGTTTTGTGCCGCGTAACGATGCAGGGACTGCTGGTAGGCCGCAGCCCGGAGTAGGGATTGCTCGCGGCGCGCCTCAAGTAGGTCGAGGTCAAGCTGCCGCTCCTCGTCGTTGACCACGAAGCTGGCGAAGTCAACGCGATCGGATCCTAGTCTCATTTCTGTTGGGAGAACGGCCTCCGAGCCATAGACGAGTCGGAAAGGAGTTTCTCCTGTAGCCCGGCTGGCCGTTGTCCGGACTGCCCAGAGGACTGACGGTAGCTCGTCGACCCAACCTTGGTGCTTTGCCTTGAGGGCGTCGTAGACTCTCTTTTTAATGCCTTGGACTAGCTGTCCGTTAGCTCGTTCAGCCGCGCCGTTGCTCTGTGGATGGGCCACAGAGGTCAGGGCGAGCTTCATGCCGATTTCCTCGCAGTAATCGTTGAATTTCCGGCTCGTGAATTGGGTACCATTGTCAGCGATTCTCCTGCTAGGCACGCCGAATCTTACAACGATGCTCTAGAAAAAACGTACCGCGGTGATTGCGGTGATGTTGGAGACCGACTCGGCCTCGATCCACTTTGTGAAGGTGTCGATGGCTATGAACAAGTATGTTTTGCCGCCAAGACCTTTGGGGAACGGTCCTAGGAGGTCCATGCCCCAAACCACGAACGGCCACGCTAGTGGAATTGTTTGCAGCTCATACGCGGGCTGGTGCGTCATCCGCGTATGATACTGGCAAGCTTCGCAGCGTTTAACCAAGACTTCTGCGTCACTCATCGCAGTGGGCCAATAGTAGCCCATGCGGAACGCTTTGCCGACGAAAGTTCTGTGTGAGGCGTGTGCGCCACAGATGCCCTCGTGAATGTCGGCTAGAAGGTACTTACCTTCTTCTTGGGTAACGCACTTACAAAGCACGCCATTAGCACCCCTTCGGTACAACGAGCCCCCATGCAGGCGGTAAGCTCGGGCTCGCCTTCTTAGCTGAGAACGCTCAGCAGCGTCCTCCGGCAATGTCCCCTGCTCCAAGAACTGGATGAATGGCGTCATCCAGGAGGTGCTTTGCTCGAGGAATGAGACAATACCGGATGTCTTGGTTTGGAGGGTAACAGACGTCCCCTTGGCCTCCTCTCCGGAGGGAATGGAGGGCTTTAAAAAGTGCTGCACTAGCACCCCCGGCGGGGCCAGCTCTTGCGAGGATCCGAGTTTGGCGAGCTTGTCAGCTTCGCCATTCTCGTCCCTGGGAATGTAGCTGATTTCGAAACTCGTGAAACGCTTCTCCAGTTTCCTCACTTCCGCCAGGTATCGTGCCATCGAGTCGTCAGTTGCCTGAAACTCCTCCCTGACCTGGCGGACGACGAGCTGCGAATCCCCTTTCGCAACAAGCCGTTTAATGTCGAGCGCAGCGCACGCTCTTAGGCCCGCGATTAGGGCTTCATACTCTGCGACGTTGTTCGTGGCCGCAAAGTGTATTTGTATGACGTGCTGGAGTCGCTCTCCGTTGGGGGAGATGAGAACGAGCCCGCATCTTGATCGCCCGGACTGGTGTGAACCGTCGAAGAACAGAGTCCACTGACCTTCTTCCCCGTCTTGACCTGGAGAGCTTGACTTTTGCTCATCCGGCCTGGTCAACTCTGCAACGAAATCAGCCAGGGCCTGGGCCTTGATCGCGGTTCGGGATACGAACTGAATGTCGAATTCACCCAGCTCGACTCCCCACTTCGCGACCCGGCCAGTGGTCTCCGGGTGTCGGAGAATGTCCTTGATCGGGTAAGTAGTCGGAACAATGATCTGGTGGGCTTGGAAATAGTGACGCAACTTGCGCGAGGCCATCAGCAAAGCATAGCATAGTTTCTGAAGGCCGGGATCGCGCTCTTTTGGCCCGGTGAACACTTCGCTCACGTAGTAGACGGGCTGTTGCTTCCCTTCTCGTTCCACTGCCAGCACCACGCTTGCGGCGTTTGGTGTCACCGAGAGGTACAGCAGGAGGGCTTCCCCGAGCTTGGGAGTAGCGAGGACAGGTGGCGAGGCGAGATACTGCTTGAGCTGCAGAAACGCGGCCTCAGCCTCCTCAGTCCACTCAAAACTATCATGCTTACGCAGGAACTTGCAGAAAGGCGCGCTTCGGTCTCCGAGGCGGGAGATGAAATGGCTTAAAGCCGCCATTTTGCCCGTGAGGGACTGGATGTCCTTTACACAGGTTGGCGACCTCATCTTTTCGACGGCCTCGATCTTTTCGGGGTTCGCACCGATGCTTGCCCCGCCGATTACGTAGCCTAGGAGCATCTCAGACTTGACACCAAAGACGCATTTCTCGGGGTTTAACTTGACCCGGTGCTGTCGCAGGCTGTCAAAGGTTTTCCGTAGGTCGGACACGTGGTTACGGGCGTCCTTACTCTTGACTACGATCTCGTCGACGTAAACTTCTACGTTGCGCCCTATTTGATCAGGGAGAGTTTTTTGCATGAGACGCTGGAACGTGGCGCCAGCATCTCTGAGACCGAAGGACATGGTCGTATAACAAAATGTGCCAAAAGGCGTTACAAAGGCGGTTTTCTTCTCGTCCTCTTTACACAACGCGATCTGATGGTAACCGGAGTAAGCATCCAGAAAACTCATCAAAGCTGAATCTGCCGTAGCATCAACTAGCTGATCTATGCGCGGAAGGGGAAAGTTATCCTTGGGGCAGGCGGAATTAAGGTCGCGGTAGTCGACACACATGCGCCATTTGCCTCCTTTCTTCTGGACGACGACTGGTTTCTCAAGCCAATCGGTCTTTGGACTTCAGCGGATGAAGCCCGCTTCGGCGACTTTGCCGTGGTCTTCGATGATCTTGGCCTTCGATCGGGGACCGTCTCGACATCGCCTTTACGGTTTCTTATCAGGCCGGACAGCTAGCCTGTGCTCGATCACCTCCCTTGGGACACCGGGCATATCGGATGGTTCCCATGCAAACGCGTCCTTGTTAGCTCGGAGAAAGGTAATGAGCTCGAGTTCCTATTGAGGCTCGAGGGTTGTCCCCACGTGGACCACCTTGGAGGGGTCTGACTCCATGAGGACGATGGTTTTGGTGGGCTCCTGCGGCTGCAGTGCCACCCTTGGGTCTTGTTGTGGGGAGCTCCTTCTTCTTTGGGACCACGGGTAGGGAGCTGTCCTACCATGGCCAGCGCGGTTTCGTCGCAATCGAGAGCCGTCTTGTGGTTGCCCCGGACGGTGATGACTCCCTTTGGCGCCGGCATCTTCAGGCAATGGTAGGCGTGGTGGGAGACCGCCATGAACTTGGAGAGCGCGGGGCGCCCCAAGATGGCGTTGTAGGGGAGCTCTGTTTCCACCACCTCGAAGGTGATGTACTCCGTCCAAAAATTGGTGGAGGAGCCGAACGTGACGGGCAAGACGACCGCCTACGAGGTGGCGGCGATCCGGGACAATCCCGTGGAAGGGGACGGTGACGTCCTTGATCCTGGAGCGCGGGACCTGCATGAGGCCCAGGACGCGCGCCGTTATGTTGTCCAGCGAGCTCCCACTGTCCACGAGAACGCGGTCGACCCTAGTGTTGCCAATGGTGGGGCAAAGCACCAGCGGGAGGCGCTGGGGTTTAGAGAGCCCGGCCGGGCAGTCCGTCACCGAAAAGGTGATGGCCTGGTTGGACCAAGGCAGGGATTCCGCCGCGGGCTCGCTGTGGGAGATGTGCAGGACCTCACGGGACGCGTCCTTGAGTTCACGTCGAGAGGTATAGGTTGACGTGCCGCCAAAGATGACGGCGACATGGCCACGCGGGCGTGGAAACCCCGCTCTGGCATACTGGGAGTAGGTGCCGCGGCCGTGCCTTGAGCGACTCCGGCATGGGACGCGCGGCGTAGAAATCTCTAAGCTGGCGGGCCCATGTGCGGCGATTCGCGTGAGGTCGTGGCTGTGGCGTGGTGGGCGGCGAAGAGACTAGGGTCATGGAGCAGGTTCTCACCTCTGATTCTGCTTCTTTGTGGACGGGGTGGCGGCCTTGAAGACCCCGACCGCCGCGCGCTCGCCGCCGCTTGACACTGGGAGGTCGCCGCTGGCGGTGGTATTGTGTGGCGGGCGCCGCGGCGGAGACGCCGCGGTGGCGGGTGCTCAGTGGTCAGGCTCGACGGCGGCGATGAACTTGGCGGGCTGCTCCTGCCGCTTCTTCTTCTTCTTGTCCGCCTCGGTCTTGCTCGGGCCGTCGCCGACCTTGGCCTTCTTCTTCGCACAGCCTCTCTTGCGCTCCACCGCCTCGGAGGCGTTGACATAGAGGGCAGCTGTGCGGAAGAGCTCGCTCGCGGTGTTGACCGGGTGGAGCTCGAGATCATCGGTGTAGCGCCGGTCCCTCACACCATCCTTGAAGGCCTCGATGATGGCTTCATCTGAGATGCAGGGGATTGTGTTGCGGGCTCTGACGAACCGGCACACAAAATCCTGGAGACTCTCATCGTCTCACTGCACCACGAGCTTGAGGTCCTGGGGGCGCCCCGAGCAGGCGTAACACCCCTGGAAACTGGTGCGGAGGGCATCCTGCAGCTGGGACCAGCTACGGATAGAGCCAGGCCGCTGGTTGAACAGCCAGATCCGGGCCATGCCCTCGAGCACTGTGGGGAAGTAGTTGACCATGACGGCCTCGTCTCCTCCCATGGCTCGGACGGCGCTGGTGTAGATGGAGAGGAACTCTTCAGGATTCTTACTCCCATCGAACTTCTCGATTGGCCCGGGTTTGAACCTCGGCGGCCACGGCGCTTCACGGAGAGCGCGGGAGAAGGCGGGGCATCCTGGCACGGCCTTCGGGGCAGAGGCGTCCCGAAGCGGGCCTAGGCGGGAAAACACTCCGCCTGAGGCACGTGACGATCCTCCGGTAGAAGAGGCCGTCTGGGTCTGACGTGATCGACTGCGGCGACGGCGGGAATGCTCCTGAGCGCCGTCCTGGCCAGAGCGGTCTCGAGCGCCGCGGAGGTCGGACTCGTTCCCGCGCCAGATGTCCGGTCGATCGCCGCCAGTCTGCTGCTCGTGCTGGTCGATACCGTAGGTCATGACACCAACACCCTCAGGATGGCCGGACACAGGTCCGCCATAGTGAAACCGCGAGGGTCTTTTTCCAGGTCACGGATGACCGTGGTGATGGCGCGCTCCCTCTGCTGGCTGCGCAGGAGTGGGTTCATCATGGTCTCCACGAGAGAGTCGACCGGCTGGCGACCCTGCGGGGTGCGCAGACAACGGTCCTCCTCGCAGATCGCGTCCATGACGCGACGGACAGCGTCGTTGAAGAAAACCCGGGCTGCAGCGCGACGGCGTAGCTGCTCCGGCCTCCTCTCTCCGTGTCGCGTCGGCGGCAAGCTGCGACGCAGCTTGGCGGGGCGTCTTGTGGCCGGGAAACGTCCCGGTGTTGCCAGCGGAGGTGGCGGAGTCACCTAGCGGCTCGAATCGCATCGTAGTCTCGCCGACGTGGGTGGCAGAGGGTCCAGCTCAGGGAGCGACTCCTTGGGGCGAAAATCTACCCCTGGGGCGAGAGAGCTGTCGACCTCCATCTCGTCAGCCCTGGCTTCGGCGAGGTACTCCTCCCGCCAGCCGTCGTACGACGGGACCAGATCGTCCAGATCGTCGCACTCATCGAACTCGAGGTCCAGAGCCTCGTCGTTGCTCAGAATATCAGACATGCTCGAGGGAACGGAGTGCTGAGGGCTGCTCATGTCAGGCCCCACGGTGGGCGCCAGCTGTCGGTGTCTGGGAATCGCGCTCCTGAAGAGCGGCGAGACCACGAACCGGCAGACGAATTTGTAGTTGGTGTGAGGCTCAATGACCACCCTTCTCAGCAACTCGGGGCGGCGGCCAAGCCTACAGAGGGCCAAGGCCGCGCTGTCTTCCCGGACACGGGCCTGGTGCGACTTGATGATCCGGCATGATCCTCGTCAGCGGAGAGAAGAAGAGAAAACAATACAAACCGTGAAGACACAAGTGATTTACCCTGATTCGAGCCCCCACTGCCGGGTAATAACTCTACTCCAGTCTTGTTGATTATATGGTGGAAATCAGTACAGAGGTGCCGAGACCGGGCTTGGAGGCACCGATCCCGAGCTTACAATGGTGGCGGCTAAGGACTAGAACTACTTGTTAAGGAAGCTTCGGATGCGGGTGCTGCTTGAGCTTGAGTCAGATGGAATCGGATCGGGGGGTCCCTTCGAATGTCCAGGAATCCTCCTTTTATAGGCGCGGTGGGCCGCCCGAAGCTGATGCGGCGGGCCCCGCACCGAGCTTTGCTTTAGTGGCGGAGCTCTTGTCTCGTTCCGGGGCTCTGTCTGCGGTTGAACTGCGCAGGAGAAGTCGGTCGATTAATCTTGGACACGTGTTTGTCTCGAGTTGCCTATTAGGGGAGAAAACCTTCTTTAGGGAGAAAGCACTTTCCCTTTATCCTCGATATAGCCTTGATCGGACTGAGCCAGTGTCGCGCCACTCGTTGGGAGCGTCGCGTAGCGTAACAACCATTTGCTGCCTGCAAAGAGGGCAAACGACAAGGCTTCCCGCGTGCTCTTCCCTGAGCTGCGGGTCCCTGGGGAGACACAGCTCGTTCCGGTCAAAGGCCGGAGAAAACAGGGTGGGACATGACAGTTGTCGCCACCTACCCACGGGTAGGCGGATCACCCGAGGGACCTTCTCCCGGGCTAAGGGATAGCCCGAGAGGCGCATGGTGCCACACGGTTTGACTTGGTCAAGCCCGGGACAGCCGCTGGCGGACCGGGCGCTTCCTTTAGCACGGCTAGGAACGGCCTCTTGGACCATCCACCTTCGCGATGGGCCGGTACGGAAATGGCTTAAGGCCATTCTCAAGATGGGCCGTTCGCCAATCACCAACTTCGAGCCTGGCCCGAAATTTCTCTTGAGCTAATAAATAAAGCCCGAGCCCGACCCGGTGACCAAGCTCGACCAGCTCGTTTTTTTGGGTCGAGCTCGGGCCTGGCCATCGGGCCTTGCTGCCCATGAAGTGAACATGTCTAATTGGATGTTTCCCGAATTTTTTTGCTCTATATTTAATTTTAATTGTTACTGAAAAAAATGTGCACCACTCGAAAAGAAAGGTTAGATGGGCGATCGCCCGACAAAGATATTGCTCGCTCTGAATCTTACATTCGTAAAAAAAAACTTCGAGGCTCGTTATTGTTGCGTTGGTACAGTAAATTTAAGAGCACTCAAAAAGAGGTCTAAACATTATAAAAAATAATTATTAAATAGTTTTGAGAGCATTTGAATGACTACTAAAAAGCATGAAAAAATCGTTATAAATTATCACAACTTATAGGCTATATAAAAATAACAAAATTTAATACAATAATACGCAACGGTGCCATGCTGAAAATAAAGGCCTCGGCATTGCAGTTGGAGACGTACAATTCTTGGATGTGACAAACCACCGGTTAACACCAACATAGAGCTAGGCTTTAATCCTCTTTGATTCATGACTGGGTTTGGTTGAGATAAAGTTGAAGACCGGTAAAAGAAAAATACATAAATGCTATTATTTTAAAAATATTTTTGGTCGCTTTGATAAAAAAAAAAAAACCCATAGCGTGTAAAAAAATTGTTTCAAAATGTTACACCGAATGGTTTATGCAAAAAATGATAAGTTTTAGTTCAACCGAACAAAACCAACCAAACCACAAATCAAAAAGACCTTTGATGCGCAAAGATATCACTGAGAGTTCATGTTCTATATACACATCCGCATACAAGCAAGCACCATAGGGAGGCAAAACCTTAAGGTTGGGAAGGTTCACCCTGCTATAGCTACAACTAGTGAAGTATATATTTACTAGCGGTAGAAACGCGCATTCGCGCGTTAGCTGACCCGCATATAAGTTGGTGAATCAAACATAGATAATGTGCACAACATAATATACAATACTAATTTTTTGACGGTGCTTAATATACATAACCATATTTTGTTCATAGTGTTGGCGTCGCCATTTAGAGCATTACAACTTATTTCTACGCGATAGAAGGAGTACCAACGGCAGCGCCTAAACCCATCAACCCCATGGCCGGAAGGCAGCGCAGCCGATGGCCCCTGCATAACAGCAGAAGGACATCAAGCTAACAATCTGACATAGAAACAATTTTTGGAGGCAATTATGAAGCAAATCACGGGAAAACATTGATTAATTTGGCAAGCACACTAAATCATTTTGTAACATACAGCTCTGGAATAACCTTCAGAAAGCTTCCGCAAACAAAACCTCAACTCCCTCTGTAAACAAAACCTCAACTGAGAGAACAAACGCACAGCAAGCAGCCGAGCCGGTTTTCTATCCTCAATCGACAAACCACAAAGCATTCAAATTCTGTAGGCCTTAAATAAGACAGTCTTAAAAACATTAGCCCCACCAGTGGCCAAGCCGACGAGAACGAATTAACTACTCTATATTAGTTTTTTTGCTTCTCGGTCTCTGCTTGTTTCCTTTGGTGCTAACATGTGTTTCTCTTGGTTTAACTATTCTTCAATTTTGGATACCATCCTTTTTTTTTATCCATCTGGCATATCATCCTTTTTTTTTATCCATCTGAAGCTAATTCTCTAATTATATGAGATGCAAGATTTTAGTCGTTATATGGCAGCATACTGTGTAAATCATGTGGCAGCATACCGTTTACATCTATATGAGCGTAGTAAATAGCAACTCTAGTCAAATTGTGTGGATCAAAATATCAAACAGATCTTGAAGCAAATAATCATGCCATATATAAATATGGAACAGATCTTGAAGCAAATAACTATGCCGCATAGTCCACAAAGCATGAGAATTAGCAACTTGCTGATTACCTTGTATTAATTTTGTCTAGGCCAAGAACCAAAGGAACCAACAAGAGAATATGCGGCCATTCTGATTGACCTTCGTTGAAATCACAGCAGAGCTGAGCGGCAACGTCAATGCAAACAGCCGGAGCTCCACCGCTTATTCTATCATGGCAAATATTAAATTGGGTAAAAATAGCCGACATACCTGATTCTATCACGATAAATTGTCAAAGCATTCCCTGAACCACAAAGAAACTTTAAAATAATAATGAACTTATCATGCTTTCGACAAATCTAAATAAAAATTTACCAAATATACATATTAAGGAACTTTTTTAAAATTCAGTTGCTCAGCAGAATGACATGACCTGTGAAAAAAAGACACAACTGTGAATGATCACATTAGCTGCGACTTCCATTGCCACGTAAGGAATTCTATCCATGCACACTAACTTGCATGACCAATTGACCATAACAATGTAAACATTAAAAAGAAAGAGACACCGTTGGTAAAGACAGATCATGGATAAAGTAGCAGCAGATGACAAATTTGATGCAGTTTCATATGCCTTTGCGGCTGACTGGCTGTCAATAGAATCTATGGTTCATCCGTTCATCCATAATTACATGAGTGCTTGAAAACATTTACTGATACAGGATATCAGCATATTTTGCCACTTGTCCAACAATTGATGGTAGTTTTATGTAAGAATTAAGTACGAACAAGAAATAAGAATAAGAAGAGGACATCAAGCCTGCTACCACCTATACAATCTTAGACACAAAAATTGCAGTTTTATGCACATACTGAAGAAACAGCTTACATTGCTATACCGGAGCAGTACCGGGGCAAGGCAAGTAATGCAGGCAGTGCCGTGCCGGTGACGACGGCTAAAGCAGAGCCGACGGCGGATGGTGAGTGATGGAGAAGAGGGGCTATAGCTGACGTTACCGGAGGCGGCGGTGGGCGCTGCCCACGAATCTGGCCAGCCCAGGGGCCGCTGCCGCCGGATCTGGCTGCCGTACAGACCGCCGTCCCCAGATCCGGCGCAGCCGCTGGACGGAGAGCCCGGCGGTGGAACTGGCGACCGGCGACGGGAGGCGACGGCGGAAGGAAGGGACACCGCCGGTCCAGTAGGGGCGGAGGGAAGGTCGAGCGGTGTCAATCCAAGGTGGCCTGGAGGAGACGACGGGAAGAGCAGGAGAACGGCGGGTTGCTGGGGACGCAGGTGGACTGGGGAGGAGAGGGAGGCAGGAGGCAAGAGGACGCACGGCGGTAGGAGTGGGGAGCCGGGTGGTGGCCCGATAGGGTTATATCCAGTGGCATTGACGGGTAATTTCATCCCAACCACAGGTATATTTAGGAAGGCTAAAAGGGCAGCGCTGCAAAGGATAAAAAACAGCAAGGGCGTGAACGAAATAAGGCCGGGTTGCGGAAGCGCTGGCTAAGGGCTCACCCGCGAATAGATGAGGACGAAAACGCTAAATCTGAGACTACGGGGGGTTTTTGTGCAAAGCTGTCCACACAGGAAAACCACCAAACGGGCGGCCGGATTGGCTGACAGCGAGACGGGATCGGACGGCAGGGAACGTGGGGGCGACGTGGGCGAAGGAGAAGAGAGGAAAGCTGACGTGGCGAGCTCTGGGGTAAGCTGCAGCGCAAGCGCTATAAGTAGCGAAGCTAATATACATCCACGGGCAAGCAACGAGTCCACCAGCTCATGGGATGCTAATACTAGGACGAACTGCTTCCATCCCTTCAGTTTGCTACATCATCATGTAGTTGCCGTTTTTCCTGTATACCACGAAGTTGCATTCAAGGCTGTCCAACAGCTCGACGACGGATTCTCTTTTCGAGCCACTGAAGTGCCTGACGACATCCTCCAATGGAACCTGCAGCGTTTCAGACGTTCAAAACAGGCAGCGTTTCTGAACAAAATAAGCTTGACGAAGAATGATGCATTACCCCGTCGCGGCTTGCGACCAGTTCAAGTATAGCATCATCAGTGGCAGTAGGTTCTCCCCCTTGCTCGTCTACCTTTTGCAGTTTCTTTACAGGCTCGTCTGCAGAATCAGGTGTTCCATCGGTTGGGCATCTCTTCATCCCCGGGCTTGTATCACTGGCACCTGCAACGAGGTCACAATCTACCTGATTACCATTCTCGCCAATCTTGCTGCCATGAGAGATTGCCTTTGGTGCCATCAGTATGAAAGTTACCGAAAGTTTCCTCTGACAACCCAAGATCCTCAATTGTCAGGAATGTCTTGATCATCTCATAAGTTACCTGCAACTGTCATGTAGCATTTTGCAAATTACGTTAGTCCATTGGATGAGCATGTAATGAGCTTGGCCATGCACAACAGAAGTGGTTTCTACGTCTGCTGAAGCTATAAATCTACTTAACAGCAAACAGAAATTGACATAGTTGTTATGAATGGAGGAAGAATTACGTTTTCTGGAAGCTCCTCTTTGATTGGCTTCAACTTGTCGCGTGATTCAACTTTTGCCATGGCAATACGGATCTGTGAGGCTATCTCAAGTGTTAACCCTACCTCCTTGCAAAACCTACTCCAGTTCATCTCACAACCATCTCGAGCAGCATCAAGTATGTATGATATAACTGTTTGCTCTTTTATTGGCACTGCTCTGCGAAAATACTAGAAATGCACTATCATGTCAAGCTGCAAATCCCCATACAAGATTCAGTAGCAAGCTAAAACAAAGACAACTCACTGCAACTTTTTGGAAAGAAAACTCTTTTTTCTGCCACAATTCCCATGATGTGAATTTTGCGTCGCCCAAGCTTCTTGGAAGATTGTTGTGTGCAGGTTTTGGAACAGCAGCTATATCTTCTATAGCTAATGGAGTGTCCATTTCAAGATTCAATTCTTTTGACAACCTTGTGATATTTTCAATGAAAATGCCACTGTAACGTGAGATGAAGTGCTGAAAACAAAAAGGTCAGATGTTATTTGAGTACAATAGGGAAAATTATTTATCACACTTATTTCATGGATTGGATGTGCTGCAGACATTGAGATTTGCAAGACAGTTGGCTAAGTATCATTATCCATCAAGGTGATACCTGGTTAACACCATCGATATTAGCCAGTCTAGCTCCAGTAGAAGGCCTCATCTTTGCAAAGTTTCTCAGTGTCTGATCACCGCATATAGCATATCTGAAACAATGTGATCAGAAAACTTCAATTCATTGATTGTGTTAATAGCTATACAGCCTAGGGAAAATCTTGTCAGCGCCATTCAGTATTTAACTCACGGAGCAGTTCCAACATCTTGAGCAAGTTTCATCCTGACGTTCAAGAGCATTTGGTAAAGTTTCAATTCATCCTGAAAGAAAATTAAATGAGAGAAGAATGACGCTACAAAAAAATTATCTCAAATTAAGTATAAAAAGAACAAAAGCAGAATGTTGTGGAGGTGAGGATGGACAAGTCCAAGAATCATTTAATTAACAATTTGCATGAGAAATGTACCTTAGAAACTTCAGATTCTAACGTGGTCCAAGTATTTAAGCCCCCTTCCTTATGCTGCAAATTACCATTCTCCTCTTGACCAGTCATCTCTGCAGTTAGCTGCAAAACTAGTTGTGTTCCATCCATCTTACAAGCAGTAGAGAGAAACTTCACCCCTTTTGGACTAACACTGAGAACAGAAATGCAGAGTTTGTGAAGGGAGCTGGTTTAAACATTTGTATAGATGTTACTTTAAGAAACACTAAATAGAATAGGAAAGAGCTATTGATGAAACATCCAAAAGAATCAATAACATACAACAGAGAAAGCAAATACTCAAGATAGTACCTGACAATTCTAAATGTATCACAAACAGTCTCCTTCAAATAATCTGCATATAGGGAAGAAGAAAAAGCCAAAGAAAATAAGTATAGTAACAATTAAGGAAGCCAGAAATGCTTTAGTATTCTGACACCTGATGCATTGCATTTGAAGAAAATACTAGTAGTATCTGGGATAAATGACATGCATTGAAATATCGGTTAACCAAAACACTACTAAAAGAAAATGAACTGAGGCACTACAGATTCTTCAGATTTTTTTCATAGTGTAATCATTTGTTTCTCAGAAAAAAATAAATATCTAGTCAGCACTATGACACACACGAGCTACAAGGCAAACAAGTCAGCATGCATAAAAAGTATTTTTTATGGAGCGGTCTGCTATAGCCAACAAGTGAAACAGCATGGTTGAGATTAGAGAGGTAGAGAATGGTACCATGTGCTACAAGCAGACCACCAAGTGCTTTCCACCAGTTTGGAGTGTAATCTTTCCCCCGTCCATGCATTGGAAGTTTATCATAACTGTTGTCAACAATCTTCTTGGCCTACAAAATGAAAAAGGACTGGTTACGCAACATATTTCTTTCCAAAAGTGAATCAGTAGAATCCAAGTTTAAGACAAAGTGCTGCTGGGTGTATTATTTATCCTACAATAAATTAATCTGTTGAACATTTCTTGTTTTATCTCATCTTATCTTTCACTTTGTAGATGGGGAGATAAGATAAGATAAGATAAGATAAGGTGAAAATGACACCTTAAAAACTTGTACAACCTGCACATCAAAACTGTGCAGCGAAGATATTTAATAACACACATGACAAATACACATTCCCTCGAAATGATGTACTAGCATTGGTTCTTTCACATATGCTTGTTCCCAATGATAACATTATCAGCATAGATGACCACGTTCAATCAAGTGGGAATGGAAAATATAACTGCAGAGGGCAGACAACAAAAAGAAAGGAGATCGTACTCGTGATCCACGGAGAACATCAATTGGCAAGTTAAGGCCCCAGCGTCCACCACAAGACTTAATGCAGGACAACAACAAGAATGATTCTTTTGATAAATCCCTCTCATTCTTTGCCTGTGTGCAATTATCACAGTTTCCTGCAGATCAAGAGACATGCCATAAATCAGTTTCTCACTTCATGCTGGTACCACCAATTGAGATAAGACTTGATGCAGCGTGTACACCTTCAATAAGCATTAAGATGGACAATATTTACATGAGTTCAGTGTCATTCCTGGAATAAAAATACAAACATACCACAGTCAATGATATGCTCTTCACCAAAGTATTGCAACAAATATGTTCTGCGGCATGTAGCAAGGCTGCAATATTTTTGTGCAGCCATGAAGGACTCCATGATGGCTTTTCTTTGAGTTGCCTGTTGATGAGCAAAAGAAAATAAAATAACCAAACATCAGAACAAAAAAACTAATTAACCAAATATAAAAGTTTATCACTTTAGAGTGAACAAAGATCCCAAACGCACACAATATTTACTTACATTTTTTGCTTCAGAACAATAAAAGTCAGCTTTTGTGAAATCACTTCTTTGGTAATATAGCCAGCAGACTGAAGGCAAGCCATCTCTTCCACAGCGCCCGCTTTCCTGGTAATAGGATTCTAGACTCTTAGGACATCCATAATGTATCACACATCTAACATCTGGCTTGTCAATTCCCATTCCAAAAGCAATAGTTGCCACCATCACAAGTACTTCATCTCTAACAAATGATCTGCAAAGAATAACCATAATTAACCACTATGTTACCAACAACTTTCCAATATTTTGGCAAATATTTCAGGACAAATCACAACCAACAACTTTCCAATATTTTGGCAAATATTTCAGGACAAATCACAGCCCACATGAGTCATAGGATGGTTTACCCCTCAAATCATGGCATGATCAACCCAGCAAAAACATTTGGCAAATCATTGTTTAAAATGGGCTCAAAATGGTATTTTGAACATAGGTAAGACAACCTCATCATCATAACCCAATGTTTCCAAGGAAACCCCCGCAAAATTTTGTGAGGGTAGCGGGGGAGGGGGACGCAACCTTACCCTGAGATTGAAAATCACAAAGAGGCTGTTTCCGTTTAACCCTTGGTGATAGTAGAAAACATTCTATAACTTCATGACAAATATAACTTCATGACAAAAAGAAGTATAAATTGGTAAGACAATCTAATCTAAGGATTTCAGCTTCCCAAAAAAATGATATCAGAAGTGGAACATAATAAAAAGCCAAACAAAAAAAGTTGACAAGCACATCGATGACAGACCTATGTGATTCCTCTCTAGCTTTGTTGCCCATTCTACCGTGGTAAATGCCAGATTTGATTCCAGCATTGACCAATGCCTCATGTACCTGACAAAAAAAAAGGATTCAATACATTAATCAGAACTTAATACAAAAGGCACCCCCAGGCATTAAAGAGAGTAATTTTCACAGCTTCGCCGCAAGTCCCAAAAAGAGAGATAAGCTAGCTACTTACATATTTTAAAAAATTAGCATTTAAAAACTACAGTGTAGAACTTTAGGTACACCTAATAAGTATGACAACCACAAAATTAACACAGAAAACAAAAAAAAATACACATTGCCCAAAACATACAAAAGAAACCCATTTAGTTTGCAGTTACAAAGGATCCGTTACCAACAGTATAGGTCTCAATGCATGTATCTACATGAAACGTGAATAGGTAGAAGCTCTAACATCGATCAGAAAACATCAAAACACACAAATTTGAAAAGATATAATACCAAAAAAAAAACAAACCTGTTCAGTGTCTCGGATGGTTGTACAGTATACTATTGTTGAGCCACCCACAGAGCAGTATGTTGCGACATCTTTTACAAGTTCATCAATGAAGGATATAGACCGGTTGCATGATTTGACACCATAGAAAAGGTTAGGTCGATCAAATGATCCAACCGCAATGTAAGGGTTATTCAGGGTCAAGGAAGTGGCAATATCTCCACGTACCCTGCAAAATTAAACTAGTCATACCATGGATTTGTTATACAGACCACAATATAGATACAGCTGAAATCAATTAAATGTGTATGAAGTTATCACAAGACTCCAGTGCCAACATAAGTTTACAGTATTGTCCAAGGCTCATTTGGCTGCTAGAATATATAGGATGTTATGACACTAGGGATAGCTGAATAAACAAGTACCTAATGCTGATTATTAAAACTATTTAAGGTGGGTTTGCTGTTCTTGAGCTGTTAATTTTGCCCTAACTTTATAAACAAAAAAGAACATTACCATTAGATATTATCGGAAGCAGGATAAACACGTAAAACAGAAAGAGAGCAACTGGTATTCATACCTTTCTGTGGCTGTTGCAGTCAAGGCAACAAAAGGAACACCAACAAGGGCGTCACGCAATAAATGCAACTGTTTGTACTCCGGCCTGCAACAAGATAGGGAAGTGCGATCAAGACCAGGAACTCTACTAATTGGAACAATAAATAGAATAAACTGATAGTTCATAAATTCTGGGAGCAAAAATGAATAGGTAATTAGGTGGTTACTTCTATATATTTGCCTTTTGTGCATACATGATTTTCAAAACATGTATGCATATATTATCTCAAAAACTAAAATGGCACTAGCCTATCAGCACTTTTTATGAACAAATGTTTCACATTTATAACAGAATTTAAAAAACCTGAAATCATGACCCCATTCTGATATGCAATGTGCTTCATCAATGGCCAACATGCAGATTCCAGATGCCTTCAAGTTACTCCAAAACCTGGGAAGAAGCTTGAAAAAGGTAAATTAACAGACTGACAAATAAATCTTGATCACTTTACTACTTTTGCTAGGTTGTATACCAGCTAATATATTTAACCAAGTATATAGTAGTATAAAGTGTGTGAACACATTCATGTATGGGGAGCTATAGGAAGTAGTTTATTATTACTTAACAGCTAAGTAGCCAAGTCAAATTTGTACTGCTTTAAACAGCAGAGCTAAGTCGGTTGTAACTTGCTGGAATTGAGTCGGTTGTAATCTCTATATAAGGAATAGAAAACCAAAGCAAGGGGTAGCTTTAGCTAGCTCCATTTTGCAGCTCAAAACCTGAGTGCGAAGTGCAAATCTATATGCCTGTTGCTGCTGCCATTTGCATAGCCCACAGCTAAAAATCCAACACAGACTGGATGCTAAAATTATTAAATCTCGGAGGAATCAAGGTATAAAAATAGTAACTTGTAGTATCCATATAGTAACAAAGTATGCTCATTCTTTCCATGTCAATCCAAATTGTCCAAAAAGTTTTAAGAGTCGCAGACACTGATGTATATTGGCCAAGATACATGGTATTTGAGTCTTAAAACACTACTCTTTTAAATGGTTTCCTATTTTTCATTTCAAAAGAAAGGGAAACAACAAAGTTCAACCAGGTAACACAAGCGTTTAACAAAACAACCAAACAAGCAAAGCCAAAGACCTCCATCAGCATCCCAGCTAAACGTGGTGATAAGCACTACAAACTACGAGTATACAACGCCATTCTGCTTTAATGTTGAGAAATAATTGTAAAATACCACAGGATCTTTACCTTGAAGGAAGAGAAAGAGCTTTCTCTGGTGTCATGTACAGAACATCAAAAAGGCCTTTTTCAGCATCATTGCTAACAGAGGTATTCGTTTGGGTGCTGCCAAGATACTCAGATTTCACACCGTGTTGTTTTAAACTCATGACCTATTTTAAGTAGATGGAAAGCTTTCTTGTAAAAGACAATCCACAGTTAGTAAAGCACTAGGGATTTTATATTGAATATTTCAACCTTACCTGGTCTTGCATCAGTGACAAGAGAGGGCTGACAACAACAGCTGTGTTCTTTGTAACCAGTGGAGGGATCTGATAGCTGCCACAGGAAGAATTACCATGAGCAAATAATGATTTCAATACATGAGGGAATACCAAAACAATGAAATTATAATTAATGGATGAGTTGGACAAAACAGGAGGATGCATATTTTTCCTTTTAAGGGACTTCAAGAAAGCTGCAAGCCTTTAACAGGAACACGTTTCTATGATCAACAAATCAGAAAATTCAAGTGTTTTGCTTCGACACTCTACCACATAGGCACAAACCCACTGCTCCATTTGAAAGAACCAGCACTCACCAATTTCTGAAAAGCAAAGTCGATAAATGGTTATATACCTTTAGGGACGTCCATTAGAACGTCCAATGGTATATAAAAATAACAGCTCCGCCAAAAGTTCTCTTTGAAGCATACAATCAAGTGAATCAACAAAATAACTGTCTCTATTACAGATTTGGTGGAAATTGCTTGTATATGAGTGGCGCTTTCCCAAAGTCTTGCAGATGCCAGAAAAATATATAAAATGGTCCATCGTTGTTATGGCAATGGAAATAGGGGGTATCCCTTTTTTAAAAATATAATAATAATAAAAATGGTCCATAATATCCTACGATCAACCAATTCCACTGGTATCAATGCAAAAAAATAGCATCATGCCCTCCAAATCACTCTTATCTTCTTACTGATCCAATGACTAGTAGGCCGATAGATTAAATGGGACATGGGCAGTCTAATGAAGATGACCTGACCAATTGATATGTCTTACAGGTCCCACTTTTACCACCAAAATGACTATATATTCCCCCCATCACCGTTACTACAATCAAACAATCCCAAACAATATCTCAGCTATGCAATCAACACTTCAACAGAAAGCTACACAAACACAAAACCGAACATTGCTGAGAGGAACAACTCATTTATCCACCAAATGCAACAACTCCAACTTAGACTAGACCATTGGAATGCCCTAACATGCACATTCCAACAAAACGAAATGGTGCGCAAGAAGCGCGGTACATTACCAGATGGACTTGCCGCTGCCTGTGGCCATGACGACCAAGCAGTCCCGCCCTTCCAGAACCTTCTGTATGATCTCCCTCTGGTACGGCCGGAACCCAGAGTAGCCGAAATACGTCTGAAAATAGAGTGAGCTCCCAGATTAGCGCCCCATTTGGGGTAGGGTTTAGCCCGAGGGATCGCGACAGGGAAGAGCTAGGGTTTAGGGGGCGGGGGGCGATTCGAGTGGCGAGCGCCTTGCCTTGAGAGCCGCCTCCATTGGGTAATGGGGCACACCGCGAGGCGAGGAGTAGCGGATTGGGCGGCTTCGCGAAGAAGAAGCAGGGAAGAGTGGGATGGAACGGTCGGGTTCCTTCGGGACTAAGGGAGGGGGTGGGGATTTGGAGGTTGCACTCGCGCCGCCTTTTTACTGCCTTCCCGCCAATATGGCGCGATTAGTGGGCCGTGCGGCCCATTCGATGTCCTAATTCGACCAAGGCCCATGCTCGAGTTTGCATTTGTTAACTTCCCGGAGACTCGAATTCGGTTCTGTTTTTTTTTTATCTGAACTGCGAGATTCATATTCATTTCGTTTGACTTGCTTTTTTTTTTTAAGAGGGACAGAAGAACTGCCGTTTTATTTCATTGATAAGCAGGAGAAAATAAAATAAAAGCTCGTGCAAGCACAGGTACAACCACAGCGCTCCGCTGTAACCCTGGACAAATCCAGACACACCTCCGGCCATCGCCGGAACACCACCTACAGAGGAGAAAGAAGGGAAACAGTCGCACCGCTACCACCTAGGTCAGCGGCTGAAAAGGAAGGAGAGATATAGGAGAGGGAGTATAAGAAATACCACCAACACACACACAACGATGAAACAACTCCTGGAGCAGCAGATCCAGCCGAAACCCGAAGCACAAGACAGCGACCACGATGCCTCCAACAAGGTAGTGACGGGGAGAACCCGCCGCTGTCGCAAAACCGCTAGGATTTTCAACCAGAGCAGGGGAAGGTCAGAAAAGTGACGCCTTCAACGAGAAAACGACACCAAAGATAAGCATTTCTAGCATCCTCGGATAACTTGTCAGCTTTTATTGCAACTTTTATCACAAAAAATGTTATGGGCATGTTTTTTCGACTGATCTGAACGGCTAAACGACTGAAATGATTGAGTTTTGAGAGCTTCTTAAGATAGTCTCGAGATTCGGATCCATTTCGTTTCTTTTTTTAAAAGCGTTAGGACTCATCTTCCAAACAGCAAAAAAACGAAATAAAAAAATCTAAAACATATGTCTTTTCAAAACATAGATAAGTCGTTAATCTGTTAATCTGAAAAGAACGGGGTCCTCAAACAATAATTTTGGTTGTCTTGCCGATGTTCAAACCTGCATATGTAAATAATGGCAGTAACATTACTATAAAGAATTTTACAAACAAGTAAATACTCCAAAAAGAATATAGCGTACAAATAAAAAATAGATGAACTGTTGTTAGTAACTAGCCACACTCGTGTGCCTGTGGCGTGCGGAGGGTGGGGCAAAAAAATTGAGAAAAACGCAGCCTTGCGCAGGATTCGAACGCACGACCTGCGCATGCATGAGTGCGGCTGCTAACCAACCGGGCTACACATGTATATAGCGTAGGTAAGAAGGTAAAAAAATAGGAGGTAGAAGAGGAGAAAGGAAAATCGAGAAAAAGTGGAGCGGTTGGGACTCGAACCGTGGCCAGCGGCGTGAAACCTTGCTCGCAAGACCAACGGAGCAAACTTCCTGCGCTGTTGAAATCGTGGGGAAAAAACTCGTTTTATATATAGATTATAAATGGACGGTGGGATTCAGCTATCGGTCGCGATCGAACGAATATGATCATCTCGTCGACGTGGCCGCAGGAGGTTTGCTAAGCGCCACGTGGCAGTGAGCAGGAACCTAACCTCCCTCTTGTATATTTATAGATAAGGGGTCTGTCATCATCTAGAGCAGTGGTAATGTGAGCACATGGTTCAAATTCTGGTCGTAGCAACTCATTTACCCTGAGAGCAGTACATTGGCCAACAATTCATCACCAAGAGAGGTGGTTACAGAGGTGGTTGGTGTATGAATATAATGAGTGAGAAAATAGAGGGGCATTGATAGAGGGAAATGGTTTAGAGGAATTTAAAGAGGGAGAAATGGAGGAGCAGCTGGAGTTACTGACATCAGCGTGCATTGTTTATCCAAGCTAACAGTTCACACGCCCTAGGGCCTGCATGGGATCCCGAATGCGCTGAAATGTTATGGAGCAGCTGGCTACTGCAGGCTGCAGTCCACTATCCAGTAAAGATGTCACACAAGATGAACTATCAGCAGCTATCCGCAGATGGGTTCAGCTTTCTACTCGAAGAACAGTACAGCTGCCCAATGACGGATTCGGGAGCCTTAACAATGGTCCCGAGCAGCCTTGAAACTACAACAGAGATCGCAGTAAAGTTAGATGGAGCAAAAAGAAAGATCTAAAAAGGCAAGATTCATCGCAGTAAGGTCTCCACTACAACAGAGATGGCCTGAGGCCCTCCTCGCTCGAGCAGGGCCAGAGCAAGATGGCGCTCATGCCATACCCGAAGACCAGCAGCAATCTTCTTCAGCGTGTCCAGCTTTATGTCCCGCAGCCATGACGGGACATACCTCACCACCAAGAATACAAAGCATGTCACATAGGCCTTCCATGTCCGCGGGTCGCAGCCCAGCAGAATGTGCTCGTCCAGGACACCGGCGATAAAGTCCATGTGGGCTCCGACCACCCGTGGCCTCCTCGACAGGAAAGATAGCCTGATTAAAGGCGACGTCCTTTCTGCCCTCCAGAGAAGGCTGCCACAGATGAAGAGCATGTTGGCCATGGCGTAACCTTGGAGTGTGCAAGACACCGGTCCGGGGTCTTCCAAAACCTGTTCTCGAGCTGATAGCAGCAATGTCGGCAAAGTCTCCTCATACAGCACTTGGACCACGAGAGGCCCACCTGCGACACACAGGAGTCCTCCCCCAAGCATAGCAACCTGGCGTGCCATGGATGCAGCACCAGATAGCGGTGTCCGGCCTGATTTCAAATGTGGCGGCCCATTGGAAGACCATCCATTCGCAAGCTTGTCGGCGCACTCGATCACTTGCTTTAGGATCACCTCGCTGACAAAGAAAGTGTTGTGGAATGTTCCGCATGTTCTCAAGTAGATGAAACCAGGAGCCATGGGAAGCTGAAGTCCTTGGTCTGTGATCGAGTCTCCCAGTAAAGCACCAACTCCACGGCTTGCGGTAATATCACACCCAGTGGATGATGAGGAGCGTAGAAAGGATGAGAAGCAACTTTGGATGAGCTGAGCAACCGCATCTTTGTCTCTTCCAAAGGGAGAACGGAGACATGAGAGGACGATGAAATCATGCCATCTTCGCACTTTCTGCGTCCACAAGGCCCCTATGATGGGCATGCTTGGCCAGGAACTGCCCCCTGCGCAGTTCTCTAGGGCCTGGCCGATTATCCCATGAATGTATTCCAAATTCTTATCTAGCTTAAACGTAATCGTCAAGCTCACAAGTGCAGCCATCGGTAAGGGAAGCATCGGTGGCACACCACCTGTAAGAATAAATATAAGCTTTCTATAGCACCAAAGATGAACAAAAATGTAAAAACAGGCAATGGTCAAGCTGAAAATCCTGAAACCTTCAACAATCAATTAAAGTAAACCAACAAAGGTAAGTTGATGCAAGAGAACTAAGAAGGGGATGCAGGTAATACGTGGATAGCAGCTCGAAATCAGAACTCCAGCAGATGCAAGGATGGCCTTAATTTCATCTTCAATGGAATGAAGATCAGCACCAGGGCTAGGCCATTCAGTTCCATTCATTGGGACAGTTTTCCAGATTCCTCGTGTAATTTCTGCTGAGAAGTAGCTAACAATTGCAGCAAGAGAAGCTGGCAAGAAGTCCACAAGATCCCTCAAACCTGCAATGCAATGGCATAAAATACAAAAACAAGATTAAGAAACACCATAGGAATTGGAGAATTGATTAAATATGTTGTAATAAAAAACAAGAAGGTTCCTCACTTGTAGTCAGGTCTCGGCTGGAAAGCCTCCCATGAGCACATGCTGTTAAAACAGCTTCAAGAACAAATGGAACAGCTTCTAGAAATTCCCATGCAGGAACTGTGGGCCTTTGGAAAGAATCATCTGATGTACTTACAGAGGAACCACTGACACTACTACTAGAAGTGGATGACAGATTACCAGATGCCACCCCGCCTTTATTCAATTTACGGCAGATCATGCTCAAAATTTTGTTTGCGACTTGATGAACAGGATTTTTATTGCAAAGACCAGAAAGGGTGGAGGCTATGCAAGCTTGATTTTGGAAATACCAAGCCTTTAGCTTAGGAAAAGAATCAATATAAATTGGTTGAGTTGGATCATTGAATGAACCCGTATTGTTGCACGAGCTACTAGTAGTAGCAGATGAATTTGGGAACTCAATGAAGCTATTGTGCATTAACAACAAATAGTCCAGAGTAAGTTCCAACCTTACTGAGCCTCCACGGCCAGCAAGACAGTACTCCTGAGGGGGTTTGTAAAATTTCCACAATCGAAGGAGACAGAGAAACGCACAAGAGAAAACTGAATAAACTGATGTTTCATCAAAAATGGTAGATCTGTGGTTAGATGGGGGCGGCATTGACCCAAAAGCTTCACAGAGAGGCATTAAAGCTGCGGCAACATCTGGAACCTGTATGACAAAAGGTTTCTCTTATGTCCTGAACTAACAAATAGCGGAAAAACATAAAGCCACAGATAGCATTGTTCGAGTGGACATGAAAATGGTAGTAATTTTCTACCAATTTGATAAAATGCTTGGATTATTATGATACTGGTTGTAAGTAACATACTATTATTAGAACCTAGATAGCTTAGTAATTAATGTGGAATGGCATTCACAAGTTCTATGTTAACTAATCCGAAAGCACGCAGATTTATGTGGTGTAACTTGTCACTATTGACCAACAAAGATAGGGCAGTAATCAAATTTAAGCAACAGAAAATGATGATTGTTCAAACCAGAAAATAAATAAATAATATGGTCAGATCAATAATAAAGTTCTTACCATTCCATACAAAGAAAGAATGTGGACAGCATCAACATAAGAAACACACAGTAAGATTGCATTTAACGTAGACTTCTGGCTAAGGTAGTGACTCATGCCCCCTTGGGTTGAGGAATCTGAGGGCAAAGGAGGTGACAATAGCTTGACCATCATGCTGACAACATGTTCCTGTGAAAACACATGGAATTCGTAAGAGAAAAGTTGAGTATGGAGAATCTGCAGAGCGGTGCATTTGGAACTTTTTTGGTGTGCACATCAGCATTCCGCCCCCCCCCCCCCCCCCCCAAAAAAAAAGAAAGAAAAGAAAAGAAAAAGAAAAAAAGATGTAGGTAGGTTAGAATTGTTACGAATATGATAATGTATTGATATGTAGGTCAAAGGTCTGTGTATTATGGTACAATGGAGAGCCGTATAAGACAAGAACTCTCTCTATAAGGACGCAAACTCTAGGTAGAGAGGATTCTATAATCTCTAACAAGAAAATGAACGTATGTGATTTTTTATGCAATGATCAAATGTGCATCAAACAAGAAACACAAGCTTGTCCTTGCGTGCTCTATAATATTAGTCCTTGCTTGTCATCATGGTCGTCATGGCGTCCTTGAAGGTACGCTTCAAGGACGCCTTAACGTCGTGGCGGCCAGACGCGGACACCTCGCACCGGTGTCTATGGCATCCCTGAGGCGTCCGAGGCGTCGGCGTGGCGTGTACATCCACAAGGTCAAAGGCAGGCGTCATAGGCATGGGTGAGGGGAGAAGATAAACAGGTTACAGGAGGCCTGGCACACAGTAATCCCAAGATAAACAGGTTACAGGAGGCCCGGCACACAGTAATCCCGAGCCAAACAGTTATCTGCATAGCATTCTCACCTAAAGGCAGAAGTGGCTGCGAACCCTAGCTCCGACGGCGCAAATCTAGGCTCTGGCAGTGAGGATTCAACTCTCCTTCCCTATCACCCTTGGCAGCAGCCACCGCCGTCGCCTCAGTCTCTGTTGCAGCAGCAGCACACTGGCGCTTCTTTGGTCTCCCCTTCCCCTTCTCTCTCACACAAACAAGCTCATCCTCTTGTCTCCCCTTCTCCTTCCTCTTCTCTGCTCTGTTGCTGCTTTTCTTATATAAGAAGGTGATGCACTGCTCTTCTTGTCCTCGTCTCCCTTTCCCTTTCCTCTGCTCTGCTCTGTTGTTGCTTTGCTTATATGTGATGCACTCCTCTGCTTATTGTAATGTTTGCTTCCCTTGGCCGGTAAACGTAGGTGGATATGGCTAGTGGAGGCATTAGGACTTGGTGGTGAAATTTACTTACTATGTTGCAATTTATTTGCTTTAATTCGCCATATTCATGTGTATGGCATCACATCGTCGAGCATGCCATGGAATGCCGTATTATCATAACAACCACGCTTGTCATGTCTATACAGACTACAGAGCATGTGTAATCACCTTTGTTCACAAAAAACTTGCAGGTGCGTATGTGCTAATCTCTTACATTCATGACATTTATCAAGAATTTGGGAGTATTATCATGTCCATGGTGTGTACGCACAAATGGTCAGCTCTGATTTTTTCTTAAAATTCCAACTATAAACGGCATAACCTAAATAGTGGATTGGGCAGTTCGAATTAATATTATATTGCTACGGAGGTAATGTTTGCCTAAAATCTTAAAAATTATCACAAAAAATGAGGAATTTGGTCAGTCATAAACTTATATTGTCATCACAATGTAAACATCTGGAAGCGCTTTACATCATATGGAGCAAAATGATTTACCTGAATATTCCAACCACGAACAAGTGATGCACCGCAAAGAATTTTAGCTGCGGCTGATTTTTCTTGTTCTGATCCATTTAATGCTATGTGGTATAATTTATCCAATTCAGCAACACTGGCAAAAAAAAAAAAGAAATTCCAAATAAAAGCAGGAACACGGTAGCAACAGAAATGACCCTAAAATATATGAATTGAGAAAAAAAAGGATTATTTTTTTAATAAATAACTTATCTTTGAACTAGTTGTCATGTGTCAAAGCCATAACTACACAGAACTTCTGAACTGATTGCAAAAATAACTTCATATACCTTGAAGCAGGAGTAGCAATCAAAGCATTCTTAAGTGGATCAGATAGGGGAGCTCCTTGCATAAAGTTCAGCCATGGGGATTCCTCCAGCAAAGTTGTATCCTTCAAATGCCCAGATGGCACAACATAACCAGGCCACAGGTAAGCAGAAGTATCAATCAAATTCCTTGAAATGCAGGCTTCAACTATAAGATGTAGCATGTTCCCAACTGAAAAGGATAGATGGTAACAAAAAGGCTCAAGACACATAATATTTTGAAGAAAATACTGTAGAAAAATATATTAAAAAAAAACCAAGAATAGCTAGCAACTGAATGTATGAAGAAAATCCAATCATCAAGCAGTAACTGACAGTTAGATTAGTTTTCTAAGGCTGACTTCCTACATGATGTAATGATTAATCATCAGGTCCTAATTAGACTAGTACTAGAAGACCGAAAATACATGACTGAAGAGCATTTGCACTGCACAGTTAGACATCAACCCCACACACGTGCGCACGCACCCAAAAAAATTTACATGCTCCCTATACACAGAAGTATGCCACTTTAGACCAAAATACACAAAACAAAACTACCACAAAAACAAATAATGAGCCAGTGAAATTCAGGGGACGAAATAGTTTATAAGATTACTGTGCAAAAATTATGCCTAACAGGAAAATCAAAAGTATTTGTAAGCTAAACTTTTGGTCAAAAGTGCCCAGTATTCATGGACAAAGGAAGTATTATTACCAAAATTTGACTGATTGCAGCGTTACACAAAGCTGCTCACTAAATAATAATCTCAACAAATATTTTTGAATAGTATCCACAAAAGTACAACCCAGTATGAAAGGGTACTGTACCGGCTTTCATCGAGAAGTCACTCTGGCCAATCATGCTAGGGTTGCCACCACTTGAATTATAATTGGCTTTAAATACTGCAGCTTTTGAAGCTGCAGCATTGGCTGCATTTACCACTGGTGAAGGTGGTACAAGAAGTCCAGAGTATTGAACCAAATCCTGGAGAGAAGACACGAGACCTTGTCTCCGTGGAAGGACTTTCTTTGCTTCGGATCCAGATGTGTCATTTTCTTCTTTGAGAATTCCAGCAATTGCTAGTGGGATAAGAGCTAACAGCATACATAATCTCGCATCTAGATGTGGAATTGGCCCTTCAAGAGGTTCTCTAGCCTAGTTACAACATTAGCATGTGAGGAGCCCATGGTATAGACATAATTTCGTCAACAAAACCAGATCAAGGAAAAGGTTTGTCACCCGCTGTACAAGACGAAGGGCAGAAATCCAGAGTGCCTTAAAAGTTTCCTGCCAACTTGCCTCATTAATTGCTTGAAGTGTCTTGGTCAGTTCTGATTACGAGAAACATGGCATTACTAAGAAAAAAGCTATACCAGCCTTATAAGAAATCTGAAAGAAGGGCAATGTTTGATTATAAATTCACACTATTAGTTACAATTTTAATTTTCATCTACATCATTAGACCAAGACTATAGACCATCTCACAGCAAGGATAACTAAAGCTTTGCAGACAGTAATAAAATACAAGAAAGATAATTTAAAACAATTTATAACCAATCATGTGAGGATACCTTTTAGAACGTCGATGGCAGATATGCCACTTAGATGCTTCCCGTCAATTGCATGCTCAACGTAAATATCAAAAATAATCCAGCAGGCAGGTCTCCCAGCTCCAGTAAGCTGGCCCAACAGGGTACCATTGGATTTCATGTTACCAAGAACATCCACAAGCCGTTTTTTGTTTGGCTGATAATCTGCATCACTAACTCTCTGGATATTCGCCAACAAATGATCAATTTTATGATTAGCAGGCAACAATCTCTCCAATGCCATTTTGTGAGCATCAATCAATGTCGACCTCTGCCTTAGAGCACTGAATATTTCAGGCCTAACCTAGAAAAATGATCTAATTAGCACACATTTGTACCATTGATTATGAGCTACGACCAAAGTATATAAGGTAGAATTATCTTTCTAAGAGTTTCAGGTAAGGTACAGATGTAATAAAACACCTTTACCTTGAAAACCATCACTAATATTAATTATATTGTTTAGATATGCACGGATAAGGTTCATTCCTGCTTTGAACTTTATACCATACACTCCAAGGTCCATAAAAAAATATGGCAAAAATAATGAGAATACGTACATATTCAGGCATGTTAAGCGCAGAAATGCTTGAATCTTTCTATCAGCAACCATCATATGCAACACATCTAAAGCCATGATAGTGTTCTTTCGACGTAACTGTTCACGGTGCTCGTTTTGCTTCTCGGTAGAGACTGCCTTGACATCTAAGTCCATGCCTTGTGGCCCTTCAATGGAATATAAACTCTCCTGGCCCTCTGTCAGCTCTGATGGAAAACCGCAATCCTCAAGTATGCAATCAATCAGTTTGGTGATGACAATCAACATGAATAGAATGACAACATGCCCAAATTCTATTCCACGCAGTCCATATTTTTTGGACAGTTGCAAAGCATCATCAATAGACTTTGTTATCCTGAAGCCAAGCAACCACATATGAGCAAAGGTCACTGAAAGGTAACATTACAGCGTAGCATTGGTGGTTTACCACTAATATCAGGAAATGAGCACAAATCTTCAGACAAGCACAAACAACACAGCAAGGTTAATTATTAACCGAATACATTCAGGCTTGGGGTGTAATTAAGCATAACAAAGATGATATGTTTTGTTGAATTTTGCAGATGCAGTTCAACATAAACGAATTGAAAGCATACTTGAAAATTCTAAAAGAATAGCAATTAATTGTGTAAGAGCCGTGATGTTGATGTGTTTGTTGCAAAATCTATATAGCTCTGCACACAACGTGGGTTCAGAGACCCAATATGCATTATATATTACACTGAAAAGAATTCATACGGGAAGTTTAACAGGACTAAAGCAAGACTGTAATTCTCATATTTCATAGGTGAAATCTTACTTTTCACGATTAGGCCCGGCCTCCAGTGACAGAGTGGAGGACGTGATGTTACCCTTCATGAGCTCCAGGTACAGCCGATAAGCCTCCGGCTGCGCTCGCCACTGCGGCAGCACCCTACGAAACGCCCAAACCGCCACGGAGTCACTCACAAACTCTTAATAAAATGGGCATTCGTTTCGCGCACGAACTAGACTAGAAGGACGAGGACCTGGGGGTGAGGAGCGCGAGGACGTGGAGCGGGCAGAGGAGGCGGGAGGCAATGGCCTGGCCCACGAGCTTCCACAGCGACGGCGAGTTGTGCGCGAAGCAGAGGTTGGAGACGAGGATCCCCGCGAGGTCCGCGCTGGGGAGCCCCGCCCCCTCCCCGGCGACGACGCGGGCCACCTCCACCGCCCGCAGCAGCGGCGGGTCGCCGCGCGCCTCCGACGCCTTGACCATCGCCATCACCATCCTCTCCAGGTCGCCGCCTCCGCCCAAGGCGGGCGCCGCCGCCGTCGCCACGGTGACCTCGGCGAGGACTCGTCTCGAGGGTTTGGGTTGGATTTTGCGCTCTCTCTCTCTCTCTCTCCGCTCCACGAGAGACTCGCGACCTCGGATTCGTTGGTTTGTGGAGGGGGGAGGTGAGGACAGTGCAGGGGAAGATCTGGGCCGTCGGATCTCGCTGCGCGTCGCGATCGTGCATCCGTGCGATACATGCGGCCTTTCGCTTTGCCCCCACGCAGCGCGACCACTCGCCGACCGGCTGCCAGGTGGGGCCAGCGGTGATTAGCCGCCGTTTCCGTACTGTACAGATGATGTGATGGGCAGGATGGGGCGGTTGTCGTGTGGGCATGCAACGGAATGACCGTTGTTAGTTAGGTTGATGGCTCGCGAGTGGAGCGGCAGTTGTTGGATCACTTCGTCCTGGTTTTCATAAATTCAATGCAAAATGTTTATATCAGATGCTTAATGAGAGAGAGTGTTGCCACGTCACTAAGCATTTATGTAGAAAAACTTATTTTTAATACATAGAAGCTTATATGGGTGCTTAGTTCCTCTAAGCACCTCTTTAAGCATGGTGCTTAATTAGGCACCCATACCCCTCTCTAAACACGTATGCAAACACTTTCTCTATTCTATGTGGCAAAAAAAAACGATTTTTGTTTAAACACCTGTCTAAGCATCTGCATTGAAGATGGTCTAACGGTCACAACCCCACCGCGTTTCCACCCATAATCAAAACGGCGTTACGAAAATCCCCACCCCAACCAGCACCGATCTAACTATTACGGGAATCGAATCCAACCCATCCCATTTAACTTTTCTACCCAAACCACCCCACCGCACCTCGGTTGCACGGGTTCCAACCCGTTTCCAACCCATTATAAACCCATTTCCCTGGCATTTTTCCTAAGGATCAAGTGCACTTTTAACAATGATTGTTACTTCCGAGTCATATAAAAACAAGTGTACACAAAGTAATTGTTGTATTTACTAACCCAATCCAACCCTCGCTGGAGCCGATGCGCTGCTGCTGCTTATTGCTCGATGCTTACTGTGCGGGAGTCGCCGCTAGCTCCTGCGCACATGCCAGCGACCCACAACTCGCGAGCGACGCCGTCCTAAGCGGACGTCGGGGACGCATACCTGTAGCCTAGCTGACGCCGTGGACGATGCCGCCGAGCTGGAGCGCCGCCTTCGCGCTGCCCTACCGCCGCCTCGGCGGAAGCCCCTTGCTAGAGCGCCGCCCTGCCAAAGAACCTCCGTGTGCTACTCCGTCGGATGCCCCTCGCCAGAGGCGCCACCTCGTAGCCAGGAGTCGCCTCGCCGCCAGGGAGTCCCCACTAACCCGCCCAGTCTTCTTCCTCTCTCCCTTCTCTTCACCTCACAGTCTCGATGGAAGAATAAAGGAATCCCAGGAAGAAATAGTCAGAGGAGGACCCATGGGTGGTGACCCTATTTCAATCTGTGGGTTTCAACCCGAAATCTACACCCATTCCAACCCAATTCAACCCGTAATTGCCTACAACCCGACCTGCACCGCCCCATTAATTATCTAAACCTATTTTAACCCAACCCAATCTAACCCATTTAAAAACCAACCCGTTAACCCCATTCTAACCCAGCCCATTACCACCCCTACAATCACAATGATGGTGATTATACCATGAAGCATGTATACAACTATTTGAATCATGGTTTTAAAAACTGAACCGGGCTAAAAATTACGGTGTTTTGACCATTGTCACGTTCTTAAGTTGAAAACCCCAAATAAACGACCAGTTTTCTAAAGGGCGATCGGGACGGATCCGTCCCCACCACTTCGACGGATAGCTCCCCGCCTCCTCCTTCCTCCCTGCCTCCCTCCTCCTCGCCCTCCTTCCTCGCCCGCCCTCGCTCGCCGCCGCCTTCCTCCTCCCTGCGCGCCCTCGCCTCTTACTCTCGCCCCCGCCCCGCCTGCCGCCTCCTTCCTCCGGCCTGGCCGCCGGCCGCCGCCGCCGCCTCGCCCTCGCCACGCGCCATTGCCGCCCACCCTAACTTGAGGGTGAGGGTGGTCCTCACGACGCCGCCGCCTGTCTTCCCTCCCCGCTCGACGGCGCCACCGCCGCCCGACGAGCCCCACCCACCGCCGATCCGCCCCAACCTCCTCTACACCCGGAGGAACCCCACATATTCCCTAACCCCGAACCCTAACCCGGCGGCGGCGACAGCGAGGGCAACGACGGCGACGGTGAGGGCGACGGTGTCGAGGTATGCCTCCTCCTTCCTCCTCCTCCTTCCTCCTCCTCCTTCTCTGACAAGGTCTTGGGCGAGGAGCACACAATGAGCGGACACGTGTAGCTAGGGGAGGGATCCCGTCCGGGACGGGATCCCGTTGCTAGGAATTCCTGTTTCTAAAAACATCGGTACCGAGTGTGATGTGTCCAAATATGTGCTGTGTTTGACATTTTGAGACATGTTGAGAAGCTCTCATCGTTTGTCGAATATATGCTTATATGATTCTACGTTTATGATCTTGTTTATCCTAAATTAATCTTCCCACATGCATGCTAATATGCTACGTGCAAACGCAGTGTAGTGGATCGCCATTCGCCAGAACTGATATCACAGCATGCGTAGGAGCTGACGCAAAGAGGTTTTTTGCTTTGCCGCGGTGGACCAGTAGACCACAGGACAAGGGAGGTCAACTTTTGGCCATCACTGATGTGTTAGTACACAGTGATCATCACCAGGATTTTTTTGTTTTAACTTGTGGCACGTAATATGCTGGACCGCTAAGTGGGATTTTCAGGACCGCTAGAAAAGAAAAAAAAAACTCAGAATATATTTGGATGATATGGTCAAAATGATTTATGATGGGGGTGCCAGTAGTCCTGTTTGCTAGAACAAAATTAATTGGAAACAACGGTCAATAGGAGGTGATACTATAGTTGGCGTTGCGCTCGTACGTTGCTTGTAGCACCGATGATAAGGACGTCCACGATGACACACATGCTACATGTATAATTGGTTTTACCAATATTAAGCTATTTGACATGCTAATTTGATAATTTTAGAGCAAAAAATTGTAGGAGACCTGAATTTGGCGATTATTCATTGAGAACTCGTCGCGCTCACCCTTTAAAAGCTCATGACCCATTTGCCCCCTTTTTGTGTGATGGGGGTGGGTAAAGAGGGGGAATTGGGGGCAATTTGCTTTGGAAAAAGAAAATAAGAGTGACTACTAATACTGTATCAAGTGGCAAGTGCTATGAGCAGTTGTGTGGCCGGCTGACCGCAAATCCATAAAATTATTGATATAGGACACTTAGGTCCTGTTCTTTTGAGCTGATTTGGACAACTGAACTGCTGAAATGACTGAATTTCGAGAGTTTCTCGAGATAGTTTCGAGATTCGGTTCCATTTCGTTTGACTTGCTTTTTAAAGCATTAGGAATCACCTCTAAAACAACGAAAAATGGATTACAAAAATTCAAAACATATCTCTTTTTAAAACGTAAATAAGTCGATAAGCTATTAAATCGTTAAGCTGTTAAGCTAAAAAGAACATATCCTTATTCTTATTATAATAGGCCCCTTTTCCTTTCCCTACGCGACCTAGCCCATAGATAATGCACAGTTCACAGGTACCTAGTTGGGCCACGATGTGCTTCATGGAATGCCCACACGATTTTTCATATATTTTTTTATTGCGTAGACAAAAAATAACGTTTGTAGCCTATTAGACGATTGCGTATAATTCTGACAATAGGGTCCTGCGCGCCGATAGGGTCCAATGACATTTATGAGAAGAGGGTGTCCAGTTGCAATGACGATGTCCAATAAAGAGAAGAGGTCAGAGCTGGCCAACGGGTCGGGCCCAATTGGTTCAATTACTGTGCGAATCAGACCAACAGACTGCGGTCTTGGTCCAGATTCGGTTCACACAGTGAACCAAACCGATCGGACCGGCTTGGTTTTTTATTAGCGGTTTATTTTATTTAAATATATATAAATAAATAACATTATATTTCACAAATATGTATATTTATCATAAGTTAAATAAATATATTATGTAGCATAAGAAATTATATATAGAAGTACATATATTGAATTAAATTAATATAATACAATAGTGAACCGAATTGGACCGACCAAACCGAACCGTGCAGCCCAGGTTCGGTGAACAGTGCAGGCCGACTCGGTTCGATTCAGTCGAACCGGCCCATTTGGCCACCTCTAGAAGAGGTTAGGCCACTGGACCCACACGTTAGGGCATGTACAAAGAAGAGCCCAAAACTTGTCTCTCATCACAATCACCGAAACAAAGAGAGCATTAAATATACCTTATACAATGGGTTGTCTCTAACCATTGTCTCTCAATAATGAGATGCAATTAAGTTCTTGCATATGCTACTTGATTAAGTGTGCACACATCCACGTTGCTTGTATATGAAACGCACATGCTATTAACCAAATTTTCTTACCGTTGTTCAAGTATATATATTCATGCTAGAAATAAAATTACAAATATAAAATACTTTCACACTGCAAAAGGAAAAATATCCTACGAAACACAAGATTGATCCCTCGTGAGATCAAACCAGTGGTAGTTCTTCCTTTCGCTTTGCTAAAATGGTTCTGTAATATGCTAAAATGGTTCTGTAAATATTAAGTAGAGCGTGCTAAAATATGCTAAAATGGTTCTGTAAATGTAACGCCCACTATAAGCTTTGCTAGCTTTTCTTGCTAAAAAATGCTTCCTAAACCAGTGGCAGTTCTTCCTTTTCTATTTGAAGAAGAAGCTGCTTTCAATAATTAGTAGCAATTGTTGTGGAATAAGCAAAGATGCAGTTGATTGATCCCTCGTGAGAGTTGAGACAGGGAAGCATGCTGTGCAGTAGGGCATGCCTCTCAGGCCTCAGCTTCTGCCAAAGGGAAGTATGCTGCTGTCTGCAGGAGCTGGCCAGAAAATGGTTAGGCTAAGCAACAGCAGTAGCAACCAACTTGATTTAGAGAGGTAGTAATTGCCAACAGCTACATGGTTGGATCACCAGGGCATGCAAGGCAAAAAAAAATGGAGAAACACAATGGTAAACACAGAACAGAGCATTCATTCATATATAGCTGGCAACTACAATCACAATTTCCATCCAAGCTGACGGTACAACTTAGTAAATGTCTTTACCATCTTATAGAAGATAGCCAACAAAGATGTCACTGAAGCAGCAACATTAAAACACAAGAGCTCTAGAATATCTACAGCTGACCTGGTTTTTTAAGCCTGCATATGGGATTCCTCACCAAATTACCAAATCCATCTGCAAACAACAGTACAGAAGGTCTAAGTTATTACATTAGCAGGCAATGACAGTTTCTGGAACCAAACGGCAGTACAAAATAGTAATTCAGCATTACATTCTGAAAATCGTCGGTGTATTTCATTGTAATTCAGGAAATAGCTTCAACCTCAAACACTTTAGCGCAACAACATGTTCAGCTCTAATGTCATCGGCCATCCCGGATGTGTCTTGCGTGAGCAAACATCTATAAGTTTCCAACATCTTTTATTCTTTTTCATATAATTTGGCATCCTTCTTGTCCTTTGCCGCAAGAAGATAGATCTTTGCTGACTCAACCTTCTCGGCATATAGCTTTTGCTGCATTTCAAGAACCTTCATACATTTGGTATGACAATCATTTTGAATCTGTTCAAACTTGTCGAGGTCAACATCTATTGCTGACTCTTTTGACTTCCCTTTCGCTTCATGTGCATCTCTTTTAGCTGCTTTCTGTCCTTTTGGGCGAGGGAGTTCTACATCTTCAAAATTATCTTTTTCCGCGTTTCCATTGCCCACTTCCTTCCTTTTAGTTGGTTTATTGTTGTTGTAAGCAATTCATTTTGCTTGATATCTAACAATATACCACACATCCATTAGCACAAAACGAGCCCCTTGGTTATCTTCCTCATACATCTTGTGTGCCTTGTCTAGCCACATTTGATCTGAATAGCCACTAGTATATATTCTTCAAACCTTCAACCAAGCATCATGGAATGCGTTAGTCCATCTATTAACCTTGTGCCACCTCTCCTTGACTTGCCTTTTGGTCCTCCATCTGCTTTCATCTGTGGTCAAGTTGTATTCTTCAACAACGTCTCCCCAATACTTATCGCTTTTTTTGTCATTCCCACTTATTGAGTCGATGGAGTGTTTCAGCCATGCACTCATCTGAACTTATTAATTAGAACCATGAATTACATATTAAAATTACCAATAAGTTGCCATGTAATTAATAAAAAGCTAAAAGAAAAGTTCTCATTCGAAAAGCAATTCAGAAAACCATACCACTCTAACATCCTCTTCCCGTGTCCAGAGCATTCGCTTGTCAGTCCTAATATCTGCTTTTCCATTGTTACTACCAACTTGGATAAACTCATCTTCTACAATTGATGGTGAAGGTGGTTTGTCATGCCGTGGCTCATTCACAAGAGTAAAGTAGGACAATCCTCCAAAAAGTGGGCATTTTGGCCGTTCAAAAGACTAACAAATCTACCAAAATTGAAACAAAGGTAACTAGTTAACCAAATCAGAGTGCATTCTCTTGAACAGGTATTTATCTTATCAGGTAATAGTAGTAAATTATTTTCTTCATCTGAAATTGAGCTACTCATTATATATAATCAGGATGAAATTGAGCTACTCATTATATGTAATCAGGAAGAAATTGAGCTCAAGATATTGAACTGACATGACAATAGGTGAGCACATTGGTAAGTTCAAAGGAGAGGGAATTACATCTTTACCTTTTGTAGCATGTCCTACATCGGGCTTCCTCCATTGACGACATCTGCTGCTGAGGGGCCATGCGCGACGCCAGATGCAGATGCTCCATGGGCGGCGCCAGATGCAACGGTGACATGGGCGGCGCGGGTTGCAGATCCTCCATGGGCGGCACCGGATGTAGCGGAGACATGGGTGTCGCCGGCTACAGAGGGATAGAAGCCGCGGCAGTGGCTGTGGAGGGGGAACGAGTGGAGGCGGCCGCGGTGGATGGGGAACGACGGGCGACGGGTCGGCGAGGCGCGGCGCGTTCCTCCAATCACCCTCCCACCATTTCGCACCTCTTCGATTTGGCGCCAAGGGGTGGAAAACGCATCGGATCGGGACGATTTTGGGGTGGAGACGACTCCATGCCTACAACGGGAGCGCTTCTGTCTCCATGGCATCGGAGCTGCAGCCTAGAGACGGATCTTCGTGTAGAGTCGCCTCTTCCTCGTTTCTCCCAACTTGTTCGCCATGTCATCAGTTTTTTTTGCCAAATCACCTCTAAGAGACGGGTTAATTAATGCCTTTGTACATGACCTTAGGACAATATAGGTAAAAGGCTGCTGAACCCACGTGTTAATCATCGAGCGATTCTGGGATAGATGGCACTCCGGCTCAGTCACCCAATACCCATCACCCGGCGAGGAAATGGGCTCCCAAAACGGGCCGCCCTTATGGTGTGATTACTTCCCCTTCTAATTGTGACAAACATCTATATTTATTAGCTAAAATGCGAATGGGCACCTAATTTTACGATAAATAAAACAAAATTCAGCTCCACGCAGCCAGGTGAACTTGAGGTTTCGAGGTAAGCAAGCAAGAGCACTTAAGATCAGACGCCACATTCTCAGCACATTGACATTGACGTATACACAAGAACATCCTCGGATTGATCACCACACCATTACAGGCTTACAGTAGTCTGAAGCACACAGCTAGGATAAGATTGTACACCATGACAATTGACGACATATGAAGCCTGTCCGGATCAATCATGCGCCCCGGACGGTGATTCCCTGCATCATGCACTTGAACTCGCCGAAGTTGACGCGGCTATCGATGTCGCGGTCGATGTTGCCGATCATCTCCCAGACGGTCGGACGCGCGCCATGCTGCCGGCCTCGGGCATGCCCAGCTTCCCCAGTACCCCCTGCAGCTCCGCCGCCGAGATGAACCCGCCGCCGTCAGCGTCGAACACCTTGAACGCCTCCCTCATGTCCTCCTCCTCCTCGCCGCCGCCATCCTCCTCTGCCGCTCCGTCGCCGTCGGCCGGCGCCCCGAGGAGCACGTCGCCGAGCGCGCGGTGGAGGGACTTGAAGTACTTGAAGCGGAGCCCCCGTGGCGCCGGCGGTGGCGGCCAAGCCGCAGCGGTCGACCTCGAGGCCGAGCGCGTCCAACGCCTGCGCCAACTCGTCGACGGTGATCTCACCGTCGCCGTTGCGGTCGAAGAGGTCGAATACGCGCCGAAGGCGCACTGCGTTCAGGCTGAACGCATAAACACAGTGTGTTCACGTGAAACACAGTGTGTCACTTTTTGAAACACATAAACATTTATAAAAATATTGCATGAAACACCACATGAAACATCGTATGAAACACATACACTATTGAAATGGTGTACCGTCCGCTAGCATTTCTGACAACATAAATATAAATATTTCAATGCATCATAGCTAACAATAAATTTATTACATTTGGTGTTCCTCGCGTTGCTACTTTTCCCCTTGGAGTCTTTCGTCCCTAGCTCTTCAATACCTCCCAACAAAAGACTAGCACCTGCCCTACACAACAACAATTGAATCTATGATTCGGTCTGCGACCTCTTGTCCTCTTCTCAACACCATGATTAAATGTATTAGGATTTAAAAATTGCTAGAAAGGGCATAAATCACCCTACAAGACAGTCAACGACACCATGGATTGAAGGTGGACAATACATAGATTCTACACGACCCAAGTCAACATACCTCCTACAACTTGAATGATCAATGACCACTAACATGGAGAGAAAAGCGTGGAAAGTTTGGATTTCTAGGTGCAAGTTTTATTGCCTTGCTTATAATTCAGAACAAACTTTGGATGGTGAACAGGCTAGCCACACGGGGATGGCCAAACTCCACATTTTGCCCTCTATGCGGTCTGGCCATTAAAACAACCCAAGACCTCTTTGTTGGGTGTCCCTTCTCACGCTTGATATGGACGGACACCATAGCTAGGTCAGGCTATCCAACCCCCCCCCCCACCCATGTTGGGACGTTGGGACCAACCTTAACTCCTAATGGGAGGACCACGTCACAATGTTGGCCTCGACCAAATGGAACGATGCTTGCTCATTGGTCATCGTGGGTTGTTGGAGGATGCAAACAAAAAAACAAGAACTTTCAAAGACATCCCTCCAGTGTGCGAGATGTCACGTCGCTCGTTCGAGAGGGCATCTACCTAGGTCATTTGACGAGAGTGTGTCAGCTCCACCCCTTGTTACCACAATAGGTGTTTAATCTTTTCTTGCTTTTCTAAAGGGGCATGTTGCCTAGCAATGCAATTGTCTTTTCGTTCATGCACATAACTCTTTTAGTTTTCTCACTCTCTTAATATATATGCCAGTTTGCTAGATCTTTTGAAAAAAAATTATCCCATCTTCACTATTAAAATATGATTCAAATTCCCTCTAAACAATCACGCCAGTATGATTCTTATTGCTTTGCGTACAAAATATATCCATGGACTACATGTTCAAAAGTCTTCTCTAAAATATGTTATAAAGTTTGAACAGCATAAAAAAAAGTGAGAGTTTATAATTTCACCTCATACAATGATATTCCACCTTCAAGTGTCCTTGTTTTTCCCCACAAAGGTTTTCTATGTAAAATCACTCTTGCGCGTCTTCTTTTATGTTCTTGTTCTACTACAAATATATGTTTGCTGATTTCCAATAAGTAATATTTGAACTCCAAATTTAAATCAATTTGTTAAACTAGATCCAATTTTGTCTCAACTGGACCTTCTCATCTAAAGTCGACCCAAAGAAAGATGGTTTTGGTTTCACTCTTACAAGTGTGAAAACCGCCTAAAATCTTAAAAAAAAAAGACAATACTCACTTTTAGATTCTTTTTTTTGTATAAAAATGATTTTTTAAAAACTGTCACACCCTCTATTTTGTCGTATGTCACTTATATTTTTGAAAACCCAAAAATAAATTAAAAGGGAATTGTTATATACGAAACCCTGATTTAAATTAGTTTAAACTAGGTTTAAGCCAAAACCCTAGAAGACCTTTTTGAAAAAATCCCAAAAATCCTAAATGCCATGAATTAGCCACCTCCAAATTTCAAGTCCAGAACCCAAGTGTCGGTGTAATAAATACCGGGGTACAAAGAGCCCTAGGAAGGCCGAGAGGGCCCCACGCGTCAAGCAGGCGAGCAAGGTCCCAGCAGTGTGGCGAGCCCCTCGAAGGCCAAGAGGCCCCACGCGTCAAAGGGCGAGCAAGGCCCAAATGCTGGCGAGCCCCTCAGAGGCAGGAGGGCCCCACGCGTCAGCCAGGCGAGCAAGGCCCAGTGCGTGGGCGAGCCCCTCTCGAAGCCACGAGGCCCCACGCCAAAGTGCGTGCGCGTGCCCCTCTCAAGGCGAGGCGAGGGCCCCACGCGCCAAAGTGCGCGTGGCGAGCCCCTCTAGAGACCAGCGAGGCCCCAGCCACAGGCGGGGCCAGCTGGCAGGAGCATCGCAGAAGGAGTCTTCGGACGGCTCCCATCGCGAAAGGACGAAGCGCATTTAATGAGACATCACGCGGATAGGCAATGGAAGAAATGATTACCGCTTCTGATGACCCTTGCGTGTCTGGCGGTACATCCTTGGCGCAGTAAGAATTGACCCAGAGAGAAGGTTTGCTTGAGGAGGCCGCCCGTGTCGAGGAGCAGCGAGGCCCCACCCGCAGATTCACCGGTGTGACTGCTGCGGGTCGAGGCCACTGCGGCACGCGAGAGGCGGCCTTGTGTGGCGTGGGCGTGGCACGTTTGTCTCTTCGTCGTGTCTTGTCGGTATCGAGAGCATCAGATCGCTTACCCTCGGCTCTCTCCGCCAGCCCAAAGCTTGTATAAAAGGAGGGGAGAGAGAGGGAGAGGAGCATTCGTGCATTCGAGACACTCTGTAAACACATTCCCATTCAACCACAATCAGAAAAGAGCTAAGGCTCAGCAGGAGTAGGACTATTACCCGCGAGGGGGTCCGAACCTGGGTAAATCTGCGAGTCGCTCCTTGTTGTGCCCGACGCTCAAATCCGATCGAGCTTGATCGAGTTGGCTAGCAGACTAAAAATCTGACCAGGGGTGTGATCCGCAGTGGTTGAGCGGAGAACACGCCGTTAGTGGCGCGCCATGTAGGGGAGCGCTAGCATCGGTTCAAACTCTTGACCCTTCTTCAGAGGCGATGGCGAGCGGCGATCCGCGATGGAGCGAAGCGACCGCTAGAGCCGTACACGGAGTCGGCCGCGGCGATGGCGGTCGATCACCCGGCGGTGGCCGCCCGCCTAGGGTTGGAACCTGGCGAAAGCAGCCGCCTCGGCCAAGCTAAGCGGCGTCGCCTTGGAGGAGTGCACTCAAAGACGAGAACCTCCCGCGGCGTGGCCTTGTTGAAAACCCACCGTTCCGGTGACTCCGGACTCCGGCGGCGCCGTGGTTGGCAGCTTGGCCCTTCTACGCCGACGCCGCCATGGCGTGGTGCAAGTTTCGGGCGGGGAACCGGCGTTTCGCGTCCTCCGGTTCTTTGTTGCCCTCGACTCTCTCGCAGATCTCTGGTGAGGAGGGCGGGGCCAAGACGACAAGAGCGGCGACCCCTACGGGGCTCGGCCGGGCAGCGTCGCAGTGGCGCGATCTCGGTCCCATCTCGGAGGACCGCCACTTGTCGCATGGAGAAGACCAGCGTGACAAGCTCCGCAGGCGCGACCGAAGGCGACATCATTGCCGCCGCCGTCGCTGGGACCAGCAAGAGGGTTCCGCAGAGCTGCCCGCCGCCGAGGGTGGCGCTTCTTGGCGCCGCCAGGCGACGGGGCGGCGGGCGAGGACCGCTCAGAGCAGGAGGCTCCGACGTCGGGTGCCGCGCTTTTCTAAGGAGTCTGCGCCGCGCCCAAATGGCGGAACGGTTTCGTCCGCCCCCATCGAAAAGTACGACGGCTCCACCAACCCCGATGAGTTTTTGCAGATCTATACGATGGTGATGCAGCCGATTTGGAGGGTTGGGGAAGGTTCGCGAACTACTTTCCGCGGTCCTCACCGCGAGCCCGCTCGTGGCTCATGAACCTGCCCCGAGTCCGTGGGGTCATGGAAGGAGCTTTCGAGCTCTTCGTCACCAACTTCCAGGGCACCTTCGAGCAGCCCGGGGTAGAGGACGACCTCCACAACGTGGAGCAGAAGAAGGGAGAGTCGCTGCGCGACTATATTCGGCGCTTCAGTCAGGTCCGCAACACCATCCCCGACATCTCCATCGATGCCGTGGTCACGGCATTCGTGAGAGGCGCCGAGACCACAAGGTCAAAGAGAAGATGGCCACCCGCAAGATCAAGACGACGGAGGAGCTCTTCACCTTGGCGACAAGTCGCGCCTTCAGCCGAGCTCAGATCCGCCGCTGCTTGTGGCGGGGCTACCGCTAAGGGCGGCGAGGCCGTAACCTCGAGGAACCCCGCGGCAAGGACAAGAAGAAGCGCAAAGCGGCCGAGACCGGCAGGTCATGGCCGCCGAAGCGTGGTGACGACGACGACGACGACGACGGCCGCCAGCGCAATGAATGGGCGCGCGGGCGAAAAGAGGAGGAGGTCGCGGCGCCGCGGGTACGGTCCCTCGAGGGCGGCCGAGGCGGCGGCTATGGCGATCGCCGTGGCGCGACGGCCTCATGCCGCGACGAAGGGCGAGATCATCGCCCCGTGAGTGGGGACGGAAGGCCCCATCGTCCCATTCACCGCAATAACTCTCACAACTTGGCGGATTGCCATGTCGTCGACAAGATGGTGGACAAGCGAGTCCACGAGCAGGCAGCAGCAGCGTCCGGCGATGGCAAGGGCAAGGAGAGGCGGCTTCGCGGTTTTCAACAGCGGGCGAGGTTGCCGCCATCCACGGCGGTTCGCCACCTATCCGCCCCACGCTAGCTTTAAGCGTGCGATGAGGAGAGTGTGCGCCGCCGTGCCGGCTTTGGGTCGATGAGGCGGTGGCGTGGTCGGAGCAACCGATCGCGTTCGGTCGAGACCGATCACCCAACCAAGATCACCGCCGCCTGGCATCTCCCGATCGTGGTTGCACCCACGGTCCGGAATGTAAAGCTAGGGCGTCTTTGGTAGACGGAGGAGTTCCTCAACCTCCCGTCCGCCCGGTCGCTGGCGCCCAGATCCAAAGCGGCGGAGCTTCGCCTAACGCTCCCATTCTTGACATCGCGCACGGGCCGAGTCCGTCTCACCGGGCGATCGATCTCCGGTAACCTTCGAGGCTCGACAACTTCCGCACCGAGATGCTCGAGTTCGAGGTGGCGGACTTGACCTCCCTACAACGCCATACTAGGTCGGCCGGCGCTGACCAGGTTCATGGTGGTGTGCCACTATGCGTACATGGTGGTGAAGATCCCGGGGCCAGCCGGCCCCATCGTTTTGAAAGTGGATCGCCCGGAGGCGCTCCGCTGCGACAAGGACGCCCTCGCGTTGGCGGGGGCGATCGGTGCCCAGAAGGCCGAGGCTTCGACTCTAGGAGCTCCTCCGGCGAGTCGAGACCGAGCGAAGTCGACCCAATAAGACCGTTCGGGTGGGCGCCTCTCTCGGCGCCAAATAGGAAGGCGCTCGTCTCCTTCCTCGAGCCTAACGCAGACGTGTTTGCATGGCAACCGTCCGACATGGCCGGGTCCTGTGGAGGTGATTGAGCACAAATTGGCGACGTTCCCGCCTTGCGACCGGTCATCTGAAGGTCCGGAAGCAATCGGTGGAGCGCCGAAGTTATCCGGCAGAGGTGGACAAGCTCTTAAGGCGGGGTCGTCGCGCATGTCGCCCATCCTGTGGCTCGCGAACCCCGCCTCGCTAAGAAATCCAACGGGCGTTGGAGGATGTGCGTGGACTTCACCGACCTCAACAAGGCGTGCCCGAAGGATCCATACCCGCTGCCCCGCATCGATCTCATCGTCGACTCAAGCTCGGGGTGCGAAAACAGAGCTTCGGATGCGCACTCGGGTACCACCAGATTAGCATGGCCGAGGAAGATGAAGACAAGACCGCCTTCGTTACGCCTATGGGCGTCATCGCTATACAAGGATGGCGTTCGATCGAAGAATGCAGCCCAACCTATCGCCGGGCCATGCATATCGCTCACCGCTCCCAAATAGGGCGGAACCTGGAGGTGTATGTCGATGATCTGGTGGTGAAGTCCAAGAAGGCGGAGGAGTTGATTGGCGACCTGGAAGAAACCTTCACCAACCTGAGGACGATCGCATCAAGCTTAATCCGGAGAAATGCGTGTTATTTGTTCCGTCGGGCAACCGCCGATTCCTCGTCTCCCGTAGGGGATTGAGGCGAACCCCGACAAGATTGCGCGATCGAGAACATGAAGCCCCGACGCGACTTGGCGGATGCGGTGCTTGGTGGGTCGCTTGACCTCCCGGGCCGCTTATAGCTACGCTGGGGATAAAAGTCTCCCACCGCTCAAGCTCCTAAAGAAGACCAACCGATTCGAGTGGGACGGCGGAGGCGCAGGAGGCGCTCGACGGTTCAAGAAGTATCTTACCTCCCGCCCGTGCTGATCGCCCTGCACCCGGCGAGCCATTGATCCTCACGTCGCGGCAAACCCCAGCGGTCGGTGGCGGTCTTGGTGGCGGAAAGAGAGGCGTTCAGCGCCCATTTACTACGTCGGCAAGGTCCTCCACGACGCCAAACAAGGTATTCACAAAGACCAGAAGATGCTCTACGCCGTCGACGCAGATCCCGAAGCTACGCCACTACTTCCGGGCGAGAAGTCACGGTGTTGACCAAGTATCCCTTGCGGAGATCCTCTTCAACCGCGAGGCGACGGTCGTCGACGCCAAACGGGCCATGGAGTGGCGAATTCGATCTCAAATTCGCTCCCGAACGGCCATCAAAGGGCAAGCTCGCGGAGTTCATCGATGAGTGGACTCCGGCGGATACAAAGCGAAGATACCCCACCTCCTCGCCGTGGACTCTCTTCTTCGACGGCTCATTCCATTTGGAGGGGCTAGAAGTGGCGTCGCCCGGTGTCTCCCCCAGCGATGTCATCCGGCACTGGTGGTCTTGGACTTCGCGCCACCAACAACGCCGCGAGTATGAAGGATCGCCGCGGGCTCGTGGTGGGCCGACCCTTGGCATCCGGCGGCTACAAGTAAAGGCGACTCTCTCGGTCATCAACCAGCGAGGAAGGATTTCTCTGCTCGGATCCCGTCATGGCGGCCTACTGGCGGAGGTGCGCGGTTGGAGCGGCACTTTGAGGGTTTGGGCCGTGCACATCCTCGCCGCGACAACTACATGGCGGATGAATCTATCCTGCATTGCCTCGCCGAGGGCACCTGCTCATTTGGGGTCTTTGAAGAAAGACTTACGCGCCGTCCGCCGCAGCCCCAATTCGCGCGGGACGACGCTTTCGACGCAGCCCCACCTCTGGAGGAGACGCCACCGATCTCGCCGCAGCCCCCGGTAGAGGGAGGAGGCGGAAGAACCGCCGAGGCGGTTGAGGCGAAACGCCAGCCAGCGGAGTACGCCGGCGACAATGTCTGTAACGCCGTCACACTCGTCCGGGAAGGTCGGTGGATGGATCCGATCCTAGCCTACTGCGGGATGGAGTGATCCCCGGCGACGCTGCGTCGGCCGAGAAGATAGCGCGCAAGGCCAAGCGCCACGCTCGTAGGTGGGGACCAGACGCTGGCGCAAATGGAGTTCTCTTGAAGGCGCGTCACTCGGGAAGCGGGGAGTGAAATTCTCTCTGAGATCCATGGAGGCATGTGCGGGAGCCATTCAGGGAGCCGGGCGTTGGTTGGGAAAGCTTTTCGCCACGGTTTCTATTGGCCCACTGCCCTCCAGGATGCCTTCGAGTGGTGAGGAGATGCGGCGTGCCAATTTCATGCTAAGCGAGATCCACCGACCGCCCAGCGCCGCAAACCATTCCGCTCTCCGCCGTTCGCGATCCAGAAATTGGATATTCAGGCCCGTTCATGGGCGACCGGAGGATATACTCATCTGTTCGTCGCCATCGACAAATTCACTAAGTGGGTTGAAGCCTCGCCGGTCCCGGCGATCACATCCGCAGCGGCTATCAAGTTTATGAAGAGCATCTTCGTCCGGTTCGGTGTCGCCAATGTGAGTCATCATCGACAACGGCGCCGATTAAAAGCGCCGATTTCAAGATCTGGTGCGAAGAGTTGGGTACCAAGCTGTGCTTTGCCTCCGTTGCGCATCCGAAGAGCAATGGGCAAGTGGAGCGGGCGAACGCGGAAGTACTCAAAGGGCTCAAGACAAGGGCGTTCGACCGCTGGAGATCGCTGCAAGCGCGGGCGGAAGAAGTTCCCACCAGATTATGGGCGCCGCGGACAACTCCCAACAGAGCCACCGGCGAGACCCCTTCTTCACGATATATGGCTCGAGGCGGTACTCCCATCGAACTCGCCCGCTCCCAAGAGTGGCGGCGTTCAGCAAGACCAAGACTCGACCGGCGTCCGGATGAAGTAAATCTCCGGAGGAGATCCGAGACGAAGGCGGCGATCCGGCCGCCAAGTATCAAGCAGCGCCGCGCCGTTATCAAGCAAAGCGGTGTGTGTGAGAACACTGGCAATGGCGACCTCGTTCACAAGAAAATCCAAGCGCAGCGGCGCAATAAAGCTATCTCCCCGTGGGAGGGCCCTTCAAGGTGGTCTCGATCTCCCTTGAGCTCGGTCAGCTCAGATTCGAGGACGGTCGCGAATTGGCGAACACTTGGAATGTCGAGCGGTGAGGAAGTTCTACCGTAGGTAGCGATCCAAGAGCTTTTTGGACTTCCTTGAGCCGAAAGCAGCGAGGTCTTCCTTCACCGCTTCGCCTCGGGGCTGCGTTGTACAAAGCCATCTTCAATAAGAGATAAGTTCTCTCCTTGTGGGCATCTGTTTTTTTTCGCCTCAAGTCTGTTAGAAAGCATTCCGCTGAAAGTCGGTGAAAAAAGTACTCAAGGCGATGGCACCTTAGTTGTAAGGATTTAACGCCACGACTCATGGTTGGGCGAGGCGGACGGAAGGCGGGTTCTAGCCCGTGTGTCGGCTCGGTCTAGGCAATGCGCCAACAGCGGCACCGGCGACTAGACCACTTCCGGAAGCTAAGTTCTCGCCACGCGATGTCTAGGGTCGGTTCGCAAAGAGGCCACAAGGGTTGAAGTAACCAGATGCCTGAGGAAAAAGCGCTCACTTTCAACGGAAAGCTCTGTCTAAAACTTTTTGGCGATCAGTGGCTTAGCCTTAGAAAGGTCTGTTAGAAAACATTCTGCTGAAAGCTGGTAGCGAAAGTACTTAAGGCTGATGGCCCCTTAGTTGCAAAGGCAAACGCTTATAACTTACGCTGGTGCGAGGCGGCGGGACGAAGGCGGGCTCTAGCCTGGTGTGTCGGCTCGGTCTTAGGCAATGCGCCAACGGCGGCACTAGCGACTAGACCACTTCCGGAAGCTAAGCGCTCGCCACGTAATGTTTAAGTCGGGTTGCGAGAGGCTATAAGGGTTGCAAGAATCAGATGCCTAAGGAAGCAGCGCCACTTGCGCGAACGCTCGATCTAAAACCTTTGGCGGCAGTGCCCCAATTCAATTCCGCAAGTTATAGTTGTGCGAAGTTCAAGTGAGACTCACAACAAAAGAGCAAAAGTTTGTTTGCATTGATAGGCAACATTTACAAGGCAAAAAGGCGGGGGAGTCTCGCTACTCCTCCTGGTCTTCGTCTTCCGCTGGAGCGGCGCCCCCCATCATGGACACGCGGTCGGGCGGCGGTGTCAACCCGCGCCGCTCAAACCGGTCCGGTGGGCGAAAGGCTCCCGATGGCGGCGTCGAGATCAAACGCGCGTCTCTAGCAAGACAACTGCCTAAGATGAACCGCCGCTGCTTCGAGAGCGCCTTGGCGACCGTCTTCGATCGCCCGCGTCCGCAGCGCCAACGGAAGGACGCGCAGGGCTTCGGCGGCTCGTCCCACGGCGCCGCGGCATCTTCGCAGCCGTCTCCTCCAATGGGATGCAAGGAACACCCAATGGATGCGTGGCATCCGGAAGCCTTGAGGCGGTCGCGCAGATGTCGGCGAGGGTCCGAGGCGCGAAGTGCTCCAGCGGAGGTCTTCGATCTGTTTGGCGCCGAGGCGCGGCGGCTTTGGCTGCCATGACCTCGCTGGTCATCGCCTCCTTCGCGGGCGGTTTCTTGGCAAGGGCCCGCCGCAGCTTCGCCGGCAGACGCTCCGCCAAGACAAGGGCTTCCTCCGCGTCGCCCAGTGCGGAGAGGGTCTGGCGCTTCAAAGGAACGTCCTACGTCGGCGGTCACGGCCGAGATGGCGGCGGCGCCAGCGGACGAGGTGGCCAGAGGGTTCTCCGGCCGCCGCGCCGGCGAACTCTCCGCTGCCACGGAAGCGACCTCCATCGAAGAGCGGCGGCGGTGGGGGTGGCGAAGTCGCGTGGAGCGAGGTCGATGCCCAGCGTCCGCCCTGTTCAAGAAGGACAAACAGGGTTCAGGTATGCAAAAACCGTGTAGCATGCTAACCCTAATGCGAAGTGTGCGTAAGCGCAGGGAAAACCAACCTGAAGCGGTGCGCCCTGAAGGCGAAAGCTGAAGGGGGGAGCTCCAAGTCGCTTGTTTGCGGCGGCGGTGGCGGCGCGGTCGCGGTCACCGCCGTCGAAACAGACGCCGTGGCCGCACGAAGCGGTGCCGGTAGGAAGCGCCCATGCGGCAGAAGCGCCGCGTAGGGAGCGCCGGCGTAGGAGGAGCGGAAGAAACCGGCGCAGCGGCGCCAGCTTCGAAGAGTCGCCGCGCTTGCCCGTGGCGGAGCGGCGGCGGTAGCAGCAGGGCTCTGGCTGGTCAGGGCAGCGGTGGCGGCGAAGCTTCGAGACTTGAAGGCAGCGCTCTCTTGGGCTCGCCCTCCCTCCTCGTCGCCGTCGCCGACGGCGAGGATGAGGCGGCGCTTCCGAGAGCGCTGGCGGAGTCGGCCGCCACAGCGAGAGCAGCAGCCGCCGCGAAGCTTGGGCGGTCGCCGAGGGCGGCTCGCGGATCTGCAGTGGTCCCCGGGCCACTTGGACCGCAGGACCAGAGACCTCCATGAGGGGCAGCGCCTGCAAGTAAGGGTTGCGCTCCCGTGGATCCCAATCGTAGAGGGGGCGGATGCCCGTCGGCAGGGCGATGTCGCCGGTCGGCGTGGTCAGAAGCCCCGCCCGGCCGATCTCGAGCACGTTGCAAGACGTTCCCACCAAAGTAGCACCCCAAGAAGAATTGAGTACGGCGGGACAAGGCCCGCCAAGACGCCAGAGAAGGTCACGATCTCCCGGCGCGAGGACTCGGCATGATGATGGTGCCGCGGAACCGGGCGGCGGTCGGTGGCACGAAGACTGAAGCCGCGCCACCGATCCTCATCGACGGTGGAAGCAGCGTAACAGCCCGAAGGTGGTGCGGCGTCCTGGCGGCCTTTGCTGCGCTTGGGAGCCATGGAAAATTTGGCGGTGGTCTTTGGCGAAAGGCTTGGTGGCAATCGGCGAAGAAGGCGATGGGCAACTTGAAGACTTAGCGTCGCGGAAGGATTGCGCGCGCCGAGAGAAGTATTTATAGGCGTGGGGCGCGAGCGCGACGGTTTGATTCATGCAGCAGCAAGGCGCCATCATTGCCCTGCTGCTTTTGGTTTTCTGAAAGCGGAGTAGTTCCCAAGGAAGATCGTGTGCGGTGGAGAATCAGCGACGGCCGCCGCGGTGGTCGCCCACGATTCGTCTCCTCCGCCGCACAAGAAACGGAAAGTATATCTGCGACGGTTCGCGTATCATGGTGGACCCGGGGGCTACTGTCGGTGTAATAAATACCGGGGTACAAAGAGCCCTAGGAAGGCCGAGAGGCCCCACGCGCCAGCGGGTGCGTGGGCGAGCCCCTCCGACGATGAGGCGAGGGCCCCACGCGCCAAAGGGTGCGTGGGCGAGCCCTCCGAGACCAGGCGAGGCCCCCCGCGCCAGACGGGGCCAGCGGCGTAGGAGCATCGCGAAGGAGTCTTCGGACGAAGGCTCCCTCTCGCGAAGGACGAAGCGCATTTAATGAGACATCGCGCGGATAGACAGCGGAAGAAATGATTACGCTTCTGATGACCCTTGCGTGTCGGCGGTACATCCTTGGGCGCAGAAGAATTGACCGGCAGTGAGAAGGTTTGCTTGAGGAGGCCACCCGTGTCAGGAGGAGCAGGCAGGGCCCCACCCGCAGATTCACCGGTGTGACTGTGGCGGGTCGAGGCCACGCGGCACGCGAGGGCGGCCTTGGCGCTGGCGTGGCGTGCGCACGTTTTGTCTCTTCTCGTCGTGTCTTGTCGATGTATCGAGAGCATCAGATCGCTTACCCCTCGGCTCTCTCCGCATGCCCAAAGCTTGTATAAAAGGAGGGAGAGAGAGGAGAGAAGGAGAGGAGCATTCGTGCATTCGAGACACTCTGTAAACACATTCCCATTCAACCACAATCAAAAGAGCTAAGGCTCAGCAGAGTAGGACTATTACCCGCGAGGGTCCGAACTGGGTAAATCATGAAGTCGCTCCTTGTTGTGCCCGACAGCGTCAAGATCGCGACTGGCCGCCGCCAGCTCCAAGACCGCCGCCACGCGTTGAGCCCGCCCCGCCACAGACGCCTCTGGGCCGCTAACTCTGCCCGCGCCGCCGCCGCCGCCCAGCGTCGGTTGCGTCCGCCGCCGCCAAGGCCGCCGACCGACCAAGACGCTGCAGCGTGTTAGCCCAGCTTGCGCCCACAGGCCGAAAGCCGGCCTGGTTCGGTTGGTTCAGCCGGTTCGGGTGGTTTTAACAGGTTTAATCTTTTCAGCCTTTTCTGATTTTTCTAAAACTTCCCGGAACTGTTTAGGGAGCATCCGAACTCCAAATTGGATGATTACAGAGCCATTTTTTTTCATAAATCCCATAGAATTTTATATATTTAATTGGGATATATGTTCTGTGGTGAATGTTGCTGTTCTTATGCATTTGCATTATTCGTGTAGACCGTCCGTGCTTTCGTTGCTGTATTTGTTCCTGAGTTTCGTATGAGGAGGCCAAGACGCTGAGTACTACCAAGACAAGATAGTTGCATCTTGCTCTCCCAATTTACAAAACTCACCCTTTTAATTGTTTTAATTACTTTTCTCATGCATAAAATGATTTATTCACATTGCGTCATTGACCCTGTGAATTTAACCTGTTTATTGCTGCCTTAGTTATTTCTTAGCTTATCCTTGTGCATAGATGCTAGTGCTCGTGGGTTATTAGTTATTAGGTTATTCATCATTTATTAATCTTGTGACTTGGTATTTTTGGAGGTGCTGAGTTGCTTAATAACCTAATCAACTAAAACCTACGTGGCGTGTGTTGGCTAAGGTGGCAAGTCGGGTGGTTTTGTGGATTGATGATTGTTGTGGAGATAGTCACTTTGGTCTAAGGACTCTTGACGTGTGCTAATCCGTCCAAAGCATACAAGCGCAACCATAAGTGCTAGCTTAAGCATGTAAGGCCTGCATGTGCTAGTTCTGACTTAGTAGTTAGGGAAAACTGTTAACACACTTTACTTTGAAAAGATCGGGCTGCAGTCCGTAGGCTCAAGAGGGGGACCCGTAGTGTCGAATCCTTAGAGGGGGTATCGGTGTTAACAGAAGGAACTAATGAATCGCCTTGTATTGTTACTTGGTCTAGGTTCCTAACGAAGAGCTAAGACGCAAAAGTACCACTCGACTTATGGATAAAATGTGTTACACTCTGCAGAGGTTAAAACTATCATGATAGCCGTTCCCACGGTTATGGAAGGGGAAGAAGGCCATACATGGTGGTCTCCTGTGTTTAATAATAACCTGATGGGTTGGTTTTGGTTTTGAGTATTCGAGGCTTGTGCAGTTTTGCAGAGGGGCTTTCGAAGCCGAGCTCTGTTTGTTATCTTGGGAGTCTATTCATCTTATTAATTGTTCAACAAATGTTTTCGCAACACTTTAATTAATATTAACTAGAATAGGTGTTTATGCAAATTAACCATCATGTTCTTGTTATACCCGTGCATTCATAAATAATGATTCTTGCTGGGTAGCCGTGTACTCACTATACAAATCACGGATATATTTGTTCAGGAGAAGACTCGGTTCGATGCATCCCACGGATCGGAGGATTCATGCGGATTTTGCTGAAGATTAGCTATCGCTGAAGGGTTGGATTAGAGAGCATCGTCATGTTTATTCTTGCATATCAATTGGATTTCCGCTACTCTGAATAATATTATTATATGGATTTATGAAAACTATTGTAATAAGTGGTTGTGGTACAATTACTTTTGTGTCATTATAATATTTTCTTAGTTATGATAATTGTGTTGTGATGCTCGAACTAAGTCGCTCATGAGTTGCTAGCATTGATCGCTGGGACTAGCAATGGATCATGGGTAGATCCCGGTGAAGCCGCAGTTGCGACAAAAACCCTTGTGTCTTCTCACCAAAGCCGAACAGTTTATCATGAATGGCTAGTTTTTGCTCCGGCGGTGGCAGCATATACCAAAACACGTTTGGTTATCACATGCAAGTATAATACCAATGAAAGACAAATATGTCTTTAGCTCAACCTACAAATTAACAAACTACAGGAAATGTCAACAGTTTCGAGTGCCAAAACCGTCGACCGAAGCTAACAAGCCATCGGAATTACATGGTCTCGACGGCTAGCCGTCGAGAGAAAGCCGTCGAGAGAACTTCGTCGAGAGAGATGCATTGTCTCGATGGCTAACATAAGAACCGTCGAGTTTACAACGTCAGACGCCGTTACCGTGGGGCGCGCTTAGTCTCGATGGCCACGGAGAACAGTCGAGATAAAGCGAAAGGTGGGCCCACCGACCAGGCATTCCCATCTCATGTAGTATCGACGGCCAGCGATCTAACCGTCAAGAAAAACCTTCCTTACAATCGACGACAACAGTGGTAAACTCCGAGCACAGTCGAATGGGTTTTTTCCGGCTAAGTTATAGGTTATCGTACGGTTTCGGATGTTTCGTTAGTTATTATACAAATTACTTTAATTTCAAATAATACATTTTCAACTATGAATCACAACTTATGAAATGATGTAATATATAGGAATTATTACATTGATTTTTCTCCTTAAAAAATAAATAAATATCAATTAAACTGTAATATATAGTAAGAAAATTGTGTATTTAAAAATTGCCTTGTCTCGACGGTCAGGCGGAGAGCCGTCGATACAACTAACGCCATTCTGCTTGTCTCACGGACGGGTTTATAGACTCGACGGTTTAACAGTGGGCCGTTGATACTAAGAAGCCCTGGATCTTATTATCGACGGCCTGATAGTGGCCGTCGAGACAGGCTCTACGGTATCGACGGCTCTGTTGTGGCCGTCGATTGAAGTTTGGGCACTCGAAACTGTTGACGTTTCCTGCAGTGAAACCTAGCCATGCAACACCATTAACAATATATACTTAAAATGACAGTACGTTTTAGTTGAATCTTATACAAAATCTAAACCACCATTTATAACGGGTCTAGTGTCAAAATTATAGTGCAGATCTAAATATATTTTTAAGTTAAATCTACCATATTTACCAAATGAAACTACAAACTAATGAGCACGTATGTGGCCCGGGTCACCATGCTAGTTGATAAATGAGCCGATAGCCCAGCTCTCATAAGGCCCAGATTGCACCAATGGCATCTAGGCGAGGAGGCAATGCAACTTCCGGCTCCTGTCACTTGAGCTGCACATTCTTCAACAAAAGTCTCACGCCGTGCTCCGGCTCCACGATGAGCCTGAGCGCCGGCGAGTGCTGGTACGCCGGCGACAGCGCCACCTCGAACCTGGTGAGCACCATGGAGAGAAGCACCTTGAGCTCGGCCATGGCGAAGCTCTGGCCGAGGCAAGTGCGCGCGCCGGCGCCGAAGGGCAGGTACGAGTGCAGCTGCGGCCGCCTCCCGCCGGCGAACCGCTCCGGGTCGAACTCTGGCGCGCGGCCGCCCCACAGCTCCGGGTCCAGGTGCACCGTCGAGACCGGCACGTAGATGTTCACGCCCGCCGGCACGCGCACGCCGCCGAGGCTCAGCTCCCGCAGAGCCTGCCGCGACACCACCGCGCCGGCGGGGTACAGCCGCAGCGTCTCCTGGATCACCATCGTCAGCTGCTTCATCTTCTGCAGCGCCGGAAAGTCCGGAGCCCGGCCGCCGCCGCCGCACGCCTCCCGCGCCTCGCCGCGCACCCGGTGCTGCCACTCCGGGTGCAGCGCCAGGAGCATCATGCACCAGGCGGCGGTGGCGGCCGTGCTCTCGTACCCGGCGAAGTAGATGTTCTTGCAATTATCTACGACGAAGTCGTCCGCCGCGGCGGCGCCGGCGGGGCTCGCGCTGCGGAGCATCGCACCCAGCAGGTTGTCGCCGCCGCCGCTCTCCCTCACGGCGTCGAGTATCAGCGCGCGCACCTTCCTGCTGAGCCTCCATGCCTCCCGGTTGCTCCTCGTCGGGAAGAAGGTGAGCCCCGTCATTTCGGCGAGCAGGTTCGGCTTGGAGACGGCCTTCTGGAGCTCCCTGATCATGGCGAAGATCGTCTTGCCCTTGCCGTAGCTGCTCCCGAAGCACGCCCTGGAGATCACGTCTGCAGAGTAAGCCCTGATGTCGTCGTCGATCCTCACGTCTAGGGCGTCACCTCCATCGTTTCTGGCCACTCTGTCCTCCCAGGACCTCACCAGTGCCTGTGCCGAGTCCACCATCACATTCACCATGCCCTAGGCACATTCATGTACAGGGAATGAGTGAGATTATCTGGATCAAAATTGCATCGAAATGATCAGTGTGTCTGTAAAAAAAATGATCAGTAAACTTAAAAAAAGTTTAATAAACCTTAAAATATTAAAATAAACCAGTATGAGAAAGGCTTAGTAAATCCTACCAAATACTCTCTCCGTTCCGTTTTATAGGACGTATAATTTTTTTTTCATGTTGTTCCAATTTATAGGACGTGTTTTCAGGGATGAAGACGGGTGCGGGCAGGAGCCTTGGCATCCCCATGCTCCATGCATACTTATATGTACCCCTATATTTACTACTAAAAATCTTAAAATTTAAGGATTTATGCAAATTATTCTCAAGAACTTAAAGATTTTATGATAAAATAGTAAAGGTTTTCAAAAATTCACAAATAAACAAAAGTTTGCGTACTACAATTGTAAAAAAAATATAGAAACCCTAAAAACATGTGTACATTTTCATGTATAATAGTAGCAAAAATTCTATTTGGCCCCCACAATTTGTATATGCTTCTAACCGGTCCTCATAATTTTTTTTTTAAACGAGGGGTTTTGCCAATCCATAAATTACAAGCGCAGTTAATGCATTATTAATTAGGCTATGTTCTTTTCAGCTTAACGGCTTAACAGTTTAATAGCTTATCTACGTTTTGAAAAGACATTTGTTTTGAGTTTTTTGAGTTTGTTTTTTCGCTGTCTTGAAGGTTAAATAAAATGGCCGAATCTCGAGACTAAGTCGAGAAGCTCTTAAAATTCAATCATTTTAACCGTTCAACCATTCAGATCATCTCGAAAGAACAGAACCTTAGTGGCAATTAATTAGCACATGCCAGCTCTCCTTCATCTTTTCGAAAAATTTCATACGCCCTATAAACTGAAACGGAACCGAAACGAAGGGAGTACAAGGGATTTCATCCCGACCGTGGACAATGTCCCGACAACCCCGTCTCCCTCATTGGGCCACCTCACCCTATCTCCTCCCGTGAGGCTCTGCCTTCGCACTTGTGACTTGTGAGTCCACTCCAGAGCTGCTCTGCGAACCTTCCCGCCACCTCTTCCGGCCACCATCTGCGGCCGCCACCTCCTCTGGCCACCATCTACGGTCAACGCTGCCATCGTCATTGCGCCGCTTCGTCCCCATACTCTTGCCACCATGCTGGTCTCGTCCATCCTAAATACAACCATGATGCCGATCATCCCACAGGCACCATAAATTTTCTATCTTGCTAATATACATATAAAACATAATACTAAAATACTAGGTTTTTTACGTTGATAACAAAATATAAATTCTCAAGTTAATCAAAGAAAAAAAAAGATCTATGGTGCCGATTATAGTGGATCGGATTATAACAGTCTAGATTAAAGGAAAGAGAGAAACACATCGTCGATTATAGTGAATCAGATTATAACAACATAGATTTAAAATAGTCCACACCTACTACAAATATGAAAATAAAATAATACAAATTTGGAATATAATAATAGAAATAAGAGTCAATGCTATATTAAAATAAATAGCTCTTATCAGCAGCAATAAAAGATTACATAAGTTTATAATAAAAATAATGTCCATATCAGATTATATATTGACATAAATATAGCCGCACAAATGCCCGAGACATCCTGCTCATTGTATAATTGAAACAAGATCCAACATAGTCACCACATTAATCCAAAAACACTAGAAAATTCCACGGTAATCAGAGAGAAAAAGAAAGAACCGCACTGTTGATTATTATGGGTCTAAATTGTAGCAGCTTATATTAAAAGAATAGTACACATCCACTACGATAATAAAATAGAAGAAGTTCATATCAAATACGAGATTAGAAAAAAGAGTACAAATCAAATATGAGATTACAAAAGCAGTATATCAGATGCACAAGACAGCAAATGGCCTTTAGTCCCGGTTGGGAACAGGCTTTAGTCCCGGTTTCCCCAACCGGGGCATTAAACTCGGGACTAAAGGCCTGTGGCTTTTAGTCTCGATTCCCTAACCGGGACTATAGCCATTGAAATACCTAAAAAATATGGCAAACCTAAGACTCGAACCTAGGATCCCTAAGATTCGAACCTGGGATCTCATGCTACTTCATGACTTTCCACTCACCCTTCTAACCAACCCACCCACTTTCCACTCACCCTTCTAACCAACCCACCCACTCACACGTATTAATTACAGTAGAATATGCATTTCTTTTAAAGTTTGCTGGAACGAGCCTTTAGTAGAGTCCATGCACCAGCTGGCATGTACCTGTCTATAAAAGGTATCTTTACTGTTGTCTCCAACTGGTACTGAAAGTTTAGAATTGCTACTGTTGCATTAGTACCAGTTTCAATCCAACCGGTACTAATGTGCCGGTAAATTAGGCCATTTCTCTAGCAGTGACACGTTGCTCGTTTATTAAATTCAAATACAAAATATATTTCCATAATAAGTGCATATAATTTTCACTGCCGAGCGAGCCGAAAAACCTAAATAACTAACAGAAAAACAGGTGTCTTAGCAAAACAACGAAAACACTAGATCTGAGCAATTAAAACAGTGTACCTTGACCTTGTCGGGGAAGAACTTGGGGGCAATGAGCTTCCTGTGGTAGGCCCAGGCGTCGCCGTTGGACTTGAGGATGCCGTCGCCGAAGAGAGGCCGGTGCGTCACCTTCATGTACGAGCTCTTGCCCAGCTCCGGCGACACGCACAGGCTCATGTCCCGGACCACGTCCGCCCGGCTCACGTGCAGGAACACCATGTTCCCCACGGAATAGCTGAATATTGGGCCTGAAAACAAATTAAGATCATCATACTCAATCAATCCATTCTAATTACTTTAAGCTAGCTGGCCTAACGTAACTTCCTCTAAAACAATTTTTTTTTTCACTTTTGCTCATCATCACACAACCAAGACTTATTTAACTCTCGGTCGATTTTCTTACCTACCTGGATACTCCCGCTGGATATTTTATGTGCTTTACAGAGGTATGTGATCTACGGCCCAAAAAATCGACCGAGAGCAGTTGCGGAGTCTGGCATAAGCCTAAGTGAGAAAATAATGCTATCAGATTTGCTTATTTTGAGCTGTCCGTGTCTAGGATATAGGCTAATTTTTTCTTGCAATCACATGGGGCACCATATCTTAGCGGGCCGGGAGCCAGGGCACGAACGCAGAATCGCTGGACCCTGGCTCCGCCCCTGACAGAGAGTTAAATAAATTTCAGTTGTGTGATGTGTCAAGTCAGTCCCTTTTTTTTTTTTTTAAGAGAATGGTTTGCTACTTGCTACTTTGGTAGAAACAAGCACCGTGGCAAATAACTTAGTATAAATGTACGGTAACAAATACAATATGACAGAGATAAATAACAGGATTGCTATTTGGCAGGGGCCTGCAATTTGAGCTTTTGTGCTACCGCACAAACAAACAAGCAAAGACAAGAGTTATTTGCGGCGCGGGACACCCGCTTAAAAGTTTTAGTCTTTTAAAACATTTCTTCTGGTGAATAGAAATGTGGAACAACAATATAAATTTAGTGGAACTTTTAGTTTTTTGTTTATTATTATTTTTGTTTATTTTAGGTTTATTTTTGTTGTTTTGTTTGTTATAGATTTATTTTGTTTTCTGTTTATTATATATTTATATTGTTTTTATTATATATTTATTTTGGTTTTTTATTATAGATTTATTTTGTTTTTGTTTATTATGTATTTATTTTTGTTATAATAAACCGCAAATCGTGTTTGCCGCTTAAAAGTTTCAAGAATTTGTATTGCTTTTTCCACTTTTTCGCCATTCAAAAACGTTATATTTCGATGGAAGTTTCGGCGCCCGCACGTTTGACTAAATTGCAGGCGCCTGCAAACTAGTCTATCCCGATAAATAAACAGCGAAAATAGTCGGTTAACTAGGAAATTAGGTTTCTGCGACTGTGTGAATTCAGTCGGTCTGTGATGGCTCAGCTGGGGTCGGGATTTGGGCGTCGTCTCGACCGTCTCCATGCTCCAGCAGCCAGGAATCTTTGGACGCCGACGCGTGAAGCTCTGGATGGATCATGGCTGCAGGCAGGCGGGAGCAGGACAAGCGAGGTTGCGAGGCGCAGCCATCCCTGCCTCGCTTTTGTCTGGCCGGGAGATATCGCCGCCAAGGACAGCCGCCTTGTCGCTTCCGGGGGATCCACGTCAAGAAGCCGGGGCCCGGGGGCCGGGGAGCCACGCGACGCGACGCCGCCGACGGCGACATGGCGCCGCGCTCCTCGCCGGTGATCGCCATGCCGTTTGCTTCGAGGTGCATGCGGCCAAATTAACACGGGAGCTAGCAGCTGTGGCTTGGACTATCCTCAATTGTTAGACACAAGCTAGCTGGCATCTCTATCAATCAAGGATGCCAAGCCGTGCTTAAGGAAACCACAGGACATGGTCCTTGTAAAGACATAGCCATCACTCCATGTCAAAAATTCTTTTCCTCTTGTCCTGGAATGCCCGCTTCACACTAGATACAAGCACCCCATGGCTCCCGCTCACTATTTCCGACATTTCGGGAGCCTTGGGGGCGTGGAAGTCCCGGATTCGTCTGCCTAAGGAGAGAAAACAATACGGCATTGGGAGTTTAACCAAAACCACAAACTTTGGTCTATGGCGTGGACCATTGGATTGAGATCCAATAACGCTCTCCCTTTCATATCTTTATATCATCAGCCCAACTCCCCCCTTTCTTGTTTTGTTATGCATCATCGCCTCTTACTAAAGCTTCGCCGATGTTAAGGTTAGTGTTGGGCTAGGACTAGGAGAGGGGTTCATATATGCCCTCGTGGGCTTAGAGAGAGGCCAAGGACATGGGGGTTTGGCGGTGGGAGGCAGTGCATTGCCGGTTGCGGGTCATCGGAAGAAGGTGCGCGATAGACGCAGGATCAACACATAACAGCTTAGAGTTAGGGTGAATGAGACCAATGCTGCGGTAGGAAAAAGGATGGTGGGGCAACAAAGTGGTGAGGACATCGCTGCCTTTGGTTGGCTGCTGGCAGAGAAGAGGGTGATGATGAAGGCACACAAAACTGCTCCATCTGTAGAGGAAGAGGCAAAAGGAGGAAGAAGAATGGATGGCATCTGCATCGACTTAAATCATGCAAGATTTCAATGGACTGCACATCCCAATTCATGCCATATGTTAGCAGTTGTGTCGAGCTAAATATCTATGGGTGGCAGTGTAGGAATTTTAGAGCAAGATCAGATAATAAGAGACTTGTCTAAAGTTGCATGTACATGGGTTCATTTTTGCTCTTTTCATCTTATCCTCTAATGTCTTCCCCTCACAAGTACCTCTGTGACTTGGTCGTTTCTGGCATTTGGGATTCTGGATGAGAAAAAAGTGCCTAAGTAGGAAAAATATTAAGCAACAAGGTTTGAAGGGAAGAGAAAGCAGGAAACAGGAGAGAATCGAGGTTTCATACTTTCATTGAAAATACTCCCTCCGTTTCAAAATTTAAGGTATATAATTTTTTGACGCGGTCTTTAATACAGAACTTTGACCATTATTTGCTCTCACAATATATTATCAATAACTATAAAATTAACATCATATAAAAGTATTTTCAAATATGAATCCAACTATATGACATGCGCAACACTAAACATATATATATTTATCTTAATTTTTAGTCAAAAGTTAGAAACGTTGACTTTTCTAAATACATGCACGCCTTATATTTTGAAACGGAGGGAGTACTAGAGAGGATAAGAGGAATTAGTAGCATTTGGATCGTTCATATTCTTTGTATATCTTCTATTAGCACCACATGTCATTGGCTCATGATCAACACATCCTTAATTTATCGCTCTTGGGAGTGTCAAATCCTCGAATCCCAATTGTCATATGTTTCTTTGTTACCACCACTACAATTTCAAAGGGATTAACCATTGTCTCAGGTGATTGACGGTTCATGCACCTAGCTAATCGTGCACCTTGTATCAATAGCAACGGTACTAAAGGTAGCACAGAAAGGCGGCAAGATTGATTAGGCCGAGGATCAACCGGTGGGGACGAACAGGGGAAAGAAATCAAAGCATGGGCTCATATACACGCCACACGCCCAAGCCGAAGGCAGTCACCTGAATCAAACCATCTCGCCATATATGAAGATAATTTTACGTGCTATGTGCTCGATCGATGCGTGTTTCAATTCGATATATGTAGTGTCGCGAGCTAGTCACGTAGACTATAGGCATATATGTCCACTACTATTTTCATCCGTGAATTATCTCATTATTCTTTATCTATTTTTTAATCTATATATATATATCATATTTCTTTTCGGGGGCCTCTATTGTACTCCCTCTCAACCCCCATGGGATGAGATCATTATTAACCGTGCATCGTTCATTGTATGGCTAATTTGGGTTCGTAAGATGATATGACGCGTGCTCGCCGACGCTCACTGCTGCGCGTTCTCAGCCGCCACCGTCAGGGCCGGTCCTGGCATTCCGGGGGCCCGTGGCGAAAACTTATATGGAGGCCCCATCGATCCACCTCCTCATATATATATATGTCTATGTATATATGATCTTTTAAACACACATCATTGAAGTAATTAACATTCGATGCACAAAAATTACTTCTACAGAATACTTTAAATTTATGAAATGACAAATGTAAATTGTAATCATAAACACTTACCTGGCACTTGACATTATCTTAAAAAATTTATTTTTTCTTTTTATCTTTTTTCGCTACCGGATGGATACTTTCTCGATGACATGATATCACAAAGCACTGAAAATAAAAATAAACGCATTAAAGGATGAATTGAAAAGAACCCTATACCGTTCATTCAGTCCGTGAAAATAAATTGAAAATAAAAATAGAATACGCATAACACATACACTACGTATGAGATGAATAGATGATGGATGGACCGGACGCAGGGCACAGATCGGCAGATCGCATGGCACCAGATGATTCCGGAATTGTGAGGCACTGAGGCCGTGAGGGGCGGTGTCGGCGTCGGCGAGACGGCGATCTCCGCGAGACCGCGGCCGAGGCGGCGTGTCGGCGTGTGTCGAGGGCTCGGCCGCTAGGGGCGCTGGCCGCGCGGCGCTGCGTGGAGACCGACAACGTGATTGCGTTTGCCGTTTGTGTGGAGGCTGGGCCACAGATCGCGTGGCGTGAATCGTGATGCATGGACTCAGCAGACAGCGGCTCAGCCAAAGCCCAAAGGCCGGTGTTACGTGCAGCAATGCAGCATACATATATGCATACCTACCTGGCTGGGGGCCCCATTACGTCGGGGGGCCAGGGCGGCCGCCCCCTGCCCCCCCTAGGGCCGGCCCTGGCCACCGTGTTCATCAACCGGCATTGCTGCACGTCTTCGGCCACTAATGCCACACACTCGCCGTCGCACACCGCCACGCTGTTCTCCGGCGGCGCGATGCGTCGCGCTCGCCGCCGCCGACGCTTACGTCCTCGGCCACCACTCGCCGCCGCTGCCCCCACGGCCGCGGCGCTGCCGCCAGCGCCGCCATACGCGCCCCGACCACCACCTCCGTTGCGTCTCCCCTTGGCGGCCGCACGCTCATCGCCCGACGCAGCCATGCGTCCCCGACGACCACTGACGCTGGGCGTCCCCTCGGCCCCCCGGCAGCTGCGGCCGCAGGCTCGTCATCCTGCGACGCCATGCGTCCTCGGCCCCACAGCTACTGTGCGTCCCATGGCGTCCGCAACCATGTGTTTGTCGACCGGTCCAGTTGTCAACGAATACATGGGAATGGGCATCTAACAGTGGTGGGCGTCGACGAGGGCGGCGAGCGTAGACGGCATCCTTCTTTTCGCAAAGCAGACAAATACAACGCATGATCGTGCATTCACGCCCTTGCACATCGGGAATAAGCTATTGGAAATAGAAAATTCATCGGAAAGTAAAAGGAAACGTGGTCTCAACCCACTTAGGGGTTGAGATCTCATAAAAACCATTGGATCAGATTAGATCTATGGCCAAAAACAATTAGGGTGAGTGTTAAAAAACTCCATTTCTTTTTATATTTTTCTCTTATATTTTAATCTTGATCTGCCTTATTGGTGCAGTATTAGGCATCGTAAATGGATAAAAAAACGATAACATCTATGCACATGCTCTAATATAATCATTCATCGGATTCCTGAAAATGACAGCACTTTAAAACTGGTGATCATAATCCAGTATTTTGGTGGCAAATTAGTCGTTGGTATACTGATGGACCGAGATGAAAGAATCGTTTTTTTTGGCTGCTACGGTGTATCTACGCGCACATCGATCATTCACGCCTCAGAGATTTGATTCGGGTGGCGAAAAAGCCGGCGATCCAGCATGCACTATCACGGCGACTAATTATTAAAGATATATATATTGGAAATGTCCGCGCACTAGCGATTAATATATTTATATAGTTAGTAATGACGTTAATTCAATCCGATCACATATTATTTATTCCTTTCGAACAGGATCGGGTTTGTATATATTCCTGTACAGCCATGAAGCATATGCCTAGCTAGCATGCATGCATTGTCAGCAATCCTACTCAATTATTTCTGTACTAGCTAGCTACCATTTTTGTGTAGACAGGAAGCACACACCTCGCTGCACTCGATAAGTTTTGCAATTCTGTTCAATTATTGCCTCTAGCTAGCCGGTATACCCCCTCTGATCAAGAATCGTTTTAGGTCCAGTTCTTTTCGATTTAACGGCTTAACAGCTTAACGATTTATCTACATTTTGAAAATATATAGGCTTTGAGTTTTTTTAGTCCGGTTTTTCGCTGTTTCGGAGATGGCCTCTAACGCTTTAAAAAGCAAGTCAAACGAAATGTAACTGAATCTCGAGACTACCTCGGAAGTTCGTCAAGTTCACTATTTCAAATTATTCAAATTGCTTCTACTGCTCAGTTCAAATTTCAAAAGAATAGGGCCTTAATATCAAACGAGCAAGAAAATGCGGTCTTCATTAATAATTAATATTGAAGTTTTATTGGTAAGATCTAATAAAGTTGTAATGTCATGGAGATACTATTTTGAGATGAAAAATAAAAAAAGTACGTACCCATATTATAGTTTCAAACGTTTAGATACATGTCAAGTCGAAAAAACTTAGGTGCATGTGTATAAAGCGACATCTTAATTTATTAGGCAATGGAAAAAAGCCATTTTGGCTGGCTTCCGCATGTTATCAATTCTACGTCATACTTTTAAAAGATGTATATGGTCTAAGAGCATGTTTAATACTACTACCAACCCATTTGTGGATTATCTCATTTCTATTCATTTAATTTTTTTTACTATTACCGTATCTTTTCTCATATTTTTTTCTTATATTTTAATCTTTTCCATATTGTTATAGTGTTGGATACATCAAATGAATTCACTATTAAACATATCCTAAAAGACATCTATTCATCGACGGATGAGCATTTTCGAGTAACAAAGCGCCGAGATTAGATCGAGGATGCGTACGTCAAAATTATTTAAGATGATCGATCCATGATGTGTATATATGTAACCGTGGAGAAATCGGCCATGCATGCGTACGTATATGAAACATGTAGGTAAAGTATCCATCAAAACCCAATCAATCATGTACTAATCCATGCATACACACACGCACACGTACCGTACTCTTGCCTCCATTTCTCGTAGAAGGGGAACAGGGCCGAGCGGTAGTCGTGCACGATGCCGGCGTCGCGCCGGGGCGCCGACGACGGCGTTGCGGCGGCGTGGCGCCTCATGTCGGCGAGGTTGCCGTAAGGGAAGGACGGGCGCGGGCCGGCGATCCCTTGCCGCCTGAGCTCGCGGCGAGCCCTCTCCGGCGTCAGCCAGAGCACGCGGTAGAGGCAGAGCCCCAGGATGCACAACGCCGCCAAGCACAGGCTCGCCGCCAACTTCGCCGCCGTGATCTCCATGGCCGCAGCCGCCTCCGCTCCCATCTCTCGATCTCTACCCTCTCTCTTTGCAGTGAGTGTGCTGTGTGCTATAAGGTTGAGTTGATATATCAAGTGCGAGGGAGAATGGCATGGATGGAATTGTAGGGAAGATGTGGGGGGTACGTGTAAGCCTTGTAGGTGCATGGTGGCGAGCGCTAGAGTCCAAGCGCCAACTTTAATTTGGACGGGCCGGGATGGCCGCGCCGCGAATCATGAACAAAGCACACGATAAAGAGACTTATCGCCACCAACAATCATGGTAGAATATTGTGCGCTTCAACGGTGAAATTGATTTCTAATTAAACAATCATAAATAGCACCTAAATAACACATATAATGGACAAATCAAATATTCTACCTAAATAAGCACACGATAAAGAGCCTTATCGCCACCAAGTCACCAACAATCATGGTAGAATATTGTGCGCTTTAACGGTGAAATTAATTTCTAATTAAACAATCGTAAACAGCACAACACATATAATGGACAAATCAAATAACGGTTTTGCTCAATGGCGATCGCTCGGGCATAGATTCACCCGTCCAGCGATCGCTTCGTTCTTCTCCATTGCGAGCAATTTGGAGGGGACGAGGAGGAGGAGGAAGAAGGGAGCGCACTCGCCGCCGCCGAGCTCCCCCGTCGACCTCGCCCTCGCTGCCGCCGAGCTTCGCCGCCGTTTGGTTAGGGTTAGGGAACATTTGGGTTCCCCGGGTTTAGAGGAGGTTGGGAGGGTTGGCCCGGCGGTTGGGTGGGTTCGTTAGGCGGCGGCGGGCGCCAGCCGTGAGCCGTGAGGGAGATGGCGGTCGGCGGTGGATGGGGATCAAGCGGCGCCGGCGAGGTTAGGTGGGCGGTGAGGCGCGGCAGAGGAGGTTAGGGTGGCGGAGCGGCGGGTGGCGGGCGCCACGCCGCCGGGCGGGGAAGGAGGCGGCGGGCTGGGCGTGAGGAGCGGAGCGGATCGGGAGATGAAGGGATCTGGTTAGGGTGAGGCGCCGCCGCCGGGCGGTTGCCGGAGACGGCGGCGGGCGGAGGTGCGCGGAGCGGATCGGGGAGACGAGGGGATCGGGAGACGGGCGCTGGCTCGCCAAATGGGCAGATGGTCAAGTTGTCTTTGGCTGTTGGATCAAGATCCAACGGCGGAAAAATCGCCGCTGCTGGGGCCCGCATAAAGCGATCGCCACGAGACATTCCCATCAAATAATGTATCGCTAATTAACAGTAGCATGTTTTTATTTTGACGAAGAAAGCTTTATTGATCTTATGCAATTATATCAAGATGATACAATCACGATAATACCACTCCCGAGCTCTGCATAGCTAGGATGCACAGAGCCTACGATTATTAAAGAAAAAACAACATAACGACATATATCATGCCGCAGTAAGTTACAACACACGACTTAATCTTCGAAACCGTGCACCACCATAGAAATACTTGGACTACGAGAAGATCCTCCAAAATCAACGCTTCTAGGAAGGAAGCGACAAGAATGCGCGTTGCCGCTGCTATAATCCAACCAGTAAAAGCAGACCATAGGTTTGCACCTTGCAGATAAAAATTATCGAACTCCAGACAATGCTTTCAACAAGGGAGTGACAAACAATGTCACCATTGCCAGATACAACCAACTAAGGCGAGGTCTAAGGATTTCTCCCCGGAGTCGAGAACCAGTACCAAAAGGCACCACCAAATCGAAGCCCCCCAGTGCTGCCTCCCCAACCTTTACGAGACAGTTGCCGCCATACCTCCCAGCCTTGGAGAAGTGTAATTGGCCACGAAACTCCGCGACTTGTATACCTTCTTGAGACGACAATGTTGCGAAATAGCCAATGGGCACACACCTAAAGTCCGTAGGATCCATCTGAAGACGGAATGAGTCACCCAGGTAAGTGATTTCGTGAGTCAATGCCAAAGTCATGACTCTGGTCTCTAGTCCAGTATTGAATTGGAAGCCACTGCATAAAGATTAAGACGTCGTTGCGAGAAGTAGCCGCTCAACTATCCACGATCAGCAAGACGAACAGTCAGATCACCCATGGGATCAACCCGTCACGCCTGATAGATTTGGATGGAAAAGGACAGGAGGAACGCCGCCGTGCCGCACCGGCACCACGGCGGCCACCGCATCGTCACCGTGATCTCCACGAGAATGGGTCCACGCGCTTGCCGCAGCAACACCGCCTCACCGCAGCCTGCACGGCCACGCCGGCGGCCACCGCGCCATCACCACGGCCGCCATGGGCAAGGGCCACACAGTCACCGACGTTGGTGATGGCCACAGCGTCGTCACCGTGATCGCCACGAGAATGGGTCCACGCGCTTGCCGCAGCCACACCGCCTCACCGTAGCCTGCGCGGCCATGCCGGCGGCCACCGCGCCGTCACCACGGCCGGGCAAGGGCCACAGTACGGTCGCCGACGTTGGTGGCCACAGCCATCACCTGCTCGACCGCAAGCTGACTTGTCCTGGCGCCGTGCGACCATAGCGCCTCGCCGCAACTCGCGTTGCCACACCGTCTTGCATAGATCGAAGGAGGAAGGGAGAGGGAAGGAGAAGGAGGCCCGCCTTGAGACCGGCTATGGCCACCGCGGCCGTTGGGGGCGGTGACGAAGCTATGGGAGCCCTCGGTCGCCTGGATCGCTGATCCTTTTTTTTCCGGATAGGTATGATGTATATGGATTAGCAATAATGGGAATGTATAACACGAAAAAGAATAGGTACCTCATAAACCTAGGTACAAAGCAAAATATCCATCCACCGAGATGCCAAAGATGTAAGAAAATAAAGCACCAGCATTCATGTACCCAGAGTGCTCATGGTGTCCTCAGGCAAACTAACAACTCAAAAAAAAAAAAAAAAGAACAACACGACAAAACAAACAAAGAAAATGCGCACGGACAAGCACAATTTTAAGAAAAATGGATAGTTTGCTCCTATCTCACCTTGTCGCGACCAAGCTCGCACACCTATATATGTTGCGAGCGAGTGATTAGTTGCATGAAAGGATACACATGCCCTTGTCCTATCGCAACATACATTGGTTGTATCGCTATCTCCATGCATGTCGGATAAAAAATATTTTAACTATCCTAGGAGGACCTGTATATGATGGATATCGATTTTTTTATGCTGAGTTCCCGGCTATATAGCTTAACACACAGGCCTTATTTGTTTGAGCTGAAAATTGCTAAAAACTTTAATTTGAAAAAGTTGTGACCAGTCGAAATATGTTTTAAAGAGTTTAAGAAACTATGAAAAAATATTTTATAAACTCTCAAAAAACTATTTAAAACCTCACAACAATGGCTACAAAGCATTAACAAATCTTAATTTAATTTAATTTATTTAGTTTAAACTGAAACAAACAAAGCCATAGTCAACATAGCAAGCCCATGCGTGGACAAAGTCTTAATTAACAGGAAATGCATGCTCAGTCTATAGATGGCCAGATGGGCCGGCACGAAAGCACGACGTTTTGGCTCAAAGATGAGCACGGCCCAAGACGATTTTAGCGGGCGTGCCGCCCGACATTAACGAGGCGTGCGTGTGTTTAGGTGAAGGCCCGCCGCAAGAGCATGGCAAGATTATTTTTTTAGTTTCCATTTATTACAAGTATGCACAAATATATGCATAGGTTATAACAAACACAAAGAGAGTCAAGTCCTAGTGGTTAGTGGGGGAGTGATAAGGTCCCCAGACCTAGGAGGTGTTGAAGCATCAGAATTTATTCGCGAAGAAAATTTGACCCCTGAAGGGACTTTGTTGGAGATGGTCTTATAAACCTAGGCAACGAAAGAATGCCACTGCGTCCAATCAAAACGAGTCCGAGAATTGTTGAAACTAGCGGCTCAGCAGACTCATGTTGGTGTATCCGAGAAAGGTGTGCTTAGCAAACTTTGATATTAGATGTTAGACGGATTTAATTAAGCTAATAAATCCCAGCAAAGTGCCCTCGAGCAAGCGAAACTAGTAGCTAAGAGCATCCCCAACAGTCATCTTTAATATTATAGCAGATATGGAGGGATTGCTGGAGAAAAGAATCTTTTAGTGTGTAGTGTAAATTGCGAACGGATTTTTAGAGGATGGATAGAGGGGACCTATCGGCACCCGATTTACAAGATCGGATTCCACCTGTGTAATCACGTACTAGTCCCAAGGATCATGGCTAGTACAAAGTACACACAGTAATACAGAAACGGAACATTGCCAAAGATCTGATTATTACAAAAGGAAACATAGTCCAGTACAGACACAAACAACGGCTCGCAGGCCGCAAAGCAGAGTACATGGAGATACAGACCTAATACAATATCTAGAAGTTTATCCATCCCACAGGCACGAGGGCTGTAGGAACGCGCAACCCTAGTCGTCATAGTCTTCCTCGAAAAACGCCTCCTCGTCGTAATCCGAGTCCTCTCCCACGAACGGCGGGCCATACTTGGATAGACCAGCTGTTGAAATTTTGAAAAGAGAGGGGAGAAAAACGAGGGTGAGTACAAATGTACAAGGAGAGCTTAGGACATTTTACGGAAATGTATTTATTAGCTTAGTTTTGGCAAAGCAGTTTTGGAAATAATAAATCTTAACATTTTCTTTGGACTCTTCTCAAACGATTCTCGCCACTTGGCCTCAGTGCCATAGCGAGAACAAAATCCTTTCTCATTTTCCTTTCTCAAAACGGTTAGGTCCATTCCACACGACACTTTCCGGTAGGCCGACCACCAATCCGGAATGTCGCCAGTGGCACCTAACTCAAACGAAATCCTTCTCAAATCCTTTACTCATCTCAAATTCTTTGTTTAAAACCTTTTCTAAATTGGTTTTAAAAATGAATAGCTACCATATAATCAGTCCCTTCTCACGCTCATAACCACAAGCACGGCTATCATGATAGTTTTGACTCTGCAGAGTGGGTACGCCTTACCCTCGAGAGGCTACGCACCTAGACGGTGTTTCGCCACAAGACCGCCAACCACGAGGGCCAACGATCGGGCCCGTCCCATACTGGGGCTCGAGGTCGTACTGTTATGGCTTGGTTCATAGGATCATAGGATACACAGTCCTTAGACTAGGAGAGAGTTGATATTTTAGCCCAGTCTTCAAAACGGTGCCGCACTGCACCAACCGACAAATATCTCTCCCTAGTCGGAAGGTTTTTGGGATAAGAGGAAAATCATTTCCTACTAAGCATCACCCTTGGTGCGCTATCTTTAAATCACCCTTTTCCCAAATATTTCTCAACAACATTCTCCTTTCACACAAATGATTGAATCAATCCGCATAACAGATTTTTAAGCATTTATCCTACCACAACAGAGTATATAAAATGAGCAATTTATATATATTTTAGTCTTAGGTTTAATCCTACCATATCTCTTACCTTTCTATTCGGCATGATACCCAAGTCTAGAAAATACGGCATTTAACATTTTTAAACTTAGTATGCATATTTTCAAGTCTAGTAAACATTTTCTAAATAACCAAAAATGGCTTCACAATATAGTCAAGGGGGACTTGCCTTGATCGGTTCCGGGAAAAATGAAGGGGACGTCGTCGATCGGGTCTTCGGGGGCTTGACCTTCTAAACGCGCACACGCATATGCAGGGCAATACAACAACCATAAGAACCATACTTTATGCCATGTTGTTTTTAAGTAATGGAAAATGCAGCAACTTTAATGCTGTCGGGGATAAAATCACGGCCCATTGCCATGGCCCACTCCCTGACGGCCCAATCGAACAGCCTCCTCGGGACTGGCTCCCTAGAAGGTTCTATCAGGTCCGTGTGCATCCTGCCGAACAGCTTCTTGGCTGGCATGGTGCGTAATGGCTTAAGATTCGTGTTTGAGTCCGACTCGAACAAAAGTTCTGCACGGCTACGTGAAGACCCGGACGTAGTTTCTCGGATTGGAGCAGACGTCGTGATCCCAAGAATTGGAGTATACCTTATCTACCTCGGGATGTATTTGGCATGTATCGAGTTTGTTACGGACTCTTCGTCAGCCCGGCTCGATTATCCCTCGGTAGGTCGGTTGTTCAACGCTATATAAACAAGGCCCCTACGGCGTGTAGAGGGGCGAACATCATCGAATCGACGACTTCACGACCTGAAGCCAAGATCTAAAGAATATTACTTCCTGTACACACATATTCTCGCCGAGACCTGTTCGTCTCGTCGAGTTCCCTCTTATAATCCTCTTTGATATAAAGAAAGGCTGGACATAGGGTTATTATCTTCCCGGAGAGGCCCGAACCAGGATAAAAACCCTGTGTCCCCCTGTTGCTCGTTGATCGTCGTTTGCCTTGCCCAGCAGTGCCTTCTATCTCCCTTTTCAAGAACCTTAGTTGACTTGGAACCGATATCCCAACCATCGACAGTTGGCGCCGTCCGTGGGGATCATAGTAGATCAAGACTGTTTGAGCATGTTAAACTCTTTCAGCGACTAGGAAAATCTTCCTGAGGGCTACGACCCAGAAGGACAGGATGTCACATCCCCTATCAGATCGGATCGATCTCTTCGATTTCGATCGCCTTCTAGATCTGGGACAGAGCTCTCCGGATAAGTTCCGGAGATGGTCTTAGATCACACTCCCGTCATTGACGATGAATACGGAACCGACGATCTTTACGCTGGTTTAGATCTTTCGGATTCCAAGGCTATGTCGGTCGATTTCTCCTGTGGCGACACAGTGGTGACACCGTCTAGTGTGCCAGCACACGGCCGTCGCAGCGTTTACATGGCCGGCGCAAAAACCTCAGGGGATCCTGCGTCGGCCGCGGCGACTGACGAGATCGGTCAGTCCAATTCTGCTCGGCATCAAGATGGAGCTGCGCCGGCAGCTCGCGAGCAAGATGTTGTTCGCCGCAGTCTGGACATCTAAATTAATCAGACCTTGGCACAGATTCGCGACCAGCGCAAGCGACAACGGCGCGACCCCCGGCAGATGTCCTACCTGTTCGGGTTGAATCCCCGCGTGACCAGACCCCGGTCGGGCAAAATGCGGATGCTTCAGGGATCCTAGGACCCCTAGATTAGAGTCGGGAACGACTTCAGGCCATGGCAACGATGATCAGATCCACCAACCAGGCCGACCACGCCCGCATGGGCGACGCTGTTGCTTCTCACCTAGAGCGACTGGCTGAAGGCTTTAAATCCATAGGTGAAGTTAACACCTCCTCCAGGCAGTGTAGTCAGCCTGCCCGGAAAGACTCGGACAGCGAGCACTCCGATCGATCGCGTGAACCTCGTCACCGTCAAAGGACAACTCGCTACGAGCAAGCTTCCCGTGGTCGACAATGCTCGCCGAGCCCCCATGGTCGCCGCGACCACAGGGGCAAGCGGGCGCGCAACGATCACGGACGATCCCCTCGGGAGGAGCGCATAGTGGCGACCACGAGGAAGGAGCGCGGAGGATTGTCTCGGAGAGAGTTTCTCCAGGCAGAATCTTCCTGTTCAACAAGAGTTCCTCCGCGCAACAGGACCAATGTCTTCTCAAGACTAGGTTCTACAGGAGAAGGTGGTCGGGCGTATAGCCTGGGCTGCAAGGCTTTCGTTGACGAGCTCCACGCTGTCAGGTGGCCTTCCAAGTTCAAACATGGCCACGTGGAGAGGTACAATGGGACTCAAAACCCAGAGGAGTTTCTTTCCATTTACGCTATAGCCATCATGGCAGCCGGAGGTGACGAGCTAGTCATGGCTAACTACCTTCTGACTGTCCTTGAAGGTGTTGCTCGGACGTGGCTGTTCAATCAGCAGGAAGGTTCCATCCACTCTTGGGACCAACTTTGTGACGCTCTGATCGCCAATTTCTAGAGCTGTTACGTGGGTCTGGGCAAGGAGGACGATCTGCACCAGATGATCCAGATGAACGATGGGACCCTCCGCAACTTCGTAAAGCGTTTCATCAAGATCCACAACACGATCCCGAACATCTCGGATGAATCTGTTGTCCGCGCTTTCAAAAATGGTGTCCGCGACGAGCGGCTCATTTAGGATCTCGAGATCAATGAGACCTGGACAGCCAATGACCTGTTCAAGGCGGCTGACTGCTATGCCAATGCGGCAGAGCGTGTTCAGTATAAGAAGGCGTTTGACAAGGGCGAGCTGCCCGCCCAGTCTGGTGTGGATGAGAAAAAGAAGAGCAGCAACAATTCTGGTGACAAGAAGTCCCAGAAGAAAAAGAACAAAGGTGCGCAGGATAACACTGTCGCCGATATAGATCGCGCACCTCCTACCAAGGACGGGCAGAAGAAATCCAACAATAACTACAAGGGTAAGAAGCCCGCCCAGAGAGGCAATCAAGGCAAGAAAAGTCCGAGTGACCGATATTGCCAGTTCCATCAGAACTACGGCCATGATATACGCCATTGCAGGACCTGGGCTGTAAAGCTTGAGAAGTTCTACAATGGCAAAGGCCACATGCCCACCATGCCCGAAAAGGGTGATGCTGGCAAGGACAAGCGCCAAGCCGATGGTGGTGATCGGGACTATGAGGATGACTATCCAGAGCCCGTGAACCACATAGCCGTGATCTTTGGCGGCTCCTCGGCATATCCCTCTCGGCGTAGCCTCAAGGAAGCTGCTCGGGAGGTCCACAACGTCGAAAGGGGTAAACCACAGCCCGAGTCAATGAAGTGGACCGAGATCTCCATCTCCTTCTCCAAGGAGGATTGCCCCATTGGGATGACCAAGCCGCAGCGTCTCCCGCTGGTGGTCGCTCCGACCATCAGCAACGCCAGAGTCGGGCGTGTCCTGATCGATGGCGGGAGTGCGCTGGACTTGCTTTCAGCAAAAGTGTTGAACGAGATGCAGATTCCTCGCTCCAAACTCAAAGAGGTCGCGATGCCCTTCTACAGGATTGTTCCAAGAGAAGCTGTTCGGCAGCTGGGGCAGATTGTTCTGCCCGTTACTTTCGGCAGCCCAAACAACTTCCGGACAGAGTTGATCACGTTTGACGTGGTCGACTTTCCATCTGCCAACAACGCGATCTTGAGCCGGCCATCTCTTGGAAAGTTCATGGCCGTGTCCCACCATGCATAACATTGCGTGAAGATTTTGGGCCCTAGCGGCGTCATCACGGTCAAGGGCAACTACAAGGCTGCTCTAGATTGCGATGAGCAATCCCTTGCCCTGGTCGACCAGCTTCCACCGCGCGGTCCCGATGTGCCGCAGACCAAGTCTGCCCGTCCCAAGGTTTCTCTCCAGTCAGGCGGAGAGACCAAGGAAGTTCCGCTGTCGCTTGACGATCCTTCCAAGACAGTTCATTTGGGGGCCAATTTGGACCCCAAATAGGAAATCGAGCTCATTGCTTTCCTCCGAGCTAATGCAGACGTGTTTGCCTTGGAGCCGTCTGACATGTCCGGGGTCCCAAGGGAGGTTATCGAGCACAAACTGGCAGTCCGGCCGGACAAAAAGCCTGTTTGCCAGAAGCTTTGTCGCTTTTCGGATTTCAAGCAGGGGGTCATCAAGGATCAGCTTGGTAAGCTGCTCGCCGCTGGTTTCACCCGCGAGGTTGGATCACACCGAGTGGCTGGCCAACCCTGTGATCGTAAAGAAGAAAGACGGCAAGTGGTGGATGTGTGTCAACCACACAGATTTGAACTCGGCTAGCCCTAAGGAAAATTTTCCACTGTCTCGCATAGACCAGCTGGTTGACGCGACTGCGGATGCCCATCTTTGAGTTTTTTCGATGCTTACTCCAGTTATCACCAAATAAGCATCTCCCCCGAGGATGTAGAGAAAGCTGCCTTCATTATCCCCTTCGGCACTTTCTGCTACACGACCATGTCTTTCAGTCTGCGCAACGCTGGTGTCACTTTCCCAGATCAGCGCGGAAGGAACCTGGAGGTTTATGTCGACGACATAGTTGTAAAGAGCAAGTATGCTCCAGATCATGTAAAAGACCTGGCCGATACCTTTCGTAATCTCACCAGGCACAGAATTAAATTGAATTCAGAGAAGTGTACCTTTGGTGTTCAATCCGGAATGTTGCTTGGCTATGTCATAGGTTCGCAAGGAATTTCTGCTAACCCTGAAAAAATCGAGGCCATTGAAAACATGCAGGCTCCGACTACCGTTAAGGAAGTCCAGAGCCTAATAGGACGGATGGCTGCCTTGAGCAGGTTTATTTTCCGTCAAGGCAAACGTGGGTTGCCCTTCTTTAAGGCCCTGCGCAAGCACAATGTTTTGGAGTGCACAGAGGAGGCCGACAGATCTTTCCAAGATCTAAAGCAATACCTGTCCAACCCACCTGTCTTGACTACCCCGCGACATGGCGAACAACTTTTGTTGTATTTTGGCTGCACGCCACAAGCGGTGGGAGCGGTCTTGACGGTGGAAAGGGAAGGCATCCAGCGGCCAATCTATTTCGTGAGCGAGGTACTTCACGGATCAAAGGAGCGTTATCCTGAAGTCCAAAAGTTGCTCTACGCCTTGCTCATGTCCTCCAAAAAGTTTCGACATTAGTTCCAGGCGCATCAAATACTGGTCCCGACCAAGTTCCCTCTGGGCGAAATCCTATGGAACAAGGAAGCTGGCGGACGTATAGCTAAGTGGGCAATGGAGCTAGCAGAATTCAACATTATGTTCGCTGCCCGAACTGCTATTAAATCACAGGTCCTGGCTGACTTTGTCGCTGAATGGACTTGCCCGCCCAAATCCCAGGAAGCTCCCGAGCAACCTAAAGAAACCCCTTGGACCATGTTTTTTGACGGCTCGCGCACTGAAAACTCGGGGGCTGGTTTTGTTCTCATCTTCCCTCAAGGAGAGAAACTCCAGTATTCTATCCAACTACACTTTGCGGCGATTAACAACGCCATGAGTACGAGGCCTCTCTCGGGACTAAGAGCGCAAGTCGCCGGCGCTTCAACGGCTAAGCGTGAAGGAGATTCACAGCTAGTCATCAATCAGATAAACAAGGAGTATCAGTGCTGCGATGACTCAATGGCGCGATAGCTGGTTGAAGTGATGAAGTTGGAGCGGCACTTTCGATTCTTCGAGGTGCTCTTCGTGCCCAGGAAGGACAACTTCTTGGCGCATCACCGCCCAAGTTTGATCTCACGCTAACTCGCTTCCGCAGGGTGCTCGTCGAGCACCTTTATAAGCCCTCAATCACGTCTTCGGACAAGGCAACAGAGACAGGTGGTGTTGTCTCGGTCATCGAAAGGTGCCGCAGACCGACAACGCCATTTGTCCCAGACCTTTGCGATGGGACCGCCTCGACGACGGCCGAAGCGTTCCCGACATATAAGGCGTGCTAGTCCATACAAGCTTGTGGTCGGCATCCTTTACCGGCAAGGTGCTCTGGGAGTTCTCTCCAAGTGCATCTTGCAGCAGGAGGGTGTGTTCCTTCTTAGGGACATACACGAGGGTGCCTGTGGTAACGACGCCTTCTTCAGGACTCTGGTCGGCAAAGCGTTTCGCATGGGCTATTACTGGCCCACTGCGTTACAAGATGCCCGGGATGTGGTAACTAAGTGCAAGGCATGCCAATTTTATGCTCGGAAGGCCCATAAGCCCGCCCAAGAGCTCGAAACGATTCCCCCATCATGGCCTTTCTCCACATGGGGTCTGGATCTGCTCAGCCCTTTTCCCAAGGGGTTCAAGGGCTGCACGCACTTGCTCGTCGCCATTGACACTTTTACAAAGTGGACTGAGGCCGAACCTGTGTCATCTCTTCACGCCAAAACGGCTGTCCGCTTCTTCAAAAGCAATGTGATCACGCGCTTCGGGATTCCCCATAAGCTGATCACCGATAACGGTCCCCAGTTCAGAAGCGAGCTATTCTAGAAATACTGTGAATAGCTGGGCACCAAGCTCTGCTTCGCCTCTGTGGCACATCCACAGAGCAATGGAGCAGTCGAGCGAGCTAACGGACAGATAGTCCAGGGTATCAAACGGCGAGTGTTCGCTGCACTTCCTCTGGGCCGTTCGCACTACGCCCACCGCATCCGGAAACTCCTTTCCAAGCGGGTCACGGTGCGAAGCCATCTTGCCCGCCGGTAGTACCCGCTCGCTTTCAAGACGAGCTCGGTCAACATGGTTGACGCAGAGCAAGAGCGCTTGCTCGAGCTCGACCTCCTCGAAGGCACACGCGAACGGGCACAAATTAGAATGGCGCGCTACCAGCAAGATCTTCGCTGGCACGCTGCCAAATCTGTTCGACCAAGGGCTTTGAAGGTGGGCGACCTCGTTCTGCGCCGCGTCTAGAACCTATCCAATGCCAACAAGTTAACTCCCCGTTGGGAGGGCCCATTCACGGTCGTTTTTACTGCTCGCCCGGGGCTGTTCGCTTGGCAATGGAGGACGGGAGAGAGCTTACCAGCACTTGGAACATCGACCAGCTTCGTAAGTTCTTTGTGTAGGTCTTTTGTTTGTTTCCCTTAGCTTTGCGCTTTTGTCAAACTTCGCGCCTTTGTTCGTCCAAGTCTCTCGGGCTGCCATGTAAAGTTCAATCCAACAAACAGTGAATGCTCGCGGCCCCCTGTGGCCCTTTTCACATCTTGTCTACTACTTTCTCTCTGGTAACACTTGATGGCTGCCCGGTCTTGCGAACTTTTGGCTCCGCGATCTTCAGGATTTTCCTGCCCGTATCTAGTTTCAGGAAGTTCCTAAACTCAGGGTTGCGTAACACGGCTTTTCGCCTAGCGGCTAAGTCTGCTCTCGTAAGCCCGCCGCGGCAGAGGCACTTACCACGCTTAGCACAACCACTTGGCAAAGCCTGCTCTAGTAAGCCCTCCGCGGCGGAGGCACTTTCCTTGTTCGGTTACCCTACGAATCGCCTAACTTACGTTGATGAGTAGTTCATGGAATGAGTTGATCAGGATGCGGGTGTCACTCTAACTCTCTACGAACGTGCTTGAATTCGTAATCTTAGGTCTTCAAGCATCGTCCGTACCGGGGGCTAGGGTGTCGCTCTTTTGCTTGTGCACCTATTCGAGTTTGCAAACTCAGCTTTTCGATCAGATGCACAACGGGGGGCTGGGAGTTAGGCTGGCGTTCTAGTGTTTTTCCTAAAACTTTCTAGCGCTGTTTCGCTTTGATCTTAGTTTCCTGTTCGTTCTTGTCTTTTTGCTGCTCTTTTTTTCAGGGAAAAAGTAAGTCTTTATTTACACTAACAAAAGTTTACAGGTACAAGGCCCTTTCGGGTATCGCCCTACTACTACTTAGAAGCAAGCTGCTCCTTTAGCTCCTCAATCTCTAACTTGAGGCCCAGGACTTCCCCTTGGGCTTTGATCCCTTCTCTGACTTCAGCTCGGAGACGTTCGGCTTCCTCCTTGCTGACTGTCTTGTGCTTGGCCTGCTCCTTGGCCTCTGCACGAAGGGCTTCGACCTCCTCGGTCTTGGCTCAGACTCCTCCTACGACTTTCATTACGACTTTGTGTCGTCACGATCTTGAGCTGCTCGGCCAGCTCGTTGACCCTTTTTTCGGCGGTGTTCGCCCTCACGGCTAGCCCACGAAGCTCCTCGGCCTCTTCCTGTGATACCCATGGGGTAGAGATCTTCTCCTAGAGTGCCGCAGAAGACTGCCTCTCCTCGTCCAGCTGGGCCTTCAGCTCCTTCACCTCCGCCGAGAACCGGTTCCGGCTTTCGGCCGCGGCCATGAGCTCTTCCTCAAGCCACCTCGTGCGGCACTGATTCCGGAAAGTCCCTTGAATGGCGTCGTGCTCGAGGGGCAATACCTGAGTGAGAGAAGAGCAAATCAGTTATATCGGGCTGCTACTAATATAAACGAAGAAGTTTTGGTTTAAGTCTTACCTCTTGAAGCCTTTGCTTCAAGTTCAGGTGTAGGCGCCTCCCAAGCCCGCGGGTTGCGAAGCCCCGGCTGCTCGAAGCGGTCACAGCGCGCTGCTCCCTCCGCTTCTTCTTCTCCTTGCGGGAGCGACGGGCGATTGTCTTTCACCCTCAAGCTCCTGTCCTTCCTGTTGTTCCTCTGCCCGATCGCTTTCGAGCAAGATCGGCGTCGCTCTGTTCGGCGACGTCGGTGTCGCCGTGGACAGGGCAACTTGTTCGCCCTGCTCGTGGCCTTCCCCCTCCTCCCTAGCGGCAGGTCTTTCGCCTTGCTCGCCAGTGATCTCCATCGCCATAAGGATGAGCTGTCCCTACGACGAAGTGCCCGGTGGGACCGCCAGCTCGATCTCGCCCCGGGCAGCCGGCAGAGCCAAAACTTTGGCCTCGCTTTCCGTGGCGCCGCGCCCCGCTTCTTCGGGTTCCAGCCTCTCTACCGTGCTCTTAAGTGCGTCGATCTGATCGGTGGAGCCCGGCGGAAGCGCAGCCCACGCTGCCAACTTGTCCTTGAGGGCGAGCAGTCTCGTTGCTCGTGACGCACCGTGTAGGTGTTCGGGCAGTAGAGACCACTTGATTGCCGCGTCCACATCGTCCATGGCGAACTCCTCCAGGGCGGCTGATGAAAAAGAAATTCGTTAGGTCCTGCGCGGTTTGGTAGAATGTAAAGGGAGAGCCTCGCTATTACATACCTACCGCAGGGAACTTGACCTTCTTCTTCGCCCCTTGACGGAGCTTGCACCTCTTGCTTGGGGGCTTCGGAGGTTGTTGGCTGGGCTGACCACGAGTCCGTAACGAACTCGATGCACGCCAAATACATCCCGAGGTAGATAAGGTACACTCCAATTCTTGGGGATCACGAGGTCTGCTCCAATCCGGGAAACTACGTCCGGGTCTTCAAGTAGCCGTGCAGAACTCTTGTTCGAGTCGGACTCAAACACGAATCTCAGGCCATTACACATCATTCCAGGCAAGAAGCTGTTCGGCAGGATGCACATGGGCCTGATAGAACCTTCCAGGGAGCCAGGCCCTAGGAGGCTGTTCGATTGGGCCGTCAGGGAGTGGGCCATGGAAATGGGCCGTGATTTTATCCTCGACAGTTAGCCCCCGAGACTCAAGTGGAATATCTCACTAGAGTAGGGTCTTCCTCTTGAGACTCTAGGTCAAGAAGAGGAAAATTTTGCTGCTACACTTGTCCGGGACCGAACAGGTTACGATTCCCCCGAACAAGACTTGTCCGGGACCGAACAGGTTACGATTCCCCCGAACAAGACTTGTCCGGATCAACAAACTCCGCCAAAGGCCGAAAGCAACTCATAAGCGCCGAACAGAAAACACATCTGTCCGAGCAGAGTACCCAGCCGTCAGTGCAGAAACCGAAAAATATAACCGTTGGCAGATTCCAACGGTAACTTCCGCTGCGCAGTGAAAACAGGCGATCGTTTTTACCTAGCCGTTGCAGTAAAAAACTAGCCGTTTTGTGACAAAAAACCGTTGCAGAGCTGCTCGGATTAGGCCTACAAAAAGCACCCAAGCTGCTCGCGGCTTGCGACTTCCATTCTCGCGCGTCTTCCCTTCCCAAGCCCTATTCCAACAGCACTTAGCATCAAACAGCCACACTCCACCTCCAAATCTGCTCGCCAACCCTGGGGATTGCCATGGCCAAATTCTCAGGCACTAGCATGACCGAGGAGGACCTGAAGATCTTAGAGGCAGAGGGTCACATCGACGCCGGCATGCAGATGGAGGCTGCTCGGGGAGGAGGAGATGCCGAAGCCGCTCGAGGATGAGTTTGTCAACTTCGAGTAGTTCGCCATATTTGGGTTGAGGTCTCCCGAAAGCGATTTCGTGGAGGCCTTCCTGAACATCAGCGGGTTGGAGGTCGCAAACCTCAATCCCAACTAGTTCCTTCAGATGGCCGTCTTCGCACACCTGTGCGAGGGCTATCTGAGAGTCGATCTATTGGTGGGGCTGTTCCTTCACTACTACACAGTGACGAGGAGCAGCTTCGTCGCCTCCGGACTTGGGTGCTACTACCTCAAGCTCCGGGCAACCGCCGACGACGCCGTTCCTCGCCCACCGCCGCCGACTCCATGGGCGCTGTGGTGGATGAGGTGGTTCTACACCAGAGAAGCGACGACAAGAAGTTTATCTTCACCGGCAGCGCCGTGAAGGAATGCAAATGCCTCGCCGGAACTCGTCTGACGAGGAGTGGTACTTGACCCGGAAGATCGCCTTCCTCGTGGGCCTCGGGCTCACGCAGGTGGAGATCATCCGGACTTCGTGGCCAACAGATCTGTCTGTCTGCGGAAGAGGTCCTACCCTTCTACAAGATAGAAGGTCGAGGACATCACCAGGAGAGCACGGTAAGTCCTTAAACACTTAACCTTTCTTGGTGATTTCATCCAACAGAACTAAGGCTTTCTTCGCTTCGCAAAGGTAACCCACCGACGATGGGTGACCGAAAGGTGTCGACGCCATGTTGAAGGCTGCCAGGAAAGATACCGAGGTAACTTACGCAAAACCCCATTTGATTTGCCAGACTTACACGACTACGACACGCTAACATTCGCTTCCCAAATATGAAGGACGAGCAACTGATACTCGGCGGGATCGTCGAGGAGCTCTCTGAGTCCGACAAAGAGGGAGCGAGGAAGGGCAAGGGCAAGGTGGCCAAGAAGCCCAAGGTGGCCGCTGCGCCGATTGCCAACTATCGACGATTGGGATATCGGTCCCAAGTCAACTAAGGTTCTTGAGAAAAGGGAGATAGAAGTCCTGCCGAGCAAGGCAAACAGCAATCAACGAGCAACAGGGAGACACAGGGTTTTTATCCTGGTTCGGGCCTCTCCAGGGAGATAACAACCCTACGTCCAGCCTTTCTTTATATCAAAGTGGATTACAAGGAGGAAACTCAATGAGACGAACAGGTTTCGACGAGATTATGTGTGTACAGGAAGTAATATTCTTTAGATCTTGGCTTCATGTCGTGAAGTCGTCGATCCAATGATATTCGCCTTTAGGTCGTCTGATCTTGGCGTATCTGGCCCCTCTGCACACCGTAGGGGCCTTGTTTATATAGTGCTGAATAACCGACCTACCGAGGGATAATCGGGCTGAGCTGACCACGAGTCCGTAACAAACTCGATACATGACAAATACATCCCGAGGTAGATAAGGTACACTCCAATTCTTGGGGATCACGACGTCTGCTCCAATCCGGGAAACTACGTCCGGATCTTCACGTAGCCGTGTAGAACTCTTGTTCGAGTCGGACTCAAACACGAATCCTAGGCCATTACGCACCATGCCAGCCAAGAAGCTGTTCGGCAAGATGCACATGGGCCTGATAGAACTTTCCAGGGAGTCAGGCCCTAGGAGGCTGAGCAGGGAAAAGGTAAGAACGAACAAGAAACTAAGAGCAAGGCGAAACAGCGCTAGAAAGTTTTAGGAAAAACGCTAGAACGCCAAATTTAACTCCCCCCTTCACAGCATCCGATCGAAACCTAAGTTTGTGAACTCAGCAGATGCGTATAAAAGAGCGACACCCTACGACAAATGCATTTTTATTTAAAAGCAATATTATGCCAAAGATTTATGTACACATGAAATGATGACATCTCTAAGCCATGAATCCTTCTAACAAAAGCATGCTGCATGGATGACATGGCAACAAATATTCCCTAGAGTCCAGGGATTGGTAAAGTATTTTCTTTTTATTTAACATAAATATGATGACAATTTCTCAAGTGCACAAGAAATAATGTAACCCCTAGGTTACTTATTTAGCTAGAAATGAATGTTATAAGAATGACATGCTTAATAAATAATTATCCTAGGACCAGAAACCATCAAAGCATTTGCACTAATTTTTACAGAATTTTATCATTCAGCAGATATTTTTAATAAATTAATGATTAAGCTACCTGAGATGATGATTAAATCGAAACTGCAAAAGAAAATAAAAGGAAAGGGGCGGGCCGGCTCGGCTGGGCGGCCCAATGGCCTTGGCGCGCTGCTCACATGCTGGCGAGAGGAGCGCCACGCAAGATTGTTCTGGCGAGTCCCACCTGTCGGTGGCACCGCAGAGGCAAAAGGGGGAAAACAGAGGAGGTTCCCGGCGGCGACGATGATGCCCACGGCGGCAGTGATTCCGGCCACCCCGAACCAATTAAACGCGCTGGGAGCACAAGCTAACTGAGTCGGTCACAGTGGTGGTCATTCCGACCCAAGGGATGGGCGGACCGAGTGGCGCGGCGACTCGTGGCGGCGGCGGTACAGTCAACACAGCGCCGACAAGGAGGGCACTAAAAATGCAATTCGTTCGGTCGGAAGCAATAATGGAGCGAGAAGAACTGCTAAGCGAGCTCACCAGGGCGTGAAAAACGGCCAAGCAGTGTGGCGACGGTGGCGGGGTCGCGGGCACCGGAGACGAGCGCGGACTGCACGGTTCCACTCCACCGAGCGCGAGCTCCACCGGGACGTCCTGTGAACAAGCCACAGGTGAGGATGAAAGGGGGAATGGGGTGAGGCAGGAGAGAAAGGAGGGAGTTGCGGTGGAGACGACGCACTAGCTCGGGAGTTCAACAAGGCTGTGGCGCGAAGCAACGGCCACAGGGGTAGCAGTACTCCTTTTATAGACACGCAGCGCCCGGGGAGCCTTTGACGCGACGCGGATGGTTTGGCAATCGCCGGCGTCGATTCCGGTCGATAGCGTGGAGAGGAGCACGGCGGTGTCACGGATGTGTGACCGGTGACAAGACGAGGAAGCAGAGAGAGAAGGGGGTCCGGGGAAAAAGGTAGGGGCAAACGGTCGCATGGGGAGACGAGCCATTGAGGCCTCGGGAAAGAAGACGAGGAGCGGTGGCGAAACGAGCACGGCGCGAACAGAGGCGGGGAGGAACAGAGAAGAAGAAGAACGAGACACTGACGGCGTGGGCCCACCTGTCAGCGAACGGCCGAGAGAGTAACGGGGCGCGGCTGGCGCAGGGAAATTGGGCCGAGGCGCGGCATTGGCGGCCCATCCAGCGGGAAGAAAAAGAGCAGCGTGGAGAGAAGGAGAGGGAAAAGAGAAATGGGCCGGCTCGGCTTCAGCCCAACCAGAGAGGGAAAACGGTTAGGGGAAGGGAGAGGGAAAAGGGGAAGTGGGCCGATTCGGGCCGAGAGAGAAATAAAGTATTTTCTGATTTTCCTTTGGAAACTATTTTTGAATAAATTTTAAATACATTAACACTTTAGGGAATATAGTTTTGTTTCTCAGAATTTATTATCACACGTCCAAATAATTTTATTTGGGTTTGGCTTTAAGAAAATATGATATTCACATTAAACCAAATAATAAATTTTTCCACCAAGGGCACTACTTAAAATACATAGAATATAATTTTAATTAAAAAAAACCGTGCATGAGATGAGGATGCTATGATGCTAACATTAATAAATGGTTTAACATTTTTAAATCATGTATTTTAACAATTTATAAAGAAATTATTAATGTGCCAAATTGGTTTTAAAAATTCGGGACGTTACAAACCTCCCCCCCTTAAGGTGAATCTCGTCCTCGAGATTCCGATTCTTCGGAGAACAACTCTGGAAACTCAACCTGGAGATCTGACTCACACTCCCAAGTGGCCTCAGCCTCAGAATGATTACTCCACTGAACCCGGCAAAAACGCGTAGCTTTACTACCGGTTTTGCGAACTGCCACATCCAAGATTTTGACCAGGTACTCTTTATAAGACGGATCAGGCTGCAAATCCAACACTTCAGGAACCAACTGCTCTTCAGGGAGTCGCAGGCATTTCTTCAACTGAGAAACATGAAACACATTATGCACACCTGCCAGATAGTCAGGAAGTTCCAACTGATAGGCCACCTCACCTCTTTGGGCAAGAATTTTGAAAGGTCCGATAAACCTCGGGGCTAAGTTGCCACTTACACGGAATCTACGCATACCTTTGAGAGGAGACACGCACAAATACACAAAATCTCCAATGGCAAATTTCAAATCCCGTCGACGGTTATCAGCATAACTCTTCTCGCCGGATCGAAATTTTTAACCTCTCGTTGGATCATTCTGACTTGCTCTTCGGCCTCTTGCAAAATATCCAACCCAAATACCTTTGCCTCACCTATTTCTTGCCAATACAGAGGAGTCCTGCACTTCCTTCCATACAAAGCTTCAAAAGGAGCCATTTGATGTCGGATCGATAATCGTTGTTGTATGCAAACTCAAAGATAAGGCAAATCGCTTATCCTAACTGGTCGGGCGCAATGTAGCATGTGCTCTCAACATATCTTCTAAGATCTGGTTTACTCTTTCAGTCTGCCCATCAATCTGAGGGTGAAAAGCGGTGCTAAAATTCAATCGAGTCCCAAGCGACTCATGGAGCTTGTCCCAAAATTTTGAAGTGAACTGTGTACCCCGATCAGACACGATCTTTTTAGGCACACCATGCATAAACACACAATTCTGCTCATGTACAACTCAGCCAACTTGCCTCCGGTGTAGGTGGTGCGAACTGGAACAAAATGGGCCACTTTGGTAAGCCTGTCAACGATGACCCAAATTGAGTCGTGGCCAGCTTGGGTTCTTGGGAGGCCAATAATGAAGTCCATTCCGACTTCTTCCCACTTCCACTCTGGAATTTTCAAAGGCTGCAACAGACCCGCAGGACGCTGGTGCTCTGCCTTCACTCTTTAGCAAATATCACAACGTGCCACAAATTCTGCGACCTCTCTTTTCATGCCTGTCCACCAATATGAGCTTTTCAAATCCAAGTACATCTTGGTGCTACCAGGGTGTATGGATATAAGGCTGTCATGATCTTTCTTAAGGGTGAGCTCTCTTAGTGCACTGACATTAGGCACAAAAATCCTCTTCTTAAACTAAAACACATCCTCATCATCAACGGAAAAATTTGGTGCTTTATCCTTCAACATTCTGCCTTTGATCTCTTGAACTTCTTCATCACACTTTTGGGCTTCTTTTATTTGGTTGAGAAAAGTGGGCTGCAATTCCATCGAGTTCAAATGACCTACTTTCACCACTCCAAGATTTAGCTTAAGAAGGTCTTGACACAAATCCGGTGAAATCTCCTCACTCCGGAGGTGATTACAGGCGGGGCGGCGGCTTAGAGCATCAGCCACCACATTGGCCTTGCCAGGGTGGTAGTGAATTCCCACATCATAATCCTTGATTAACTCCAACCAACGCCTTTGCCTCAGATTTAGATCAGGCTGGGTGAATATGTACTTAAGACTCTTATGGTCAGTGAATATCTCAGTGCGATTCCCCATGAGATAATGCCTCCATATTTTTAAGACATCCACAACTGCAGCTAATTCCAAATCATGAGTAGGGTAATTTTGCTCGTGTGGCTTAAGCTGACGAGATGCATAAGCCACTACTCTTCCTTTTTGCATCAGAACACACCCCAGACCTTGACGAGATGCATCACAGTAAATCTCAAAGTCCTTCCGGATATCAGGCCGAATTAACACATGGGCTGAAGTCAGACGCTTCTTCAACTCTTGAAAACTGTCTTCACAGCTAGTGGTCCATTCAAACTTCTTTTCTTTCTTCAACAAATTGGTCATCGGACGGGCTATTTTGGAGAACCCTTCGATGAACCGACGGTAATATCCCGCCAAGCCCAGAAAACTCCTTACTTGGGTCACAGATTTCGGTTGCTTCCAGTCAACCACAGATGCTACCTTCTCAGGATCTACAGCAACACCTTTAGCAGAGATGAAATGACCAAGGAAAGATACTTCTTTCATCCAAAATTCACACTTACTCAGCTTGGCAAACAGCTGATGCTCCCTCAATCTCTCAAGAACCATCCTCAAGTGGATCTCATGCTGTTTTTCAGACTTGGAATAAATCAGAATGTCATCAATGAACACAACCATGAATTTATCAAGAAAATCCATGAACACTTTGTTCATCAGGTTCATAAAATAAGCAGGAGCATTGCTAAGACCAAAAGACATGACAGTGAACTCATACAGACCATACCGAGTGGTAAAGGCTGACTTGGGAATATCAGACTCCTTGATTCTGATTTGGTGATACCCAGACCTTAAGTCAATTTTTGAGAAAATGGAGGCCCCTTTTAACTGATCAAATAGATCATCAATGCGAGGCAGAGGGTATTTGTTTTTAATAGTCACCTCATTAAGTGACCTATAATCCACACACATTCTTAGGGATCCATCCTTCTTTTTCACAAAAACAACTGGAGCACCCCAAGGTGACGCACTAGGGCGTATAAATCCCTTCTCTTGCAACTCTTCGATTTGTTTCTTTAACTCAGCCATTAGATTTGCAGAAAGACGGTACGACCTTTGGGAGATAGGCGCAGTACCAGGGGCTAAGTCAATGACAAACTCGACATCCCTTTCGGGCGGCATGCCCGGCAACTCATCGGGAAACACATCAGGGAATTCCCGCAAAATAGGCATCTTCTTTAGATCAGACCCTTCCAACTTATTGAGGGCAATCAGATTCTCAGGACCGGAGTTAGCAACAAACTGAATTTCCTTGCCATCATCACTAGTCAACCTGACTGTTTTGGAGGCACAGTCAATATGACCTTTATACTTGGCTAACCAATCCATGCCTAATATCACCTCTATTCCCTTTGAATCAATGACCACTAGGTCTGCTAAAAATCCCACACCCTCAATTTTTAAGCAAACATCAGGACACAACAAGGTGGTATGAATGACTTTCCCAGGAGATTTAATCAGCATTGGTTTCTTTAATGCACTTGTTTCAAGTCCATGATTTTTAGCAAAGGATGCAGCAATGAAAGAATGAGTTGCACCAGAATCAAATAAAGCAGTAGCGGGTATGGAGTTGATGTGAAACTTACCCATCACTGCATTGGGATCAGCGTGGGCGTCTTCAGCACTGACGTGGTTCACCTGACCACGTCCAACAGAAGCGGCAGTCCTGGCATGAGGAAGATTGCCACGAGCTGGCACAGAATTCACGGGCCTTGGCAGGACAGCTTTGGCCTGACCCGGAGCAGACATGGCACCTTTATTGGGACAGGAATTGGCATAGTGTCCCATCTGCTGGCATGCAAAGCACTTGATACTTGATAGGTCCTTCTTGGGGAGAGCTGACAACTGAGTGCAAACTGGCGGAGCTGACTGCGGCACAGGGCCAAACATCACCGAATGAGAACGTGGGCGTGGAGAAACAGTTGGTCCACGACCACGGGTGCGCTGCCCCTTGGAACGAGAGCCAGAGTGCTCATCCTTCTGGGCCCTCTTCCTCTTCCTTGCAACGAGACACTGACGACGGTTCTCTTCTTGCTTCACGGCACCGTCAAACAACTGCTTGAAAGTGGTGAACTCCGTGGAGTCGATCAAAGCACGAACCTCAGGGTCCATGCCCTTCTTGAAAAAGTAGATCTTGTCAGCATCACTTCTCACGTCACGGGGCACGTAACGAGCCAGCAGAGTAAACTGAGTGAGATACTCGTGCATGGTCATGCTCCCTTGGACCAAGGCATGAAACTCACGCCTCTTAGCTTCCTTCGAACTGTCGGGAACATAGTTCTCCTCAAAAGCTTCAACAAACTCAGCCCAAGTGATCGTCTCAGGAGCCTCATGAGACTCACAAAATGTGTCCCACCAAGCTGACGCAACCCTAGTGAGCTGGTATGCCGCGAGCTGGACACTCTCCAAGTCTCCACAATGGAACATAATCAGACACTTCTCTATTGCCTTCAACCAGTCTGCTGCCTCCATGGCATCAGTAGATCCACGAAACTTGGGAGGGTTGGCTCTCAGGAAATCATTGACACGGGCACGGACAGGAGGTGGAGCTGGTGGGTGGTTTGGCACGGGTGGAGGAATAGGGGCATTGTTTCTCTCCCTCACTAGGTTTTGGATCATCTGGAACTGCATCTCCATGAATTCTCTCAGAGTGGGATCTCCACGAGGAGGTGGTGGAAGGTGAGTGGAGGATTCGGATTTATTTTCTTGTGGGTTTTGGGAAGATCTTTGTGGCGCTGGAGAGGGAAAAATTTGGAGCTCATGGGGAGGCCCTCCAACGGAAGCTTGGTCTACAGAACGAGCTGGGTTAGGGACTGACTGAACTCGCCTCCCAAGTCGGCGGGATCCACTAGCTATCCATGCAGCACCACCACGAACTCGACCACGGGTGACATCCCCACGCCCAGCCTGGCGCGAAATCACCATTTGCTGACAGGAGGACGAGAGACAATAAGGGGGAAAAGCTATACCCAGATTTTTTGAAACATGAGTTAAAACATGCAAATCTGGCACAATGCACACACATAACATAACATAACAAAACAATTTTTAGAGTACAAACAGGGGCACGATACCACAACAGCCGGTACGTCAGCCCAAATCGCGAACTAACTACGCGCGGGTTACATGAACTGGCACCGGGACAACTAGTAGGACTGGGTCCACATGACCCAACAGAGAACCACTAGATAGATCAGGAGGGTTACACCACAGATCCAGAGTGGGAAGTGCCTCATCTCCTCAAGGAACAGGCGGAACTCACTCGGCTCGGGCCGACGGTGAGGACTTGGGAAACGATGAGGGCTTGGGGAGCAGCGAGGAGGACTCGGAGAGTGGCGAGGGCTCGCGGAGCGGCGAGGGGGACTCGGAGAGTGGATCTCCGACTTCCTCCTCATCGCGGCTGGAGAAGCGGCGCGGCACGGCAGGGAGACAGGGCGGCAACACCGGTGGGGCGGCCTTCTTATAGAGGCGGCCCGATTATTGGGACGCGGCGGCAAAGCTGCAGACAAGAAAGAAAGCAAAAGAAAAAGAAAAAGAAAAGATCGACAGCGACTCAAGCAATGGATACAGGGGCTACGAGCTAGTCCTGCTCGTACTCGGACTCAGATACCAACTCCACGGGGACTTCCCCGTCATCATCATCAACATCCACTGCGGGTTGCCAACCAGGCGGTGGCGATCGGACCATCAGAGGTATGCCTTGAAGCTCGATAAGGGTGGGAGGCGGAGCCCTCACTCCAGTCAAACCCAGGTCCAACTGAAGATCCTTGGGGGTGAGCTCGAAGGTGCACAAGGAAAGATCAGCAGGATCCTTGGGCTGGGACGCGGGGCTGGTGACGACATCCTTCTTCTTCGGGTGGGAGGACGAAGTAGCAGGAGTAGGAGTCTCGGAGGAAGAAGCGGCATTCCCCTGGAGACGCTGGTTCTCGCGAACCAACTGACGGATCCTCTTGCGAAGGTGGACCTTCTCCACCAAGTGGTGTGAGTCGCGCTTTTTAAGGTCGCGGCTCTCCTTCTTTGCCTGCTCCAGCTGGCGGTAGGCGTCGTAGGCGGAGTTTAGCTCCCGCAGGGCGATGGTGTACGCGTCGTCCAGGGATTGGACGAGCTCCGCAAGGTGGTACACCGTCGGGTCGCTCTCACCCTCAGCCATACGAGCGTGACTGAACAGCTCGTTAGGCAAACGAGAGGGAAAGTAGCGAAGCGGGGAGACGTGTAGCTCACGCGTGAACAGACTGTGGAGTCGGTGTAGAGCCAGTCTGGACATGTCTTGGATGGCGTCGGAGCAGCTAACACGGGTGGCGGACTAGCAGAACGGTCCACGGGTAGGCGGTGGACCCGCAACAAAGATAGTGACGCACACCACCCAGCATGTGAGTCCCTTGCGCGAAGTGGTAGCCCCATGATACATGGGGTCACCAAAACCAAGCGTGCTCAGCATCAGCAGCAGCTAGCACACGAAACCTCCGTAGCCCACTCCAAGGGCGGACGCGAACGACGACATCTACAAATTTCCAAAAGATCATCAGTCAAAATGGATCGCGAAGAATAAGAATTTAATTAAAAATTATTCCTTTTATAAATTATATGGTCTCTAATTCCAGGGCTACGTCCTAGGGCCAATAAAAACCTGGCTCTGATACCAATTCTGTCGACACCCGATTTACAAGATCGGATTCCACCTGCATAATCACGTACTAGTCCCAAGGATCATAGCTAGTCACTACAGGAAACCGAGGTATTTACGTCGGCCAGAGGCCGACGTAAATAGCCCAAAAGCCGACGTAAATAGCTATTTACGTCGGCAGGCCGACGTAAATAGGCCGACGTAAAAAATCGACGTAAATAAGGTTATTTACGTCGGCGGCCGACGTAAATAGCCGTTATCTATGTCGGCGCCACGGCCGACGTAAATACTGTTCGTCGGATGGAGGCTACGGGTGGTGGCGCGACCGACATAAATAAATATCCCCTATTTACGTCGGCCTGAGCCGACGGAAATACCGAGTCGGCCCGACATGTCGACACGCCACGTGGCAAGGATGTATTTACGCCGCCCACGGCGGCGTACGAATAAGGAAGCGCATACGGCATTTCGGCAATACACGTGGCGGATAAGTATTTACGTCGCCACCGGCCGACGAATATCAGAGCGATGTGTTGTGCCTCTAGCTCAGATTTACGCCGCCACCGCCGACGAATATCGGAGCATTCCAAGACCAAAATTCCCATTCCAAAGACACAAAATTCTCATTTCATTCAATTTTCATTCCAAAGACCCAAATTCCCATTCCAAAGATTCCAAAGAGCCCAAAATTTGCATTCCACATTTCAACACAATGAAAATTGCAATTTCAACACATTTCAACACAATCAAACTTGCAATTTCAACACAACACATTTATAATTCACAAGTTCACATATAAGTTCCAATCCACAAGTTCACACAATTCAACACGTCAACCCTAGTTCGCACAAGTTCAACATGTCATCAACACGTCAACACAAAGTTCAACACATCAACACTTGGATAGTTCACAACATAACCTAGTTAGGAGGAGTATTATTAAACTGATATCCGCTACCAGCATCGCCTCCTGAGCCAAGGTAGTCTCCAACGGTCGGCGGAGTCCCCGAGGAAGAAGCGCCTCCAACATTGGCGTCTGGAGGAGCCACCGAACCCTAAATTGCAATGCAATATTAGAATTTCTAAGTTACACAACCATGCACATACAAAAGTTTATAAATTTGATACATACCGTAATGGGAGATTGTTGTGTAAATATAGTTGGAGGACGGAATGGAGGAAGACTTAATGACGTTCCAAACTGCTGTGTCATATATGCCTAAAAATAATTTTAACCATTTTAAGATCAAAATAGTGAATTGCATATATTAGGAAATGATTATGAATATGAAGTAAAATTTGTAGTTATTAGGTTAACAATTAACTATAATTGCGCTATTTTATGAACATAAAGCAGTAATATATGGAATTCAAACAAGGCATTAGGAGCACCATAATTTTGTAATTTTCATTAATTTGAAGTAGAAATGAGCAATGATATAAAATGAACAAGATTACTTGTATAGCTGCCTGTTGCTCTGCCTGCCATGAAACGAAGTATTCTTGTTGCTGCCTCATCTGCTCCTATAGTTGGGCCTCGCGTGCGACTTTGTGGCGACTGTTGCCTCAATCGCCTCGTAATACTTGGGTCTCACGAGCCGACCCACTATCTTGCGAAGAAGCTGAGGATCTTGCTGAACTTAAAACAGCTGAACTATCCAGGACACCATTAAACATGGAGAATCTACCATGTTTCTTGCCACCTCCATTACTATACAAAGCCACAGGATCGACATCTTCCCTTCTCCAGTCGTACTCATCCCCGTGAGCATCGGCCATCACTTGCCCATAAGGTGCCTGCACAACATATCAATGCATCAGGATATAATAAAGAATTCACTTCGGTTAAAAAAACAATTATACTAACCAGCTCTGGTCGCCTTTGTCATCGTGATAGCTGGTCAGCCGTGTTGGATCAAAGCCAAGGTGACCTCTAATATAGGCTTCGACCTCAGTAGGTCGAGACCCACTTTGAGCTTCCTATAGAACATCATTAGTGAACATATGGTATATTAGTCAACATTAGTAAACTAAACTAATGAAATATCGACAATGACCTATAACATACAGACCGTAAGAAACTTACCATACGTCACAAGAAACGAAGATGTCCATCGGCTCCGCATCACGAGATACCCTCGGCCCGCCTCCCTATTATCCCACTTCTTATTTGATTTCGAACAAATTTGCTGAAGCCCAGTATTGGCTAAGAGCATGCCATGCTTCAGGGCATTTGTTAAACCAAGGCAACATAACTTCAGTCCATCGGTACTGATCTTCGCAAGGTAGATTTTTGATGCACCAAGCTTTTACTCATATCTTGATGTAGCACACCCTCTTATAATACAAGCACACCGCTCAATACGAGCCCGTACATCATCTCCTTGACCGCCCCGTGTCTGCGTTCTCAAAAACATATCTTGCCTTCTTACGAGAGATCGCACCGATCACTTGGCAAACGGTATCTCTTACGCATGGGAAATGAATAAATTAGTTAGACATTAATTGTATGTAACAATATTCAAAGCTTAACAAAATTTAGAGAATTACCGTAAGTCCACCCACACTCACCGGGCAACATTCCCATGCATCCCATCAGAGTGACCTTTATAATGAGCCCACTTCAGGTTGGCGGCGTTGTAACCGTTGATGACCACTAGGCCGTGATAATGGTAACGCAAAAGAGAACCCAAATGCACCATTCACTTGCCTTATCTGCTTGTGTTCCATCCATGCTACATCAACCCATTGCCTACAAATATATACATTATACAACTTGTGAAAACTCTAGTAAAAAATTAATGTCCAAAAAGGCCAAATGTTTACTTACCAATCACCATGTGGCAGGATAACTCTACGTGCTTGAGGTACTGCTACCGGGGGAATGGTTGTAACATCCTTGAGAGAAACCATACTTTGATTTTATATTCATAAGCTGTGTCAGGAATGAAAGGACTGACACCTTAGTGCTCTCATGTAAAGGCTTATCTGAAGCATCTAATAGGCTAAAGAATTTCTCGGCTGCTATGGTCGGTACATCCTCATGACTCACAGATTCATCCTCCAGAGCATTCTGAAATTGTCGACCCAGGTCCTGAACCATCTCATCCATCCTGTCATCCACTCTATCAGGAGTATCATCTTCATCAGATACATCTACCGCCCGTGACTCACCATGTTCATACCATGTGAGGTAATTCGGCATGAAGCCCAATTTGCATAGGTGGCCGGCCATAACGGATTTTGTCACTCGAACAAAAAGATGAAATTTAACACATGGACACTTCGCTACCCCGCCAGGAGGATCTGGGGTGAAAACCTTATCCAGAAAACTTTGTGTATTAGCTTTCCATTCTTCAGTGTGCTTCATACCATTATCGCAACCGTCGTACATCCATCTACGGTCTTCAGCCATCTTTATTAATAGTAATTAGAAAGATACATAAAAAATAAGTTAATTATCCTAACAGGAGATCTAGACAAAGATAGGTCCTAAACCCACCTAGGGATGAACGGGTTAGCACGATTTGTCAGTGGATGTGGTGCGATCGAAGAAATTTGCAACAGAACCTCGCTGTTCTCCGAATGCACGCATGATACTTATGCATCGAAAAACAACGGGGTTACGCAGCCGAAATTCCGATCAGATCGCACCACATGCCACGACAAACCGTGCTAACCCGTGTGGATAACATAGACCCCGGGCATGCACACGGCGGGCCTAAAAGACCACCCGACAGGGGATGGACCAAGTCGGGTGGATAAGGACGGGTACCACTCGGATTCTAGAAGACTTGCTCGGCAAGAAAAGACATGAAGATAGAAGCCTATCCCTAATTAATAGGGAAGGTATACTTGTAATCCAAGATAACTATAGATAGGAATCTTACCTCGTAACCGACTAGGACTCTTCCTTGTAACCCCACCCCCTCCACTATATAAAGGGGGTTGGGGGCCATAGTTGGGGATCGGGATCTACAGCCTGATCATCTCCCAGGTTGATCATCATCTTGTACACATATACCCCATATAATCGCAGAGCACAGGACGTAGGGTATTACCTCCGCCATGAGGGCCTGGTGGAGGCCTGAACCGGTATAAATCCTTGTCTTGTGCTACCATCGAGTTTGGCTCTTGCATGCATCACCCCATATATAATCATTGCCGGCGGTGACCCCGATTAGTCACCGTCGGCGGTTAAGCGCGCCAGGTAGGGGCTGCGCCAAGATCATCTTAAATCAAGCTCGATGGCATCAACCAGCGGTGTCGCCGTCGTCTCCGCCCGGAGCCGATCAAGGTCATCAACGGCTTCGCGACTCCACTTCCTTGATTTGGATCAGATCCAATCTGGGGAGAACTACAACAACGCCTCCCGCTCGGGTTGGGGATCGCCACGGCCATCTACTCATGAGTAGTACGCCAACGGCTTAATTCCCGACTCGGATATGGCGACGGCTCAAAGACAGATTCTGGACGCGATCTTGTTTCTTCAATTCCCGTTGATCCAGAAGGAATTTCGGGATGAGACTAGATGCGTTGGAAAGATAATTTCGTTAGCTTTCCGTGAAGCCCAAGAACGCCCAAAACGGAATTCGGATGTGTCCGGGACATCCGTTCGAAGGCAGGCTACGCGGGAAGGTCGCGAATCTCGGCCAAACTCTTCGCTTCGGGAGTCGACTGCTTCTTCGACGACTCCGGCGAGCTCCACCTCTCGGATCTAGATTAGATCCAATCTGGGGGGAACTACAACAATGCCTCCCGCTCGGGTTGGGGATCGCCACGGCCATCTACTCATGAGTAGTACGCCAACGGCTCAATTTCCGACTCGGATACGGCGACGGCTCGAAGACAGATTCCGTATGTTATTTTGTTTCTGTAATTCCTGTTGATCCAGAAGGAATTTCGGGATGAGACTGGATGCGTTGGAAACATAATTTCGTCATCTTTCCGTGAAGCCCAAGAACGCCCAAAACGAAGTCCGGATCTGTCCGGGACATCCGTTTGAAGGCAGGCTGCACGGGATGGTCGCGAATCTCAGCAAACTCAGAAACCCAGTTGCGGAGGATGCGCACGCGGTATGCCGTGATACACCTCCAAGGACATCGAGGATCAGCAAGGAGCTACTCAAGACAATCGACGACCAACATTTCTTCCGGATTTGGATCCGATCTAATTCGAGGAGAACATCGACATCGCTTCGTCTGGACTCCCGTTCGGGTCGAGGAATGCCGCCGCCATCTACTCCCGAGTGGTGCGCCGGGGCTCGATTCTCGACTTCGGATACGGTGAGAACTCAACCAAGGACTTCAACAACGCTTTTCAGACTCGACAAGATCCGATCCGGATGGAATTCAACGGCGCTTCACCTGACTCCCAAGAGTGTTGGGGAACGCCACCGCCGCCACCGACGAGTAGTGCGCCGGGCTTAATTTCGACTCGGATACGGCGAGGTCCCGGCGGAGAACGAATCTCGGTGGTGACCGCATCAGCAGCAAATCACTCGGACTCGACGACCATGGCGCCCATCGGGCGACACCGCTTCATTAACCGCGAGACCAACATGAGGAGAAGATGCGATCTGTTCCCATTCAGATTCTGGACGGAATTTGTATCGCTATTTCCGCTGACTCAGGAGGAGTTCTGGCGTGATATAAGATGCGTTGGAAAGCTTATCTCTTTATCTTTCCAACGAATCCAAGAACGCCTAATTCCGACTTCGATGCGACCGTGGCGTCTTTTTGAAGACAGCCCGCGCAGAGAGGTTGCGAATTTCGGCGAGCTCGTAAAGCTCGCCGGTGCCGCACGGCGTGAGGATTGTTCGTGCCACATCTCGTGGGACGTTGAAGACCAGCGAGGACCGCCATCGACTTTCGCAAGCTACACCAACCGTATGGAGATCAATTACGACCACGGCCAACTTCGTCGACCACGGCCGAGACCTCGGCCGAAAGCACGCGTCGTTCGTCGCCGACCACGACGTGCCGCCGGTATTGATTAAGATTGAACGACTACTTCCACGGCACGGCGACACGCTATTCAGCGACACGCCACGCCAGCGCCATTTAGCGCCAAGTTTATAGCTCGGTCAGACGCCATCGCGCGCCACGAAGCGCCGCACGGCTACACGCCCAGAGCTTCAAATCTATGGCACCGCGACACGCCACTCAGCGACACGCCACGCCAGCGCCCGAGCGCCAAGTTCACGGCACGGCGACACGCCACTCAGCGACACGCCTACTCCCGCGCCACGAGCGCCCAAGTTTATAGCTCGGCTGTACGCCATCGCGCGCCACGAGCGCCCGGTAAGACTAACCAGGCTGTCCAAAAGCGTGGACAATTCGGGAGTGACAAATATCACAATTCAATGTGATCAATGTCGCTCCCAAACGGGTGACGTATAGGTTGGGTTGACTTGTGTTTGAAAAACGGTTTATTCAAATATACGTAAATCATGACAATAATATACGGGACGGACAAAGGCTATAGGCAACCGGAAAACAAAGCTTAACAATACAATAAAATATAATTCCTCAATCATGAATTCTTGCCATTCAGACATAGTTTAACGGTTACCAACACTTATTGTAATACGGGGTATCAAAGTAAATACAAGTGGAGAAACCAACAATACAACAAGTAGGAGTATATTAATGTACCTCACTGCGGCTAGGGGGAGGCGGTGTTGGCAGCCGCTAGGAAGGGGGACGGACGCGGCGTCAGCGCGGTTACGAAGGCGGAGGCAGCGTCAGAGGGGCGGCAGCGGCGGAGGGCTGGAGGAGGGCCGGCCGTGGCCGTCGTCGATGCCGAAGCGCTTGTACACGCGGCAGAGAGAGATCTCGGACTGCAGGAACAGACATTAATTGTCAGACCTAAGATTTATGGTGGCTAGGCATTTCCTTGTGAAGAAACTGAGAGACAGAATGTTAATTGAATGCGCTCTATATGCAAGCATGATTGATATCAAGAATCCAACAATTAATACATGATAGAAAGATGCACATCACACATGAGTCCATGACATGAGACTGTACAAGAGGCCGCATGCCAGTAATTGAGTGAAGATGGGCATTGTTCTAGCTAGATGAACCAAGTGTTGTAAGATAAACGCTAGAAAACAAATTAAATGCTTCAACTAATTAATTTCAGACTGAAAATAATTAACCTGTTCAGAGGGGTCATGCACGTGCGGCGGCGGGCCGGGCGTGGGCGCGGCAGCGACAAATGGGCGGAGGCGGAGGCGGCTGATGGCGAAGGGCGTGATGGCCGGGCGCAGTATGGGCGGGAGCAGCAGAGAGGGCGGTGTTGACACCCAAATTTGGCAAAAAAAAATCGGATGTGATAATGAAGGGTAGAATCGGAATTTCAGGTTGAATCTGGAGTTGGGTCTGATTGGTAAAGAAGGAAAGACTATTGAAGAATACCGACACATAAGATTTCGGAAGGAATACGATCGGAGCGCAGACCGGAAAATTAGGTCGACAAGATCGGTATTGTAATAGTACAAATAGGACCTTAAGCCTCGAGGAAAGGGACGATACTAATACACCAAACCCTTTTTGAACCCGACGACATCGCCGAAAGGCTTCAACTCGCAGTAAAACTATCTCGATGGGATAATCGATTCTCTCCTTGTAACCCGTATGCATGGTCAGATTAATTTGATCTCATGTATACAAACCATGTTAGACTGTCCTCGGATTTACCGATCTTTGACATGTTTTCAAGATATTGTCTTGCCTCGATTTAATCGATCCGCAATGTGTATTTATCCCGTAATACCGATTGTTAAATATTTCATATGCTTTTCCCGAATTTGATATATGCAACTGTCTCGCTCAATCGATCTTGTATATGCCATGTTTAGGATTTTGCTTGTGGGAACATTTACCGATCTGTATTGCATTTACCTTTATCGCCTTTAGACCTTTAAATCGGTTTATTGGTTTATATCTTAGATTTAGACTTGAACACCGCCTTGGCCCGACTAACTGCTCAATCTGCTTCTTGGTTAAACCCGATATATTGATATTAGGTTTATTGCTCGATGCTATTATAAAATACCAAAAATAAGTGAAAGATTTAATGCCTATTTAAATTTATTTGCTCTATCCGCATTAAGTCGATAGATCCCGTAATCGGTTAACAAAGAAACCGACATAGATGACCCGATCCGCTATTTAAAAGCCGATTAGGTTTATATTATCGATAATTCTCCCTTATTGATTCACTGTGTCAAATCAATTGGCACGCTTGGTTTGAGTTGCGACGCGATCACCGAATCGACGCTTCGCGACGGTGTTCGCAAAACCTCGCTTTGTGTCAACAAAGGGTCGCACGGGCGGCGGGCCGGCGTGGACGGCGCGCAATGGCAATGAGGGGAGGTGGCGGGCGAGGTGGCGGGGTCGTGGTGGCAGCGGTGGTGGGGCCGTAGAGGGGCGGGTTGACGGCGGGCGGCGCAGCTGACAATGGCGACAAGGGAAGGGGAAGGAGGCGTCGGGCTGTGGCTCGATGCGTGGCGGGCCGCGGCAGAGGGCGGCTGCGATGGCGGGCGCGCGCAGGCGCGAGGGCTGGGGCGCTAAAGCGGCGCGGCGGCGGCGGCGGCGGATGGGATATGTGAGGGCGTGGGAAAGACGAGATACTGGCGTGTGTTAGGGTTAAGGGTGAAAAGAGACGTTTACGTCGGCCGGGGCAAAGCCGATGTAAATAAAGCATTATTTACGTCGGCCGATGCCTGGCTGACGTAAATAACCTTATTTACGTCGGCTAGGCCGACGAATATCGCTTCCACGCCACCGGCCCCGCCGCGGGCTCGATCACTGCTTTTACGCCACCTAGCCGACGTAAATAGCTTTATTTATGTCGGCACGGGCCAGCCGACATAAATAAGCCAATTATTAACGTCGTCTTCATCCGGGCCGACGTAAACTACTTTGGCCGACATTAACAGTTCGTTTTCCTGTAATGAGTACACACAGTTATACAGAAACGGAACATTGCCAACGATCTGATTATTACAAAAGGGAAAATAGTCTAGTAAAGACACAAACAACGGCTCTCAGGCCGCAAATCAGAGTACACGGACATACCGGCCTAATACAATATCTACAAATTTATCCATCCCACAGACACGAGGGCTGTAGGAACACCCAACCCAAGTTTTCATAGTCTTCCTCGGAAAACGCCTCCTCGTCGTAGTCCGGGTCCTCCTCCTCGGACAGCGGGCCATACTCAGATGGACCAGCTGTTGAAATTTTGAAAAGAGAGGGGAGAAAAATGAGGGTGAGTACAAATTGTACTCGCAAGTCGGGAAGTATGCAAATGAGGCTCGGTACAAGGAGAGTTTAGGATATTTTTCGGAAATGCATTTATTAGCCTAGTTTTGGCAAAGCAGTTTTGGAAACAATAAATCTTAACATTTTCTTTGGGCTCTTCTCAAATGGTTCTCGCCACTTGGCCTCAAAGTACATAGCGAGAACAAAATCCTTTCTCATTTTCCTTTTCAAACGGTTAGGTCCATTCCGCATGACACTTTCCGTAGGTCAACCCCAATCCAAAATGTCGCCGGTGGCACCTAACTCAAACGAAATCCTTCTCAAATCCTTTACTCATCTCAAATCCTTTGTTTAAAACCCTTTTCTAAATTGGTTTTAAAAATGAATAGCTACCATATAACACCGTCTGGGTGCGTAGCCTCTCGAAGGTAAGGCGTACCCACTCTGTAGAGTCAAAACTATCATGATAGCACAAGACCGCCAACCACGAGGGCCAACGATCGGGCCCGTCCCATACCGGGGCTCGAGGTCGTATTGTTATGGCTTAGTTCATAGGATCATAGGATGCACAATCCATAGATTAGGAGAGAGTTGATATTTTAGCCCAGTTTTCAAAACGGTGCCGCACTGCACCAACCGACAAATATCTCTTCCTAGTCGGGAGGTTTTTGGGATAAGAGGAAATTCATTTCCTACTAAGCATCACCCTTGATGCGCTATCTTTAAATCACCCTTTTCCCAAACATTTCTCAACAACATTCTCCTCTCACACAAATGAGTGAATCAATCCGCATAAAAGATTTTTAAGCATTTATCCTACCACAACAGAGTATATAAATATGAGCAATTTATATATATTTTGGCCTTAGGATTAATCCTACCATATCTCTTACCTTTCTATTCGGCATGATACCTAAGTCTAGAAAATACGGCATTTAACATTTTTAAACTTAGCATGCATATTTTCAAGTCTAGCAAACATTTTCTAAATAACCGAAAATGGCTTCACAATATGGTCAAGGGGGACTTGCCTTGATCGGTTCCGGGAAAAACGAAGGGGACGTCGTCGATCGGGTCTTCGGGGGCTTGACCTCCTAAACGCGCACACGCATATGCAGGGCAATACAACAACCATAAGAACCATACTTTATGCCATGCTGTTTTTAAGTAATGGAACAGGCAGCAACTTTAATGCATTTTTATTTAAAAGCAATATTATGCCAAAGATTTATGTACACATGAAATGATGACATCTCTAAGCCATGGGTCCTTCTAACAAAAGCATGCTGCATGGATGACATGGCAACAAATATTTCCTAGAGTCCAGGGATTGGTAAAGTATTTTCTTTTTATTTAAAATAAATATGATGACAATTTCTCAAGTGCACAAGAAATAATGTAACCCCTAGGTTACTTATTTAGCTAGAAATGTATGTTATAAGAATGACATGCTTAATAAATAATTATCCTAGGACCAGAAACCATCAAAGCATTTGCACTAATTTTTACAGAATTTTATCATTCAGCAGATATTTTTAATAAATTAATGATTAAGCTACCTGAGATGATGATTAAATCGAAACTGCAAAAGAAAATAAAAGGAAAGGGAGCAATAATGGAGCGAGAAGAACCGCTTAGAGAGCTCACCGGGGCGTGAAAAATGGCCAAGTGGCGTGGCGACGGTGGCGGGTTGCGGGCACCGGAGACGAGCGCAGACTGCACGGTTCCACTCCACCGGGCGCGAGCTCCTCCGGGACTTCCTGCGAACAAGCCACAGGTGAGGATGAAAGGGGGAATGGGGTGAGGCAGGAGAGAAAGGAGGGAGTTGTGGTGGAGAGGACGACTTGGCTCGGAGTTCAACAGGTCGTGGAGCGGCAATGCCACGGGGTAGCAAGATACTTTTATAGACACGCAGCGCCCGGGGAGCCTTTGACGCGACGCGGATGGTTTGGCAATCGCCGGCGTCGATTCCGGTCGTTAGCATGGAGAGGAGCACGGCGGTGTCACGAATGTGTGACCGGTGACAAGACGAGGAAGCGGAGAGAGAAGGGGGTCCGGCGAAAAAGGTAGGGGCAAACGGTCGCATGGGGAGACGAGCCATTGAGGCCTCGGGAAAGAGGACGAGGAGCGGCGGCGAAATGAGCACGGCGCGAACAGAGGCGGGGAGGAACAGAGAAGAAGAAGAAGAACGAGACACTGACTGTGCGGGCCCACCTGTCAGCGAACGGCCGAGAGAGTAACGGGTCGCGGCTGGCGCAGGGAAATTGGGCCGAGGCGCAGCATTGGCAGCCCATCCAGCGGGAAGAAAAAGAGCGGCGTGGAGAGAAGGAGAGGGAAAAGAGAAATAAAGTATTTTCTGATTTTCCTCTGGAAACTATTTTTTAATAAATTTTAAATACATTAATACTTTAGGGAATATAGTTTTGTTTCTCAGAATTTATTAACACACTTCCAAATAATTTTATTTGGGTTTGGCTTTAAGAAAATATGATATTCACATTAAACCAAATAATAAATTTTTCCACCAAGGGCACTACTTAAAATACTTAGAATATAATTTTAATTAAAAAAACCGTGCATGAGATGAGGATGCCATGATGCTAACATTAATAAATGATTTAACATTTTTAAATCATGTATTTTAAGAATTTATTAAGAAATTATTAATGTGCCAAATTGGTTTTAAAAATTTGGGATGTTACAGGACCTCAATAGTATTTTATAGGGGAGATATAGAGAGATTGTTTTTTTTGAAAGGGCAGGAGAGCTGCCATTCATTAAAAGCGAGGAGTTACAAAATTTTGTTGGGGGGTTACAAATCCCTCCCCCCCCCCCCACCAAGAGGGCTAACAAAAATTAAGATATTACAAAACGCGCTCCTGCTGCCACCCAAAGTCGCAGCTGCCGAGGAGGAGCCGAGGAAGACGATCCTTTGAACGCCTAAAGAGCGGAAAATGCGGTTGTTCCGCCGAGCCAACAAAGCAAATGGTCGCGATGACGACGAGAGCGCGCGCGCATGGAGAAGAGGGCGAGTCAAGATCAATCTCCCACCAGAGTGGTAGGGATGCAGTAGCACGCCAACTTGCCGGGTTGAGGGCAGGTATGTTGAGAGCAGCTGCTAGGCCCGACCAGACGGAGCTAAAGTCGCACTGGATAAAGAGGTGCTCTGGTGTTTCCAGATTCCTCCAACAAAGCGGGCAGAAATAGTTGTTGTGTAGATGATTGCGCAAGAGGGCGTCCGCGGTCCACACCCGCATGAGCAGGAGTAGCCAGGTGAAGAACTTGCATTTGGATGGTGCCCAAGTCTTCCAAAGCCTGTGGAGGGTAGGAGTCGGGCATCGTCCGTTGAATTGCAGAATGTACGCCGATTTGACCGAGAAAGCGCCGTTCCCGGAGAAACGCCAGGAGACGATATCTGCATCCTGAGCGAGGGGCTCCAACTGGTTTAGCCGAGTAAGCAGGCGGATGAGCTGGGGAACCAATTGCGGACTCATGTTGCGGCGGAGGTCGAGAATCCAATTGCAGTTGAGGAGCGCGTCGCTGACTAGGCGACCCTTTCTAGTGGAGATCTCGAAAAGCTGCGGCGCAAGCTCTTTGGGTGACACACCATCAAGCCAGCGGTCCTCCTAGAAGGAAATGGAAGATCCATTGAGGAGGGTAACGGCACACCCTACGCGCAGCAGACTGGCGTCGGCCACAAAGTGGGGTCGAGGAGTCACCCAAGGCCGAAGTGGTGAAGTATTGTTCAGCCAGAGCCAACGCAGGCGAAGGGCGCGGGCAAAACAGGAGAGGTTGAGAACCCCAAGGCCGCCAAGCTCAGACGGGGAGCAGACTGTCTCCCAGTTGACCCTAGGGGAGGTCCGTGCTCGGCCGACCCACCCTAGAGCCAAGCTCTCCTAATCTGATCAATTCTCTTGAGGACGGAGGTCGGGGTTGATGACCCGGCAGTGCGGTGGGAAGCGCCAGAAGGACAGCCTTAAGAAGAGTCACCGCCCGCCTTTGGACATCAAAGGGCCCCGCCACCTAGCTAGCCTGTTGGCCACTTTGTCGATGATGGGTTGGAAGTGGACGTGCTTGAGCTTTTTGATCGAGAGTGGGATGCCCAGGTATTTGATTGGGAAAGTCGCCCTGGAGGCAGGGAAATCTTGTAGAATGTCATCAAAGTTCAGGTTGGCGCATCTGATGGGAACTACCTGGGATTTGGCGAGGTTCGTCCGAAGGCCGAGATACGGCCAACTCTCTGAAGAATGAGGGCAGTAGTGACACTTTCGATTTGATGGGGTTGACAAAATGGCAGATCGTCGCTAAAAGGAGATCCCGGTTTATCCCGCAAGCCTCGATTGACTTAGGGGCCCCTCGAAGCTCGCAAGATGAGAGATACCGGGGTTCAATAGCGAGGTCGAAGAGGAGAGGTGAAAGAGAGTCCCTTGTCGCAGCCTCTAGAGCGGAGGATGGTGTCGATTGGGCAACCATTCAACAGACCTCGAGGAGGAGGTTGAGAGTGAGAGGATATCCAACATGCCACCGGACGCCGAACCCCGAGCACGCAAGTTGTTCAGCGTAAATGACCAGAGATCGAGTCAAAGCTTTCGAGGTCAAGCTTAAGGAACATGGGGTGGCGAGCAAAGGAGGGTTTTAGCGCAGCCCTGGACGAGCAAGAAGTTGTCTTGGATGTGGCGCTGCTTGATGAAAGCGCTCTGGCACGGCGAGATGAGGTTATCCATAAAGGGGGCTAGTCTTGTGGATAGGATTTTTGTGAAGATCTTCCCAAGGCTGTGGATCAGGCTGATAGGGCGGTAGTCTGAGGAACAAGCCGGGGAGTCTTTCTTCGGGAGGATGATGATGTGCGCGCAATTTAAGCTATTGAACCCTGGGCTCCAGGTTGAAAAGGCACTGCAGGGCTTCCAGGAGATTGGACGAGATGATTTCCCAGCATGATTTGAAGAAATCCCAAGGGAAACCATCCGAGCCCGGGGCCTTGTCTGAGGGTAGCGAGAGCACAACCTTGCGGAGCTCCTCGAGGGTGAGGGGTCCTTCAAGGGAGGAAAGGTCGAAGGATGGCAGGCCGAGGAAATCCCAATTGAATGATCTTCCCGAGGGGGCAGAAGATCGAGCTGCTTGACTGCCGAAGATGGAGTCAAAGTGTCGAAAGAGGACGTCGGCTTTCTCGGGGAATTCGGTGTGCGTTCCGGAAGTGGTTTGAAGGGAGTGGATGCGATTTTTCCGACGCCGGTTGTTGGCTCTGAGGTGGAAATAGCTGGTGTTTGCATCTCCCAACTTGAGCCAGTTAAGACGGGAGCGCTGCTTCCACATCATCTTCACAATGGCGCCTAGACCCTGGATGCGTAGCTTGAGGGCGCGCCTAAGGGTGATCTCTTGATGAGAGAGAGAGCGAGTCTCCATGGCGATGTCAAAGAGACGAATAACCTCTGATGCAATTGCCAGTTGCAATTTGGTGTCCCTGATGTGGGTGCGACTCCAGGCCTGCAAGGCGTTGGCGGTGGCGGAGAGCTTGTATTTGAAGCGACGAAGGGGGTGGGTAGGAGTGGGGGTGGTGGTGGTGGTGGAGTTGGGCAGGTCTTAGGCCCGCTGGACCACGTCAAAGAAGCCCGGCATCTTGGTCCGTATGATTCAAGCGAACTGCCTTGGCGGGTGAGGGTGCACTCATGAGCTAGAAAAAGAGGGAATGGTCTGAGGCGGGGAAGACAACGGATCGAGAGTCGAAGGAAATAAGTGTTCCCGATTGGTGTTGCAGAAAGCTCATTCAACCCGACGAGGTAGGGTTTGCTCGCCCATTGCTCCTGTGAAACGCCTACCGAGAGGTGGATCTCTTTGAGGTGCGACAATCAAGGGCGTGCGGAAGGAGTCATGAGCCGGCGGTTCAGATTGAGGTTATTCTTGTCGGCCGCCTTTGTAGATGAGGTTGAAATCACCTAGGATAAGCGAGGGTGCATAATGTCGGGCCACAGATCCCCAACTCGGCGAAAGGCTTCCTTGTCGGCGTCGGTGCCACCAAGGGCCGAGACAAGGGTTATGGCTCAGCGGTCTCCGTCAGGTGGGAGACCAGCGCAGAGATGGAGTGGTTGAGGATGAGCGTATCGGTGAGTTGGATTGAGTGGTCCCAGAAGAGGATGACCCCTCCCCTGGTACCAGTAGCAGGAAGCTGCAGGTAGTTTCTAAGTCGATGGCCGCAGATCTCCATGAGTGTTTGGTGGCAGGGGCGGAGAGCTTGGACTCTTGAATCGCAAGGATTGAGGGAGAGTAGTCGCAAACCAAATCTGCAACAACACCCCGTTTGGCGGCAGAGTTGAGGCAATGGGCATTCCAACAGAGAAATCTTCATTGGGAAACACTATATGGAGCACGACGACGGGGCACTGAGGAGCTGGCAGCGGTGGCGGCTAGGCAGAGGCCACACACTCTTCTCCCACATCCTGGGTGGTGGCAGCGACATCCAAGGTCGGGCGAGACAGCCCGCACACGTCTGTGACGGCGGCGAGGGTGACCTCGTCAAGCAAGCCCGAGGAGAAAAGGGCCTGGAGCTGAGCAACTAGGTCGTGGACTGCTGTGGCAGGGGCTATCCCCAACCTACGGGCGAGGACGCCCTGCGCCCGGCGGATCGCAGGTACTGAAGAGGTGTCACCGGAGGAGAGTGGTCGTCTCCCCGAGGCCAGCCTGGAGCTACGGCGAGGGGTAGCCGGTCTGGGGCAATGGCGAGGAGGTGGGGGGTATGAACCAGCGGCACGGGTGTGGGGACGGTGGCTCTGGCAACGAAAGTGGTGGCCGAATCTGGCGAAGGAAGAACAGCCTCGATGATCATAGGATCAAAACAGGGGTCCACCGATAGAGGGGGAGCTGGTTGGGCCAGGGAAAGAGGGTCCAACATAACGGGATCTTTGGGTCGAGGAGGTCCAGAGTAGGCCGGGCCGGGCCAAAGCTATGTCCGTAGCCTGCCAGGGCCGAGCTGTGAGCTATGTGGGCGAAATGGCGGGAGGGGCGATCTCGCCAAAGACAAAGTGGAAGGGCCTGAGGAGTCGCGTCCACGGGCGCGGGCGGGGCGGGCGGGAAGGTGCGCTGGCGTACTGGGCAGTGCTGGTGGGCTGCCAGGAGAGGCTGCACGGACGGCCTGGGCCGGGAGGCCCAGAGCCAAACAGCCCAGAGGGGTGCAACTGGCCGAGCGGACGCAGCCACCCGGACGCCACCGAGGAGCGGGCCCGCGAGTCAGCCTCAAACGCCCCGTCTGGCGAGACAGAGGCGCCGCCAGACCCGCCGTGGAAACTTGAATCGCGCTTCCCCGAGGTGGCGGGGTTGGGCACCGAGGCGCAAGGGCGCCAGGGGTCGAGGCGATCTTGGTGTGACAATCGAGGTCACCGCCGGCGGGGCGCCCCCGCTCCCAAACGAGGGCAGAGGAGAGGCGACGAAGCTGGGCGCGGCCGGCACCGACGAAGTCACGTCCCCTGGTGACCTCCGCCGCGGGGAGCGTGAGCGTTGACGAGGACTGGCGTGGCGGCTGCTCGACGGGGAACGACGGTAAACGCGGCGACGGCGAGGGGACCGGCTTGGAGGCAACTTGGCGACCGTTGACATCGGGCGAGCGTGGAGGCGCGCGCCGAGCGGCTCTATGCCACGGCGGCAGCGGGGATGAGGCCGGTCCCCACCAGAGTCCCCAACAGAGGCGGCGGCGGCGTCGTCGTCGCTATCGCGGCGGTGATGCGGATTGAAGAGGGAGCGACAAGCGGTTGGGGGAGCCGGGGCAGGCAGGGGAGGAACTGAGTCCGACTGTCCTAGCTGCCACTCGTGGGGGGCAACAAGCATAGGGGCTCCGCCGCCGATGCGGGTAGGCAAACTGGAGAAATCCTCAATAGAGTCGACGTGGATGAGCAGAGGGTGGAGGGAAACCCGGGGTGGCCGCGGGCGCGGCGCGCCGGCGAGGCGAAATGGGCACGGGCCGCCTCCGCTTGCTTCCATGTAGGGGATTGATCAAGAGCTCCAGCCCGCCCAAAGGATGCAGGTCTCTTGTCCGCAGCCACACGCGAAAGCGGCGGTATCAAGGCGGTGACGCGTCTCGGGCTCAACGATGTCGATCCGCCCAACACCGGAGAAAATGCGATCGACCACCGCCGTCGACCAAGCTTGTAGCGGGAGCCCCTCGATGAAGACCAGAACGCGGAACCGAGCGGCGCCGGGCGCGGCGTCGTGATGGATGTCGGCGGGGACGCACTCAAGGTGGAAGTCGCGGCCGTTAGCGTGGACAGAACGGCGCACGGCGTGGCGAGCTTGCTCTGGACGGGTGAAACGAGCGAGGTAGCGGCGATTGGAGAGATGTGTGGTGGTGATGTCCGACAGCGGGATGTCGTGAAGGAGCCGAGCAGGGTGGTGACTACGCCGTATCCAAACGCGCCCGCCGAGATGGAACGAAGACCGCGCGACGATGAAGTTCGTCGGCGCGGCCCGCATCTCGCTCGTGGACCGCCACGACACCGAACGGACGGCGGGCGGAGCGCGTGAGACCGAGCGCCGTGGGGAGCCATGGCTAGTTGGGGAACGAAAGGCGTGGTGGGGGCGCGGCGACGGCAGTGGCGGGCAAGGTGCCCGGAGCGGCGATAAGAAAGGCACTTGATTGGGTCACGGCAGCTAGCGGCAGAGTGGTCGCGGCCAAGGCAACGCCCGCAGCGCAATTTAAGGGCAGCGACGGTCCTCCGGCGGGGCAGGGGAGCGTTGGCTCGGTTGAAAGCGCCTCCCCGGAGGGGAAAATGCAGGGCACGCCGGTGATTTTTGGGGCGGACGCGCTCCCAAGTCGGGGAAGGGGGCGCCGCAGTCGAGGACGAAGGAGCAACGATGACCGAGCGAAGAGCCGGGGCGGAGAGGGGAGGGGCGCCATGAATGTCGGCCGAAAGGGGGTGGGCGTGAATGGCGAGGCATGAGTTGCACTGTTTGGAGTTTGCCGAGCGGGAAGGGAGCATTGAAGGCGGAGCGAACCACATCGGCAAGGATCTTGAGCTTCTGCAGATCCGGGCTTGGGCACTGCAATCAAGGCGGATGGGCATGGGATTTGGGCGGTTGGCGAGTTGACAGGCGAGGGAAGTGGCGCCCAACGAGCCCAGGAGGAGGGCGGCGTGGGCATGGCTACGGAAGCAGGAGCGGCGACGGAGACTGGAGGACTCGCCGGAGACGAAGGCGAGATGCGGCGGCGGCCGCCGTGGCCGGAGTGGCCAACGGCGGTGTGGTGAGCGAGGCTAGCTCCTCCTAGCAGTGCTCAAGCCCCCCCCCCTCCCTTCCTTTGGCACATTGAAGGTTGTTGAGGATCGATGATCTAAGCATGATTCAAATTTAAGTCATTTGACTCATTTCGTAGTGAGGTGTGTGTGTGCATTGCATTGCATTTCCTCAACATGGCATTTTATTTCCGTTCATTAATTTCGTTTGCATTGTGTACTAAGTTGCTTGGGTTATAGTGCTATACATTGATTCATAACATAGAAGCCGAAAATTTCCCTTCCATTATGATGTAGAAATTAAATAGCCACCTAACCAATATGCATGGGTGGCCCTGATCAGTCGTCGTTCGATGATCAAGCGCCGCGCGAGGCTGGCTAATTAGCTGGTGTAGCGAGCCTAGCATGCAGCTGCATGCATGCATGGCGTCAATTACGTACTTGTTTAATTTGTCTGCATGGATGTGGATCATATCATGGGACGAAGTACATGGGGTTGGGCACTTTGAAGACGCGGTCGCCGGCGAAGTCGCCCTGCAGGTCGCTCCACTGGTCGCCGACGTTGCCGCGGATCCGGTACCCCTCCTCCACCAGCTGCCTCCTCACCGCCGACTTGAACACCACCGAGCTCTGCCCCCGGTACCCCGCGCTCCTGCACGCGCCGCATCATCCATTCATTATTCATGCACGCACACGCATGTATGGCTCCTTTGATTCTGATTCGCCGCTGTGGTTTGGTTTTGGTCGTAGCGAGAAAAGTCGAGCATTTTTAGAAGCAGACACGAAAAGGCTCAAAAATCGCTAAAAGTTATTTTTGAAATATTCATGAAAAATTCCACAAGGTATTAAAATATTATTATAAAATGTTATGCTGAACTGTCTATAGGAAATAATAGATTTTCTAAGCGGAATCGGAATCAAACCAAAAACATGAATTTATGTACGGCCATGCTATGCATATGTCCCAACGAAAAATCGATCACAGCATGCATGCATATCGATCGATCTCCAGCATGCGCAAAACTACGTACTGTACTGATCCTAGAGCATATATAGTTAATTTATACTTACGTACGTATACGTGCAGAAATTATAAAAATTAAGAGGCTGTTTGGTTCGCGTCCGCGCCGTGCCATCTCAACCCACGGCGCGCCGTGGATTTTCGGCGTCTGTTTGGTTGGCGACCGCGCGAAGGCGAGGGCGTGTGGGAGACGGTGCGCCGTGCTATAGTCAACACGCGTGCGGAAGATGGCGAGGGCGCCGAAATCCAGCGCCATCTCGCGCCATCACGCTCGCTGGCTCACCCTCGCGCGCGGCACGCCGTGAGATGGCAGGCCGCGCGATGGACCCCAACCAAACAGACCCTAAAATGGAGCGATCGGCGAGCAGTCATGGATCGATCATTGCGACATGGATTTCAAAAGTAAAATTGACACGAACAGTGGCAGTATATGAACGAAACGGCACGGCACGTCCGGCTGCACACTGTGCTGCGAGAGCTAGTACAGCTAACCGCGTTAACATCCTAGCTAGCTAGCACAGTAAAATACACTACTGCCTCTCGTCACAAAAAGAAGTCGCCGTTGACTTAAGGACATCTTTAACCATTAGTCTTATTCAAAAGAGTTATATAAATATAATTTATTTTGTTGTGATTTAGTTTATTATTAAATATATTTTAAGTATGATTTATATTTTTATATATTTACAAAAAAATTTGAATAAAACGAATGGTCAAAGACGTGTGCAAAAGTCCACGACGACTTTTTTTCGTGACCGGAGGAAGTATATGCTCCTGATTTTTTTTCCCCTGTGTGTGCCTCACTGCCTGCGTAGGTTTCGAGGGTACGCTGTCCATGGCCATGGGAGGCCGAGATGAAGAGCACGGTCCTCTTCAGCACGTCACATACGATGGAACGTGTCTTACCTGATGCTGATCTTCTTCTTCAATTCCTTTGTAATTTGGAGCATGCATCCAGCTACCTATACACGGTACTGCTTAAAGAGATAATTTTAAAAACATTTTTTAGTCAATAGATTAGCTAATGTTAAGTTAAATACTTAAAAGAACATTTTTAGTTGGAAGTTACATCAGAGTAGCCATTTTTTAGTTTAGTCTATGTAACAAAGATTAGTGAACATGGATACGTCTGGTATGAACGGATTTCTTTGGAAGTTAAAGTTACCATTAAAGATAAAAATTTTCTTGTGGTACCTAGACAGAGGGATTATTCTAACAAAAGATAACCTTGCAAAACGTAATTGGAGGGGGAGTCAGCTTTGTTGCTTTTGTAGTGGCAACGAAACAATTCAACATCTTTTCTTTGATTGTCATATTTCAAAAACAGTTTGGCGCATGGTCCAAATTGCTATTGGTTTGAAAGCTCCTACTAATTGTTCTCACTTACTAGGCGATTGGTTTCATGAAATTTCTTTAAATATAAAGAAAAGGATTTTTGCTGGAACTGCGGTCCTTCTTTGGGTGATTTGGCTTTGCCGCAATGATCTTGTTTTTAACAAATGCAAAGATATCTCATGTATGCAGATTATCTTTAGAGCATCCTATTGGTTACGTCAATGGGACTTGTTACAAAAGGAAGATGAGCGGGGGTGTTTCGTCCGAGCTTGCCGATCTTTGGAAGAGGTGGCTTTGTCTTGTTTTACCAATCACAGATGGCAATTAAATAATAGACTTTGTAATGCTTAATCATTTTTATCTTTACATTGTTTTAGTCCTTTTTTGTTGAGGATCATTTAGGTGTTGGTACTGTAATGTTCTTTTGTTGAGGACTGTGCGACTTTTGTTTGCCGTATATATATCTTCGGATGTAGAGGCTGGATTAATTTCTATTATTGAAAAATACTTAAAGAGATCCTTGATTTTTAGCAAGCGGAGTGCCTAACTTAGCACATGCAGAATGGAAAAAATATTTATTTGGTCACTAAACTTTCGTAATGGTACCGATTGATCTCTGAACACCAAAACCGAATTAAAATGGTTCTCAAATTGTTAAAACCGAACACAGTTGATTCCTTAACCTGTTAAAGAGTCGTTTTCGCTAATGTGGTGGTTTTTCCCTGCATGGACACCACCTAGACAATCTTGGCAATTCCATATGTAAGACCGAGTCACATGCATGTAAATATCTTGTGTAACTCCATGTTAGTGTCTAGTCAACAAAAAAAACGCCCTTTCACCGGTCAAAGGATCAATTTATTTGGTTTCGATAATTTAAGGATCACTTTAACCTGATTTTGAAGTTTAGAGGTCAAATCAGAGCTGGAGCCAAAGTTCAAGGACCAAATAGTTTCTCCTTCATTGGAAGAGTTGTTTCTAAATATTTATATGTACTAGTCAAATGACGTGTCATGCATGTTTCCTCTCTAAACAACAAAAACCTTGTGTTGCCCTTATAAGTTGATTGATTGGAAGAGACCTATCATTTTCTTTTCTCTACGGGACTAAATAGGACTAGCTCAACTGCACAAAAAGTCAACTATTCCGATGATCCCATCCCCCTTTAGATGTGTCGTCACCTCTTATATCAAGGACAAATGTTTCTCTTGTGATTCCCTAGCGACTCCCTAAGTATATAGTACCTATAACCGTACGTGTATAGTTTTCTCATAATTTGGTTTCTCCGTCCTTTCTTTTCCTTTTTATATCAAAACTTGTTTCCCTATCTATATGAATGAATTGAATGCAACTGTTTTACCTTTATGTTGAAAGAAAATCAGCCGCCTGGATTTTGTTTAATTTTGTGTCGTTTTAGGAGTGCTCATTTTGGCCCATTCATTGTGTTAGGCTGGCCCATACTCACATGTCCACCGGGTGTTTAAGGTGTTTTCAGTTTAAATTAAAATTAAAAACTATTACTAAAAATTTGATTCTATAAAAAGTCAAATGATGCGGTACTTTATACTCATTTTTGTGTGATTTAAGTGATTCATCTCAAAGTTTCTAAAATAAATTTTTTATTTCTTTTGCTCTCTAAGACCTCTATATATATGGACGGTTAACTTTTACGCGTTAGAATTTTCAAAAAGAGCAAGGGGGAAAAAGGTTCATTTTGCCTGCGAGTTCTAGGACCGTGTTGGGCCATCAGGCTCGTCAGACGGCCCAACTGACCCCGTCCGTATTTTTTTTACGTGTACCCACTTTTTCTTTTTTGCTTTTTCTTTTTTTAAAGAAAGCGAAACCAGAATGTACGAGTTGATGAACATGATAGCGCGCAGCTGGGAGAGAGCACCGAGGATTGAATTGTGTTACCTCAGGATGAGGCGGTCGTAGCCTGCGAAGCCGGCGGCGACGAGGTTGGCGGCCGTGCTGGCGCCCAGCGCCTGCTCGTCTCTCCCGGAGACGAGGAAGACGGCGAAGCCCCTGGCCTTGAGCGTCCAGAACAGCCGCGCCACCGCCGGTATCCCCGGGCACATCCCTCTGCCCGCCCACGCCTTGAACGCCACCGGATCATACGCCCTGATTCATCCATGATCAGGAGCAAGGTTACATTAATCTGATCGTGCGTACGTGCTAGCTGTCTCTCATGGTGATGTGTTGTTGAGATATATAGAGATGGATGATAAATATCATGCATGGTACGTGCCCGAACTGCTTTGCCTGGTAGTAGAGCAGGTTGGAGAGGCAGGTGTCGTCGATGTCGAGCACCCAGGCGTCGAGGCCGTCGGCGCCGGCAACGAGCTGGGCGGCGTAGGAGGCGATCTGGTCGGCCACGCCGGCGACGTCCCGGCTGTACTGGCCCCAGGCCATGTAGCCGGAGACGTAGCCGACGCACGGAGCGGGCACCGTGCGCCACCCCTTGGCGTTGTTGGCCTCCACCATCACCCGCCAGCTCAGGCAGTAGGGGTCGTCGCCCGCCGGCCAGAACCACGGCGCCCCGTCCGCCGCCTCCAGCGCCAGCAAGCTCCACGCCACCAACACCGCCGCCACGGCGACCATCCGCCGCCGCTCGATCGCCGCCGCCGCCGCCATTGGAACTAGCCACCCGAACAATCTTCACTCCACTGATCCACTCCAATAGTCCAATGCATGCACCATTGATCACTCAATATTATTACTATATTGTGTGTGTGCTGAGTAAAGCAGCAGCCGATGTGGATTTTATAGGCGACTCCACGCCGCCTTTTGGTCGACATTGCCCTGTGCAAAAGTAAGCAGCATGATCGCAGCAGCGAATTGGCTCGAAGATATCATGCAGCTAGGTCCACCTCAGCACGTACGACAAGGCCAATGCCGCGCCGTTTTCACGCACCGTCAGCGCCCCGCTGCCGCGACACGTGGAGCCAATCAGCCTATGTAATTGTATTAGCAAGGTTTACAGGGCAGTGGCGCGTGGCACTAGTTTTGTAAGGCGCAAGCGTATTTTTTATTTCTCCCTTGGGGTGAGGTGGCACAACATTCCAGAGGAAGTAATTCAACTATTTGTTAATCCTATTTTTTTTAAAAAAAATAGCTAACTTTTTATCGAGAACTACATAAAAGTTTATGGTTTTACATGCTTTTAAACTATAGTGATATTTTTAAATGTTTATTTTTAATTTCTATTATTTTTTAATTCATTTTATAGAAGTTAACATCTCTAAAGTTTAAATTTATTTATGTACCTCACCATAATTTTTGTTGCATTTTGATTTTTTTAGCCTTTTGGGATATTTTTCCTCTGTGGGGTGACGTGGCGCAACCAGGATGCAGCCTGTTAATGCTTTGTAATAGTAGAATAAATACGTACTCCTAGTCCCTGCTACTAATAGCAATACTATATTTCGTATAGCATACATATATATACTATATGGAGTACTAACAATAGTAGTTGCACTACCTATGGATGGATCCATGAGAGGCTGCAATGAAACGAGGCAGCTGATGCATGCATGCCACACCGTTCTTGCTAAAGGCGTACACTATAGTATATGGAGATACACTGGTGCCAGTGACAGTGAGAGGTAGAGGAGCGGGTGCATGTTGCATATATTGGACCATCCTACCCAGCTCAAAGTCTCAAAGATAAGCTAAAAGCTGAAGGCAGAGAGAGAGAGAGAGAGAGAGAGCAACCTAGTAGTCGCCATGCTAATATTTCCCAAGTGGACAGCGAGTAGAAAGCGATTAAAGGGGTGGATCAAGTTGCCGGTACCATGCATGCATTATTGGAATTAAATTAAGCCACGTACAAGATCAAGTTAACTCATCGTCACCGTGCTAGCTAGGCTTCTAGCCAGAACGGAAATGGCCAAAGCCACCGAACGTGCAAGAATATGCATGCAGGAACAAGAAAATCACATGCATCTAGCCCTGCATGCGTTAGTCATAAGTACATATGCTAATTAATCTCCCGGCATCTTTGATCACGGCCACGCGCGCGTGACGTGAATCAGAGGTTTTGGTGCCGTGCACTCTTTTCTCTCAGATGCTAAATTTACACTTTTCCTTAGCCCCTTGTGTTTTATTTATACTAGAAAACAAGTACGTAGGGTGTCCCACGTATTAATATTTTCGCGAATAGATTTGTGTCGATCTTTAACCTAACATGGACACTATTGTTATTCTAAATTTATGTAATATTTATTGGACGTATTAAATTTCTGTAAATTTCTAATTTACTAGAAATTTGTTTTTCTATTATTTTTATTCTATAATTTTAGTAGGTCTGGACTCTTTTTTAAATTGAAGCCGTTATGATCCAATCCAATGTAAGCAACGATGCAAATCATTTTCATTTTTTCTCAGATTAATATGAGAATTTCTTTTTTTATTAACATGGAAATTTCTAATATTTTGGTAATAAAGTGGTACCTCTCTTTTATTCTATTATATACGAGACCGGTGACGGCGTGTTCTCCGCTCAACCACTGCGGATCACACCCCTGGTCAGATTTCTAGTCTGCTAGCCAACTCGATCAAGCTCGATTCGATTTGGCGTCGGGCACAACAAGGAGCGACTTCAGATTTACCTGAGTTCGGACTTCCTCGCGGGTAATGGGCCCTACTCTGCCGAGCCTTAGCTCTTTTTTCGATTGTGGTTGAAAGAGAATGTGTTTACAGAGTGTCTCGAATGCACGAATGCTTCTGCGACTGTGTGTTCGTCTGCCTCTCTCCTCCCTTTTCCCTTCTCTCCTCTCCTTTTATACAAGCTTTGGGCTGGCGGAAAGAGCCGAGGAGTAGGCGTCTGATGTTCTCAAGATAATCGACAAGACACGACAGAAGAGACGCAAACGCCACGCTTCACGCCATGTGGCTCGCCTCGCGTGCCCGCGCAGTGGCCTCGACCAAGATAGTCACACCGGTGAGTCTGCGGGGGGCCCCGCCGCTCCTCCCGACACGGGCGGCCTCCTCAAGCAACTCTTCTCTCACGGTCAATTCTTCTGCGCCCCATAAAGGATGTACCGCCGACCGCAAGGGTCATCAGAGCGGTAATCATTTCTTTCTCTGTCTATCCGCTGCGTGATGTCTCATTAAATGCGCCGTGCCCTTCAGCAAGGGGAGCCTTCGTCCAAGACTCTTACGCAATGCTCCGCCGCTGGCTTGGGGCCCTTGCGCTGGGCCTCGCTGGTCTCCAGAGGGGCTCGCCACGCACCCGCTTTGGCGCGTGGGGCCCTCGCCTCACCGTCGGAGGGGCTCGCCACGACCCGCTTTGGCGCGTGGGGCCTCGCCTTGCCTTCAGGGGGCTCGCCCACGCACCCGCTGGTGCGTGGGGCCCTCCCGACCTTCGAGGCTCGCCGCCACGGCTGGGCCTCGCCGCCTCCCGACGCGTGGGGCCCTCCCTGCCTCTGAGGGGCTCGCCACGCCACTGGGCCTTGCTCGCCTGGCCGACGCGTGGGGCCTCTGAGGGGCTCTCCCACGCTACTGGGCCTTGCTCGCCCGCCGACGTGGGGCCTCCCTGAGGGCCCTCCCGGCCTCCCTAGGCCTCTTTGCACCCGGTATTTATTACACCGACAAGAGTCCCCGGGTCCACCATGATACGCGAACCGTCAGCAGATATTTTTCCGTTTCTTGTGCGGGCGGAGGCGAATCGTGGGGCCCACCACCGCGGTACCGACGCTGATTCTCCACCGCACACGATCTTCCTTGGGAACCACGCCGCTGCGGGAAACCAAAAACGCAGGGCAATGATGGCGCTGCCAGCAGGGCGGAATCAAACCGTCGCGCTCGCCCCACGCCTATAAATATTTCTCTCAGCCGCTGCCAATCCTTCCGCGACGCTAAGTCTTCAAGTTGTCTCACGCCTTCTTCGCCGCTACCACAAGATCCTCGCCAATTGCCACCAAGCCTTTCGCCACGCCACCGCCAAATTTTCCATGGCTCCTAAGCGCAAAAAGGTCGCCTTGAGATGCCGCACCATCTTCGGAGCTGCTCGCCGCTTCCACCGCCGATGAGGATCGGTGGCGCGGCTTCGAGTCTTCGTGCCACCGATCGCCGCCGCCCGGTTCAGCGCGCGGCACCATCGCGCGCGAGTCCTCGCGCCGGGAGATCGTGACCTTCTCTGGCGTCTTTGGCGGGCCTTGTCCCGCCAGACTCAATTCTTCTTGGGGTGCTCGCTTCTACGGGATCCAAAGCGGCGACCTTGTTCCTAACTCGATCATGGCCTCGTCATCTTCGCCCACCTCTGCGAGATGTTCGTGGGGACGATGTCAACCTCCGCTCTGGCGCCGACTCTTCGTCTTGCACACGGGCTCGCGCTCGAGCGCGGTTGGGAGCTGCTACTTCGCGCTCCGCGTCACCTCCGCCTTTATCCCTGCCGCGGTCAAGTCCAACTGGAAGGACTGCACGGCGATGGTCAGACGTGGAGGACTCCGGCCGTCGCGACGATCTGGTTCTTCCCGACGATCCCGCGGAGCCCACCGCCGACTGGGGGGCCCAGCCAGACGATCTGGCGAGTACGGAGACGATGGCGGCGCGCATTGCGGAGCTCCGCCGCCAGGGGCTCACCGGAACCCACGTGGTGGCGGACTTTTTGCGGCGCCGCCTTTGCCCGCCGCTTGAGGCGCGCCCGCTGGACGTATTTACGGCGACAACGACAGACCCGACCGCTCTTGGAGGTGAATACCCGCGCTCTTTTGATTTCGTACCTTCTTTCTTTCCATTTTGGCTAATGACCACTCGGCCGCTTCTTTGGGTGTTCACCGATGGGAACGTGCGGGCGACGTGTTCGAGATCGGTGGCGGGGCTTCGACCACACCGACCGGCGACATCGCTTCGCCGACGGCATCCGCCCCTCGCGATCGGGATCCACGGAGCGCAACCCTTACTTGCAAGCGCCGCCTCATGGAGGTCTCGTCCTGCGGTCCAAGTGGCCGGGACCACTGCAGATCCATGAGCCGCCTCGGCGACCGCCTAAGCTTCATGACGCCGCTCTCTGCCGTGGCGGTGACTCGCCAAGGCTCTCGGAAGCGCCGCCTCATCCTTGTTGCCGACGACGACGACGACGAGGAGGGAGGGGCGAGTTCAAGAGCGCGCGCTTCAAGCCCGAACTTCGCCGCCACGCGCCGGCTCGGCCAGCGGGGCCTGCTGCTCCGCCGCCGCCGCTCGCCATCGGCAGAGCGCGGCGATTATCAGAAGCGGCGCCGCTGCGCGCTTCTTCCGCCTCCTACGCCGACGCTCGCTGGCTGGCGCTGTTCACACATTGGCGCTCGCACTAAAGACCGCTTCGCGCCAGTATCGGCGTCTCGCTCGACGGTGGTGATCGCGATCGCGCCGCCACGCCGCCACAAACAAGCGACTTTGAGCTCCCCTTCAGCTTCGCCTTGAGGCACACCGCTTAGGTTGGCTTTCCCGCGCCACGCACACTTCGCATTGGGGTTAGCACGCACGCGGTTTCGTGATACCGAACCCTGTTTGCCCCTCTTGGAACAGGCGGACGCTGGGCATCGAGCTCCGCTCCACGCGATCGCCAAATTTCAACACCGCCCGCCTCCTTCGACGGAGGTCGCTCAGCGGCAATGAGAGTCCCGGCAGCCGTCGGAGAACCCTTCGCCACTCGCCGTAAGGCGCTGCCGCCATCTCGCCGTGACCGCCGACGTGGGACGTTCCTTTGAGGCGCCGCACCTCTCCCGCACTGGCGTCGCGGGAGGAAGCCCTTGCCTTGGTGGAGCGATCGCCACGAATCGCGGCGGGCCCTTGGCCAAGAAACCACCGCGAAGGGCGATGGCCGCGAGGCTGCGGCAGCCTGCCGCCGCCGCCGCTGCCGCCAAGCGATCGAAGACCTCCACTGAGCACTTCGAGCGCCCGACCCTCGCCGACATGCTGCGCGCCGCCATCGCGGCTTCCGGACGCCTCGCATCCACTGGTGTTTCCGCATCCTCATGGAGAGGAGACGGTCGCGATCTGTTGGCGCCGTGGGACGAGCCGCCGAAGCCCTCGTGACGCCCTTCCGGCGGCTGCGGACGCGGGCGATTGAAGACGGTCGCCAAAGCGCGCTCGGCAGCATGTTCATCTTGGGCAATCGTTTTGCTCGAGACGCGCGTTTGATCTCGACGCCGCCATCGGGAGCTTTTCGCGCCGGTGGACCGGTTTGAGCAGCGCGGTTGACACCGCCGCCGACCGCGGTCCATGATGGGGGCGCCGCTCGGCCGAAGACGAAGGCGGCGAGTAGCGAGACTTCGCCTTTTGCCTTGTAATTGTTGTCTATCAATGCAAACAAACTTTTGCTCTTTTGTTGTGAGTCTCACTTGAACTTCGCACAACTTTAACTTGCGGAATTGAATTGGGGCACCTGGCCGCCAAAGGTTTTAGACTGAACGTTCTGCCGCAAGTGAGCGCTGTTTCCTTAGGCATCTGGTTACTTCAACCCTTATGGCCTCTCGCAACCCGACTTAAACATTACGTGGCGAGCGCTTAGCTTCCGGAAGTGGTCTAGTCGCTGGTGCCGCCGTTGGCGCATTGCCTAGACCGAGCCGACACACCAGGCTAGAGCCCGCCTTCCGTCCGCCGCCCAAGACCAACAGAAGTTATAGCGTTGCTTTTTGCAATCAAGGGCCATCAGCCTTAAGTACTTTCGCTACCGACTTTCGGCGTATCGTTTTCTAACAGACCTTTCTAAGGCTAAGCCACTGATCGCCAAAAAGCTTTAGACAGAGCTTTCCGTTGAAAGTGAGCGCTTTTTCCTCAGGCATCTGGTTACTTCAACCCTTATGGCCTCTCGCAAACCGACCTTAAACGTTGCGTGGCGAGAGCTTAGCTTCAGGAAGCGGTCTAGTCGCCGGTGCCGTCGTTGGCGCATTGCCCAGACCGACCGACACACCAGGCTAGAGCCCTCACTTCCCTCCGCATCGCCTCGCCCAGCCGCAAGCTTAAGCATTCGCTTTTGCAACTAAGGGGCCATCTGCCTTGAGTACTTTCTCGCTGCCAGCTTTCAACGGAATGCTTTCTAACAGATTTGAGGCGAAAAAAGAAACAGATGCCCACAAGGAGACAGAACTTATCTCTTATTGAAGATGGCTTTGTACAACGCAGCCCCCGAGGCGAGCGGTGAAGGAAGAAGACCTCGCCACTCGGCTCCAAAGGAAGGCCAAGAAAAAAAGGCTTCGGGATGCGCCACGGTAGAACTTCCTCACCGCTCGACGTTCCAAGTGTTCGCCAATTCGCGACCGTCCTCGAATGCGAGCCTGACTGAGCCTGGGCGGGAGACTGAGACCACCTTGAAGGGCCTCCCATGTGGGAGATAGATTTGTTGCGCCTACCTTTGCACTTGGATTTTATGTGAACGAGGTCGCCCACTGCCAGTGTTCTCACACACACCCGCCTTGCTTGATAACGGCGCAGTGCCTGCTGATACTTGGCGGCTCGGATCGCCGTCCTGTCTCGGTTCTCCTCCAGAGATTCACTTCATCCCGACGCGGTCGTGGTCTTGGTCTTCGCTGAACGCCGCCACTCTGGGGAGCCAAGGCGAGCTCGATGGGAGCACCGCCGAGCCATACACCAGAAGAAGGGGTCTCGCCGGTGGCTCTGTTGGGAGTTGTCCGCGGCTACCACAATACGGTGGAACTTCCTCCGCCCGGCGCTTGTCAAGGCTTCTCCAGCGGTCGAACGCCCTTGTCTTGAGCCCTTTGAGTACTTCGCGTCGCCGCTCCACTTGCCCATTGCTCTTCGGATGCGAAGCGGAGGCAAAGCACTGACTTGGTACCCAACTCTTCGCACAGCCTTGGAAATCGCATGAACGGCGCCGTTGTCGATGATGACTCTATTGGCGACATCGAACCGGACGAAGATGCTCTTCATAAACTTGATAGCCGCTGCGGATGTGATCGCGGGACCGGCGAGGCTTCAACCCACTTAGTGAACTTGTCGATGGCGGCATTTAACGATGAGTATATCCTCCGGCCGCTCATGGAACGGGCCTGTATCGTCGGCAAATTTCTGCATCGCGAACGCCAGAGAGCGGAATGGTTTGCAGCGCCTGGGCCGGTCGGTGGATCTGCTTAGCATGAAATTGGCACGCTTCGCATCTCCTCACCAGCTCGAAGGCATCCTGGAGGGCAGTGGGCCAATAGAAACCGTGGCGAAAAGCTTTCCCAACCAACGCCCGGCTCCCTGAATGGCTCCCGCACATGCCTCCATGGATCTCAAAGAGAATTTCACTCCCCGCTTCCCGAGTGACGCACTTCAGTAGAACTCCGTTTGCGCCCTGGCGATATAGGTCCCCACCTACCAGGGCGTAGCGCTTGGCCTTGCGCGCTATCTTCTCACCGACGTCATCGTCGGGATCACTCCATCCCGCAGTAGGCTAGGATCGGATCCATCCACCGACCTTCCGGACGAGTGTGACGACGTTTCAGACATTGTCGCCGACGATTCCGCTCGCCTAGCGTTTCGCCTCAACCGCCTCGGAAGCTTCTTCCGCCTCCTCCTCTAACCGGGAGCTGCAAGAGATCGGTGACGTCTCCTCCAGAGGTGGAGCTGCGTCAGGAAAGCGTCGTCCCCGCGAGTAATTGGGGGCGACGACGGTCACAGTAAGTCTTTCTTCAAAGACCCCGGAACAGTGCCCTTGACGAGGCAATCGGGGATATTCATCCGCCATGTAGTTGTCACGGCGAGGGATGTGCGCCAAGCCCAAACCTCAAAGTGCCGCCCAACCGGCGCACCTCCGCTAGGTAGGCCGCCATGACGGATCCGAGCAGAGAAATCCTTCCTCGCTGGTTGATGACCGGAGAGAGTAACCTTTACTTGTAGCCACCGGATGCCAAGGGTCGGCCACCCCGAGCCCGGCGAAAGCGGCCCTTCATACTCCGCGACGTTGTTGGGGCGCGGAAGTCCAAGACCACCAGTGCCGGACGACATCGCCGGTTGAGACACCAGACGACGCCAGCCAAATTTCTCCAAATGAATGAGCCGTCAAGAAGAGAGTCCACGGCGAGGAGGTGGGGTATCTTAGTTCAGTGTCCGCCGAGTCCACTCGCTAATGAACTCCGCCAGAGCTTGCCCTTTGATGGCCACTCGGGAGCGAATTTGAGATCGAATTCCGCCACCCATGGCCCATTTGGCGATGCGACCCGTCGCCTCGCGGTTGAAGAGGATCTCCGCAAGGAATACTTGGTCAACACTGTGACTTCTCGCCCGGAAGTAGTGGCGTAGCTGATGTCACAAGACGGCGTAGAGCATCTTCTCGTGCTGTGAATACCTTGTTTGGCGGCCGGAGGACCTTGTCGACGAGTAAATGGGCGCTGAACGCCCTCTCTTCCGCCACTAGCACCTGGGCTGACCGCTGGGGTTTGCCGCGACGAGAGGATCAACGGCCGCCTGGGTCTGGGCGACCAGACGGGCGGGAGGTAAGATACTTCTTCGACCGTCGAACGCCTCCTGCGCCTCCGCCGCCCACTCGAATCTGGTTGGTCTTCTTTAGGAGCTTGAGCGGTGGGAGACTTTTGTCCCCAAAGCGAGCTATAAAGCGGCCCGAGGGAGGTCAAGCGCCCACCAAGCACCGTGATCCGCCAAGTCGTCGGGGCTTCATGTTCTCAATCGCGCGATCTTGTCGGGGTTCGCCTCAATCCTCCGAGACGAGGAATCCAAATAGCTTGTCTGACGGAACGGCGAACACGCATTTCTCTCGATTGCTTGATGCGATGCTTCCTCGGGTTGGCGAAGGTTTCTTCCAGTCGCCGATCAACTCCTCCGCCTTCTTGGAATTCACCACGGATCGCCGACATACACCTCCGTGTTCCGCCCTATTTGGGAGCGGTGAGCGATATGCATGGCGGCCGATAGGTTGGGCCCGCATTCTTCATCCAACGCCATCCTTGTATAGCGAAGATACGCCCATGGGCGTGACGGCGGCGGTCTTGTCTTCATCTTCTTCGCCATGCTAACTGGTGGTACCCGAGTAGGCATCCGAAGCATACCGCCGCACCGCAGCTTGAGTCGACGATGAGATCGGCGCGGGCAGCGGTATGGATCCTTCGGCACGCCTTGTTGAGGTCGGTGAAGTCCACGCACATCCTCCAACGCCTGCTGATTTCTTGACGAGGACGGGTTCGCGAGCCACAGGATGGGCGACACTGCGGACGCACTTCGCCCTTAAGAGCTGCCCACCTCTCGGCGGATAACTTCTGGCGCTTCCACCGATCGCTTCGCACCTTCGTGATGACGGTCGCGCGCCGGAACGCCGCCAATTTGTGCTCAATCACCTCCACGGGACCCCACCATGTCGGACGGTTGCCACGCAAACACGCTCGTTAAGGATCGAGGAAGGAGACGAAGCGCGCCTTCCTATTTGGCGCCGAGAGAGGCGCCCACCAACGGTCTTCGCTGGTCTCGACTTCGCCAGGAGACCGCCTTAACCTCCGCGGACGAACCGGGAGGCACGGTTCGCCGAGGAGCTCCCAAAGTCGAAGCCTCGCCTTCAGGCACCGACGCTTCGCCAGCGAGGGCGTCCTTGTCGCAGCGGAGCGCCCGGCGTCCACTTTAAACGATGGGGCGGTTGGCCGGGATCTTCACCACCATGTACGCATAGTGGCACACCGCCATGAACACAGTCGGCGCCCGCCGACCTCGTATGGCGCTGTAGGGAGGTCGAAGTCCGCCACTCAACTCGAGCATCTCGGTGCGGAAGTTGCCGGAGCTCGAAGTCACCGGAGATCGATCGCCCAGCCGACGGACTTCGGCCCGCGCGATGTCAAGAATGGTAGCGGCGCGAAGCTCCCGCCGCTGGATCTGGAGGCGCCTTGGCGACCCGGCAGACGGGAGGTTGAGGAACTCCCTCCGTCTACCAAAGACCTGCCCTAGCTTTACATTCCGGACCGTGGGTGCAACCACGATCGGGGAGATGCCAGGTACGCGCAGATGGTTGGGTGATCGGCTCGATCGAACGCGACGGCCGCCCGACCACGCCGCTGCCTCATCGACCCAAAGCCGGGCACGGTGGCGCACACCTCCCTCATCGCACGCTTAAAGCTAGCGTGGGACGGATAGGTGGCCGAACCGCCGTGGATGACGGCAACCTCGCGCTCCGCCTGCTGAAAACCAAGCGAAGCCGTCTCCTTGCCCTTGCCACTGCCGGACGCCTGCTGCTGCTGCTCGTGGACTCGCTTGTCCACCATCTTGCTGACGACATGGCAATCCGCCAAGTCGTGGGAGTTGTTGCGGTGAATGGGACAGTAGGGCCTTCCGTCCCACTCACGGGGGCGATGATCTCGCCTTTCATCGCGGCCTGGGCCGCCGCGCCACGGTGATCGCCATAGCCACCGCTCACCGCCTGCGGGACCGTACCCGCCGCCGCGACCTCCTCCTCTTTTTCGCCCGCGCGCCCATTGCTTGCTGGTCATGATCGTCGTCGTCGTCGTCGCTTTCGGCGGGCCATGACCTGCCGGTCTCGCCGCTTTGCGCTTCTTCTTGTCCTTACCGCGGGGTTCCTCGAGGTTCCGCCTCGCCGCCCGCACTGGCCCGCCAAGATAAATAGGCGGATGCGAGCTCATCAAGGGCGACTTCAGCGCCAAGGTGAAGAGCTCCTCCGTCGCTTTGATCTTGCGGGTGGCCATCTTCTCTTTGACCTTGGGGTCTCGGGCGCCTCTCACGAATGCCGTGACCACGGCGTCGATGGAGATGTCGGGGATGGTGTTGCGGACTGACCGAAGCGCCGAATATAGTCGCAATGACTCTCCTTTCTTTCGCTTCCACGTTGTGGAGGTCGTCTTCTACTCCGGCTGCTCAAGGTGCCACGAAGTTGGTGACGAAGAGCTCGAGAGCTCCTTCCATGACCCCACGGACCGGGCAGGTTCATGAGCCACGAGCGGGCTCCGCCGGTGAGGACCACGGGAAGTAGTTCGCGTAACCTTCCCCGACCCTCCGATCGGCTGCATCACCGTCGATAGATCGCAAAAATTCATCGGGGTTGGTGGAGCCGTCAGACTTTTCGATGGGGGCCGGACGAAACCGTTCCGCCATCGGACGCCGCAGCCTCCTAGAAAAGGCGCGGCACCCAACGCCGGAGCCTCTGCTCTGGGACGCAGTCCTCGCCCGCCGCTTGCCGCTTAGGGCGGCGCCAAGAAGCGCCACCTCACTTGGCCGGGCAGCTCTGGGAACCCTCTTGCTGGTCTCACAAGACGGCGGCGGCAATGTGATCGCCTTCGGTCGCGGCCCGCGGGCGCTTTGTTTCAGTGTCTTCCATGCAGCAAGTGGCGGTCCTTCGATGGGACCGAGATCGCTTCCACTGCTGACGCCGCCGGCCGAGCCCCGTAGGGGTCGCCGCTCTTGTCGTTTTGCCCCCCGCCTCACCAGAGATTCGCGAGAGGAGCGCGAGGGCAACAAAGAACGGAGGACGCGAACGCCGGTTCCCCGCCAAACTTGCACCACCGCCTTGGCGGCGTCGACGAAGGGCCAAGTTGCCAACCACGGCGCCGCCGGGAGTCCGGAGTTACGGAACGGTGGGTTTTCAGCAAAGGCCTCGCCGCGTGGAGGTTCTGTGGCCGGAGTGCACTCTCCAAGGCCAGCGCCGTCTAGCTTGGCCGAGGCGGCCGCTTTCGCCAGGCTCCAACCTAGGCGGGCGGCCACCGCCGGTGATCCACCGCCATCGCTGCGGCCGACTCATTGCCGCGCTCTAGCGGCCGCTTCTCGCCTCCGTCGCGGATCGCCGCTCCGCCATCGCCTCAAGAAAGGTCAAGAGCTCGAATCGATGCTAGCGCCCCCTACAGCGCGCAAGCATCGACGGCGTGTTCTCCGCTCAACCATCTGCGGATCACACCTCGGTCGATTTCTAGTCTGCTAGCTAACTCGATCAAGCTCGATTCGATTTGAGCGTCGGGCACAACAAGGAGCGACTTGCAGATTTACCTGAGTTCGGACTTCTCGCGGGTAATGCCCCCTACTCTGCCGAGCCTTAGCTCTTTTTCGATTGTGGTTGAAAGAGAATGTGTTTACAGAGTGCCTCGAATGCACGAATGCTTCGCGACTGTGTGTTAAATGCGCCTCTCTCCTCCTTTTCCCTTCTCTCCTCTCCTTTTATACAAGCTTTGGGTGGCGGAGAGAGCCGAGGAGTAAGGATCTGATGCTCTCAAGGTAATCGACAAGACACGACAGAAGAGACGAAACGCGTCTGCCGCCCACCTTGGCAGCCAGCCTCGCCTCGCGTGCCGCAGTGGCCTCGACCCGCATAGTCACACCGGTGAGTCTGCGGGTGGGGCCTCGCCCGCCTCCTCCCGACACGGGCGGCCTCCTCAAGCAACTCTTCTCTCTCACGGTCAATTCTTTCACGTCAGTGATGTACCGCCAGACACTGCAAGGGTCATCAGAAGCAGTAATCATTTCTTCCTCTGTCTATCCGCTGATGTCTCATTAAATGCTCTTCGTCTTCGCAGCAGGGGAGCCTTCGTCCCAAGACTCTTCGCAATGCTCCTGCTGGGCCCCGCCTTGCGCAGGGGCCTCGCCTGGTCTCCAGAGGGGCTCGCCACGCACCCGCCTGGCGCGTGGGGGCCTCGCCTCACTGGTCGGAGGGGCTCGCCCACGCACCCACTCGGGGCGTGGGGCCTCGCTTGCCTTTCAGGGGGCTCGCCCACGCACCCGCTGGTGCGTGGGGCCTCCCGGCCTTCGAGGGGCTCGCCAGCGCGGCTGGGCCTCGCCGCCCCCCGACGCGTGGGGCCCTCCTGCCTCCTCTGAGGGGCTCGCCACGCATGGCTGGGGCCTTGCTCGCCACTGACGCGTGGGGCCTCTGGGGCTCTCCCACGTGGGGCCTTGCTCGTCCGCTGACGCGTGGGGCCTCTGAGGGGCTCTCCCACGCCTTTGGGGCCTTGCTCGCCTGGCCGACGCGTGGGGCCCTCCCGGCCTTCGAGGGGCTCGCCACGCATTGGGGCCTTGCTCGCCTGGCCGACGCGTGGGCCTCCCGCTCGAGGGGCTCGCCACGCCACTGGGGCCTTGCTCGCCCGCCGACGCGTGGGGCCCTCCTGCCTTCGAGGGGGCTCGCCACGCTGGGCCTTGCTCGCCCGGCCGACGCGGGGCCCTCCCGGCCTCTCGAGGGGCTCGCCACGCTACTGGGCCTTGCTTTCTGGCCTGGCCTCCCTAGGCCTCTTTGCACCCCGGTATTTATTACACCGACAACCGGCTTGACATCAGGTGATCGAGACTTATTTAAGTCCCATCGATTTTATGGGTAGTAGATCAGACACCTCCATAGGACACATAAAAATCCAACGGAAGCATCTGGGTATGTGAGAAAAACGACTGAGAGTTAAATAAGTCTCAGTCGCATGATGATTAGCAAAAGTGATTATATATAGAAAGAGTAGATAACAAATTTATGTAATCTTTTATTGTAGTCGATATGTGGTCTTTATTTTAATATGGCATGTACTCCTATTTTTGTTATTTTATTCTGAATTTATGTTATTTTATTATGAATTTCTATTATTTTATTTTTCTAACTGTAGTAAGTATGGACTCTTTTAATTTAAGTCGTTATAATCCGATCCACCATCATCGATAGTGCAAACCTCCTTTCCTTTTAATCTAAGCCGTTCTAATCTGATCCACTATAATTGAAGGTCTTTTTATTTTCTCCGATTAACTTGAGAATTTTTAGTATTATTTTGATTAATATGGAAATTTCTACTATTTTAGGATTAACATGGTGGCTATGTTTTGTTCTATTTTGTATATGATAGATAAAAATTTGTGCATCGTCTATCCCGTTTGGTTTTTATGGCGTTTGATTCTCTTGTGAATTGTCTTTGCCTTTTATAATTTTAATCTTATTAAATCATCATCATTACAGTTTGGACCCACTATATATATGATAGATAGATTGATCTAGATCATTATAATATGGTCACACTTGAATAGAATGCGGAGATTTTTTTAATTTATGGGGAAATTTCTTCGATAATTTGGGCCCACTATATATAATAGATATATCTCTCTAAATCATTTATATTCTAGTCACACTTTAATCGATGATGGAGTGTTTTTCTTTTCTCTAATTTACGGTGAAATTTATCTGATTAACGTGATGGAGAAAATTTATGGGGGAATTTCTTCTATAATTTGCGCCCACTATATATGTAATAGATAGATCGATCTAAACCATTATAATTTGATACCACTTTAATTGATGGTGGACAGTTTTTCTTTGTCTCTAATTTATGAGGGAAACTCTGATTAACGCGGTGGCTTCGTTTGCCTCTGCTTTATATATATAATGGATAGATCAATTGATTTAAATCATCATAATCTGTTCCCGTTTTAATCATTGGTGGTGGAGGGTTTTCTTTTTCTCTAATTTATGGGGGGAATTTCTTCGATTAACGTGGTGGAGAAAACTTGTGGGGGAATTTCTCCTATAATTAGGGCCCACTATATATGTAATAGATAAATCGATCTAAATCCTTATAATTTGGTCCCACTTTTAATCGATGGTGGAGTTTTTTTCCTCTAATTTACGGAGGAATTTCTTTGATTAACGTTGTGACTCTATTTGCCCCTGTTTATATATAATAGATAGATTATAAAACTCCAACTCAAACATGGACTCTTCAATATTAGAAAATTTATAGTACTATTTATTAGGACCCCCCTACCTCCATATAAACTACAAATCTAATCCTGTCAAAATAGACATACTCCTATCACCAAAATTAGTACGTAACCTAATTTTGTCGAGATTAATTCAACAGCGCATTAATTAACATTAATTAGAGAAAAATTAATTAAACCGCAAAAGCTAGCATCTGCATGTATCATCAGCATTGTGGGCGAAGTCTTTTCTTTTCCGCTAGCTGGTGTTGCTGGTACGCTTTCGTTGTTCACGCACGTAAGAATTAGCATGTTGTATGTAATCCACGTCATGCATGGTTATTAAGGTAGGGGCCGGCGAGGACAGCGCACATGATTGTGTCCGATCCTGCATGCGTCGGCGGGCGCAAAGCCAAGAGCGATGGAAAATCTGTGTCAATTTATGCACGTACCTAGTGATCAGCCCAAGTCAAAGCCGGGAGTTAATCCCCACTAAGATTCGGTGCTTATTGGACGTGTTACCACCGAACAAAAGTGAGATCGATATGAATATATATATATAAATATATTGAAGGGAATTTAAAAAAATACAAGCGATGATCTGAGCCATGAACAGGGAGTGCCACTCGGTGTTGATTAGTGGCATGCATGCAGTGATGCATGCATAAATTATACTCCTATATTCTTAATCAATCACACGCCTTCTGTGGCATTTTGCCTGTGACAATAATGAATGTGCCCAACTGCATGCCATATACGGTTACAATTTTCGCGGATCCTTGCGGTCAGAGCATCACCAACGATTCCGCTATGTCTTTTTTCTAAAAAAACTATTGATGTCTCCTCTATTCATTGCTCTAAAATTTATTTATAATTTCTATTACACTATAATATTATAGAGCTCCTCCAGCAATCTCTCGATCTATATGTGCGAGCCCGTCTAGATGCTCTTATAACTGGGACACGGATATATATATCATATGCAACCGCAAAGCGTAGCTAAGCTAAGCTAGGCTATCTATGGCCTATATGGGATAAGAGCAGGAGATGCGGTAGTGCAGTTCTTTCCATTAATTAGTAAAATGGATGCGAGAACATGCATGGTCTAGGAGCCGGCTGTCAATGCAATCTCTATTAGGCCTTATTCGTCACTTCATCGAAAAAGGTTGACATGAAATCAACATGTGTGCTACATATATGTATGGAATCAACATTTGTTTTTACATTGCCATTTAGTAACATTTTTCTTTCATTGCCATACAGTTAGGATGGCTTACTAATTGTCCGCACAATACATCGATGAATGGTCACTGGTTGACTTTTGCCTTATGGGGAATGAAAGCTCATTTGTTTTTTTTTTAAAAAAAAATCATGGGTGGGCATATGGCATCTTTCTTTTCTCTATTTGGCTTCTTTGTAATGATGACATGAGGTTTCACAAACAAAAATATATCACCTTTATACCGGTTATCTTCTAAGAGGCTTGCTGATTATAACAATGAACTTTATTATATAAAAGGAGGACGATAAAAATTAATGTTTTCAAAAAACTCCACCGGTCATCGGAAGTGGTGGTTATGATAGTATTATTTCAAGAATAGATTTTTCTATTTAGTTTTGAGTTGGCTCTATCTTTACTTTCATAATTGAGAATATATGCTAACATTATGTGTACATTTTTGGACGTAGAGACCAGGGATTACAAAACCACGGTTAACCGGTCGAAAACCGCGGTTAACCGGTGAACCGGTGGGGGTCAGTTTATGGAAAACCGGCCGGTTAGGTTTGAATTAAATTCAAATTTGGTTCAAATTTGAAAATCCATGAAAAAATCTGAAAAAATTCCATAAAATAGTAAAGGTTATTATATGAGTACTGGCTGAAGCAGAATTTGAAAATTTGAAATTTTTATGCTTTTTCATTTTTATTAAATTTTTTTCTCTAATTTTTCTATTTTCATTTAAACTGCACTCCAAGTTAGCCGAGCTAATCGGTTCGGCTAACCGTAAAACGGTGGGTTAACCGGCGGGCCGTTTTTGAATATGAATTTGAATCTGGCCGGTTTTCCAACGAAATTTCCGGTTAACCGCGAAAACCGGTCGGTTAGCCGAGCCGGACCTCCCTCGGTTTTTGCTATCGGCTCTGTTATGTAATCCCTGGTAGAGACCACTTTTATGCCCTTCAAACTGGCAAGGCGGTAACAAAGAGCGTGCCGGCGGCGCAGTGAGCGGTGGAGAAGGAGAATGGAGGACAAATGTTCCTGCCTTGAGACGCAGGTATGTGAACAGGACATAACGCAGGGTATTCAGATGATGTCTGACTTAACCAGCTAGCACAGTAGCATAACCATGGAGTACGCTGTCACACCGTCACCCATCCAAAGCATGTTAATTGGAGCCAAAGAAGAAAAGAAAAGAAGAACACTTGTGCTGGTCTATCAGCTGCCCCACAGCACGATCCAGAAGAGTCAAACACGAGAAGATCCTCATTGCAAATGTCAAAAGGAGGAGGAAGAAGAGGGAAAGGAGAGAAGGATGAATGGGTTATGGGTGTGACGAATAGCGACGCCACGGATGCTGAAGAAGAGCCGTAGCTACAGTTGCATGGCCCATGTGGCCCATCCGTCGGCCTCGCAGGCCGAACTAATGGCCCGTATTTATGCGGGGCGAAATCCACGTATCTGCTTTTGCGCTGGGCAGAGAAGAGAAAGGAGAAGCGCGCGTTGCCTCTGCCTCTGGCTGCCTAACGTGCCCGGTGACGACTACACCACAGTGTCACTGGCCTTTTCCAGGTGCGGTCGGCGTGGAGATGGCAGTGGAACACCACAAAAAGCGCATGCTACTGTGGCGAATGACGAATGGCCAGCGGCGAGGGCGGCACATCCGGATTTGTCGCATTCTAAAATTTTTTTAAAAAAATTTCATCGTAAGTTTGATTTTATTTAAAATTTTGTTATTTACGATACTAATTTCAGAAGAAAAAAAAACCTCTTTTTTCTTCTCTCTTCTTCTTTCCCTTTCCTCTCGTTGTGTCGGCGGAGCCAATTCCTGGTTAACCCAACCCTAGCCAAACCCCATTGCCCTCGCCGATCTCCGCTCAAAGTCCTCCTGCATATTCCCTATCCAAATCGACTCGATCTATTCCCTTTATATACACCCGCCACATCCAAAAAATTGATTCTCGAAACCACCGTTCCCCAAAATCAGTCCCTAAACTAATATGTTGATCAACCGCTTCAATCTGTAACAACACAAGCCTAGGATGAATGGGTTATCACGGTTTATCGTGACTTGTGGTACGATCTGAACGAAATTTTGGCAGCGTAACCACGCTATTCTCCGAATGCACGCATGATTGTGCATCGGAGAACAACGAGGTTACGCAGCGGAAATTACGATCAGATCGTAGCACATGCCACGACAAACCATGCTAACCGTCCATTCCCAAGCTATCCAATGGCAAGGACAATTTAGGAGCAACACATCTCACAATTTTATGTGATCATTGTCGCTCTCAAACAGGTGACATATAGGTTAGATTGACATGTGTTTTTAAAAGTTGTTTTATTGTAACATATGTAAATCATGACCACAAAAGTAGTGTAGAATAAAGTATCTCTAATGCGGTATTATACACGGCGTGCTTACCACGTCGGTGAAAGCAGCACGCGGTGGACAAGACGACGCCACGAATGGCGGTAAGGGATGGCATAAGCGCGTCGACGGCTGGGTGGAGGTGCATGGTGGAGGGTGGTGAGGGCGGTGGGGGCTAGCTAGGCGGTTGCGGTGGTGGTGGCGAGGTTTGGGAAATGAGGGGGGCGACACGGTGGGGGTAGGGCGGTGGCGGTGTTAGGGAATGGCAGCACGGCGGTGAAGAGCAATGAGGCGCGACAGCAAGGACGATGGAGGGCGGGGAGGCGCCGCGGTAGGGATGGTGGAGGGCAGCGAGGGGTAGCCACGGGGCGGCAGGGGCGGTGGAGGGTGACGAGAAGCAGCAATGCGGCTACAGGGATGATGGAGGATGGCGGCGGCGGCAGGGGCAGCACCGAGAGCAGCGAGAGGAGACGGCACGGTGGCAAGGACACGATGGGCAGTGCCGAGGGAAGCAGGAGGGGCGCCATAGGGCGGTGAAGTGGCGTTGAGGGGTGCGATGGAGGGCGGTGGTAAGGGGTGCGGTGGGCAGTGGGCGGTGCCAAAGGGCACGAACGCGGTGGAGGGCAGCAGCAAGGGTCGCGGTAGAGGGCGGTGAGGGGAGCGGTGAGTGGCAACGGCGGGGAGCAAGGGGCGGCAGCGCGGTGGAAGTGGGCGCTTCGGTAGCTCGGGGTCCAGGCGGCGGCGGTGGAAGGAATAGGTTTACACCTAGACTTAGCGATGGTGGGCCCATCAACAGGCCGACGTAAAAAATTCACGTGTCCTATTTACATTGGTCAAGCCGACGTAAACATGTGGACCACAGCTCGGTTTGTGGTTAAGTCCTGATCACGTGTATATTTACTCCAAGCCGACGTAAACAAAGGGCACATACCTCCTTTCAATGCTAATAAGCCCTGGAAACATTTCTTTATATCGGTTTGCGTATACCAACGTAAATAACCGGTTTAATTTTAATCGACGCTAATAATTTGAATTTCTGCAGTGAAATGGAACAAAGTTTTGGCCTCTATCACACGAGATGTATATAGGGTAAATCACCCTGCGAGCAACTAGGAAATAGAACAAAGTTGTGTCTGTACCACGCGAGACGTATATAGCTGGTCATACTGATCCTTGCTACGGACCAAACTCGAGCGAGTGGGAGCGAGTGGAAATGAAGGACTATAGTCCATTTAGGCCATTTCTTTTCAACTTAACAGCTTAACGACTTATCTATGTTTTGAAAAAACATATGTTTTGATTTTTTTTATTATGTTTTTCGCTGTTTGGAAGGTGGGTCGATCCTAACACTTTAAAAAGCAAGTCAAATGAAATGGATCCGAATATCGAGACTACCTCAAGAAACTCTCGAAATTCAGTCATTTCAGCCGTTCAGCTATTCAGCCGTTTAGATAAGTCAAAAAGAATAGGCCCTTACTAGTTTAGCAGTTTTCGAGATGCGGGTGTTCGACGTCTACTGCAGCATAACTTGCCCCCATGCTCGATCTGATGATCTCATAGATTTTTTTGATTTTTTTTTATGTTATAGTCCGCTACGATTCTGCCATCTCATGGCCTAGCTGCAATTCACCCCCAAAGACCAACACCTAATCTTGTACCCAGGTCTCCTACATCCATTGGCTTAATTAGAGCCATAACCAAGATTCTGCCCCCAACTCAACACAAAAGACTAGCCTTATGGGTGAGGAACACCTCCACTCTTTAAGTTGTGCTCCCCCATCACCAATATCTAATGTAAGACTAAACCCAACATTTGACATGGTGGCGCATGGAAAATGCAATGCCTGCTAGCCAACGCATTCTTCCCGGGTCATTTTCATGAGGTGAAACCAATCAGGCTATAACCTTGGGTCACAAAAGGGTATAGCATTAAATATGCCCTAAGCGACATGGCTCCTCCATAGTGGCCAGCATCAACAGATCTCGTTGCCGTAGAATGTAGAATCCATGACATGTGGGAAATGATGTGCACATGGAAGCAAAAAGCGCGCGGCGATGCATTCGCTTAGGGTGGAAATGCTGTTCGGGAGCTAAGACGGCGACCACCCTCTGCGGTGGTAGTGCCCTTACGGCTCGCTGGCGATGTTGCGGTGGTGTCAACGACATGCCGAGGTAAGTAAACCTCACATGGCCTTTTGATTCTTGCTACGACTTGGAATTTAGGGTTTTGAGTGAGAAAGATTTTTGGGACTTTTTGAATCCGTTACCTTTGGTTTGAAATTGGACCTTTGCTAATCCCTTTGCCCCAAAGTTCATCGGTTTCGACTCGAATTTGACAAATTTTGGCACTCTAGGGTTTTTGTTTTTTATTGGAAAAAGTTGGGGATTTCCAATTAGTGTTCATAACTAATGAAATTCCCCTCCTTCCCTATTCTGTTCGAAGCCAAAACATTAGCCGCCCCCTTAATTCGAAACAATTTTGCCCTAATCTGAGCCCAACACATGATGGGATTAGGATTAGATTTTGGGGGTCACAAAGAAAAGTTGGGGCTTTTGACGTCAAAGTCCTTAATTTGCATGATCCCCTCCTCCATTCTTGCTGAAGCTAAAAGCGCGCATTAGCCCGAGCTGATCACGCGTAAACCGAAGCATAATTAAACTTAAAACTTCCGCCTTTAGAACTAATTAGGGTTTTTAATCAGAGACTTAGGTAATCAATGACACTAAATCAATATTAGTTTTGATCTTTGGGTTCGTGAGATTAAGGCAATGGCTCTGATACCAAATGATAGGACATTGACTTAACTTCATTGATGGCCTAATCTAGTGAATACAACAATAGCGGAAGCTTAGTCATTAACTCTAAGTCAAAGATGCCATCATGGTCGATGTCGCAACCCCGGCTTTACCAGGATCCACTCATCATCGATTGCTAGTCTCAAATATCAATGCCAGCAACTCATGAGCAACAATTGTCGAACATTATCACATAATCATAATTAACTAAGAAAATAACATAATATGCAAAAGTAATTGTTGCAAAACCACTTATTACAATAGTTTGATTATGACGACATAATATAATTCAGAGTGCGGAAAATTCAAATAATGTAGCGGAAATAAGGTATGAAGATGCTCTAATCCAACCCTCGAACGTCAACTAGTCTTGGTCGAAATCCGGTACAAAATCCTCCTGATCCTACAGAAAAGCAGGACCTGAAACTTTTCCTAAATAAAAATATATCCGTGGTTTGTATAGTGAGTACATGGCTACCCAGTAAGAATTCTTATAATGAATGCAAGGATATAAAAAAGAAAAGGATGGCTATTTTGAATAAACACTTATTCTAGTCAAATTAATTAAAGTGTTGTAAAACAATTTGTAAAGCAATTAATAATAATATTTCCAAAATAAATACACAGAGCTCGGCTTTCAAAGCCCCTCTGCATAACTGAACAAGTTTTAAATAACTGAAACCAAACCAGCCCATCAGGTTAATTATTAACACATGAGACTACCATGTACGACCTTCCTCCTCTCCCATGACCGTGGGAACGACTATCATGATAGTTTTCAAACTCTGCAGAGTGTATCACACTTTACCCATAAGCCTAGTGGTACTTTTATGTCTTAACTCTTCCTTAAGAGCCTAGACCAAGAATTAGAGTCAAGGCCGAGAATTAGAGTCCGGCAGGTTTACTTCAGCCTTTGCGAGTGTCTGAATGGAAGTGGGAAGAAGTCGGTATGGATTTCATTGTGGGTCTACCGAGAACCCAAAGGGGTTGGGATAATGCATTGCCATTTGTGGAGTTCTCCTGTAATACTGGTTATTAGTCCAGTATTCAGATGGCGCATTTTGAAGCTCTGTATAGAAGAAAGTGTCGTACGCCATTATATTGGAATAAGACTGGAGAGCGAAAGATATTCGGCCCAGATGCTTTAAAGGAGGCCAAGGATCAACTTAAGATGATCCAACAAAGGATGAAGACCGTCTAGTCAACGCTGAAGAGTTATGTTGATAAACAAGGAGTGACGCCGTTTTATCGGGAGCTCGTCGGCCCAATGAAATGACGAGCAAACGTGCAAGACCGAAGCCTAAACTTGGTGGAGAGTAATTTGAGGCCTAAACCTGCCCAAAGCCAGAAACCCAAGTCCAAATTCGTTTATTTGCAAAAATACTAATTAGAAGTAGAATTAGAGCCCAACTCAAGTTCTACCCATTGGAGGCCTGCCCATGGTCGACCAAACTAGTATAAAAGCACCCCAAGACCCCCCAGCACCCCAACCCTAGTAAAGCCCCAGAGCAACCCTAGCAGTCGCAAAACCCTAGCTCGAGGAGGTAATTGAGGTAGATCTCCCTGTGCCTTGCCCAAACCGAGTTGTAGATCCCACCATTTCGTAGATCTCGTCGAGACGGTCTAGATGGGTACCTGGATCATCGAAATTGGTGGAGAAACGGGCCCGGAAAAGCTCGCCGGAGTTTGGTGCCTCGCCGCCGCCTCGGCGATCGCGCCCGCCACTGGCGCCGCCCGCCGCCAACCAGCGCTGCTGGCTGCGCCATCGCCAGCGCCGCCCGCCACAGATCCGGGCGCGCCACGCGTTTAGTCGCCATTGCCGCCCAGCGTGTCAAGCCGCCGCTCTCCGCCGTGTGCCGCCACGCGTCACCACCGCGTCTGCCGCCTACTCGCCAATCCTCGGCGCCACGTGTCCCGCCTGTGCCTCCGCGCTGTGCTGGATCGGGCCGGTTCGGCCTGGTTCGCCAATTTTAATAGGTTTATTTATTTCAGAGTTTTCTGATTTTTCTAAAACTTTCAGGAATTGTTTAGGGTGCATCCGAACTCTAAATTAGATGATTCCAGAGCCATTATTTTTCGTAAATAGCCTAGAATTTTATATATTTAATTGAGATATATGTTCTGTGGTGAATTTTGCTGTTCTTATGCATTTGCATTTTCGTGTAGACTGTTCGTGCTCCCGTTGCTCGGTGTTTTTTCCGGAGTTTCCCGAAGGAGGACCGCAAGACACGGAGTACTACCAAGACAGGATAGATTGCATCTTGCTCTCCTATTTTGCAAAACTCACCCATTTAACTGTTTTAATTACTTTCTCTTGTATGAAATGATGGGAGGGGTTAGAACCTAATTATTCATACTACGTCATCTACCCTGTGAATTTAGCCATTTATTGCTGCTTTAATTGTTTTTCCTAGGCTATCCTTGTGCATAGATACTAGCGCTCGTGGGTTATTAGTTGTTAGGTTATTCATCACTTATTTATTAATCTTGTGACTTGGTATATTTGGAGGTGCTGAGTTACTTAATAACCTAATCAACTAAAACCTACGTGGTGTGTGTTGGCTAAAGGTGGCAAGTCGGGTGGTTTTGTGGATTGAGGATTGTGGTGGAGGTAGTCACCTTGGTCTAAGGACCCGTGTCATGTGCTTATCCGTCCAAACCATACAAGCGCAACCATAAGTGCTAACTCTAGCATGTCGGCCAACATGTGCTAGTCCTGGCTTAGTAGTTAGGAAAAATTGTTAACAGAAGGAACTAATGAATCGCCTTGTATTGTTTCTTGGTCTAGGCTCCTAAGGAAGGGCTAAGACGCAAAAGTATCACTCGGCTTATGGGTATAGTGTGCTACACTCTGCAGAGGTGAAAACTATCATGATAGCCGTTCTCACGGTTCTGGGAGGAAGGTCGTATATGGTAGTCTCATATGTTATCTAATAACTTGATGGGTTGGTTTTGTTTTGAGTATTCGAGTTTTACAGAGGGCCTTTCGAAGCCAAGCTCTGTTTGTTACTTTGGGAATCTATTCATCTATATTAATTGGTCAACAAATATTTTTACAACACTTTAATTAATTTTGATTAGAATATGTGTTTATGCAAATTAGCCATCATGTTTTTGTTATACACGTGCATTCATATATAAGGATTCTTACTGGGTAGCCGTGTACTCATTATACAAATCCATGGATATATTTGTTCAAGAGAAGACTCGGTTCAGGTTTGCCCGCGGGATCAGGAGGATTCTGTGCCGGACTTTGCTGAAGACTAGCTGTTGTTCGAAGGGTTGGATTAGAGAGCATCATCATATTTATTCTTCTACATATCATTTGAATTTCCGCTACTCTGAAAATTGCTATATGGATTTATGCAAACTATTGTAATAAGTGGTTGTGGTACAAATACTTTTGCGATATTATAATATTTTCATAGTTATGATGATTGTGTTGTGATGCTCGACCTAAGTCGTTCATGAGTTGCTAGCATTGATTGCTGGAACTAGCAATGGATTATGGGTAGATCTCGGTAAAGCCGGGGTTGGCAAACCTTTTAGATGGCTTAGAGACGGCTCAACTCTCTATTCACACCCTCTCTCCTCAACGTCATTATCTATCCTGTATGGCAAATCTTATAGATGGCTTAGAGACAGCTGATGTGTACCATTGTACATGCTCTTAGAGATCAATTTAAATTGGGATAAACCCTATATTAATGACCGTATGAACATGTTAGCCTAAAAATCCTAAGAGCATCGCCAGCAGTTTCCTAAAATACTATTTCACAGAGTCTTCAGTCTATATAACGATTTAGCAGAGTCTCTATCTCGCTCTCTAAATTTTAAGACTCCGCAGTGATTTAGAGAAAAGATAAAAGAAAATGAAATGCGGAGACGACGATACACCAGCAATGGCAGCAGTTAAATGATGGTCCACCCCGCCTCACGGCAGCACTGCTGGTAGGTATCGCACTCCAGCGACCAGAGGTAGGGAGCCAGTGAGGCAGTGAGCGCCCAGTCTACCCAACAGAGGATGGGTCAGGTCAGCAGCTGCACTGCTCAACCACTGCCCAGATCATTTTCAACTCCCAGGCTTCAGCTCAATCATGCACCGCAATTTTTCAGCTCACCAATGCAAAAACGTGAATGATTAGTCCAGGCAAACACGATGATTAGTCGACAGATAAGGACGAAACAATGCACGCAGCAGCGCATCACATGACCTGCAGCTCTCGCCCAGGCAGGACAAGCTACGAGATTACACACATGCAGAAACATATATTCTTCTTGAGAGTGAAGTGTCTTTCAGGATAGAGGCCCCCTCATGCTGTTTCTTGCAAGCATGCTTTTGGCTGCATTGCCATGAAATCAGTTTCTTTTTAAAAAAAGATTTGCCAATTTGAGATACTAAACAAACATGAGCCTGTGTTGACCACATATCTTCCAAGTTCCAATACCTTATACCTGCAGGTTCTTGGCTCATAGTGGTGGTATGGTAGCCTGTATGGTATTGTTCTCTTCCTGCGAGGGGTTATCTTGCAAATCTGAACATGGCGACCCACACTGACCGAGGAAAATGATAAACAAAGAGATTGTAAACACAGGCTAAACAATGCTATCTGTCCTCTGGAGTCTGGAGACTTATAACCCTGGCCTCAGAAGATTCCACACTGGCAAGAGGAGCCAAGTGCATGTGCCTAGTTATGCATTTCTGCATTGAATATATCAACTGTTGCGTTGAAGTGTGAAGTGTCGGTTCCAACCAATTTAACTGTTAACTATCACTTACGGGTGAACTATTTAGTGCTCTTTCAGAGCTTTCAGTAAGCTAGAAGCATGCATATTGATCAGTAAAAAATCACAGCTCATCTCTCTTTTCCCATTTGATACTTTTCCCCTTCCGTGGGCCTCTAATTGTCCACAGAGGTACATATTTCTCAATTGGTCAGTCCCAGCGATGGCGGCTACCTGAAATCGACATCTTCTATCAAGCATTGAGTTGAATAAAATAGCTTCCATCAAGCTATCTTGAGTCCTGACCAGTAAGCCAAAGTGCAACCCAAACAAGAAACTAGCTTTCATAAGCGGTTTAGCCGCCTCTCACCATCAAAGCTGCTCGGCTACTTGTCAGTTAATAGACTCATTGACTTCGCTGAGGGGATTAAAAAAAAGCAGTACAAGCTAATTCGTGTGCTGCTGTTAAATTTGACTCATTGACTGCCAGGCTGCCAGCCATGCAAGTGAAAGGAACGCATATCTACGCTCTCAAAAGAAAAAACAGAATAGCGACGGTTGTAAAATACACTCGCGTATTGTCAAAAGAAAGAGAATGAGCATGCTAGGGACACTGGAAATCCAGATAATTCTTTGGGATTTCTCTGCTTCCAACAAGATTCTTGGTGAGGACTTTAGTTTCAAACGCAAGAAGTCCACGCGAGTTCCTGTTAGACCTGATCATCTGCCGGGCCGGGCCGGGTTTTGAGCCGGGCTTGGAAAAGCCCGGTCCCACGGAACCAAGCCCGAGCCCAGCCTGGCCCGACGCTCCGGGCTTCGGTTACGGGCCCGAACCCGGCCCGAAGTCCAAAAGCCCGGCCCGAAGCCCGAGAGCCCGGCCCGGGCACGGCTTGCTGCGCAATTTTTTTGGGCCCAAGCGGTCGGGCCGCCCATGAATAGGTCTAGTTCCTGTGGCCTGTCACATAGCCATTTAGATAGACCCGGTCATGGGCAGGGCCCAGCAAGCCCAACCCGGTCCAGCCCAGCCCGACCAGTGCACTAAGTTGGGCTCAGGTCTCGATTTGAAGCCTGGCCATCGGGCTGGACCAGGCTTGGGTCTAAAAAAATTAAGCAATCAGTCATGGTCGAGACGGCTTTCGGGTTTCAGACTAGGCTTTCGGGCTTCAGGTCAGGCTCGGACTCGAATTTCACGCCTGGCGCACTGGGCTGGGTCGGGCTCAGGCTTGGTGTTGCGGGACTAGCTAGGCTTTTCTAAGCCCGGTCTGCAACCCTGCCCGTCCCGGGGTTTGATCATGTCTAATTTAGAATAGCCAAATGCTTTTAATTTCTCATGTTCTTTTTTTTATCCACATACTTAAAATAAGGCGTGGTTTCCAAAATTTAGCTTTAGCTCAACTATAAGCTCAGCCATAAGCCATTTGGCTCAGCCGATCGAGCTGAATGCTAATCTGTTTGCTGGTTGTAATATATAAAATACTTGTGCCGTGAATTAATAAAAAGACAAACACATTACTTGGTCCGATCGAAGCATGTTTTTTTGAACAAACGGGGTAGGCGCTCTATCATTTCATTAAAAAGAAGTGAACTGTACACTGAACAAGAACCTAGCCACCGACAAATTACTTGGTCGGAGGCATGTTTGAAAACAAAGATTTTTACTCGTTGACACCTGCAAGGCTGCAATCACCTTGACCGAATCACATGCCACACGAGGGAAGTTTAACTCGATCGTTGACATCTCGACTGATCTAGTTAAGATCAATGGCATTGGCAGCACACTTGAATTAATGGATCCAACCACTTCACATTTCTGTGTGAAGTGCGACGCTTAAGCAATCGCCGAGCCATCATGTTTTTGCTGGGCAATAGCTACATATCCAGCCGTACTAACCTACCACTGTGCCTCTATTATTGTCGGGTTGATGGCGCCAACTCAGTCGATCCTTCCCATATCGTTGCTCGAAATGAAATGGACCCTTCCCGTATATATGCTTCTTTTCTAAGGCACCCCCTCCTCGATCGATCGATCTTTGCCACGTCGCTGAAAAGGCCATCATAAATGGTGAGAGTGCCTTCACTGCATGTACGGCTACCGGCTCGCTGCTACGGTGGTTGTACGTTTGCACGTCATGCGTTGCAATAACACACTTAAAAGGACAGTTTGGACACAAGCTATTCTTATAGTTTTGATACGATGTTTCCTGACAATACCGGCGTTTTGTTATCTCTTAAAAAATTTTGCTTTGAAAACGATGATTTCGACAAAACCATGGTTTTAAAAAAACTATGTTTCCAACATGGTGAAAGTGAACCCCCCCCCCCCCCCCCACAAGAGAGACCCAAAAGGCTGCCATCTCTATTCTCTTTGGATTACGATTATTCTGGCTTACGCCGGTCAAGGTATTTGGGTTTTCTTTGTTTCTGTGGTCGTCTCACCATACATAGAATATAGAGATGGTTTTCATTTTTTTACAAGGTTACGATGATAATTCAAGATTGTTGATTCTATATACTTGTCGACGGTTGAGATATCGATCTCAAGTCGCTAAGGTTCTTGAAGATTGAGATAGGAGACACGCCAAACGACGCTAACAAAGAACGAACGAGAGATGTGTTTTATCTGGTTCAGCCTCTCGGGAGAGATAATAGCCCCACGTCCAAACCTTTCTTTATATCAAAGAGAATTACAAGGTGGAACTCGGCGAGATCAGCAGGTCTCAGCGAGTAGTATGCGAAAATCTAAAGGCCAGGGATCTAAGCTAGATGCTAAGATGTAAAACTCAATGCCAGGGATCCTCTAAACGCCGTAGAGGCCTGTTTATATAGTACTGAGCAAACCTACCTACCGAGGGAATATCGGGCGGGCTAACTACGAGATCGTGAACTAACTCAAGACATGCCAAATATAACCTACGGTAGATAAGGTAATCTCCTAATCTTGGGGATCACGACTCCTAATCCAATCCGGAAACCACGTCCGAAGTCTTCGTGGTAGTCGCAGTAACTCGCTCGAGTCGGACTCAAACAGGAATTCTTGGCCATTACGCATCGTGCCAGTTAGGGAGCTGTTCGGCAGGATGCATATGGGCCAGATAGAACCTTCCAGGAAACTAGGCCCTGGTAGGCTGTTCGATTTGGGCCGTCAGGGAGTGGGCCATGGCAATGGGCCGTAATCTAATCCCCGACAGCTAGCCCCCGAGACTCAAGTGGAAGGACTCACTAGAGTGGGGTCGTCCTCTTGAGACTCAAAGTCATGAAGAGGGAAATTTTGCTGCTACAGTGACATGTAACGATCGAACGAACAGGTCATGGTTCAGCCGAACAAGACTTGTTCAGGACCGAACAGACCCGACCAGTACCGAGCAACTCTGTTGCGTCGAACAGGAAGCAACGTCTGTCCGAGCAGAGCACTAAGCCTTCAGTGCAGACACTGGAAAAAATAGCCGTTGGCAGATTCCAACGGTAACTTCCTATCGCTGCGCAGTGAAAACAGGCGACCGTTTTACCTAGCCGTTTTTAGGGCAAAACCGTTGCAGAGCTGCTTATACGGGACTATAAAAGTACCCAAGTTGCCCGCGGCCAGCCACTTCTGCTCTCACGCCTTTCCTCTCTAAGCCCTAGCTCCAACCACGCCAAAGATCAAGCACCCAAACTCCATCACCAACCTCGCTCGTCCATACAGGGATCGCTATGGCCAAATTCACAGCACTAGCTTGACCGAGGAGGACCTTAGGATCTGGGAGGAGGAGGGCCACATCGACACCGGTAGCTGGAGGTCGCCGGAGAGAGGATACTCGGAGCCGCCGAGGAGAGTTCGTCGACTTCAGCAGTTCGACTGCTCGGGTTGAGGTCTCCCGAGAGCGACTTGCCGAGGCCTTCTTGAACATCGGCGGATTAGAGGTGGCGAGCCTCAATCCGAACTCCATCCTCCAGATATCGTCTCGCACACTGCGGCGAGGGCTATCTGAGCATCGATCCACCGGTGGGCTGTTCCTCCACTATTACAGTGTGGACGGAGCAGCTCCGCCGCTTCAGGCGCTGGGTGCTACTACCTCAAACTCCGGCCACCGCCGACGACGCCGTACCCTCGCCCACCACCGCCGACTCAATGGGCGCGTGGTGGGCGAGGTGGTTCTACAAACAAGCGGAGCGGCGACAAAGAACTTCGTCTTCACCGGAAGGCGCCAAGAAGGAACCCCAATGCCTCGGCCGGAGATGTCCGCCGAGGATTGGTACCTGACAAGGAAGATCGCCTCCCTCGTGAGCCTCGGGCTCATGGGCAGGGAGATCATTCGGGACTTCACAGCGAACAGGGTCTATCCGCTGCGGAGGAGGTCCTATCCCTTCTACAAGATAGAGGGATGGGAAGACATCACAAGGGAGAGCACGGGTAAGTGCCTTTAAGACTCAACCTCTTCATTGATCATTTCCTCCGAACAGGAATTAACGACTCCATCTGTCCGGGCAGAGAAGCCAACCGACGCATGGGTGACCGAGCGGGTCGACGCCATGCTGAAGGCGGCGAAGAAGGACGGGGAGGTCACCGGCGAGGTGGCATACACCTGCCCGCGCAACGTGCTTGTCCGCACAGACGAGATAAATCACTTATACCCAGTCTGTGTTGCTAGACTTGCACTGTGGTTTTAATGCTAATGCTCGCTTCTCAAACGCGCAGGAGGACCAGCTGATCCTTGGAGGGATCGTAGAGGAGATCTCCGGGTCTGAGAAGGAGAAGGCGAAGAAGGGCAAAGCTAAAGTAGCCACTAAGCCCAAGGTGGCGGCTGAGCCGACGCGGAGCTCACCGCGACACGGCGGCCGCCAGCCGTCGAAGAGACCACCTGCGGCGATGGAGCGTACCGAGCAGACCAAGCGGGCGCTGGTCACCCCAAAGGAAGAGACCAAGGCTCTCCCTCCTCGCCGAGCAGAGCGACGAAGAGGTAAAGACCATGTCCCTCTGGCTTAGGCGTTACACGCAAGCTCACCCTGGTCGCATGGATCGGCTGCAACAGGTCGCCGAGCAGGGAAGGCTCGAAGAAGAAGTCGCACGCAAGGAAAAACTTCTTGCGCTGCGCGAGAGGAGCGCTCAGCTTACCAGGGAGCTGAGCTCGTCGTCGCGAACATCCAAGGGCCAAGGCGGAGAAGCCGCCAAGGAGCCCTCGAGGAAGAGGCGAAAAGTTCCAGCGAAGAAGATCAGGATCAAGCCTCTTACGGCAGGTACGTAGAAACCGATCTTTAGATCTCTCAACCTTCTGACCGTATTAGACTTAACGACCATCTCTTTTTCATCAGCTGCCCAAGAAGATATCTCCACAGACGACGTCGAGGAGGCGCTCGAGCGTTCGCTGCTGCCCGAGCATCTGCACGGTGCATCGCGGGCGGTGAGGCTGGCGTGCCTCAAGGACAAGCTGGCGGCATGGAGCCTGCTCTCATCAGGCTCCGGCGAGCAGCTCGACGCGCTTAAAAGCGCTGTGGAGCGGCTGGAGGCAGGAGAAGCGGCGCGCGGCGTCACGGACAGCGGGGCCAAGACAACGGCTCCGGAAGCTGCCGAGGGCGGGACCGAGCAGCCGGTTCTCGCTAGCTATTCGCCGCAGGGAAGCTCACCCCGAGGCGACGGATTCTCCGCGGAAAGGTGGTGAAACCCGCCGCCGAGGAACAAGAAGAAGCCCCAGCGGTCGCGCAAATCGCCCCGCCCGGAAAAACGGCGCCACCAGCGGAGTAGCTCCGCCTCGCCAAGACGTTCGGCGAAGAGAAAGAGGAAGAGAGAGGAGCGCGAGACGTTGACGGCGTTCGCTCGCCTCGCTCCTGCTCCCGAGAAGATGCGCTCAAGCGGGAAGAAGGTGCAGACAAGACGGCAACGGGAACAACGCACCGCCTCATCCCAAGACGAAGCGGGCTTCGTGACGACGGCTCGAGGACCGCTGCGCCATGGGATCAAGCAACAACTTGGGAAGGTAATCACCAGGACCACGTCTGGCTCAGTTGGGTAGTTTTACCGCAAAAGCGGCTAACTAGTCTTCTCTCTCAGGTCTTGAAGCACACCATGGAGGAGCTCGAGGACGGCGTCACCATCGAGCGGAGCGCCGTACTAGCGTCCCTCCGGGAGCACCTCCGGACGAAAGAGTCCGAGGCGGGGGCCTCCGCACCAGCCCAAAGTCGAAGCCGGCTGAAAGCGAAGGTGAAGAAGCTCAAAGTCCAACTGGCCGAAGAGAGGCGTTCCTGCGAGTCTCTCCTAGGAGAGGCCGAGGAGCTGCACAAGAAGCCATTAAGGCGAAGCATGCGGAGGAGAAGCCGGGCCGCACGAAGTGGCTCGAAGAGCAGCTTTTGCTGACGTTTCCCAACGGCGGGACCAGCTTGCGGTGGAAGCCAAGAGACTCAAGGCCCAGCCCGCCAAGGAAGAGCAGACTTCCGCGGGTTTCAAGCAAAAATCTCAACCTGTGGGCTTCACAGGAGAGATCGAGGAGATCTTGTGGGATGGCGGAGGGCGATCACCCAGAGAAGAAGGTCAAGGAGCCGGACGAGCAAGCTCAAGACGGCCGAAAGTGAGTCACCAGAGCGAGGCTCGACCGATCACCAAGGCCAAGACCGAGGAGGTCGAGGCCATCCGGACAGAGGCTCGGCGCAAGCAAGCGAGCAAGGAGGAGATCGAACGCCCGAGCTGAAGCCAGGGAAGGAATCAAGGCTCGAGGCGAAGTCGTGCGCCTCAAGTTAGAAGTTGAGGAGTCAAGGAGCGCTTGCTCTAAGTAGCGCCGTGGTCAGAATCTCGAAAGGGTTTTGTACCTTTCTTCCGCAAAAAGAGCAACAAAAAGACAAGAACGGATGAAACTAAGAGAAAAGCGAACAGCGCAGAAAGTTTAAGAAAACCTAGAGCGCTTTGCCTAACTCTCGGCTTCTCGTTGTGCATCTGCCGGAAACCGAGTTATGAACCGAACAGTGCACAAGAGAAAGAGCGACACCCTAGCCCCGATGCAGACGATGCTCGAGAACCTAAGCTTGCGAACTCGAGCACGTGCGTAGAGAGTTAGAGCGACACCCGTACCTTGCTCGATTTGTTCCGTAGTCTGCTCGTTGACGTAAGTTAGGCAATTCCGAGAGTAACCGAGCAAGGAAAGTGCCTCTGCCGCGGGGGGCTTACGAGAGCAGACTTTACCAAGTGGTCGTGCCAAGCAGTAAGTGCCTCTGCCGCGGAGGGCTTACGAGAGCAGACTTAGCCGCAAGGTGGAAAGGCCGTGTTACGCAACGCTAAGCTTAGGAATTTATCAGAACTAGATACGGGCAGGGAAAGATCCTGAAAAGTGTGGAGCCAAGAGTTCGCAAGGCCGGACAGCCATCAAGTGTTACCAGAGAAAGTAGTCTGAGAAGACAAGTAGTGAAAAGGGCACAGAGGCCGCGAGGATTCACTGAGAATTGGATTGAACTTTACATGGTGCCCGAGGGACTTGGACGAACTAAGGCGCGAAGTTTACAAAAAGCGCAGGGCTAAAAAAACACAGAAAAGACCTACACAAAGAACTTACGGGTGGTCGATGTTCCAAGTCTTTGGTCGCCTCTCTCCCGTCCTCCATAGCCAGTAACAGCCCCGGCAGCGTAAGAAACGACCGTGAATGGGCCCTCCCAGCGTGGAGTTAACTTGTTGGCATTGAACAAGTTCTGGACACGGCGCAGAACGAGGTCGACCGCCTTCAAAACCCTTGGTCGAACTGACTTGGCAGCGTGCCGGCAAAGATCTTGCTGGTAGCGTGCCATTCTGACTTGTGCCCGGTCGCGCGTACCTTCGAGGAGATCGAGATCGAGTAGGCGCTCTTGCTCGTCGTCAACCAAGTTGACCGAGCTCGTGCGAGGCGAACCGAGTACTATTTCGGCGGGCAAGATGGCTTCTGCACCGTAGACCAGTTGGAAAGGAGTTTCCCCAGTTGCCCGGCTGGCCATAGTGCGAACTGCCCAAAGGACGGAAGGAACTTCGTCGACCCAGGCTTTGTTGTGCTCGCGGAGAGTAGCGAACACCCGCCGTTTGATACCCTGGACGATATGTCCGTTAGCTCGCCGATCGCTTCCATTGCTCGTGGATGCGCCCGAAGCGAAGCGCACCTTGGTGCCTAGCGATTCGCAGATTCACGGAATAGCTCGCCGAATCGGTACCGCTATCCGTGATCGACTTATGGGGAATCTCAAAGCGGCGTGACCACGTTGCTTTTGAAAAAGCGCACGTACCGTTTTGGCGTGAAGAGGCGACACAGCTCGCCTCAATCCACTTTGTAAAAGTGTCGATGGCGACGAGCAAGTGTGTGTAGCCCTTGTACCCCTTAGGGAATGGGCCGAGCAGATCCAGACCCCATGTGGAAAAAGGCCAAGATGGGGGGATTGTTTGGAGCTCTTGGGCGGGCTTGTGTGCCTTTCGGGCGTGAAATTGGCAAGCCTTGCACTTAGTCACGATATCCCGGGCATCTTGTAACGCAGTGGGCCAATAATAGCCCATGCGAAACGCCTTGCCGACCAGAGTTCTGAAGGAGACGTGGTTACCACAGGCACCCTCGTGTATGTCCCTAAGAAGGAACATACCCTCCTGTTGCGAGATGCACTTGGAGAGAACTCCTAGAGCACCTTGACGGTAAAGGATGCCATCCACAAGCTTGTATGGAGCGGCACGCCTTGTAAGTCGGGAATGCTCGGCTTCGTCGTCGGCGTGGTCCCATCGCAGTACCGGACAAATGGCGTTGTCCGATTGGCACCTTTCGATAACGGAGACAAAGACCACCGCCTCTCTGTTGCTGGTCCGGAGACGTGATTGAGGGCTTGTAAAGATGCTCGACGAGCACCCCTGCCGGAGCAGGTTCTCGTGAGGATCCAAACTTGGATAGCTGGTCGGCTAGGAAGTTGTCCTTCACGGCACGAAGAGCACTTCGAAAAATCGAAAATGCCGCTCCAACTTCCTCACTTCAACCGGTATCGCGCCATTGAGTCATCGCAAAGACCGATACTCCTTGTTAACTCGATTGATGACCACCGTGAATCTCCTTCACGATTAGCCGTTGGACACCAAGCGATTTGCACTCTTAGTCCCGCGAGAGAGGCTCGTACTCTGCGGCGTTGTTAGTCGCCGCAAAGTGTAGTTGGATAGAATATCGAGTTGCTCTCCTTGTGGGAGATGAGAACAAAACCAACCCCGAGTTTCGGTCGCGAGCCATCAAAAACATGGTCCAAGGGGTTCATCAAAGTTGCTCGGGAACTTCACGGGATTTGGGCGGGCAAGTCCATTCGGCGACAAAGTCGGCTAGGCCTCTGTGACTTAATAGCGGTTCGGGCAAAGCAAATAACAGATCAAACTCTGCTAGTTCCATTGCCCACTTAGCTATGCGTCCGCTAGATTCCTTGTTCCGTAGGATTTCTCCTAGAGGGAACGTGATCGACCAGTATTTGATGCGCTGGAAGTAGTGGCGAAGCTTCCGGAGGACATGAGCGAGGCGTAGAGTAGCCACGGACCTCGTGGTAACGCTCCTTTGATCCGTGAAGTACCTCGCTCACGTAATAGATTGGTCGCCAGATGCCTTCCTTTCGACCGTCAAGATCCGCGCCACCGCCAGACGTGCAACCTAGATACAACAGAGCCGCCGCCATGCCGCGGGGTAGTCAAGACGGGAGGGTTGGATGTATCGCTCAGTCCGGAAGGATCTATCGCCTTCTTCATCCACTCGAAACCATTGTGCTTGCGCAGGCCTTAAAGAAGGGTAGCCCGCACTTTAACGGAAATAAACACGCTTAGGCGGCCATCCGCCCGGTGAGGCTCTGACTTCCTTTACGGTAGTTGGAGCGCATATTTTCAATGGCCTCGATTTTTTGAGGTTGGCGTAAATACCTTGCGAACCAATAACATAACCGAGCAACATTCGGATCGAACACCAAAGGTACACTTCTCTTGATTTAATTTTATTCGATGCTGGTGAGATTACGAAAGGTCTCTGCCAGGTCTTTTACATGATCCGGTGCATATTTGCTCTTTACAACTATGTCATCAACATAGACCTCCGTGTTTTTCTATTTGCTCGGGAAGGTCTTTCCATTGTTACCGAACGTGGCACCAAAGATTGCGCAGACCGAAAGATATGGTCGATAGCGAAAGTGCGAAGGGGGTGATGAAGGCGTCTTCTCTTCATCCTGGGAGATGCTTATTTGGTGGTAACCGAGTAAGCATCTAAAAACTCAAGATTTGGGCATCCGATCGCATCGACCACCGGTCAATACGAGGCGGAAATTGTCCTTAGGACAAGCAATGCTCAGATCGTGTGATCGACACACATCCTCTACTTGCCGCCTTTCTTCTTTACAATGACAGGTTGGCTAACCACTCGGTGTGATCAACCTCACGGATGAACCCGGCGTGAAAGCGGTTTGCAAGTCGATCTTTGATGATCCCTGCTTGAATTCAAAGCGCGAAGCTTCGCGAACAGGCTTTTGTCCCACGGACACCGGTTTGTGCTCGATGACCTCCTTGGGACTCGGGCATGTCGAGGATGGCTCCGAGCAAACACATCTGCGTTAGCTCGGAGGAAGGCAATGAGCTCGCTTTCCAATTTGAGGTCCAAATTGGCCCCCAAGTGAACTGTCTTGGAAGTATTATCAAGGGACAGCGGAACTTCCTTGATTTCTCCCCCTGGCTGAAGGGAGACCCTAGGGCGTGCAGACTTGGTCTGCGGAACTTGAGACGCGGCGGAAGCTGGTCGATCGGGGCAAGGGATCGCTTCGTCGCAATCCGAGCGACTTTGTAGTTGCCCTTGACCGTGATCACACCGTTAGGACTCGGTATCTTCACGCAATGGTAAGCGTGGTGGGACACGGCCATAAACTTACCAAGAGATGGCCTGCCCAAGATCGCGTTGTACGCGGATGGGAAATCAACCACGTCGAAAGTGATCAACTCTGTCCGGAAGTTGCTCGGGTTGCCGAAGGTAACCGGCAGGACAACCTGCCCCAACGGCTTGACAGCTTCTCCCGGGACAATCCCGTAGAAGGACATTGCGACTTCCTTCATCTTGGAACGAGGAATCTGCATCTCGTCCAAGACCTTAGCAGAAAGCAAGTCCAAAGCGCTCCCGCCGTCTACTAAGACACGGCCAACTCTTGCGTTGTTGATGGTCGGGGCGACTACCAGAGGGAGCCGCTGAGGCTTGGTCATCCCGGTGGGGCAATCCTCCTAAGAGAAGGAGATGGGGACCTCGGTCCACTTCATTGATTCAGGCTGAGGTTTTGCCTTTTGAACGTTGTGGACCTCTCGGGCAGCTTCCTTGAGGCTGCGTCGAGAGGTGTAAGCCGAGGAGTCGCCGAAGATGACGGCGATGTGGTTCACGGGTTCTTGATATTCATCATCATCTTCCCGATCACCATCGTCATTTACGCTTAGCCTTACTAAGCATCACCTTGTTGAGGCGGGGTGGACATTGGGCCCTTGCCGTTGTAGAAATCTTGAACTTTGGCCCAAGTTACGCAATGGCGTATGTCATGCCCGTAGTCTTGGTGGAACTTGCAAAATCGGTCGCTTGACCTTTCTTGCCTTGTCCGCCTCCCGAAAGCGTGCTTTTTGCCCTTGTAGTTATTGTTGGGTTTCTTACGCTTATCCTTGGGAGGAGGTGCGCGATCCATACCAAATGACGGTATTGTTCGTGATCACCTTTATTCTTCTTCTTCGGGACTTCTTGTCACCGTGGTTCTTCTTTGCTCTTCTTCTTCTCATCTACACGGGTTGGGCGGCAACTCGCCCTTGTCAAACGCTTTCAGATCTTGAACGCGCTCTGCCGCATTGGCATAGCGATCACCGCTTTGAACAGTCGTTGGCGTACCTGTGTCTCGTTGATCTCGAGATCTGGGTGAGCCGCTTCGTCGCGGACTCCGCTTTTTAAGGCGCGGACAATGATTCATCCGAGATGTTCGGGATTGTGTTGCGGATCTTAATGAAACGCTTCACAAAGTTGCGGAGGGTCTCCCGCTCATCCGGATCATCCGTGCGATCATCCTCCTTGCCCACCGCACGTAATGCCTCCGAAATTAGCGATCGAGGCGTCACAAAGCGGGTTCCATGAGTGATGGAACCCTCCTGCCGATTGAACGACCACGCCCGAAAGCGCCCTCAAGGACGATCGGAGGTAATTAGCCATAACGAAGCTCGTCACCCCGGCCGCCATGATGGCCGTAGCGAGATGGAAAGGAATTCCTCCGGTTACGAGTCACATTGTACCTCTCCATGTGACCGGCTTGAACTTTGAGGGCCACCGGACGGCCAAGCTCGTCGAGAAAGCCCCGCAGCCCAAAGTATACGACCGGCCACCTTCCCCGGCAGAACCTAGTCTTGAGAAGACGTTGGTCCTGTTGCGCGGAGGAACTCCTGCTGAACGGGATGATTCGGCCTGGAGAAACTCTCTCCGAGACAACCCACCACGCTCCTTCCTCGTGGTCGCGACGACGCGCTCCTCACGAGGGGACCGTCCATGGTCGTCGCGTGCGCGCTTGCCCCTGTTGTCGCGATGACTACGAGGGCTCGTCGAGCGACGGCGACCACGGGCAGCCTGCTCATGGACAGTGATCCTTCGACGGTGACGAGGGTCACGCGATCGATCAGAGCTGTCCGAACCATTCCAGGAAGTTTGGTCATACGCTCGAGGAGTTGTTGACTTCCCTAGAGATTTTAGGCCTTCACCAATCGTTCTAGGTTAGAAGCACAAAGACGCCATATCGTAGGTCGGCTGGTTGGTGGATCTAATCACCGGTTATGGCCGCGAGTCGTTCGACTCGCTCTAGGGTTCTCGGGACTCCCGAGGCATCTGCGTTCGCCCGACAGAGTCCGATTCTGTGGGAACTAACCCGGACAGGAGAAGCTTCTGCCGGGAGACTTGGCGAGGGCACGCGAGGTGGGTCGCGACGCGGTCGCTTGCACCGATCGCGGAACCGTGCCACAGTCTGATTGATAGAATCATCGAGGTTGCGGTGAATGACGTCTTGCTCGCGAAAGCGCACCAGCAGACCTCGTCTTGATACCGGCGAGTTAACTCGCCGACCCGTAACCGCCACGGCCGTGCAGGATCCTCAGAAGTTCCTACATCGGCCATGTTAATGCTGCGGGGGCCGTGCGAAGGTACGCTAGACGGTGTCATCGCTGTGTCTCCACAGGTAGAATCTACCGACATAGCCTTGGAATCCGATAAATCTAAACCGTCGTAAAGATCATCGGTCCCGTAGTCATCGTCAATGACGGGAGTGCGATCTGCGGCTATCTCTGCCATATAGGCAGAGACCTCCGTCCCAGATACGGAAAGTGTTCGAGACCGAACAGATCGATCTGAACTGACAGGGGATGAAACATCCTGTCCTTCTGAGTCGTAGCCCTCAGGAAGTATCTCTGTATCGCTGACAGAGTTCGATATGCTCGATCCGCGTGTCCCCACGGTCGGCGCCAGCTGTCGACGGTTGAGATATCGATCTCAAGTCGCTAAGGTTCTTGAAGATTGAGATAGGAGACACGCCAAACGACGCTAACAAAGAACGAACAGAGATGTGGGTTTTATCACGGTTCAGCCTCTCGAGAGATAATAGCCCCACGCCCAAACCTTTCTTTATATCAAAGAGAATTACAAGGTGGAACTCGGCGAGATCAGCAGGTCTCAGCGAGTAGTATGCGAAATCTAAAGGCCAGGGATCTAAGCTAGATGCTAAGATGTAAAACTCAATGCCAGGGATCCTCTAAACGCCGTAGAGGCCCTGTTTATATAGTACGGAGCAAACCTACCTACCGAGGGAATATCGGGCCGGGCTAACTACGAGATCGTAACGAACTTAGTACATGCCAAATATAACCTACGGTAGATAAGGTAATCTCCTAATCTTGGGGATCACGACTCCTAATCCAATCCGGAAACCACGTCCGGTCTTCTCGTAGCCGCAGTAACTCATTCGAGTCGGACTCAAACAGAAGCCTTGGCCATGACGCATCGTGCGCCTAGGAGCTGTTCGCAGATGCATATGGGCCAGATAGAACCTTCCAGAAAACTGGGTCCTGGTAGGCTGTTCGATTTGGGCCGTCAGGGAGTGGGCCATGGCAATGGGCCGTAATCTAATCCCCGACAATACTTATGCTAATTTAGTGCATTCAAAGGAATATACCATGATATATTCGCTGCACAACCTATCACATGAATGAGAGGGAAGCGAGATAAAGAAATACTGTATGAATCGAGAAAAAACCACCAATGTCTCGAGCATGCCCCCACACAATCATACACCGACCATTTAGCTTGACAAAAGGTAAGGATAACAACTAAACTTTTGAGTCATCTTCACTAGATAAGGTCCTCAATTATCTTAACCCATGGTAAAATAAAATGTTTTTTAAAATAATTGCTTTCATTTATACAAAATTAAGCCAAACAAATTGGACCTCACTTGAGAAGCCATCTCAGTAAACCCTTGAAATATAGGAAATAATCAAACAGAGAAAATCTTTTTTGAAACATTTACAGTTCAATAAAATATTCCCCGCGAGCCGAACGAGAGAGAGAACTGAGAGCCGAAGCAAGAGAGTACAATCGTGGATCCGACGGGCGCTGCCCTTGGTGATGTTCTATTCCCCGCAATAAATGCGCTTCGCACTCCTTCCCTTTCTTTCCCTGAACCTCTCGCTTTCTCCTCTTCTTCTACTCTGCGTCTGAGAGAGTGAGAGCCGGTAGGTTGGAACAACCGGAGGGCAAGCTGCTGCTGCTATTGCTGACTGTCGAGTGAAGCGCAGCCGCCCGTGTACATTCCATGGGGCTGCCTGGGAGGTACCTCGCTACTTCCGCCTCTGCATTTACACCCCTCCTTAAATCTTGACTTAGCCTACAATCTTTGCCAGATTCTCGGTGCTGTTCTTCAGTTTTCATCTAGGTTCTAATTTTTCCTCCACCTGCTTTTCAGGGAGAGATAATGCTTATGCTTATTGGGTATTTTAGTTTGACACTGGCAGCTATGTCTGAGCTAAACTTGGATATGGAAGTCTTCTTTCGTTTAGGGTGAAGTAAGACCAAGCTCATGAGCTTATTATCCTAGGTCGGAACAAATTAGTTGATAGTGATAGGATCCCCTTTTTGACGTCCCCATGTCCCCCCGTGTGGTGTGGCGGCATGGGGACGTCAAAAGGGTCTTCTTGAAATTAACAGGGCATTTTTTCTTCCTCTTTTTTGGGTTGGGGGTTCTGAATTTTTATCTGTTTTGCCCTTTCTAGTGTTCCTCGTCCAACCTCACGGGCCGTTTTCTTGATTTCGTTTCTCTTCATTATTTAAAAAAAGACCGCTTTAGATTATGCCCTTGCATTCCGAGCTGCAGTTGTAACCCTCCGTGCTAATTTACAGAATCATACTTTTTTTTAATACATAATTATAGAACTGTACTCTTTTATTTTTAAATACACAATTTGTTGGGTCATGTCCTACTAGTTCTTCCTCAGTGCGAAGGTGGGTTATTCCTTCAAGTTTTCATGTTTCATTTCCAACCACTCATCCGAGTCAAAATTTACTTGTTTACATATAAATTCGTTGTGTTCTTCTCTGTGCTTCCATGTCCTCAACTTAGTTTTACCCAGTTTCTGTTCCGTCAAACATTATTGCCCAGTTACACTTCACACCGCCATTTTAGGTGAATTTGAAACCATTGTTTTGATTTCTATTTCCATGTTGTTTGCATGCTTATGTTATGCTTACGGGGGTTTTATGTTTCTATGGTACTTATATTTGTTTTGCTCCTTGCAATATGTGTATTCATTAGGATTAGGATTTAGGGATTAGAAGCTACAGAATGGAGAAATGTGTGGATCTCTACAATTTGCAAAGAACTATAGGTGCTGACCTTGGACCTTGGACTTTGCAGTACTGGTCATTATTCATTTCTTTGCCGGCAGTGGTGAACACAAAAATTTTCAGGAGCGTGGGCAAAAACTAAATACGTGATCCTAAAAAAATTCAAAAAATTAATTTTCTAACCAAAATATTTCATTTTTGACATTTTATTGTATACATCATCCTGATTAATTCAGCTCTGCCTATTCCTTATTAATAGGTGTACTTTTATGTTTGTGCTTCACGAATATGATATTTTTTGACATTTCTAATAATAATAAAACCTTATTCCTATTTTGGCATTTTGGATTTAGGACTTTTAGCCCCGATTAGTGAAGGACAGAGAATCTTTCTAATTATAAATCGGGTATAGAACCCATGGGAGAAGCTTGGTTACAATTCCGAATACGCTATTATATGTTTGCAACTTAAATATAAACTCAAATTACAAAAAATGGTTGCAATAAAAGTTTTATGAAATGAAAATGTCGCTATATATTTTTGTTGCAAAGATATCATAATGTTATGAGATAATATGTAATGTATAATTTATGTCGTCATAAACTTAAAAGTAATATTTAATTGGACATAATGATTAAAACAGGACCTTCAATAATATAACGGGGAATGTTCTATTTACACTATCACAATGTTATTATGATGTAACATGTGTTAAAATCTACACCATATAGCATAAATCTAGAATCATCCATATAAAGATATTTTCAATTTAGATCTTTCTACCTAATTATCTAATATTTAGACAATTCTTTACTAATCTATGAAAGATAATATTTATGATAAAAAGAGCTTTCTATGTTCTAATACTTTCATGTGGAACATTTTCACTGTCTTTATATATATTATTCATATTACAAAATTATAAACTTTTAATAGAATTACGTAAAATATGTTTTGCTTATTCTTGTCACTTTCATACTTTATATTAGTTTCTAATTGGGGTCCGGTCATATTATTATTTTATTTTCGATTATTTCATATCTATCTAATTTTCGTACGTGACTTTCTTTATTTATGTTCAATAAAAATAAAACTTCACGAATGATCATAATTTATAACGTGCCAATAAAGCATGCTTATTATGTTCACTAGATAAGATATAAAGATAATTATAGAAAAATGACAAGATGGTGGCTACACTTATAACAAGTATCTCTAGCATATATAAATCGTTTACCCATATGAAGTTGTGAGGTTAGACAAATGTAAATCAAAATTTAAAGTTATGCAGTGAGTACGTTGTCGATTGCGGACGTGGATATGCTCAGACTTACTACTCCCAACAAATTTAAGGAGCTTGGTACACGTCAACATCACCTCCCAACAATAGCCTCATAGCATCATAGGATCTACTCCTCAGGATTGGTTCAGTCATCATCTAAATTCAATTTTTTTTGCGCACGACCAGTTTGCCATCTACATGTTGCGATTCTACTCGCAAAATAAAATAAGGAAAGTACAAACTTTATGTGCATGCCAGATTTTTACTAGATTCAAGCTACAATAAGAAGAATACAAAGAGCCTGTAAAAAAATGCAATGCAAATTAGCAGATACATCTGCATCGGCATTTCTACATGTCAACAAGAATTTTAGGCATTCAAACTTACCAACAACAGAACATAACCCATGATTGTGGGTACTTAAAAAGAAACGATGTTTTGCGAACAGGGGTGACCTAACATCGGCATGGATAGGATGCACCAGGCGGCGCTCGGCGAGGGGGCCGCATGGGTGACGACGAAGGGGCGACGCATAGAGGCGGCGAGCGGCACGTGAAGGGGCCGTGCAGGCATCGCACGAAGGGACATCACTTGGCGAAGGGGAGGCGTAGTCGACGGTGAAGGGGTGGTGCACGGAGGCGGCAGGGTAGGGATAGGAGGTGGTGGGTGGCGCACGGAGGGGTGATGCTCGGCGAAGTGGCGGCGTGGGCGAGGATGAAGGGACAATACACAGAGGGGCGGTGCGGGTGATGGGCGGTGGGGCGGCACAGGGAGGGGAGGCGGCGGGGAATGGCTGGGCATAGGACGGGTGTCCTTTACAGATAAGGTTGCGGATACTTAGTTTCTTAAAATATCTCAGGTACCCGTACCCGACCCGATCAACCAGGTATTTGTCTGAATATTTATCCCTGTATCCGAATATATACTACTATCCGATGCTATCCGTATATGTACCCAACATCAAACTCTTCGTCCTTGAATCCGATTTTTGACAAAATCTAAACTAGAACCGAATCGAACAAAAGGTTATTTATAAGGATTTTTATCATGTGTGCCATTATAAAGTGACTAAAAGTCATAGCGGCCATTATAAAATCAATATTATTCTAAATGCCATTTTAGAGACGTGTGTTGTTTCATGCATGCCATTATGGCCACTATACGGGACATACCAGCTTGAAATACGCTGAAAAATACCAATATACGGTCTGACAAGGTGGGGCCCGCATGTCATTCTCTCGCCACCTTCTTCTTCCTCCTCCTTCCTCCCACCTCCAAATCTCTCCCCTTACGGTTGGAACTCCAGCGAACTCCTTCCGGCGACAGCGAGGGAGGCTCGCGACCCGGCTCGCTCCCCATGTCCCCCAACTCCGGTGGTGGCCGGCGGCATGGATCTCAGTCGCGGCGGCACGCACAGGGTTCTACGGCAGCGGCGGGGATGGCAGCGGACTTAGCAGAGCTTGGCGGCGGTGGTGAGGGACGGCGATGATGGCGGCAGGGAGCTGCGTGGTGGCCAGCGAGCTCCTTCTGGCGGCGGCGACGAGCAACAAGGACGGCAAACGGTGGCCGACGGCATGGAGCTCGATGGCAGCAGCGCGCACAGGGCTCGGCGACGACATCATGGAGCTCGACGATAGCGACGCGCACGCAGCGGTGATCGGCGGTAGCGGTGACTAGCGGTGCAGCGGCAGCGGTGACGAGCGGCGGCCTGTGGTGAGGCAGCGGCGCCATCAGCCTCGAGGTCACCGCCGGGGAAGAACTCGCCGGGAACTCGTCGGGGAAGGAGATGGAGGACGTGGGAGGAAGGAGGAGGAAGAAGATGTGGAGAGGATGACTTGTGGGCCATACATGTCAGTCTTCGTATTTGATATCGTATTTATTCTGTAAAATGGCCACAATGGCATCTATGAAACTACACATAACTATAAAATAGCATCTATAATAATATTGATTTTGTAAACTTGCAGTCACTTTATAATGACACCACACACGATAAAAATCCTGTTTATAAACCGTGCCGTGCTGCTGAAGTGCTCATCACCGAAGTGCTCATCACCAACCCAACGCTGCGTTCGCTGCTCCGCCCTGCTCCTGCTCCTGCTCCTGCTCCGCCTCCTGGAGTGCTGCTTCGCTGCTCCACCCTGCTCCTGCTCCGCCTCCGCCTCCGCTCACGGCCACGCGTGCGACCGCGGCAGGCCGGCGTCTAGCCGCCGGTCCCCTCTCGAGACCACTGCGCTGCCTTCTCCTGCGGTTCTCTCCTTCCCCAGCCTCATCTCCCTTCCTCCCTCTCTCTTTTGGTACGTTTTCCCCGATTTTGCGAGCTCGGATTTGATACACAGTCGCTCTAATGGTTTGTTTTTTTCAGAAAAATAAATTTTTCTCCATAACAACGAAAGTTTAAGAAACATTAGTATTGTTCTCAGGATTTTGTCTGTGAATTTCCCCTAATTTTGGACTTGAAACCTACATTGTTGATGATACTTGCCATCCGCGGGAGCCGGGGCAGTTGCCCTCCCCCTCCCTGCCCGGGCGGTGGATCCTCCACTGTTTGCCGGGATTAAGAAATTACTTCGTCTAAGGCTCTCTTTAAGTGGAGGCCAAGCAATGGCGTACTGCTCTAGAGTCTAGATCTTGTAGTCAGTAAACAATGCGGTAAATCTGCACGCACATTGCCATGTGCGGATATGCCTTCAAATATTTGTTTTTACTGCATGCCTATATATAAAGGCCCCCTTTACCCTGTATATTTTGCACCATTGTAGTGATTGTTTTCCGTGGTTTTTTTTCCTCTCCATGTTGAACGGTATTTTCCATGTTAAATCCTGTGAGTGTGCCTTCCATTCCCGACACCATGTGCAGTAGTTTCCCGTATTTCACATTACCTCCAAATTTGCATTGTTCTCTTTCTCTTTAATTTCACCGTTGTTTAGTGGCATCTCCGGTGAATCAGCACTTTTAGACCTTTCGTGAAACGGTAAAGCTGCTCCATTTTAGTCCTAGGTGTGCACAATGTTGCTACTTGTAGGTTTCATCAGATAAGTTGTTCAATTCTGTCGGTACTATTTGCATTATGAGTGTGAGCGTGCTGTGCCTGAGGCTAGGCTTGTCTGTACTGAGCATCAGTCTTCAATCTAAGCTAGTAGTGATAATAGGATATACATGATGTGATATGCTCATCTTTGTGAGAGCTATGATGGGTTTAGCTTTGGTTTTGCTCTCCTCTTCCCCCCCTACTTTGTTGATGCCTTTGGCTTTTATATGCTGACCGTATCATTTTGCCTTTTTTCTCTTCTTCCCCTTTAATGGCTTTCTGCACACATTTTTTTAGGCAATGTTTTTTTTTTGACTTTATACTTTAAGGGAGCCGTTTTTTTTAAGGTGGAATTTCTGTCCCTAGCTAGTTAACTATCACTCTGATTATCAAGTGCTCATGTTTTTGCCATTGCATGGAACAAGAGTAGCATGTCTTTAGTGAATATGGAGCACAGTAAAGTACCTGATTGCTGGTGCCCTAAAGACACCGTAAAAGCAGGCGTTTTGTAAAGTTTACTGATGGTTTATACATACTGATTTCACAGAATAACAGTTTGCGTGCATCTATAATTCACTGCCAGAAAAACAAGCCGTACTAGTTAGAGAAATATGTAGTCATGAGGCGTTGTTGGAAATTTCTTGTCAAAGTGTCTTACCTTGTTTCTTGTTATGCGTAACTTGCTGGAAAGGAAATGAGTTTTGCACTGCTCCACTGTGTTCTAAAGCTATGCATGATTGACATAAACGCATACGTTTGTGGATTTGGGGTGCCTCACAGACATGTGCAATGACTGCCAATCTATGTGTCTTCTCTCCTGATGAAATACTGTTGCTGTTTGCATCTGCAATTGAAAACCTAGTGCCAGTCACTGAATGCCACCAATTTTTTTTAAACAGGGCAGGTTACTTATCTGACACAAGCGCATAAAGATTATGATCATTTAGTTCCCTGATCCAGAGATTCATCAAATGGATTCTATCCGTCTTGGAAGCCATTTGCCTCATCTGCTCTTGCTACACTTGGTACTGTCGTTATTCAACCCCTTGGCTGTAGCGGATTTAGCCTCTGAGAAGCAAGCTCTTCTTGCCTTTGCCTCTGCGATCTATCATGGCAACAAGCTTGACTGGGGCCAAAATGCATCGTTGTGTTCATGGCATGGTGTTAAATGCTCAGGAGATCAGTCACACATTGTTGAATTGAGGGTACCAGGTGCTGGCCTCATTGGAGCAATTCCTCCAAGCACTCTTGGGAAGCTTGATTCTCTCCAAGTTTTGAGCCTGCGATCCAATCGTTTATCTGGAAGCCTTCCATCTGATGTGGCCTCACTTCCTTCGTTACATTCCATATACCTTCAGCACAATGCATTTTCAGGAGATTTGCCTTCTTTTTTCAATCCTAACCTTAGTGTAATAGACCTATCATACAATTCCTTCACTGGAGAGATTCCTACAATCTTACAAAACCTTACTCAGCTATCTCTCCTAAATTTACAAGACAATTCTCTCTCCGGACCCATCCCTGATCTGAATCTTCCAAGCCTGAGATTGTTAAATCTGAGCAATAATAAACTGAAAGGCCCAATTCCTCACTCGCTCCATATTTTCCCGAATGGCTCGTTTTTGGGGAATCCTGGATTATGTGGGCCACCCCTAGCTGATTGCTCATTTTCTTCACCAACAGCCTCACCAGAATGGCCCTCATCGCCACCATTGCCGCATCACCAGAAGAAACTGGGCACAGGGTTCATAGTTGCTGTTGCTGTTGGGGGATTTGCAGTATTGATGCTGATTATGGTTGTGCTTGCTGTGTGCTGTTCAAAGAGGAAGAACAAGAAGAAGAGTGGTGTGGACAATAAGGGTAGGGGGACTGGTGTCAAGAGTGAGAAGGCAAAACAGGAATTCAGTAGTGGTGTCCAAATTACTGAGAAGAATAAGTTGTTTTTCTTGGAGGGTTGCACCTATAGCTTTGACTTGGAGGATCTATTGCGAGCTTCGGCAGAAGTCCTTGGCAAGGGAAGCTACGGGACAGCGTACAAAGCTATACTCGAGGATGGCACTGTTGTGGTTGTCAAGAGGTTAAAAGATGTTGTGGCAGGGAAGAGGGAATTTGAACAGCAGATGGAGCTCATTGGGAGGTTGGGTAAACATGCAAACCTTGTCCCACTTCGTGCCTACTACTATTCTAAGGACGAGAAGCTTGTTGTCTATGATTATATTGCAACCAGCAGTGTTTCAGCCATGCTGCATGGTATGTTTCTCAGTTCTCACTGCTGAATCTCTTTTGTTGATGTATAATAATTGTGTGGTGAGAAGAAAATTTATAAGTGCCTGAAATTGATAATTGTGTCAAATCCCGACATGGTAAATAGTATGTCTTGCACTAATAACTTGGTATATCCATCCCATGTTATAAAAAAGCAGATAATTAGCTGAGAACTTCAAAGCTGGAATTGTGAAATTAATTAGATGTTAGTGATCTTCATTCTTTAGTAGAGTCAGCAAGAAGCCTTTTTCCTGCATTTCTGTATCTTCCACTTGCCTGAAGCTGCATTGCAGTTCCTTTTGTAACCTTTATAGCTTACAGTGCTCTTTGTATTAAGAAATGTAATAACTTGTGATATACATCTCAGGAGTGCATTCGTTTGATCATTTTTTTCATTATGATCAACAGGTATCAGGGGTGTTGCTGATAAGACACCATTAGACTGGAATACCAGGGTGAAGATCATACTTGGAACAGCATATGGCATTGCACACGTTCATGCAGAAGGCGGTGGAAAGCTCACTCATGGCAATATCAAGTCAACTAATGTGCTCCTTGATCAAGACCACAATCCCTGTGTTTCAGACTATGGTCTCAGTTCCCTGATCAGTATTCCGGTTAATGCATCTCGCGTTGTGGTTGGCTACCGAGCTCCAGAGACAATTGAAAACAGGAAAATCACACAGAAGTCTGACGTGTACAGCTTTGGCACCCTCGTCATGGAGATGCTTACTGGAAAAGCGCCCCTTCAGTCTCAAGGAAATGACGACGTTGTGGATCTCCCGAAATGGGTGCACTCCGTGGTCCGAGAGGAGTGGACAGCTGAAGTGTTCGATGTTGAGCTGATGAAGCAGCAGAACATCGAGGAAGAGCTGGTTCAGATGCTCCAGATAGCAATGGCGTGCACGGCAAGTTCGCCTGAGCGACGCCCAGCGATGGATGAAGTGATCAGGATGATCGAGGGGCTCCGACAGTCTGCATCTGAGAGCCGCGCTTCCTCTGATGAAAAATGCAAGGACTCCAACAACCCTCCCTCAGAGTAGTTCCATGTTCTTTGTTGCGTCCATAAGTCTCACCAGCTGCCAGCTGCTGATCATTTTATTTGCTAGCTAATTTGTGGATTTCCGTTCGTGCCAAACATGATTGACACCAGGTGCAGACAAGACTGAGCATTCTCATTGAAAACTCGGTATCTTGACAAGTGTAGAACTAGAACCCATTCTCGTGGTATCTTGGGCAACTGTAGATCTTTCACTGAATTCTCGATGAAAACTCTGTATCTTGGGCAAGTGTAGAATCTTGCACTGGAAAATTGGATTGTTAGGGTTGTTCCCCGTTGTGGTTATGCTGTAATCTCTCTCTCTCTCTTTTCAGAGAAGTGAAGTGCTATAAACAAACAAGAACCTGATCAGCATCATCCCTAAACTGCTACGAAACCAATTACAAAAGGAAAACGCATGGAGACTGGAGGAGAGGATGCACGTACAACTCCAATGCGGCGGAACCCGAAGCAGTGGCGGCGATGCTCACCGGAGTGCCGCCACGTACTCGAGGAACAATCCGGTCCGCCATGCCGGAGCCCGGAGAGGCCGCTCCGCACGGGCACGGCGGCGGCGGGGAATGTCCAAAGCTTAGCTCGATAGGTGATGGCAATCTCTATCCGATCGATCCCAAATAAGTGGCTGTGATTGAGCCGATGGAGTTGGGCGGAAGGCGGGGGCGAGGAGCACGCGGATAAGAGGGTGGGTGGCTACCGCGTGATCCACGTAGAGCGGGCCGGCTGGAGCGGGCCGGCTGGGCTTCTTTGCTTAGCCCAACAGCATGGCGCAGCCCGGCTAGCACGAGGTGAGGCAGGGCGCAGCCTAGGAAGGCAGCACGTCAGCTTGGGCTCGCTGATAGGTGGGGTCCACCTGTCGGTGACCCAGAGCAGGGGCGGCGGCGCGAGGGCACGCGTGGGCGGTGATTCCAGCGGCAGCGGTTTCCGGCATCGCCGAGGAGGGCAGGAGGCGATCGACGGCAGCGCTAGCGGCTTCGTGAGGCTGCGAGCTGATCGTGAGGCCATAGCGGCGTCGCTTTGGTGGCTCCAGGGTTGATCGACAAGGGGCACGGAAGAAAGGGAAGGGAGAAAGAGGTGGTGGCGGTGGCGACTTCGCGCGGGGAGTAGCAGGCCAGCGGCATGACAAGGAGGGGTTGGCGGTGGCCATGGCGCACGGCAGCACGCTCGCCAGGGAAGGGCGATGGCATGAGCAAGGGGAAGAGAGGGGAGGGGAGGGGCCCCTTGCTTGGCCCTAGGGCGGCCGAGGTGGCATGACGATGTTGCCGGATTTGGCGACGAGCTCCAGCGAGAATCCGACGACAGCAAGTAAAGAATAGACGCCTAGGGATCTAGCAACGCTAGCTAACGGAACAACAAGGAAGTAAATTTACCGTTCGACGGTTGACGAATCGGTGAAAAATGGTTGTAACGGGGAGCACGTCGACGAGGTTTCTGGGGAGCAATGCCCGGTAGTACAACGATGCTCTCCTACGATGAAGTAGCAAAACGAGCTCACAAGAGGTCGACAACGAACAGCGGGAGAGACAGAGGGTTCGAGCAAGCTCACCATAACGGGAGACAGCGGGAGAGACGTTTCAACGAGAAGGCAAATCGATAGTATAGCGAAGCTTTCCATAACGGGAAGACGTTTCAACGCGGCAGAGGGATTTTGAGGATTTCAATAGAGGCAATCGACTAATATTGGAAGTTCAAGTCGGGGAGAAAAGGAAGGGGGACAGGAAGGAAGTAAGGAGAGGAGTCGGTGGGGGAGGGAAAGACCGAGAGAGAGAGAGAGAGGAGAGATCGAGAGGGAGGGGAGAGGTCTGCGTGGGGGGAGGGTAGCACTAGGGCCTCCTTCTTTTCAGCGTATTATATCGTTGCGTATTACTGTAGCAAATTTTATTATTTCTGTATAGCCTATATGTTGTGATAATTCGTAACGATTTTTTCGTGTCTTTTAGTAGTCATTCCAAATATTCTAAAACTATTTTTAATTATTTTTTATAATATTTAGACCTCTTTTCGATGGCTCTCAAATTTGCTAATTACGCCAATGCAACGATACGCTGAAAAGAACAATGACTAGGGAGAGAAAAATGGAAACGGGGTGGGGTCCGTCTAGCAAAAGGGGAAGAAGGGAAAATAACTAACTAATTAGTAATAAACAATAAGGGATGCGAATATTTTTCACGCTATTAAATAATTAAATTTAAATCAATCAAAATAATATACATGGTTAATAATTTATTTAATTTTGTTAATAAAATATAATTGGAGTCGTTTGTTTGCTTTGCACCCATTTTATTTAAATCAAATTAGTTTTAGGGGATTTTAGTCGTAACATAGACATTTCTAAGGGTTTTAAAATATTTTAGAATATTTTTCATGCAATGAAATAACATGATGCACATGGGTTTGTTTCTGACAATGAGGATGTTACATTAGACCAAACGTTGATATGCCAAGCCACATGTACAATAATCTAAAAAGATGTGAAATTCACTTGAAAATTTTATAAAAAACAAACATTTGAATTTCAAGGACTTCTAAATTCAAAACTTTAAATTCCTCGATTTTAAAATTCAAATTTATAATTTCTGAAATCCTACAATTCCTATTTTAAGCTCCAGGGATATGAAATTTCATTTTAATATCGTAAAAACATGATTTTTCAAAAATATTAGCTACTAAATTCACAAGATTATTTTTGTTATAAGAATTTTGAGGTTGATAAAATTTTACAAATGAAATTTCGACATATTAAAATTTAAAATATGAATTCTCAAGATTTTAGAATTCAAAAATCAATATATAATATTTCAACATTCACAAAATTAAAATTTTGAAAAAAAAATAAATTTCAAATTTGAAATGTTTGTATTTTGTAAATAAAAATTTACATCATATGATTTTTTGAAATTTTGAATTTGAAATTTCGTACTTACAATTAAACTAAACGTTTGAATTTCAAAAAAAATAAAAAATGTGGTTTTTAATTTGGTCATATGTATAGGACCAACTAGGGTATTGGTCATGAACTTAAAGATATTTTGGAGGCTCATAAGGGCTCGTGAACGGTAAAATCAAACGTTTATGTTTTTAAAAGTTTTGAAGTGAATTTCACATCATCGTTAACTTTATTGTACATGTTTTTGAGAGGAACTTTATTGTTCATGTTAATAGCCATATCAGTGTGTAACATCTATTTCGTGTCCACATTATCACTTAACGGCCACATGGACACCACCTCTATTTTGTATCCTCATGAATACCACATAGATGCGTGAGAGAGAGGGACGCGGGTGGTAGGAGAGATCAAGGGTGAGAGACTAGCACACAGGTCCGCAATATCAATGAGGCGCAGAACATGGAGGAGTTGGGCCGCACAGGAAGAGGGAGAAATGGGCTAGAGGAAGAAGAGCCGACCAAGGAGGGAAAGTTATTTTTGTTTTTGCTTCTTTAACTTCTTTTCTTTTGTATTTTGATTTGAAATAATTGGTTTATGGGATTCCCTTTTCTAGCAAAATTTATTAATTTAAATGAGTTGCAAATTTATCTTACACACACACATACATACATACATACATGTGTGTGTAGACGCACACACTTACACATTTAATTTAATTTTGAAGGTTTTCTCAGATATTTTCAAGAAAATATTGGAAAATTTTAATCTTAAAAGGTGGACTTAAATGGGTTTAAAACAAAGATGTTTTAACATATTAATTATTTATAGAAATCATATTTTTTAAAAAATTAACTGCAAGTAGGTTTTACTTCGATGAAAATGCATTATGCTTGAACTATCATGCTATTGAAAAAGTTTCAAAATTTAATTGATCATGTTTAGGATGTTACACTGACTTTCTCTCAACATGTGCGTCTTCGATCACGTGATTATAGCTCGGCTGCCGTAAATTACGAGACCACCCACCCTCCAAGCGCCCGGGGTCCAGGGTGGCATCCAGAAGGCTGGGTGGTGGCGCCAAGTATGACGACGCGGTGGCAGCGCGACCACCGTCGGCGACACGGTCGCCTCGCCTCGTTCCCCCACGGCGACCTGGCCCCCCCCTTCCCCCTTCCCCCACCCCCTCCTCTTCCTCCCTCGCTTTCGTTGAAGCGGTCGTCCACACCCACACGCGCCAAGCACCCACCCCCCGTATAAGTATTTCTCCCCGCACGCGCCATCGTTTTACATGAGCACATGAGCTCACCTCTCCTCACTTTTCTTTCTTTCTCTATTCGCTCGATCGCCTTTGGGCTTCGGCTCCTCCCTCTCGCTTCGCTCGCACGCGCCGCAGCCGCCGCTCGACCAACCGCGCGCGCGCCGGCTATAACAGCTGCGAGTTGGGCTCGGGATTGCGAGCAGGCGAGGCGGCGGCGGCGGGGGCAAGGGGGGAAGCGGAAGAGCAGCCTGAGGTGAGGTGAGTCGCCTTCTTCCTTCCTCTGCTCTGCTCTCAATTTCTGGTTTCCTCATGGCCATGGACAGTGTGGCGCGATTCGGTGTTTCTTGGGGACTAGTAGTAGTACCAACTAAAGTGAAACTCAGAAACTCTGCAAGTTTGAACAACTCGTTTACTAGAAAAAATGGTTCTTGTTTGTTTGTTGCCGTTTGCAGTATTCTGCACGGACTCGTCAGGGGTTGTGAATTTGTTGTGCTAGCTAAGCTCAAAGGTGTCTCTTTTTTTTAAAAGTTTAAAATGGTCAGAGGTCAGGAGTCAGGTTTAGCTAGCGCAGCAGTGAGGGTTCCGAGTATGACTTCTGAGAGCACTAGGATATCACATCTTGTCCTCAACGAACAGTTCTAACATTAGTGTTTTTATTTTTTCATTTATTTTCTAAAAAAAGAACGAGTCGAACTTAAGGGTCGCTTTCATATGCTTACCGTGGATTACCTGTCATGTTCGCACTCAACTAGGTTTTGTTTCGATTATATTATTGACAGACAAACCTGATAATACGATGCAGACTGTTTCTGCTTATTACAGTCAACGACGTTCTCCTGTTCATCCCTCGAAAGCAGAATGCTGATGAGTTTTCTTGCAACATTTGCCAACGCAGGTAGTAGATAAGCAGAGAGCTGCAGGAACACTCGTGCCTGTGAGCCGCGAGTGATGTTCTGGGGCCTGGTAGGCTCATGGCAATCTCAGACGCCGCAGGGGTTCGCCATGTGAGGTGCCCCAGGTGCCAAAGTGTTCTCCAGGAGCCCAACGCCCCTGTCTACCAGTGCGGCGCGTGCGGCACTAGCCTTCGAGGTGAATGATCTACTCCGAATTTGGGAGCTTTGCATTTGGATGCCACTACTGTTCGTGCCACAGGTTTCTGACGGGATCGTTTGCTCTCGCGCAGCCAAGAACTACACCGGCAACGCACAATCTTTGGGGAGTGGCCTGCCTCCTCAGAGCAAGCACCTGGGCTCCAATGATGCTGCAACCACCAGTGCCTCCACCACTCCTGACGCCCCAGACGCCGGCCCGACAAGCCGGCACGAGGCCGGTGATCTGGTGTCGGAGTCGGAGAGGAAGCATGTGCCTGAGCAAGTGCCATCGATCGAGAAGAAAGAACGTGATCAGAGCACCATCCAGGGAGCTGATGGCAGTTCTGAACCTCGCAGAGGAAGGGACGCTGGTGGTGCAGAGTGCATTGCCAATGTTCGCAGCGTCAGAGCCACCCTCTCCAAACGAAGCAGATATGAAGCTGAATCGAAGAATTCAGAGAAGAGGAGTGAAGCTCAGCATGAACCTGATGCTGCTGCAGAATTGCTGGATTCAGAGAAGAGGGGAGGCGCCCAGCAGCCTGGGCCTGATGCTGCAAGCAAGAAAGGCTCAGGCGAAGTTGCACCGGCATCCGCCCATGCCGCGGCGGATTCCTCACCGGCACCGGCACCGGCTGTGCCGAGACGGGGAGATGATGCGGCGGCGAGCCCTCCTCGACGCGCGTTCCAGCCACAGAACCTGTCGCCGCTTCACAAGAAGATTCTCAGGACGGTGGATGAGCTGAAGGGTGATCTCTCTGAGCTCTTCACTAAATCGCCCGAGGTTCAGCCAAGGTCACCTGCACGCCCTCCTCGTCATCCCAAACAAGAAGGCCGCGTCTCTCGCTCCGCCATGGCCATAGGCCTCCCTACCAGCACAGCTCGCCACGCCGCCGCCGCCGTCTACCGTCCCAGCAAAGCAGGTCATGTTGCCAAGCATCGCCAGGTGGCTCCCGTCGGCTTGCCGTCGCGACGGTACCGCCGGTGCAGGGCGGCTGATCCGTGCTGCCACAGCGTGCACCCGAGATGTTGCCATCACAGCTGCTGCAGCCACGGCAAGCCGGAGTGCAGCAGCTGCCGAGGGCATTGCTGCAGGCCCCGAGCGCCGGCGCCGGCGCCGAAGGAGGCGAAGCGGCGCGCGCCGCCGAGGAACCACTGCCGGCCGGTGCTGAAGGGCGCGCCGTTCATCGTCTGCTCCAGCTGCTTCGAGCTGGTGCAGGTGCCCGCCGACTTCGCCGTCGCCAACAGGAGCGTGCGCAGGCTGCGGTGCGGCGGCTGCTCCGCCGTGCTCTCCTACTCCTACCGCGACCCGAGCAGGAAGAAGCAGCAGCAGCAGCTCACCGACCAGTGCAGCACCGACGGCTCCGAGGCGCGGCGGCCGGTCGAGCCCTTCTCCTTCTTCGAGGACTTCGGGCACGGGGTGAGCTACTCGACGGAGGACGAGCAGCCGCTGCACGTGTCGAGGAACTCCTCATTCGACACCGTCGACGAGGTCGCCGGCGTGGGGGTGCCGCAGAGCCTCAGCCTGCACCGGCTGATGGGGTACGGCTCGGCGAGCGAGCTGTTGTTCCGGCAGCACTCCCCAGACCTGTACGAGAGCTTCGACAAGCGGACGGCGCCCGACGCGGGGCAGTACGACCGGAAAGGCAAAGGCGTCTGCCTCGACGTCGACACCGACGGCGACGACGATTCCGACGAGGAATACGGCGGCGCGCTGAGGAGATCATTCGTCAAAGGAGCTGCCTCGCCGCTGCCTGGACAGGGAGCCATCAGGATCAGGTGATTCAGGTGATAGCAGAGTCAGCAGACTCGTACATATCTGTAGAGATCAGAGTAGCATCAATCGTTCTGGAATTCTAATGAATTCTGATAGGCACATTGCATTGTAGTTTTGCCATTCATTTAGGTAGGTGTGATATTGGATGTTTTGACAGTTTTGTTTGTTGTTTTCCCCCCCAATATGACAATGTTGTAAATACTCAACGATGGAATCCTCAAGAAAAAGGAGGATATCCAGGTGCTTTTTTCCCATGCATCTCAAATGACCAGTGTCAGGTGATAAAGACGAAAAAGTCTGGGATTATCTTGAACCGGGAGAACTTTGACAATTGAATATTTTGTGTTGGTAGTAAAGTGCGAATGTATCTATTAATAGTACAAGCACGGGTTGCGCCTTGCCCCTCCTACCACGTGTTCGTTTTCGCCTCACCGGCTTGCCACGTCGCTCCGCACTCGCAGCCGTCCGATCTCCTGCGCCACGAAGATCTAATGATGCATGTAACAAAAGTTCACGATAACTCAAAGTTCAACAGGCAAAACCCTAGTTCTCAGCGAGAAAACATCACAATTTACATGTATATTGCTAAATATTACATGCACAAATAGGGGTGGACCTCCCGATACAGGTAAGAAAGATTCACGAGACCAAAATATAGAAAAGACTTTCACCCGGACGTCCGACCCGTCGGACCCGCACGCGCGGGAAACACGCTCCCACGCGAACTAATCCCTACTATAGGCATGCATGGGACGGGGCCATCCGTCAGCTTCGGACACATGGCTTGTGTCGGGGACTAAATTACGGCCCATTGACATGGCCAGCTCTCGACGGCCTAATCGAGCAAACCTACTGGGCCCGGCTCCTGGAAGGTTCTATTTGGCCCATATCGTCCCGCCGAACAAACATCTGGGCGGCATGGTGCGTAACGGCCAAGGAATCGTGTTTGATTCCGTCTCGAACAGGAGTTCTGCAAGGCTACGAGAAGACCCGGACGTGGTTTCGGATTGGATTAGGAGTCGTGATCCCCATGATTAGGAGCTTACCTTATCTACCGTAGGTTATATTTGGCATGTCTTGAGTTAATTCACGATCTCGTAGTTAGCCCGCCCGATATTCCTCGATAGGTCGGTTTGTTCAGATTATATAAACAGAAACCCTACGACGCTAGAGGACCCTTAATGATAGATTTTAGATACTACTCGCCGAGACTGCCGATCTCGCCGAGTTCCACCTTGTAATCCTCTTTGATATAAAGAAAGGCCGGACGTAGGGCTATTATCTCCCGAGAGGCTGAACCAGGATAAAAACCCCGCCTTCATTCACATCGTTCGTGGTTGTTCGGCGTGTCTCCTATCTCCTCTTTGAAGAACCTTGGTTGACTTGGGTCGATATCCCAACCGTCGACAGCTTGCTTGCAGCAATTTCCCCAAGGTGGACATAGCGCACCGAAAACATGCAGGGGGCCACGCTGGATGTGCCGCGTTTCCCCTCGCTGAACGCGTGGGGGGATTCTCTGCATTGTGTTGGGCCCATGCACTAGTGTGAATTTTTCGCAAAGCTCAGATTTTCTGTGTGCAACATCCTTGTCTAACTCCATGTGAGAGTTTTTAGTCGTTTGCACTATTGAAAATTCAAATCATATTAATGAAATTTGAATCTTTTCCAAAAAAGCTTGGATTTTAGCCAAGTTTTATCAAATGTCGTCGGTATTTTAGCCAATTTTCGCCAGTGCTTTAGTCAAGTTTCATTGGAACTAAACAAGTTTCACCATTTCTTTCTCAAGTTTAACAGTAATTTACCAAGTTTCGTTGAGTTTCCTCAAGTTTCATAAAAAAAGTTTCCACGTTTTGTTAATGGGTTGTCAAGTTTCATTAGTACGCTCTCAAGTTTTTTTAGAATATTCTCAAGTTTCATTAGTACGCTCTCAAATTTCAATAGTACATTCTCAAGTTTCAATAGTACATTCTTAAGCTTCATTAGTTATTTATTCAAGTTTTAATATATATTTCTAAAGTTTCATTAAACATTCTCCAATTTTTATTAGTTATTTGTCAAAGTTTCATTATTTTTTTCAAAGTTTTCATTATGTACTTCTTGATTGGCCGCGCACTCCACAGGAAATCATCTTGCGCAAGCAAAAAAGTAGGGACCATGGCTGCAAGGGACATGGGGTGTGCACCCGGCTTTTCCCTAAAAAAATGGTGTGCGGAGTGTATACGAGCACGAGCGTGAGATGGAGCGCGCAGCAGGCGAGGGCTTTTTTCGGGAGCAGCTGGATGCAAGTTTGTCGGCAATCCAACGGCCGAGGCGCGTCCAATCCATGCGCTTGCGCAGGACGTCCGACGCCTAGCGCTTGCCCCAAAATATATAGTTCGGGAGATCAAAACTAAATGTTCCATATGTAGATCGACAGGGCCGACCCTGGGAGGGCAGGGTGGGCGGCCGCCCTGGCCCCCCCAAAGTGATGGGCCCCCAATCATGCATGTATACCATATACGTCTACCAGTTTACGCAGTAACGCAGGTAACGCAGCGCCGCCTCGAGCCCTCGTCCCTTCAGTCCTTGTCCTTCACGTGAGTACGCGACGCGCCGGCGCCGACGCGCGATCAGCCGTGAGCCGATCACTCGAGTACGCGTACGCGTCCCTCGGCAGCTCGCCGCCTCGGCACTTCTGCAGCCCGTGCTGCCGTGCCCGACTGCCCGTAGCCCCGTACGTATACGGTATAGTTTCATTCTATTTTTTTCAATTTAACGAACTGAATGAACGGTATAGGTTTTTTTCAATTCATCCTTTGATGCATTTTATTTTTATTTTCAGTGCTTTGTAAATTGTGATATCATGTCATCGAGAAAGCATCCATCTGGTAGCGAAAAAAGGAAAAGAAAAAAACGGAGATTGATATCAATAGAATAATCGATGATTTTGCATCACAAACTGTTAGAAGAAATTTTTTAAGATAACGTCAAGTGCCAAGTAAGTGTTTATGATTATAATTTATATTTGTCATTTCATAAACTTTAAAGTGTTCTATAGAAGTAATTTTTGTGCATCGAATATTAATTTCTTCAATGATATGTTTAAAAGACTATATATATACATACATATATACATAGACATATATATATGAGGAGATGGATAGGGCCTCCATATAAGTTTTCGCCACGGGCACCCAAAATGTTAGGACCAGCCCCGTAGATCGATGATGCTCCTCGGTCAGGAACTCTATTAAGCTCCTTGAAGCAAGCATCTGCAAAAACTGCATCAAATAATCTAGAAAAAAGGGAATAATATATTGACGAAAAATAAAGAATGGAATTTGATCAAAATCAGAATTTCATATAATATGTTGATGCAAAACAAATAATACAACGGTCTTATCCAAACATCCAACTATCCCGGTGGTAATTTGGCACAAAAAATCTAGGCCACCTTTGGTTCGCGACGTCGGATGGTCATGTCAATTAATTGGTCATGCCATTTCAGGGCATGACCAATTTGTTAGCAAATTTTGATGTTTGGATTGTATCCAACAAAACATTGATAGTTGTTTGGTTCGTTGCCAATAAAATATACCAATTAGTATTATTCAAATATAGAAAAATGGGTTGATCATGATTCTATATGAACTATAAAATTTGTTTCATGTAATTTTTACACCGTTTGGAATATAAAAATTATAAAAACAGGTTGATTATGATTTTATATGAACTATAAAATTTGTTTCCTACAATTTGGACACCGTTTGAAATATAAAATTGTTATTTTTTTTAAAACTATTAAAAAATTTTAAAAAATATAAAAACTTATCAGGACCCGGTCTAATTGATCGAACCATAATTGTGCATACAGTACTAGTCACTGAAGATCATGGCTAACACAGACAATTCAACAATAATGGTACATTGCCTCGAGTTACATTATTACAATATAAAGGACTAAGTGTCACAGAGGAAATCATAACTTAATACATCAAGCACGACACACAGGCTGAAATACAGAGTTACACACACGGTGAGACAGGAGCCTAACATGGCATGATTTATTTTAGCGACTAGACTACTCCAAGGCAAAGTAGTAGGCATGAAGCAACCCTACTCCTCGTCCTCGAAGTCCTTCTCCTCGTAGTCCGAGTCCTCCTTGAATAGAGAGTCGTAGGGGGCCTCCTCGGCTGTTGAAATTTTTAAAAAGGGGAAGGGGAAATAGGGGTGAGTACAAAGATACTCAGCAAGTCAGGGATATATGAAGATGGGGTTTAGTACAAATGGATGGCTTGGTTAGTTTCACGGAAATGCATTTTTGTTTTTTCTAATTTTATAAAAGCACTTATGAAAAACTTTAAACTCAAATATTTATCTTTTGGGGCTCATTCTTAAAATGCTCTCACCATTTGGCTTCATGTCATAGCGAGCTATCACCACGATTCTCGGAACGATGGCTTAGGCCCAATCAGCACAGGCGGTCCATGGTAGGCCGAACCCAATGCAGGACGCATGCCAGTAGTACCTATCTCAAAATCAAAACTTATTCTCAACAACTTTTACTCAATTGAAAACCTTTTTAGAAATTCCTGGTTTTTGGAAAAGAAGAGCTACCATATGAACAGTCCTTTCGCATTCTCATCACCGCGAGCATGGCTACCATGAATAGATTTAACTCTGCAGAGTGGGTACGCTTTATGCACGAGAGGCTACGCACCCAGAAGTGTTTCGTCACAAAGCCGTTAGATTCAAACACCAACGGCGACCGCTAGGAGTCTCCGTTAGGGTTTTTCGGCTAACAATTCGGCCCATCCCATAACGAGACTTGATGATCGTACTGTATAGCTCAGTTCGTAGGTCCATAGGACGAGTAGTCCTTAAACTATAAGAGAGACATTAATTTAGCCCCATTTTCTCAAAACGGTACATTCTCGCACCAAACCAACAAAAGTCTCTCCCTAGTCGGAAGGTTTTTAGGGGCGAGAGATAAATTCAATTTTTCACCCATGGCGTTAGCCTCGATGCTTCAGTCTTTCGCAAAAATTTTCTTAAACCTTTCTCAATCCTTTTCTCTTCACACAATTTATTTTCACACACAAAAATTATAGCGTTATTTTGATAAACCATTTTTTAGGCTTTTTTCCTACCATCAATGGAATGTATATATACACAAAACTAATAGTAAGTCCTTATGATTTAAACCTATCACTAGTCTTACCATGATTCATTAGGTTGCATAACTAGTAGCTACTAAATACAACATTTTTAATTTTAATTTATCATGCAGGTTTTCAATCTCTAATAAACCGTTCTAAAATAAAGCACAAGGCTCATAGTATGATCAAGGAGACTTACCTTGGTCGGAAGACGGGTAGGAGCAACCGGCGACGTCGGACGGGTCTAACGCTCCTTGAGCTCCTAACCACACGGACAACACATAAAAGATAGTACATTCATTCATCAGACAGGAAAACATTTTATGCAATTTTGTTTAAAAAGAATTCATGAAAGAAATATACATGGAAATGTGATGCATGCACATGAAATGATAGACTCTAAGTCTTTAACAAATTAAGGTGCCACACCTACATGCATGCACAACCATTTTATATTTTTTATTAAATCAAGTATATGCACTGAAAAATATTTTTCATCATTTTTCTAAAGTTTTTGAAAATCATCTGTTATTTGTAATTTAATGTAAAATGATTAGCTCAGTTTTTATTGTTACAAGTCTTAATAGAAATCAAGAATTATTGAATTTTGTGTTACATTTATGCATGCGCTTTGAATTCTGGAAAACGTATTCTACTCAAATACGTTTCCACTTAACCAAGAGACACCTGACCTCACACTAGCACCAATCGCAAAGCAAGTCTTCTTCTACCTCTAGACATGCACGCATGCAACTCATGTACAACATGTACATCAACTCCATGAGATCTCGCTGGAGCTCGGCTAGCTGGCTGTGGTGACCTCCATTTCACAAACCGACTGCAAAAATGAATTTCTCTCGACTCAGCGCTTTCAAAGGGACCTATAGTTGTGGTTTTGACGATCGACGATTCCTCCGCCATGACCGTGTATTTATACACAGGCTACAGAGTTCCTTCCTAGCTTGCTAGTGCAGCTGCTAAGGGAGGTCTAGCAAGCATGGCACCTGTAGGGAGGACTACGGCTACACACCGGGATCAGCTTCCCCACGGTCATGTGCACCTACAGGTGCAGAAAGCGCGGAGGCTTACCGAGGCAGCTGCGTGATGGCGAGGGATGGCGGCGAACAGGGTGCTACGGCTACAGCTTCCTTCTCAACTTTGCAGTGCTTCGGGCTCCTTCGGCGCTGCGGTAGGGAGGGAGAGAGGAAGCGAGGGAGGGAGTAACGATGAAATGGACGAAGGCCACAGGATTGAACAAAGCTCACCGGAGAGAAGCACAGGGCATGACATGGCGCAAGGCGAAAAGGAACGCGGCGCACAGTGCTTAATTTATAGGCCGAGATGGCTCATCGGGATGGCTCGATGTTAATCTCGCCGGGAGCTGCGGTGGAAGGGTGCTATTGTTCTACAGCGGCAGCGACGTGAAGGCGCGGCCACAGTACAGTGGCGGAGACACGATGGCGAGACGCGTCATTGGCGCGGACAAATGCGTAGAACTCGTAGGTGACACGGTGGCAGCGGAGTTATGGCGGCAGGGGTGAGCGCTCGTGTTATAGAGGTAGCACGGAGTGACGGCGGCCAACGGCGGGACCACACTCAGGCAGAGGCGACGAGCGTGGCACAACATGAAGAGAACAGAGAGCTATAAGTTCAACAGGAGGAGAAGGTGCCCTGATAAGAGTTAGATTTTCTCTTTTTGCTTGCTTATTTAATTAAAACTTATTCTTGAATTATAAATTATACAAATTAATTTACACAGCTGGTCAACAATGATTAAAAGATGCTGAGTTAACATTCACAAGGTTTAGAATGCACGATTCTTTTTTATTCACCTAGTTGATAATTTCATTCATGATGCGCCATGACTTGATGAAGATGGTTCTTAAATTATTTTAATGGCATGCTTTTTGAAAAATTAACATGCCAAATTTTGTGTTTTAAATTTGGAATGTTACAAACCTCCCCACTTAAGGAGAATCTCGTCCCCGAGATTTGGATTCTTCGGGAAATAACTCCGAGAACTCATCGTGAAGGTCCTCTTCACGCTCCCAACTGGTTCCGACTTAGAATGGTCACTCCACTGAACACGACAAAACCAAAACATTTTACTCCGGGTTTTGCGCACAGCCACATCCAGAATCTTGATCGTACATTACTTAAGTGTCAAATCAGGCTGTAGATCTGCTCCATCCAAGGGTATCTAGACACTCTCTTTGCTTAACATAATCAATTAGCTGACATGACACTATTTATAGATGATTTAGAGACTGTTGAGGTTAACTGTTGTACATGCTTTTACAGTTCATGAAACAAACCAGATGGTCATGATTAGACTTGATCAAATGCCTAGTCGGGCCGAGCTGGGCTTCGGGCCGGGCCTGGAAAAGCCCGGTCCCAAAGACCAAGCCCGAGCTCAAAATCCTGAAATCCCGGCCCAAAGCCCGAAATCCCAGCCACGGCTTAAATCAAAAAAATCCCAGGCCCGGTTCGACCGCCAGGCTCCGAAAATGAGGCCCAAGCTCGGCCCGATGCACTGGTCAGGCCGGGCCGGGCTTTTTTCGGTCGGGCTCGGGCCGGGTTGCCGGGCCGGGCTTCCCATGATTAGATCTAGTAATGATAGTAGGCTAACAATCTGTCATTAGATATTCCTAAAATCATCACGTAAAATCAACGAACCCTTAAAGAGAACTTAAAACTTGAGGGCATAGAACGAGCTTCGTAATAACAATACAACAACATTGAAATAGAATAATACTTAGAGCACATACATTCGAAAAAGGGCACTGTGTACTCAAGGTCTAGTATCCATTATCTATCAATGTTATAATACAAGGCGCGGACAGGCCGCCTCCCGGCGAGGCCACGTCGCCCGCCCTTGCCGCGCTAAGCCACGTCGCCCGAAAAAGCTAGGCCCGTTCGATCATCTCGTGAAATCATATCCGGCAGTCCATACATCATTTATATATAAAACGATTTTTTGGCCAGATACTCAACAAGGCGGGCGCACTGGCCAGTTGGCTAGCCGAGCTAGCTCTCGCTCAACTGACCTGCGTTCGAATCCCGCGCTCGCTCTCAACGTGCGGTGTTTTTTCCCAGCTCCCGCTCGCATGCGTTTTACCGGCTCGTTTTCCCGCGCTCGTTTTCGGCTGCCGCTAATTAGCCCAGAGTTGGCTACGGGCATGCGCCGCCGCTGTGCGTTTTCTTGCCTTTGCAATCTCGTTTTTTTTTTGGCCCACAGAAAAAACATACAAGTTTGAAAATTATCAAAAATTAAACCATGGTTGCAAAAAAGAACATCTACAAAAAAAATCTGAACATACAAATTTGAAAATTATCAAAAATTAAACCATGGTTGCCAAAAAAACATCTACAAAAAATTTGATATTACTCAGAATTTTGTTAAGTCCAAATTTACAAAAAAAGATGGCTCTTTCTTATTAACGGCATATTTTTTTCTCGATTAGCACTTTCCGGTTTTATTTATTGTGGGTCACAAAAAAATTCTAAAAATTGAAAGTTTCCGAACCATGTCTCCACAAAGAACATCCAAAAAATTTTCGAGCCATGTTTGCACAAAGAACATCCAAAGTTAAAATTTTACAAAAAAATATTTTCATAATGCAGAATTATAACTAAGGATTTCGTTTTTGGTGGGATATAATACTTTTCTATGGTTTAGGGTTTAGAATGAAATAAAAAAAAGAATAAAGGGTTTCATATATAAACCCTAAACCATATAATACTTTTGAATGACAAAATAAAAAAACCTAACAATTCATTCTAGCTTTTATACTTAGCTTAAAAAATCCTGTTGAATCAGACCATTGTAGAATTGAACCATAATTTAATTTTCTATGGTTTAGGGTTTAGAATGAAATAAAAAAAGAATAAAGGGTTTCATATATAAACCCTAAACCATATAATACTTTTGAACGACGAAATAAAAAAGCTAAACCATTCATTCTAGCCTTTATACTTAGCTTAAAAAATCCTATTGAATCAGACCATTGTAAAATCGAACCGTAATTTTATTCTACGATTTCATGCGAAGATTTAAATATTACACAGGAAACATAATAAATAATTGATAAATGATGGGATGAAGGATAAAAAAGACTTTGAGAAAATATAATTAGAGTTTAAGGTCAGCGGTCCGTGGAATGAACAATGAAAAACAAGGTTTAAAAATGGAGCCATAACCATAATTGCATGGTAAGGTCCATCAAAATATTTAGGCGTTCAAAATAAATAGGTTTCACAGAATTGATTGCATCATTCTATCATTTGAAATTTTGCTCAAAATCCTTTAAATGTTTAGCCTCAAAGACTTTATTGGGATATTTATTTGAACCGATAGAAACAAAAGCGTTAGTTATTTTTTGCGCTAATTCTTTATCGCCGGGATCGTCGATTCGGTAGGCCATGCGCGCTTTACATTGCTAGTTATTATTATAAGTACAAGTCCGGACACCCCCTGCTCCGCCCCGCCACGTGGCCCTTTTTTTGCCCCCCGCGGTGGCCACATCACCTAGAAATCCCCAGCCGTTCGATGCTCATCCAGCTGCCTCGGCGAGGCGGCGGCTCCCGTGGCCTTCATTTGGCCACGTCGCTCTCCCTTCCCCCACCTTCTTGGTTGCCTGCGGCTGCCAGGCCCTGCCTCCACGGGGCTGCGAAGGCCACGCCTCCTCCCCACACCACCAGCCCTCGGCTGCTCCGCCCCCGGGGTGTCAGCCTCGCCGGCGCTACCACTCCTGCGCCCGCGCGCTCCGCCTCCTCCTCCAGCCCGCGTCTGCCCCCGCTGCCGTCCGTCTTCTTCCACCGCGGCGCCTCCTCCAGGTCGCCGCCGTCCACCTCCTCCAGCACGCTACCCCGCCGCCGTTGACAGCCCTCCCCTCCCCGTGCGGTGGCGGCGTGGAGGCGTGCGGCGGTAGTGGCGCCGGTGCCTTCCAGATCTGCGCCTCCTACCTTTCTCCGACGGCGGCCAGCTTCCTCCCATGGCGACGCCCTCTTTCAGTCGGTCGGCTCAGCTTGAGCGAACGGTGAAGGGAGGGCGAGTCCGGGAGAGGCCGAGCTGTGGGATCGAAGGGGTCCGCGTTGGCGCCAAGTTCCAGCCATGGCCATGTGGCCTAGGTGGGCTCGCTCCTCCCCCGACTCCCCGCTCACCCCGTCTTCTGGCATGAGGTGATCGGCTTCTTCAAGTCCACCTCTTCTTTTTTCCCCTCTCTACTGGTGAATCTTGCGGATTAGTCCCTAATCCCCATCCGGCGGGCGGCGGCGGTGGCGGCTCCATCCGGGCTCCGGCACGGTGCCACTGCGTCTCCCCAATGGGCAGCCGGCAGCGGCCACCTCAGCACCTCCACGCGCTGGGCGGCTGCCCGCACGCCCCTTACTCCTGTACTCGGACTCCACTCTCTCCTGTTCGTAGCCCAAGTCCCTCAGTCCTCAATGGCCAATGGGCTCAACACTAGCTCAATCCCCTAATCCCCATCCTTTTAGGACTCGGCGCTCTCCCCAGATCTGTGTCTTCGACGCCGATGACGAACCGCAGCTCAACTTACCTCCGTCCCCGTCGCAAGATCCATTGCGTCTGTCTGTAGCCGATCCTCGGTGGGAATCCACATCGGCACCGTCTTCTCCTTGGCGCCACCTTCTGCAACCACTCCGGGACGTCAGCCAGGTAATATTGATTGCTGGGATGGTGCAGTACCCACACACCGTGGCCATGGTGCTCCAGATACTTCCCGAGTAGTGCTGAACTGTTGAAGAAAAAGATTTTGCTTGCTATGTTGCCGAATAATATTGCTTTGAGTTAGCTTTCTTGATATTGTTTAAGGTATTAACATGTAATCAAGGTCATCAGTGCTTACATATATTTACTTTTTCCCAATGTGCATCTATGATTAGTTATAATAGGTTGCAACATCGAATGATTTTGAGCAGTAATACAGATGGCACATCTTGCTTTTGGTCTTTGACGTATGTCGATTTCTATACGTAGTGAGCAAGTGTGTTGATCAATTTCACCAATAATGCATGTGGCATCACTTTCTTTACACCATTCTATAAAGAGTATCTAATTGGTTAACTTGACCAAATTCCTATTTGGTTATACCGTTCTATTCATGCATGATCTTTGTTTTGGCAGGTTCATGTGTATTGATGCTAAATAGCCCATACATGGACAGACAATTCTTATTCATGGCTTATCATCATCTTTCAATGTACATGCAAACATTGAGAGTTATTCCTGACGTGGTTGGTGGGCGCCGGCGCGGCGGGGGATATGGTGGTGATATGCCTTAGAGGCGATCATGTAAGATGATTGTATCATACATCTATGTTCATGTACTTATAAGTTTCCTGAATAAATGTCACTGCTTTGTTCATTAAGTACGATTTAATTGTGAAACACATTGTCAATATGACATTATTCTAAACGATCCCTAGTCATATATCATTATATGGAACAATAGTGGTTTGACCAGCACATGTATTGATTGATGGTAGACCTGTTCAAATGTCGAACTGGCGAAGCCGGTCGGCCCGAAAAAGCTCGGTCTGAAAAACCAGTTCGAGCAAACCACGGCTTAAAACAGGAAATTCTTGGGCGGCCTTACCCGTCAGCGGAAATGAGGCCCGAGTTCGTTCGATGCCGGTCGGCGGCGGGCAGGCTCAGCCGGCCGGGTATCCCATGAACAGTCTAATTGATGGTAACGTTTACGTATCATTTATATGGAGATATAAAATCAATAATGTGGGCACATGTTAGAGAACATGGGGTTGGATAGACCCATTTCAGAGACTTCGCCGAGATAGTTATCTTAAAAGTGCCATCAGGGTTAGTCTCGAGTGGTATACCTATACGTTCCTTCGACCTGAGATCCTTATTGATTCTCAGCATGCGTAGTCGTATACTTTGGGGCTATCAAACGCTTCATCGTAACAGGAAAGTTATAAAGGTAGCTTACGGGTATATCATGAAACATGACGTGAGGTGTAAGAGATCAAGATGGAATTTGCCCCTCCTTGATAACAGGAGAGATATCTCTGGGCCCCTCGGTGTGGATGGATAAGGAAAGTGCATGGCCATGCCAAAGTGATTAAAGAGTTAATCATAATTATATCCATTACATTGACGAGTGAATGGGTTGAGCTATCACAAGGGTGGCACGCTTCTTGCCTTGAGCTTGACTGATGTCGTGTGGCAAAAGGATCCTATATGAGTGTATCGAGGTTCAGCTGATTCGATCATCGTGTGCATTCGGGGTCACTATGTGTCGCTAGGTACCGCTTATTGACTTGTGGTGCGGAGAAAGGTTTCTCGGGACCATACCGACTTGTACATGAGCCTAATGGGTCACACACTTAACGGGTTGGAACATTACTAATGGATTCGATTCATTGGTGGGTTTGTGCGGATTTAGATCCACCGCGACTAATGGGTTTCTATTGTAGGAGATCCATTAGCGCGAGTCATAATGGGTTTCTCGTAGAAAGCCCGTTAGAGCACTCTATAAATTGGAGAGGTGGGCACGGGCGGGCGAAGTCTTCCACCACGAAACCCGCCGCCACCACGCCCACTCCTCTAAACCCTAGCCGCCACAGACTGGTGTTAGCACACCAACGCAGCAGCTGCTCCTTCCCGGACGTGTGGATCCGTAGAGGCGTTGCCGCTCTCGCTACGGCTGCCGATCGAAAGGATCGGCTACGTCCGCGACAAGGAAGCGAGCGAGTCATATGCGACCACTTGTAAAAGAGGACGCATACTTGTAATTTTTGTCCGCGACAAGATCTCCTCTTTTAGTGATATCAAAGCAGATCTTGTGTTGTCTTGAATCCGATCACTGCGCATATGTTGATATGCTGTTGTTTTGGTCATGGGTTGATGCGATCAATCGGTATAGGGTTTATGAGGTACGAGATTGGTAACGTCACAAGGCCAAAAAGATTAGTTCGTGCTTTATCTAGATCGTCTTGTGGATCGGTCCATAAATTTGGAATCACCATCTGGACCTCTGTCACGTGCCGGCGATGATATTAGCCAACAGATCGAGGTCGCGTGTGCGCAACCTTCTCGAGGGGACCTCGCGCTTCCAGAGATATGAGTTGATGGCTCTACACGATCAAAAAGATTAGTTCGTGCTCGTTCCATTTCGTGCTTTGCATTACCCCTACCGGCTGGTAACACCATCGGGGTAGTAGCTTAAGCCGAAGAGATCGCGCCAACAAATCGAGATCGGTGTGGTCGCCGCCTTCTCATGGATTTCATGGAAATTGAGGCATTCTGATGACTCGGAATCGGCTTGATTTGATCATTCCGATTGAATTTCCATAGCGTTTTCGTAGATGAGATCTATGTTCCCGAAAATTTTTCTCTGGTATTTGACCTTGATAGGGCGCCGCCTTCGAACCCTGCCCGCTAACCGTCTAGCGGGACCGCCGTGATAGTCGCAGTAGCGGCCATTAATTAAAACGTGTTCACATAGCAGGGTAGAATACGATTCTACGCCTAACTTGTTTTTGTAGGGAATGATGTGAATGGTATGGCTCCCTTGTAAGTGTGTGATGCATGATGTAATTTTCATAGCTGCGTGCTATGGTTAATTGCGGCTCAGGGCGCCATGTTATTGTATAACAACTGCGTCTTGATTTGTGATGCTTGATACTCTCATGTATTAGTCACTAGCTATTAGATGTAGTAGCTTGGTGCTTCATCATGGAAAATTCTTGCACGATGGCCTGAAGGACGACGATGGCGATCGGAATGCCATGGGCCATACTATTTCACAAGTCAATATGATTGTTTGTGATTATATCTGTCTTGCTATTCCGTCATATTTCATATTTGGTGGATGTGATTCTTATATGATAGAATATTTTCCCTTGAAAAATTAAGACTTTGATGCCCTTCCAATAGCTGCACCCATTAAGGTCTTATACATTAATTGGTAGTTTCAGCGTACAGCAGGGTGCCATTAGTTTCCTTGACCAGTGGGGTGAAGTCGGACTTCACATGCATAGTATTGGTTTACTTATCAAGGCTATCAAAATGGTTTTGGGCCTCGGGGCGTTGGTGTTGGGAGCCGGGGCATTGGATGCCACCCAACAAACAAGAGTCACATACGATGTGATTGGCAAGGGGTTACCTACCTATGTCACTTAGTTCTAGGAGTCGTCTTCGCGCACTAGTTCTTTGAATGACTATGGATCTTATCCTACTAAAATGCACCAGAGGGAAAGTGATTTTAGTGGGAGCATATTTTATTAAACTGTTTAATGGAAGATTAACATGAACATTGTGCTGAGACATTGCTTTTTATTAATGTTGTAGATGGCGCCTAACACTGTCAATAATTCTGGTTTTAACTTGCGATCGATTCTGGAGAGAGAGAAGCTCTCTGGAATGAATTTCATTGACTGGTATCGTAATTTGAGAATCGTTCTCAAACAAGAAAAGAAAGAGTATATCCTTGAGGAACCATATCCTGAGGAACTAGCTGAGAATGCTACTACTGCTGAACGACGTGCTTATGAGAAGCATGTCAATGATGAGGTGGATGTTGGCTGTCTCATGCTTGCTACTAAGTCCTCTGAGCTCTAGAAGCAATATGAGAACACGAATGCCTATGCTATGATCACGGGCCTTCGCAGCATGTTTGAGAACCAAGCAAGAGCTGAGAGATTCTCGATCTCAAAGGCTCTGTTTGCGTGCAAGCTGGCAGAGGGAAGTCCTGTGAGTCCTCATGTGATCCAAATGATTGGTTACATTGAGAACTTGGAGAAACTTGAGTCCCCTTTGAGCCAAGAGTTGGCCACTGATGTGATTTTCCAATCGCTTCCTGCAAGTTTTGAGTCTTTCATTATGAACTTTCATATGAATGGCATGGAGAAAATCATGTCCGAATTGCATGGGATGCTAAAGACAGTAGAAGAGAGCATCAAGAAAAGCAACAATCATGTGATGATGGTCCAAAAGGATGGTGATAAAAAGAGAAAGCGTGGAGCAAAAGGCAAGGGTAAAGATGTGATCTCGAACCCGAAACCTAAGCCTGATGGTAAGACCAAGGGTGGCCCTACGGCTTCTGATGAATGTCACTACTGCCATAAACAGGTCATTGGCGTAGGAACTGCAAGAAATATCTGGAGGATAAAAAGAAGGGAACCTTGGCTTCCGCTTCAAGTATTAATGTTATAGAAATTAATCTTGCTACTTGTCCTAATGAGTCATGGGTATTTGATACCGGATCGATGATTTACACTTGCAAATCGTTGCAGGGGCTCAAAAGGACTAGAAGATGTGCAAGTGGTGAGGTGGAAGTTCGCGTCAGCAATGGCGCAAAAGTTGATGCGGTGGCCTTCTGCGTTTATCCCTTATCTTTACCGTCAGGATTAGTTTTGGAATTAAATAATTGTTATTACATTCCATAGTTGAGCAGAAACATTATCTCTTCTTCATGTTTGGAAGAAGATGGTTTTGAGTTTGTAATAAAGAACAAGCGTTGTTCGTTTTATTTCACCAATATGCTCTATGGACATTGTTCATTATTGAATGGATTATATGTGCTAGATCTTGAGGATAATTCTGTCTATAATATTAATGCGAAAAGACTCAAAACAAATGATTTGAATCGCACCTATCTGTGGCATTGTCGCTTAGGCCATATAAATGAGAAGCGCGTGCAGAAGCTCCATAAAGATGGTCTTCTTGATTCATTTGATTTCAAATCATTTGATACATGCGAATCTTGTTTACTTGGCAAGATGACTAAGACGCCATTCACTGGTTCTAGTGAGAGAGCTAGTGAATTGTTGGCCCTAGTACATACTGATATATGTGGACCAATGAGCGTTGTGGCTAAAGGTGGATTCCAGTACTTCATCATTTTTACTGATGACTTTAGTAGATATGGCTATATCTATTTGATGAGGCATAAGTCTGAATCTTTTGAAAAGTTCAAGGAGTTTCAGAATGAAGCACAAAATCATTTGGGTAAGACAATTAAATATCAGCGATCTGATCGTGGAGGTGAATATTTGAGCCATGAGTTTAATGATCATCTTAAGAGTTGTGGAATTGTTTCACAATTGACTCCGCCAGGGACGCCTCAATTGAACGGCGTATCTGAGCGGAGGAATCGGACTTTGTTGGACATAGTACGATCTATGATGAGTCAAACCGATCTTCCGTTATTTCTATGGGGACATGCTCTAGATACTGCTGCGTTCACTTTAAATAGGGTTTCATCAAAATCCGTTGATAAGACACCATATGAGATGTGGAAAGGGAAACATCCCGATTTGTCTTATCTAAAGATTTGGGGCTGTGAGGCTTATGTTAAACGTCTGATGTCAGATAAGCTCGACGCCAAATCGGACAAGTGCTTCTTTGTGGGGTACCCAAAGGGTGTTGGGTATTATTTTTATAACCGGGATGAAGGCAAAGTGTTTGTCGCCCGGAATGGTGTATTTTTGGAAAAGGAGTTTTTCAAAAGAGCCAGTGGGAGCAAGGTGCAACTCGAAGAAATTCGGAAAACATCTGAAAATGTTTCTGCTCCTTCTGATTCTCTAGAGGAGATGCAAAATGTTGCAGAACCTATAGAAGAGGCACCAGCCCCACGAAGGTCTACAAGGGCGAGCCGCGCTCCCGAGAGGTATATGTTCCTCGCTACGGAGCAGCGTGACATTTTATTGTTGAACAATGATGAGCCTAAAGACTATGCGGAAGCGATGATGGGACCGGACTCTGAGAAATGGCTGGAGGCCATGAGATCCGAAATAAAGTCCATGCATGATAATCAAGTTTGGAACTTGGTTGATCTGCCTGATGGTGTAAAAACCATTGAGTGCAAACAGGTCTTTAAGAAAAAGATAGATGCCGATGAAAATGTTCACATCTTTAAGGCACGGTTAGTGGCTAAGGGGTATAGGCAAATTCATGGCGTCGACTATGATGAAACCTACTCGCCCGTAGCCATGCCGAAAACTATCCGGATCATGCTAGCGATTGCTGCATTTCACGACTATGAGATACGTTAAATGGATGTCAAAACGGCTTTCTTAAATGGAAATCTGAGTGAGGACGTGTACATGACACAGCCTCAAGGTTTTGATGATCTTAAGAATGTTGGCAAGGTATGTAAACTTCAGAAGTCCATTTATGGACTGAAACAAACATCTCGGAGTTGGAACCTTCGTTTTGATGAAGTAGTCAAAGAGTTTGGTTTCATCAAGAATGAAGAAGAGCCTTGCATTTATAAGAAGGCAAGTGGGAGCGCAATTGTATTTCTAGTCTTGTATGTGGAAGACATTCTATTGATAGGGAATGATATTCCAACGCTAAAAGCTGTTCAATCTTATCTGAGAAAATATTTCTCGATGAAAGATTTGGAAGATGCAGCTTACATTTTGGGCATAAAGATCTATAGAGATAGATCAAAGAAGTTAATTGGATTAAGCCAAAGTACGTACATTGACAAGGTATTGAAACGGTTCGATATGCAGAATTCCAAGAAAGGTTTTCTGCCAATGTCACATGGCGTCAGTCTCGGCAAGACTCAGTGTGCTTCAACACCTGATGAGCTGGAGAGAATGAGTAGGATTCCATACGCCTCTGCTATTGGATCCATCATGTACGCCATGCTGTGTACACGCCCAGATGTTTCTTATGCTCTAAGTGTTACGAGCCGATACCAATCAAATCCAGGTGAGAGTCACTAGATGGATCTGTAAAGACCATTCTCAAGTACTGGCGAAGAACTAGAGAGATGTTCTTAGTCTTTGGAGGTGAAGAAGAGCTCGTCGTAAAGGGTTACGCCGATGCTAGCTTCCAAACCAACAGAGATGATTCACGATCGCAATCCGGTTTTGTATTTTGTCTCAATGGTGGGGCAGTGAGCTGAAAAAGTTCTAACAAGAGACAGTAGCTGATTCCACGACGGAAGCCAAGTATATTGCAGCTTCTGAAGCAGCAAAGGAGGCTGTTTGGATCAGAAAATTTGTTTCTGAGTTGGGAGTTGTCCCTAGTGCATCCTGTCCAGTGGACCTCTATTGTGATAATAGTGGTGCCATTGCAAAGCGAAGGAGCCTAGGTCTCACCAAAAATCCAAACACATACTCAGGCGTTATCACCTCATCCAAGAGATCATCGATAGAGGAGATGTGAAGATTTGCAAAGTGCACACGGATATGAATGTCGCCGATCCGCTGACAAAACCTCTTCCACAGCCGAAGCATGAGGCACACAAGAGCCATGGGTATTAGATACTTGCATAATACACTCTAGTGCAAGCGGGAGATTGTTGGTGATATGCCCTAGAGGCGATCATGTGAGATGATTGTATCATACGTCTATGTTCATGTACTTATGAGTTCTCTGAATAAATGTCTCTGCTTTGTTCATTAAGTATGACTTAATTGTGAAACACATTGTCAATATGATATTATTCTAAACGATCCCTGGTCACATATCATTATATGGAACAATAGTGATTTGACCAGCACTTGTATTGATTGATGGTAACGTTTCACGTATCATTTATATGGAGATATAAAATCAATAATGTGGGCACATGTTAGAGAACATGGGGTTGGATAGACCCGCTCCGAGACACTGCTGAGATAGTTATCTTAAAAGTGCCATCAGGGTTAGCCTCGAGTGGTATACTATACGTTCCTTCGACCTGAGATCCTTATTGATTCTCAGCATGCGTAGTCGTATACTTTGGGGCTATCAAACGCTTCACCGTAACAGAAAAGTTATAAAGGTAGCTTACGGGTATATCATGAAACATGACGTGAGGTGTAAGAGATCAAGATGGAATTTGCCCCTCATTGGTAACAGGAGAGATATCTCTGGGCCCCTCGGTGTGGATGGATAAGAAAAGTGCATGGCCATGCCAAAGTGATTAAAGAGTTAATCACAATTATATCCATTACATTGACGAGTGAATGGGTTGAGCTATCACAAGGGTGGCACGCTTCTTGCCTTGAGCTTGACTGATGTCGTGTGGCAAAAGGATCCTATATGAGTGTATCGAGGTTCAGCTGATTCGATCATCGTGTGCATTCGGGGGTCACTATGTGCTGCTAGGTACCGCTATTGACTTGTGGTCTGGAGAAAGGTTTCTCCGGGACCGCGGCCGACTTGTACATGAGCCTAATGGGTCACACACTTAACGGGTTGGAACATTACTAATGGATTCTGTCGACGGTTGGGATATCGACCCAAGTCAACCAAGGTTCTTTAAGATGGAGATAGGAGACACACCGAACAAGACGAACAACAGCGAACAGGGAGACAGGGGTTTTTATCCTGGTTCAGGCCTCTCGGGAGAGATAATAGCCCTACGTCCAGCCTTTCTTATATATCAGAGATGATTACAAGAGGATCCTCGACGAGACGAACAGATCTCGGCGAGATTATGTGTGTACAGGGTGTAGTATGCAACAATACGATGATCGGTGCTAAGTCACCACCGGCGTGGTCCGATTGGATGCCGATCGTCTAAGTCGATGCCCTCTACACGCCGTAGGGCTCGGTTTATATAGTGCCGACAACCGACCTACCAAGGGAATATCGGTAGGGCTAACCACGAGCACGTAACTAACTCGTACATGCCAAATACATCCCGAGGTAGATAAGGTATACTCCAAGTCTTGGGGATCACGACTCCTAATCCAATCAGGAAACCACGCCAGGGTCTTCACGTAGCAGCAGAACTCTTGTTCGAGTAGAACTCAAACAGAATCCTAGGCCATTACGCCGTGCCGCCCAAGAAGCTGTTTGACAAGATGCATATGGGCCGATAGAACCTTCCAGAAGCCGGGCCCTAGTAGGTCGTTCGGTTGGGCCGCCGTGAGTGGGCCATGGCAATGGGTCGTAATTTTATCCTCGATACTAGCCCCGAGACTCAAGTGGAAGGACTCACTAGAGTGGGGTCTTACTCTTGAGACTCAAGTCACGAAGAGGAAAATTTTGCTGCTACAAAGGCGTGTAACAAGCGGCCGAACAGGTTATGGTTCAACCGAGCAAGACACGCCGAACCGAACAAACTCGATAAGTGCCGAGAAACAACTCATTGCGTCGAGCAGGAATCACATCCGTCCGAAAGCAGAGCACTCCGCCCGATGTAGAAATCGAAATCCGGTCCCCTAAGCGCAGAGCTCGTCATGGGACCAAACACGCGCCCGGCGAAGAGCTGCCCGGGTCTGGCGAATCATCTCCTTGAGGCTGAACGTCATCAAGGAGGGATTGGATTCCTGGTAGTAAAGAGTGTACCACCGCATCCGGTAAGATTAAATCTTCCGGAAAAATGAGCAAGTCGTGAGATGGACTTGTGTTGCTGCATCCAGGCATGAAGATACCTAGGAAAGTATAAACGAAAATACGAAAATCACCTCTCAGGCTAGAACCTGCCCGAGGAAATAGAGATCGCGCTCTCGAGCAAATGTCGTGCTCAGGAGCGAAAGTGATGTGTCTCCAGACGTAGATCGTGTGCGAGGAGCAGACAATGCATACGAGGAAGGTGACCCAGTCCCAGAGCACAGAGCTCGTCAAAGGAACCAGGCAAAGAGATCCAGTTCCCGAGCACGGAGCTCGTTAAAGGAACCGAAAGTGCGACCGGTGAAGACGCATCGGTAAAGACCATCCAGCCCCGAGCGGAGCTCGTCGCGGGGACAGAGCAGCGGCCCGGGCGAAGAGCGCCCGGCGAGGTGATCCGGCCCGAGCACGGAGCTCGTCGTGGGGACAGACGTGCGCCCGGCGAAGAGCTGCCAGTCGAGGTGAATCACAACCCGATCTGATCGAGCCGCAAAAGAACGTGTGAAATTAACGCTTTACCCATGACGTATTCCTTGCGATAGTGTAAGCGTTGTCTTGGCAAGTGCAGAACCGGCGCTGAAGTGCCCGTTATGCGATGAGAATCGACTACGATGGGCATGCCCGTTCGCGATGAGAATCGACTACGATGGGCGAGGACTCGTTGGTGGCGCACTACCTTGACTTGGCCGAACTGTGAAGGTCGGTCCGCCGGTAAAGGCAAGAGATCATCTGTGGTGAAGTGAATCATTCCGCAACAGCGGGCGTATCCGGAAAGAGAGGGATGCACACATTGGTTTTGGTGGGGAAGCCTAGAACTTCGCCGCGACCATCACCGGCGTCTGATGTTCCCCGCTCCTGTATTTCCTGCAGAAGACAAACAAGAAACAAGCCAGCAAGGGAAAAAGAGAGCAAGAACAGGCTCTAAGAAGAGCAAAGCAAGTTTTGAAAAACACGCTAAAGACGACTTACCCGCACAAGACGTAATTTTGCCCGGGTACGTCCCCGATAGCGTTAGTGTCACCTCGGCGAATGCGGAACCGACGCTAGGAGTGCCCGTTGCGATGAGAATCGACTACGGTGGACGGGACTCGTGGGTGGTGCATTGCTCCGGATTACCGTGCGGGAAGGGCGTAGCATGGATAAAAAAGACGTGTGCGGGCAAGTGCAACCCCGCTGTGGCTAAGACCGCTAACCAGGGAAGGCGATCGGGACTTTAGCCACAGGCAAGACGTGCGAGGTGAAATCTTATCCGACGCGGACCAGTAGCGTTAGTGTCACCTCGGCGGTGCGGAACCAGCGCCAGAGTGCCGCTGCGATGAGAATCGACTTACAAAGATGCCCGTTGCGATGAGAATCGACTTACGGTGGGCGTAACTCCATCGGTGGTGCACCGCCGTTAACCGGTATGCATGGTCGTCGCCAGATAAAAGATATGCTCGACGCGGGAGCGCCACGGGAGCGAAAGACCAACGAGGTTTTGGAAAACCAACGCTAAGGAAAGGAACCGAAAACGAAAAGCGCATGGGGTTGCCGAAATTCAGCTCAAGTCCCAACCGATCAAGAGAGAGATCCTCGAGGAAGTGGCCGAGCGACTCAAGACCGCCGGCGCGCTTGAATCAGAAGCGAGAGTTCGACCGAGCAGCTTTTTCCCGCAAAAAAGAGCAAAGAAAAGACAAGGACGAACAGAAACCAAGAGCAAGGCGAATAGCGCTAGAAAGTTTTAAGAAAAACCGGTAGAACGCTTAGCCTAACTCCGGCCCCGTTGTGCAGTACCGCCGAGGACTCGAGTTTGCGAACTCGAGCAGTGCACAAGAGAAAGAGCGACGCCCTAGCCCGCATGCGGACGATGCATGAAGACTGAGCTTGCGACTTCAAGCACGTCGCGTAGAGAGTTAGAGCGACACCGTATCTGATCGACTCGTTCGAGCGCGCTCGTTAACGTAAGTTAAGCGATTCAAGGTAACCGAACAAGGAAAGTGCCTCGCGCGGAGGGCTTACGAGAGCGAGCTTTACCAAGTGGTTGTGCCGTGAGCGGTAAGTGCCTCGCCGGAGGACTTACGAGCGAGCTTAACCGCGAGGTGGATGCCGTGTTACGCAACTCGAGTTTAGGAACTTGTTGAAACCATATACAGGCAGGGAAAACCCTTAAGATTACGGAGCCAAGAGTTCACAAGACCGGGCAGCCATCAAGTGTTACCAGAGAGAAAGAGTAGTCTGATAAGACAAGTGGTGAGGAGGACCGCAGGGGGCGCGAGCATTCACCGCTCAATGGGTTGAACTTTACATGGCGGCGAGAGACTTGGACGAACTAAGGCGCGAATTTGAGAAAAGCGCAAAGCTAGGAAGCGAAAAGACCTACACGAGGAACTTACGGTCGGTCGATGTTCCAAGTCTTGGTTAGCTCTCTCCCGTCATCCACTGCCAGGCGAACAGCCCCGGGATGCGGAAGTAGTTTTGATCCGATCCCGAGCATGGAGCTCGTCGCTGGGACGACGCAGCGGCCCGCTAAAAGCTACCCGGCGAGGAGATCCGATCCCGAGCACGGAGCTTCGTCGCGGGACGAGCGACGCGCCGGGCGAAGAGCGCTGGCGCGAGAGATCGATCCCGAGCACGGAGCTTCGTCGCGGGATCAGACGAGGCCCGGCGAAGAGCTGCGCAGCGAGAGATCGATCCCGAGCACGAGCTCGTCGCGGGACGAGACGCGCGCCGGCGAAGAGCCGCCGGCGCTGGTGATCCGGCCCGAGCACGGAGCTCGTCGCTGGGATCAGACGCGCTTCCGGCGAAGAGCTGCCGCGCGAAGATCCGATCCCGTGCACGGAGCCGGGAACCAGATCTGGAGGCGATCAAGATCGAAGGATCGATCCGATCTGGCGAGAACAGACATCCCGCCGCCGAGTCGTGGTCCTCGGGAGAATCTCTGTCGCCGATAGAGTTCGACATGCTCGATCTGCGTATCCCCACGGACGGCGCCAGCTGTCGACGGTTGGGATATCGACCCAAGTCAACCAAGGTTCTTTAAAATGGAGATAGGAGACACGCCGAACAAGACGAACAACAATGAACAGGAGAGCGGGGGTTTTATCCTGGTTCAGCCTCTCGAGAGATAATAGCCCTCGTCCCCACCTTTCTTATATATCGAGATGATTACAAGAGGATCCTCGGCGAGACGAGCAGATCTCGGCGAGATTATGTGTACAGGTGTAGTATGCAACAATACGATGATTAGGTGCTAAGTCACCGCCGGCGCGGTCCGATTGGATGCGGATCGTCTAAGTCGTGCCTCTCTACGCCGTAGGGCTCGGTTTATATAGTCTTTGGACAACCGACCTACCAAGGGAATATCGGGCGGGCTAACCACTTAGTACGAATCGAACTCGTACATGCCAAATACATCCCGAGGTAGATAAGGTATAATCCAAGTCTTGGGGATCACGACTCCTAATCCAATCCGGAAACCACGTCCGGTCTTCACGTAGTCGCAGAACTCTTGTTCGAGTAGAACTCAAACAGAATCCTAGGCCATTACGCATCGTGCCGGCCAAGAAGCGTTGGCAAGATGCATATGGGCGGATAGAACCTTCCAGAAAGTTGGGCCCTGGTAGGCTGTTCGGTTGGGCCGTCAGGGAGTGGGCCATGGCAATGGGTCGTAATTTTATCCCCGACAGATTCGATCCATTGGTGGGTTTGTGCGGATTTAGATCCACTGCGCACTAATGGGTTTCTATTGTAGAAGATCTATTAGCGCGAGTCATAATGGGTTTCTCGTAGAAAGCCCGTTAGAGCACTCTATAAATTGGAGAGGTGGGGCGCGGGGTGGGCGAGTCTTCCACCACGAAACCCTGGCCGCCACCACGCCCCACTCCTCTAAACCCTAGCCGCCGCGCGCACGGGTGCTAGCACACCAACGCGCAGCGTTCCTTCCCTGGACGTGTGGATACCGTAGAGGCGTCGTCGCTCCTGCGCCGGCGCTGATCGAAAGGATCGGCTACGTCCGCGACAAGGAGGAATTGTACCGCGTCGGGTTCGACTACGTACAGTGCTTTGCAGCACGCGGGGAGGCTTCACCCACTCTTCTTCCGCTGCTAACGTGCTGCAAGGGTAACGATCTGTGATCCCTGACTCGCTCGCTTCCTGGGTGGTCGTGGTAGAAATGTTTTCCGGCTAGCGTAGCACCGCGTCCTCTTTCAGGATACCGGTGTGCTCCCTGTGGACCATGGCGGCCACCTTCTTCCTGGTGCACTACCGCTACGATCTGTGGCCGCCAGTGGATGATGGAAAAGATGATGAAGGTACTTGGCCACAGCCCTTGAATTTTCTGTGTCTGTGGATTACTCCATGTCTCCAATCCACCATCCTAATATTTTTTCTCAGTTAGCATTTCTTTATATCTAGGCAATTTTTCTCTCAGTTCCTCAGTTAGTGTTTTTATACATCTAGAACAAATTGTGACAGATGGTTAGATGGATTAGGGGAGGATATTGTTTGAAGACTTGAAAGGTTCGTTTTTGTTCAGCAAATAGGCAGCTACTTGCAAGAACTCTGTAAAGACAAGGGTTAAATATTCAGTTGGTCCTAGAAAATCATTTTTAACTGAACCATTTTCTTTTTATAAGTTTCTGACTTCAAATAATTCAAGCTAAGAACCAATGAATCCAACATTTAGATGACTTTATGAATGCTGGCTAAGATAGTCTGTCCTACCGTGCCTCAGCTGAATTTCTCACAATGTGGTAAGCAGAATACCAAAAGTATTGAACATATGGGCTGAAAGTTACTGGTACTGAATCCTCGATTTCGAGAAGAAAACTGGCAATAATTTTTTTACCACTGCCATTGTTCATCCGTAAAACTATAACTTATGTGTAATGTTCACCAGAGGTTTCGAGCAAAAGTGGCCCATGAAATAAAACTATGTTGTCTTCCACATTTTCTGCACATCCATATACATTGCCGATGTCATTAATTGTTTACTTTCAGCATCGTCATGTGCATTTGTTTAAACACATTTAGCCAACCAAAACGCCGCAATTTCCATTCGTGCGCGCTATGGGCGCGCAACCTCAACTAGTTTTTTTTTATGCAGGAGGGCAATCAACTGCAAACCATCTTTCTTTTCAAGCCCTCGATCTAGTGGATATGTATTTGCATGTGTGGTAGAATAAAATGATTACTAGCGAGATAACCTGCGCACGTTTTCATGGCTAAATTTGTGTCGGCATATAGAGTTTTTCCCTAACTCACAATCATTTTTAGGGTAATCTTCAACTCATAATCTATCTCTAATATATCAGATCAGATTTATAATTTATCTCTAATTTGTTATATCAACTTTAGTAGTTATCTTTTTTATCCGATTTGTTGGATATTGATCGGCGTATTGAACGGTGATCGGATGGTAGAGGATTTTTAGCCTATATGGCGCATTGTGGTGGCTCCGTTTTCCTCTACTTTAATAGAGTACTAGTAGTAGTGGTAGTACTAGTAGTAGTAGTAGCAGCAGCAGCAGCAGCAGCAACAACAACAGTAGCAGGAGAAGTAGCAGTAGCAGTAGGAGCAACGGCAGCAGCAGCAGGTAGGTAGGTAGATAGATGATTTGGTGGATATTGACTGGCGTATTGGACGGTGATCGGACTGTGGAGGATTTTTAGCCTATGTGGCGCATTATGGTGGATCTGTTTCCCTCTACTAGTAAAATGCATCGGAGGTCCATTAACTTGTAGCGTGGTGTCACTTAGGTCCATCAACTTTCAAACTGCAATTTTGGGTCCATTAACTTTTTAAGTTGTTCACTGCAGGTTCGTACCCCTTCGTTTTATGTTTAGATCCGACGTGGCATGGACCCCACGCTTTAAGTTGTTCACTGTAGGTCCATTAACTCTTTTAAGTTGTTCACTGCAGGTCCATTAACTCTTTTAAGTTGTTTACTGCAGGTCCATTAACTCTTTAAGTTGTTCATGCCACGTCGGATCTAAACACAAAACGAAGGGGTATGGACCTGCAGTGAACAACTTAAAGAGTTAATGGACCCAAAACTGCAGTTTGAAAGTTGATGGACCTAAGTGACCACGCTACAAGTTAATGGACCTCCGGTGCATTTTACTCCTAATAATATAATAGATAGATAAATTTGACAGAACCTGTGCGAATAGCATATACTTAGCATATTTAAGCATTTTTTAAGAGAAGACATATATAAGTAGGTGTTTAATGTAATGACAAAAAGAATGGTCATATGAATACAACACAAAAAAATCACTTCAATATTGCAGAGGACTTACTTGGAAGGAAAAGAAGCACAATAAAAGAGGAAAATCTAGGGAACTGCAATATACATGGAAGACTATAATAGGTTTAACTTCAATAGTTCATTTGATGATGGTTGTGATTTGTGAGGTCAAAAATCTTAAAAATGAACAAATAGTTAGGAAACAAGAGACCTACAGGGAGGATGCATAACCATGCATCTCTAGAAACTTTTATATACTATGAAACAAGGGAAACAACATAACAGTGTCCATTGTTAAAATGGTGACCATTGGAGCTAGGGCAAAAACGTTGGCTCCCACTAATTTGGTCGACCAGTGGCTATCAGATACTAACTATAAGTCGATGGCGATTATAAGTCGATGCTTGGGTTTAGATGGCAATTATAGTTGCTTGGGTTTAGATGGCGATTATAAGTTGATGCTTGGGAATTTATGATCTGCATCTACCCCGTCGCCACTGCTCCGCATCCCCCCGTCTCCACTTTCTCCGTGTTGATATGGTGGCTGCAGTAGCAAGAATGACGACAGGAGGATACATGCCCAGAGAATCTACATGAGCCAAAAATGGAATTTGTTTAATTTTCAAAATCACAAAGATACTCTAGTTATTGTGTTTGAATATTTGCAAAACTCCAAGCTACACAACCACGTCAAATTTAGAGATTGTGATTCTCAAAATCTCATTAAAATTTTTAAAAAAATATAAATGGTACCATGCTCTAGGAGGCTAACCATTTTCACGGTCCAAATATTTACGACACCAAGATACTAGAAATACTCTCACCACTTTCAACAAATCAACCACGACTGCACTTCCTCTTCTTCCCGTCGGCTCATAAACCTTGTGCAATTCGCATCTCCTCCTCCTCGAGATGATAGATAATGCGACAAGATTATAAGGGACAAATTCGGACGCCTTACAAGTGATAAACGTATCCCCTGTTTTTTTGGAAGGAGAGTTAATTGTGTATTGATAGCAATAGTTCAAACTCTTTGTATGCATCCCAAGTTGTACGGAGGTCGAAAGTTTCTTTCATTATTTTAAAAAAGAAAACATGGACTTAATTTTTTACCTTATATAATTTGTTATATTTCTTAAGAATAAACGCTTTGTTTGAACTACTGCTATTTACTTGGCATATCATCGAGATTTGGCAATCAACTCTAGTGAAGAAAAGGCATGTACCCAATAGGTTCAACTTTAATATTAAATAGTAAATGCTAGTAATATTTAAACCGCCAAAGTTTTCACAGCCAACATATATTACCTAAAATACATTCTAGGTTGGTTTCATATTGAGGTGAGAATATGAGACCCAACTCACGACCTCACACACCCTCCATGCATGTTGATTTTCACTGGGTGCAAGAGATGAGGGGATTAGACAAATTCGTTTTGCTATCGGCATTTGTTTTCACAGATTGAACTATCTAATTAATGTGTATTAGATGAATCCTGTCTACTGAAAATCATTTAGGTGTATTTTTAAAACGAAATTGCTGACAACAGTTTCTTGGGTTATAGTAGCGATTTTTGGTCGATGCTTGCAGATTGATGATTTACATCGACCCCATCGCCACTGGTTTGCATCCCTTCGTCTCCACTACCCTTGTCCGTCGCTGCTCTAACAAGGCCCTGTTTGTTTCAGCGTTGAGTAAAGTTGAGTCTTAAAAAGTTTTACAATCTTGAGGAAGAACTATTAAAGGCCACGAAAAAATCAACAAAAATTACTACAACATATAGGCTATATAAAAATAATAAAATTTGTTATAATAAAACTCAGCTTAACTTTAAGCTGAAACAAACAAGGTCTAAATCTCTCGCCACTGTAACTTCTTGTGCAACCATTCCTAGAGCTCCACAAGAGAAGTTAGGTCAACGATAGCACGACAACGAGAGGCAGTGTAGTGATGCGGCAGCTGAAAGGACAAGAATGACAACTGAAGCTAGGGCGACATCAGGGAAGTTTGAGACCACCGCGCAAGTAGGTTGTTTGGCGAGGAGAGAGGTGGATCTAGTGATAGCCACCTTATTTTTTTATTGCCAAAATAGAGATCTAAAGAGTTTGCATGAGCCAAAAAAAGGCATTTGTTTAATTTTGAAAATCTCAAGGATACTCTTTTATTGTGTGAGATAATTTTTTTTAAAAGAAAAAATATGCTGATTTTGTCCCTCAATTTTCATGTTTGCGCCAAATTCATCCCTATGGTTTTAAACAGGTCTTGATTGATCCTTAACTTTCAAAACCATGTCAACTGGTCCTTTGATCGGTCAAACCTAGGTTTGAGGGTGGTTTTATGTGACTGGACGCTGATGTGGCTCATCTGTGGATGGTGTGGCACAACATGGCATACATATGAGATTTTCCTTTTTATAATTTTTTTACTTGTATCCCTACTTGTCGATGGATGCTCATCCTCCTATCTTCTCTCTCATATCATCTCACACCTTCCCTCGCCAGCCAGCTCGGATGACACCACGACACCGTCGATTCGTCGAACCTCGCAACCCGTCCCTCATGCAGGTCAGACCTCGCAACCTAGTTTGCTAGATCCCCAACACTACAACCACTACCTGGCAACCCACTCTCTCCCATCACCTCCGCGCGAGCTCGCTGGATGGTGGTGGCTCAGGGAGGATGCACCAAATTAGGGAGGCGACAAGATCTTTCATGGCTGCATCGCCATAGCAACCTCCTCCATGAAGAGATGATCGTGCACGACTACATGAGCTACTTGACTACTCTGTCGATGAGCTTGGGCGGTCGTTCAATGCCATGGCCGAGTCGTAGTCAAAACTCGGTCTGTCGCCGCCACATGCGTTGAGGGCAACCTACACGTTTGAGGAGTTGGATCTAGTGTGGTTGCGCTGGGCAGCTCCAACAACGAGGGGAGGCGATGGGGAGACGATGATGGGATGGGGCGAGGGTGCAGGGAGGTGGTGTGTGGAGAGGCGATGTGTGCAGCTCTGGCGACGAGGAAGGGGATGAGGGGAAGAGATGGTCAGGGAGGGAGAGAGATCAAGGTCAAGGAGCTGGGAGATGAGGAGAAGAGATGTTCGCAGCAGGAGGGTGTGTTTCTTCTTATGGACATACACGAGGGTGCCTGTGGCAACCACGCCTCCTTCCGAACTCTGGTCTGCAAAGCGTTTCGCATGGGCTATTATTGGCCCACAGCGTTACAAGATGCTCGGGATATCGTGACTAAGTGCAAAGCCTGCCAATTTCACGCCCGGAAGGCACACAAGCCCGCCCAAGAGCTCCAAACGATCCCCCATCTTGGCCTTTCTCCACATGGGGTCTGGATCTGCTCGGCCCATTCTCTAAGGGGTACAACGGTTGCACACACTTGCTCGTCGCCATCGACACTTTTACGAAGTGGATTGAGGCAGAGCCTGTGTCGTCTCTTCACGCCAAAACGGCTGTGCGTTTTTTCAAAAGCAACGTGGTCACGCGCTTTGGGATCCCCCATAAGCTGATCACGGATAACGGCACCCAGTTCAGAAGCAAGCTATTTCAAGAATACTGCGAACAGCTGGGCACCAAGGTCTGTTTCGCCTCTGTGGCACATCCACAGAGCAATGGAGCAGTCGAGCGAGCTAACGGACAGATCGTCCAGGGTATCAAACGGCGCGTGTTCGCGGCACTCCACGAGCACAACAAAGTCTGGGTCGACGAAGTTCCTTCCGTCCTTTGGGTCGTTTACTTTTCTGACGGCCACCGACAGCTGGCGAAATTCCTTTCCAAGCGGTCTCACGGTGCGAAGCCATCACGCGCACGAATAGTACTCGGCTCGCCTCGACGAGCTCGATCAACTTGGTTGACGACGAGCAAGCGCTTACTCGATCTCGACCTCCTCAAAGGCACGCGAACGGGCACAAGTCGAATGGCGCTACCAAGAAGATCTTCGCCGGCATCTTTGCCAAGTCGATTCGACCAAGGGCTTTGAAGGCGGCGACCTCGTTCTGCGCCGTGTCCGAACTTGTCCAATGCCAACAAGTTAACTCCAGCTGGGAGGCCCATTCATGGTCTTTTCTTCGCTTTCGCCCGGCTCGTTCACCGCAATGGAGGGACGGAGAGAGTCGACCGGCACTTGGAACATCGACCACCTTCGTATGTTCTTTGTGTGTTTGCTTAGCCTTGCGTTTTTTGTCAAACTTCGCGCCTTAGTTCGTTCAAGTCTTTCGGGCACCATGTAAAGTTCAATCCAATTCTTAAGTGAATTTTCGCGGCCTCTACGCCCTTTTCACTTCTTGTCTTCTGAAGACTACCCCTTTCTCTCTGGTAACACTTGATGGCTGCCCGGTCTTGCGAACTCTTGGCTCCGTACTTTTCAGGGTTTCCCCGCCCGTATCTTGCTTCAACGAATTCCTGAACTCAGGGTTACGTGACACGGCTTTTTCCACCTTGCGGCTAAGTCTGCTCTCGTAAGCCCTCCGCGGCAGAGGCACTTATCGCTTGCGCGACCACTTGGCAAAGTCCGCTCTCGTAAGCCCCATGCAGGCGGAATACTTTCCTTGTTCGGTTACTCTCGGGCGCCTAACTTATGTTGACGATCCATGGAGCGAGTCGATCGAGTTATGGTGTCGCTCTATCTCTCTACGCGTGCTCAAGTTGGAAGCTTAGGTTCTTGAGCATCGCCTGCATCGGGGCTAGGGTGTCGCTCTTTCTCTTGTGCACTGTTCGGGTTATAAACTCGAGTTTCGAGCAGATGCTGTGAAGTGGGAGTTAGGCTAAGCGCTCTACCGGTTTTCTTAAACTTCCTAGCGTTGTTCGCTTTTCTCTTAGTTTCTGTTCGTTCCTATCTTTTTGCTGCTCCTTTTTGCAGAAAGAAAGGTAAGGGCTTTATTGCATAGCTCAAAAGTTTCAGGTACAAGGCCCTTTCGGGTTACAGCCGCGGTGCTACTTAGGAGCAAGCTGCTCCTTTAGCTCCTCAACTTCTAACTTGAGACGCACGACTTCACCTTGAGCCTTGATGCCTTCCTGGGCTTCAGGTCGGAGGCGTTCTATCTCCTCCTTGCTCCGCTTGGCCTGTGCCGCTGCTTCTGCCCGGATGGCCTCGACCTCCTCGGTCTTGGCGCGCAGCTGGTCGGACAGAGCCTCGCTCTGGCTAACTCGCTGCTCGACGGTCTTGAGCTGCTCTCCCAGCTCCTTGACCTTGTTCTCTGCAGTGATCGCCCTCACCGCCATCCCGCGCATCTCCTCGATCTCTTCCTGTGAAGCCCACAGGGTCGAAATCTTCGCTGAGAGTCATGGAGGTCGGCTCCTCTTGACGAGTGGGCCTTGAGCTTCTCGGCGTCCGTGGCGCCTTCCGCCAATGGGACTCTTGACAAGCGCTCTTGAGCCACTTCGTGCGGCCGGCTTCTCCTCCGCGGTGCTTCGCCTTCACGGCTTCTGCCAAGCTCCTCGGCTTCTTTTAGAAGAGTCTCAGAGGAATGCCTCTCTTCGAGCAGTTCGGCCTTGTGCTTCTTCGCTTTCGCCTTGGCGGCCGGCCGGGCAGCAGAGGGCTCGCCCGGCTCCCTCGTCTCGAGATGCTCCGGAGGACGCCAAGATCTGGCCTCCGTTCGATGGTAACACCATCCTCGAGTTCCGCCATGGTGTCCCTAAAGACCTGAGGGAGAAGATCAAGTCGATCACTTTGTGATGATATAGCTAAAACTGAACAAGGTTTGGTCTTGGAGTTTACCTTGCCCAGCCGATGCTTGATCCCCCGTGAGCGATCTTGAGACCATCGTCACGAATCCTCGCTTTGTCTTGGGATGAGGCCGGCGCTACTCTTGCCGCCGTCTCTGTGCTCGTTTTTCTGCGGGAGCTCTTACGCTTTCGGGGAGCGAGGCGTCGCTAAGCGCTTCGTCTCCCGCTCTGTTTTCTTCCTCTTCGCCGGTCACCCTCGGGCAAGGTCGGTCTTGCTCCACCGGACGACACAAAGCCTCCACTAGCAGGCAACTTGTCTTTGCTGCTTGCCAGGGTCTCTTCTTGTACCTCTGCGGCGGGAACTTATACCCTTCGCCGATCACCTCCGCCGGTTCGAGGATGGGTGTCCTGCGACGGAGTGCCGTGAGGACCGCCGCTCGGTCCCACTCGGCGCTTCGAGCCATCACTTTGGCCCCATTGTCTGTGGCACCATGCGCCGCCTCTTACGCCTCCGGTAGCTTCACCGCGCCTTTGGCGCGTCAAAGCTTCTCGGCATTGAGCTGGCGGGGCAGCTCCACGCCGCCGACTGTCCTTGAGGTGGTTACCCTCCTTGCCGCGATGCACGTGTAGGTGCTCGGGCGGCAATAACTTCGGCGCGCCGCCGACATCGTCCGTCTCGGTCTCCTCTTGGGCAGCTGATGAAAAAGACTTGGTCAAGCCCAACACGGTCAGGAAATTTGTAAGGTCAAAGAGATTCATTGCTACATACCTGCCGTAGAAAGCTTGATTTTGATCTTTTTTGCCGGAACCTTCCGCCTCTTCCTCGGGGGCTCTTTGGCGAATTGTTCGCCTGGTCCTGGGTGTCATGGCGATGAGCTCGGCTCCTATTTGGTGAGCACTCTTCTCGCAACGCAAGAAGTTTTTCCTTGCGCGCGACTTCTTCCTCAAGCCTCCTCTGTTCGGCGACCTGTTGTAGCCGTGCCATATGGCCCGGGTGAGCCTGCGTGTAACGCCTAAGCCAAAGGGTCATGTTCTTTACCTCTTCGTCGCTTTGCTCGGTGAGGAGGGAGGGGCTTGGTCTCTTTCATTGGGTTGACCTGTGCTACCGCTTGGTCTGTTCAAGCGCTCCGTCGCCATGTGGTGGTCTCTTCGACGGTGGTGGCGCCATGGCGTGGCGAGCTCGCAGAGGCTCACCGCCACCTTAGGCTTTATGGCCACCTTGGCCTTGCCTTTCTTCGCCTTCTCCTTCTCAGACCCGGAGGGCTCTTCCACGATCTTTCCAAGGATCAGCTGGTCCTCCTGCGCGTTTTGAGAAGCGGACATTAGCATTAAACAACGGTGCAAATCTAGCAACACAGTGAGCATGAGTGATTTACCTCGCTCAGGCGGACAAGCACGTTCTTGGGCAGTGTAGGCCACCTCGCGGTGACCTCCCCATCCTTCCTCGCCGCCTTCAAGATGGCGTCGACCGCTTCGGTCATCCACGCGTCGGTTGGCTTCTCGCCCAACAGAGGGATCGTTAGTTCTGCTCGGAGGAAATGATCAATGTAAAGGTTGAGTCTTAAAGGCACTTACCGTGCTCTCCTTGTGATGTCTTCCCATCCTCTATCTTATAGAAGGGATAGGGCCTTCTCCGCAATGATGATTACATTGTTGTGTAGTCTCGGATGATCTCTCGCCCGTGAGCCCGAGGCTCAAGAGGAAGCGATCTTCCTCGTCAAGTACCGATCATGGCGGACATCTCCGCCGCTGCATAGGTGTTCCTTCCATGGCGCCTTCCGGTGAAGCGAGCTTCTTTGTCGCCGCATCGCTTCTTTGTAGAACCACCTCGACCACCACACGCCCATCGAATCAGCGGCGGTGGCGAGTGCAGTAGCGTCGTCGGCGATGGCGGAACTTGAGGTAGTAGCACCCAGCGCTGAAGCGGCGGGAGCTCCTCCTCCGTGTAGTAGTGGAGGAAACAGCCACCGGCGGATCGATGCCAGATAGCCTTCGCACAGGTGTGCAAAAACGGCCATCTGGAGGATGGAGTTCGGATTGAGGTTTGTCACCTCCAATCCGCTGATGTTTAAGAAGGCCTCGACGAAGTCGCTTTCGGGAGACCTCAACCCGAGCAAAGGCGAATCGCTCAAGTCGACGAACTCTCCCTCCATCGGCTCCGGAGTTTCCTCCTCCCCGGGCAGCCTCCAGCTACCAGCGTCGATGTGGCCCTCCTCCTCCCAAGTCGCCAAGTCCTCCTCGGTCAGGCTAGTGGCTAAGAATCTGGCCATAGCGTTCCCCAGGGGTGGGCGAGTAAGTTTTCGGGTGGAGTTTGGCTGGTTGATGTTGAGCGCGGTTGGAATTAGGGCTTAGGAGAGGAAAGGCGCGAGAGAGTATCGACATGGCGGCTTGGGTGCTTTTATAGTCCCGTATGAGCAGCTCTGCAACGGTTTGCCACAAAACGGCTAGTTTTTACTGTAACGGCTAGGTAAAACGGTCGTCTGTTTTCACTGCGCAACGACAGAAAGTTACCGTTGGAGTCTGTCAACGGCTATTTTCTCCGATGTCTGCTACTTGAAAAGTGAGTGCTCTGCTGCGGACAGATGTGATTCCATTCGACGCAACATAGTTGTTCGAAGATCGGGCGAGTTTGTTCGGTCCCGCGAGTGTCTGTTCGGTTGATCCTTAACCTGTTCGGTCGTTTGTTTCGCGATTTCGGAATGACGAGATTTCCTCTTCGACTTGAGTCTCAAGAGGAAGACCCCACTCTAGTAAGTCCTTCCACTTGAGTCTCGGGGCTAGCCGTCGGGATAAAATCACGCCCATTGCCATGGCCCACTCCCGACGGCCCGGTCGAGCGACCTACCAGGCCCGGCTCCTGGAAGGTCCTATCCGCCCATATCGTCTTGCCGAAGCGACTTCTGGTGGCGAGATGCGTAATGGCCAAGGAATCATGTTTGAGTCCGTCTCGAACAAGAGTTCTGTACGGCTACGTGAAGACCAGGACGTGGTTTCCCGGATTGGAGCGGACGTCGTGATTCTCAAGACTAGGAGTATGCCTTATCTGCCTTGGGATATATTTGGCATGTATGAGTTCGTTACGTACTCGTAGTTAGCCCGGCCCGATATTCCCTCGGTAGGTTGGTTTGCTCAGCACTATATAAACAGGGGCCCTTTGGCGTTTAGGGGGATCCTTGGACCATCGAGTTTTACGACTTGATCTAGCCTTTAGCATCTCATACACCATAATCTCGCCGAGACTTGTTCGTCTCGTCAAGCCACCTCTTGTAATCTCCTCTGATATATAAGAAAGGCTGGACGTAGGGCTATTATCTCCCGAGAGGCTGAACAGGATAAAACCCCATCTCCTGTTCGTGGTTGTTCGGCGTGTCTCCTATCTCAATCTTCAAGAACCTTAGCGACTTGAGATCGTTATCTCAACCGTCGACAGAGGGGGAAAGATGGCAGTGGGGAGAAAGTTGTTCTGATGATGAGATTCTGCTAGGTTGCAGGAAGGGAATGCGGGCAACTCCAGTGGCGAGCTCGGTGACTTGAGGTCACGAGGGGTAGATAGAGATGATAAATGAGGGAGAGAGATGATTGATAGTAAAAAATAGAAAAAAAATAAACCAACATGGCATGCCATGTGCCTCTATTTTGGTCCAGATAAGCATCGACGTGCGTAAAATTAGCCACATGGACTCCACTTTAGGCAAAACTGCTCTTAAAAACGGTTTGACTAGTTAAGGGACCAAGGTCACGTGGTTTTGTAAGGACAAGGGCACGTCGAGACTAGTTTTGGACCACAAGGATGAATTTGGCGCAAACGTGAAATTTGAGGGATGAGCCCATTTTACTTTCCAAAATTGGAATATCCACACCTTGCCACATCAGATTTTGTCATGGCCATTCTTGTAATTTAAGTAAAATCTATCAAAAAATTCCAGATGATACCCCGCTCTTATAGGTTAACCATTTTCCACAAAAGAGAAAGACTTGGAAAACGTGGTACCATTTCCAATGGGGCCACATAATGACATGCTCCTTCCTTCTTCTTCCTCTCGTAGTTGCCTCCACCCTCTTCCTTTCTATGCACCCTCAATCCTTCGCCATCAGCGACCTCGCCAACATCCGGGTTCGGCTTCAATTCGGGTTGGGGATAGTCTTAGAGAGACACTGAGGAGGCGGTGATGTGGCAGAATGGGATGGTGGGCGACATGACTGCGACGATGCTGATGGAGCTGTGGGATCGATCGAAGGCGGTTGGGCTAGCTGTGACGGGCAATTGATATACATAGGGGCATAGGGCCTTGACTATCATGGAGGCAGAAGGTTGGACAAGCAGTGAGGCAGTGATGGTACTGAGGGAGAGGCGCGGAGCTGTGAGGAGAAAAGAGGAGGGCGTGTTTGAGCTGCAGTTTTTTTTTTTTTTTTTGAAAGTTGCTTGTAGGAAAAACCATTCAAAATTATTCCTAGATCACAGTTCAATTTAGGATTTTAGTGGCTTTTGTCTTTTTGAACGGGGGTTGAAAACAGCCAAAAATCAACTATTTGTTTGAGCTTTTGATTTTTGAGGGTAGAAGCTCAAACAAACATGCTGAGAGGTGCAGGCGGAGACGAAGGACGAGGGTAGCTGCTGCAAGCCTGCAACACGTTGGCAGGCAATGGCTCTCCTCGGTCCTCACACGACGACATTCCAGAAATTCACAACACCGCGATACTACGATGCCCTCGCCACTTTCAAATAAAAAGAAAAAAAATCAAGTGCCCATCCTGCTCCCCCGTCCGCTCGTAAACCCTGCGCATCCCCCCTCGTCTAGTCCACGGAGAGAGCAGACAGATAAACGCGACGAGAGAGCAAGGGGAGCTCCAATCCAAGCCTCCAATCTCACGAGGCACGAGGCGCCAGGGGCCGCGTGATCTCATCCCCTGTCCCTGGCCTCTCCCCCGTCACCTCCGGATTCCTCCAATCGCCGGAGAATTCTTCGCCTCGGAGTAATGCTCGAGCGAATCGCTTGAATCGCCTCGCCGGCATGGGAAGGAAGAAATCGCGGCCTCGTCGGGCTGCGGGCGCCGCGGCGGAGGCCGAGCCCGACGCGCCGAGCCCTAGCAGTAGCGCCCCCAAATCCAAGCGCGCGGCCAAGGGCGGGGCCAGGAGGGACGTGTGCGTGGAGGCGGATGGGAGCACGGCGGGCTTGCCCGACGGCGACCACCGCGACGTCGCCGAGCTGGTTATCCGCGACGTGAGGCTCTCCCGCGAGGGGATGGACCCGGCGGAGTATGAGGCTTTGAAAGGCAAGGCACTGAGGGAGTCGAGGTTGTCTCTGCGGGTGCGGGTGCGGGGCGCGCCGGAGGAGGGGTTTAGGCTGGGGCACTGGCCCGTGGTGCCCTCGGATTGCGTGCTTCTGGAGTATGTCATTGGCGGGGATCCTGAAGAGAAGGATGGAGGTGGGGTGATTGTGTCAGGTCGTTTTGATGGCCCTGATGAAGGCATATCCGGTCTCGTCCACTTGGTTAGCTTGAGATTCGTCACACTGCGGGTTCATCTGTTGAGCACAGTTTGGGAGGGTAGCTCAGTGATCTGTTGGTCGTTCAGGGTTAGAGTGGAGATGATGGAGCGGGTTTTCGAGGCATGTGAGTCGTTGCTGGAAGTGGCGAGGCATCCCTGGAGGAAGAGCTTGATGAATATGATGGCTTGGGTTCGTCCTGAGGTCATGACGTCGGCTACAATTTATGGGATGGATGGCCATGTTCCATTGGTGGAAGATGGTGCCAATTGTCATTTCACCCCAAAGAGTGATTCACAGTTCAATCCTACTGCTTTTTATGAAGCTGTTAAACCTTTGGCGTATGTTACCTACTGCCCGACTTCTCATGATGTCATGTGCTTTTTATTTGGAAACAGTCGAGTAAATTATTTTAAGTTGCCAACTGCACGCTTTTAAGGGCTATGTGAAAGCATTTACACTGAGATAAGTGAACAACCTCCTGTCGTTATGTTGACATGTATATGCTGCCTAGGTGGAAACCTTTAAATTCTTTATGATCCTGAGTTATGCAAAAAAGATTTTGTTGAGAAGATTTGCAAAACAAATTATAAGTATACTTTTTCTGGCTGTTCTAAGATGCTTTTTATTCTACTACTTATTGACAGTGAGGCAGGGCTGCTGGAAGAAGAGCTTCCTGATTTACTTCCTCATCTCAGACCATATCAACTCCGCGCAGCGAATTGGATGGTTCAGCGTGAAAAGGGAAATCCATTGGTTTCAACACCCAACCAAGGATATGTTCATTGTGCACCATACTGTGTCCCGATTAATTTTGTTCGCAAGAATTCCAGGATGTTCTACAACCCTTTCAAGTAAGATTAAATGCAATACTTTATACATTCTCTGATGTTGGTATGTGTTGTATTCCTTAAATGCAGATAACACCTGCTAGCTTGAGATCACTATATTTTTCATTCCTCTTCATTCCTGTCTTGTTTTGTGGCAATGATTGATGTTTTCAGGCATCCTGTATATTTGATGATGTTGGGTAGTGTTTTCTTCTGTAAGGAAAAAGGTTTTGTTAATATGTTGAGATTTTTTTTCTTTGGGTGAAGGTTTGTTTGGTTTACAATCTCATTGAAATACTCTTTTGCATGCTATTGGATATGGTAACAGAAACATCTTCAATGACTATGCTGCTGTGCATTTTATTAGTTATTTTGCATATATGTTGTTTCACTTGTTCATTCATTTTTCTAAACATAGATTGTTTCAATTGATCTGGATTTAGAATTTATTTGTTTTCCATTCAATCTTTTACTTCGCAGCGGAAATGTTTCATTGCAACCAGAGCGTTCTCCACCTTATGTCTCTGGCGGCATTTTGGCTGGTATGTTGATGTTACTTGTGCGTGGACATAATTGAAGTGCATTAATGTTTGTGCGCACTAAGGATTTCTTCATTAATTTTTGGTGTGCCTAAATAATTACAGATGAAATGGGCCTGGGGAAAACTGTCGAACTTTTAGCTTGCATTTTTGCTCACCGCAGACCATCCTCCATAGACTGTTCCGTCTGTCAAAACAGAAAAGAAAGAGATCCTATAAAGAGGCAGAAAACAGATAGGATTGAGTGTACGTGTGGCGCTGTAAGTGCAACTTCTGCATATGAGGGGGTGTGGATTCAGTGTGACACTTGTGATGCTTGGCAACATGCTGATTGTGTTGGTTACTCACCTACGGAACACTTACTTTGTGATGATGATGATGGTGCCAAATTAGACAATGGAAAAGGCACCATGAAGTCAAAAAATAGAAGGAAAAAGCGACCCGAGTATTCAATTGTGGAGACAAAAGAAAAATACATTTGCCCGTCGTGCTTAGAACTTACTGAAGCTGCTCAAGCTAATATATGCAGTCATGCTACACTGATAGTCTGTCCGGCACCAATATTAGCACAGTGGCACTCTGAGATAACACGGTATGATTTCGTTTATCCATTGCTTTCACTGTTTTCAGTGACGTAACTACTTCTCTTCTTGCAATCTGATCATTATAGAAGTTCTGCAACTTTGAGTTGAAATTCTTTTCAGCGTAAGAGTTGATTGCCCATGAGAAAAGGCCATTTGGATTGAGATAAATAATTATTTTAATTTTTTGGAGAAACAACTATTAAGTGCAGTTATTTTCGTGTGGCAGGTTTTGAGCTCTGCTTTCACACTAGTACAATCTAATGCCTGGAATTGAAGCTTCAAATTGTTTACCAGCCTTGATTTTTTCAATGTTTACTGTCACCTCTTTTACATTGTATGATCTTTATGTGATAATACTGCTGACTGCAGTTTCCTTTTTCTTTTTTCTTAGACACACGAGGCCAGGATCTCTGAAAGTTTGCATTTATGAAGGTGCAAAGAACTTGGACTCTGCTTCGACCCCAAAAATTGATATGGCTGAGATAAGCACCGCTGATGTTGTTTTGACAACTTATGATGTCCTGAAAGAAGATCTATCACATGATTCTGATCGGCATGATGGGGATCGACGTTTCTTGAGATATCAAAAGAGGTTACATTTACTCTTCGCTGCGAAGATTAACAATATAAGATATTAATAGAGTGTTTGGTTTTAAGGATTACTTCATCCTATGATGGATTGGTCTATCATTAGATCATCCCATGATTTTGGTGGGATGATGACCCCATACCTCATTTTGTACTAACATTGGGCTTAGGAGGGATTGGGGTGGTTATGTATCAATCCGTTTCAATCCTGAAACCAAACAGGTGGGCTATATTCGAAGTTATGATTGGATGATTACTCACTGTACAGTTTCTCAAATCAAACACAGTAAAATTGATTCTGTTAGTTTGGAGTAACTACATGAAAAAAAAAACCACCTGTTAGAACTTAGAAGATGGGATGGTGGTTTGAGTTCTCAATTACATTGCTGATCTGGCACATTAGACGGTGGAGTTATATGTACAGTAGGAGAAGGGAATCATTCTCTTTATATTCATTACATCACTTTAGGCTTAATGGTTGCTTGCAAGCAGTGGCAGCAATCAGTTTTAGCGCCCATGTGGGGGGCTATTAGCAGACGAGTGATGGTGCACAATAGTTTGTGAAAAAAAACATAGTTGGAAGATCCTTGTTTCACAAATTCTAGAATACTCCCTCCGTTCCATATTTTTGGGCGTATTTTTTCCTTCGCTAAGACCAACACATAATTAATCACCGTTATTAGCACTTCGTGTGGCTCCTCGTTAACAACGCATGCAGCATGCGTTGCATGGAGCTCGCCCGCATACGGAGCCACGCGTCAAAAAGTTTTCTTCAGACTGCGTACTGCCTTGCATGCGCTTGCTGTTTACCACTCCGCGCCCCGCATGTATGAGCACTGTTAAAGCCAGTTAATGCAAGCGCCTTACAAAATGGAATCGAGAGAAAAATTTTATGCGCCTAAGAAAACGGAACGGAGGGAGTATATGATAGTTCATAATTGCATGCTCTTTTCTCATCTCATACTGTTATCTTTCCATGCCTACGTGTCGGTCTTGCATGATCTGAATAGTGAGATACAGCTGATAATGCCCGTATTTAACAATTAATGACTTCAGCTTCTATTATGTTTAGATATGGTACATTGACACCACCTGGAAATAATGAGCTAGCTTATTTGTTATCTATGTTCCTCTGAATGCTTGTAGTCCCATATGTATCCCAGCTATTAGTCCGCCCTGCCATTATGCAATAGTTAAAAACTGAAAATAGTAATGTCTGAACCGTCATTACACTCTCTAGGTACCCTGTCATTCCAACTGTCTTAACAAAGGTCCACTGGTGGCGACTTTGCTTGGATGAAGCTCAGATGGTTGAGTCTAGCAAGACTTCTGTGACTGAGATGGCAATGCGGTTAGATGCTGAACACTGTTGGTGTATCACAGGAACTCCAATACAACGCAAGCTCGATGATCTTTTTGGGCTTCTACGGTTTCTTCGGACAAGTCCATTTGACACATATAGATGGTGGGTGGACATTATTAGAGACCCATATGAGGTATGTTGACAGCCGCTGGTAGATATTTTAATCTAGTGGCATAGCTTACACAGTAATATTTTTGGTGGAAACGGTGGATTTAGTGACGCAAGCGGGCTAATAACAATCGTGGGATGATATGTTTTTTAATGTTAGCTCATTTGCACTTCTGTAGGTCCTTATATTTTGAAAACATAGGCAGGGTTGATAACTTATCTTCTAGATAAAGATTAGGACAATTTTAGTGAAAAGTTTTTTGGCATAGCAATATGTGAATGATGCTATGGTGGCTGCACATAATGATAGTGCTCTGTGAACTTTGATAACATTCTTTCTGTGACGCACACAAATTCCGCAGCGAGAACGCGTAACCAGGTTGGCTAGACATTTGTAACCTGGTAGGCTAGACTTCTTGTTCAGGTGATCGTTAGGTTCTGGATCCCGGGACCTCAGAAGGACACCCGGTTAATTACATCCGCAAGCCAGCTTGCGGAACACCTCCGATTAAGCTGCTGGGCTGTCTTTTTCTCGTTGCTTCGTGGTTCACCGTGCATGTTGGTGGATTGCGGATTGATTGGTGACGGCAGAATACATGGGGTAACCAGGGCCCATGTAATGCTTAGCACAGCCGTTGACATTTAGCTATGCCCGCCCGTGTCGCTTGAACTTGTCCTCGTCAAGCTTCATGTTGAGGTAGTTGATCTTGGGGGAATGCACGGTTAGCACTCGGCTTGGAGTTGAATTTGACGGCTTTGTCGCGTCATCGGGGATGTTCCCGCTTGTTGGCTTTTGGACTTGTCGTTGACAAGTCTTGATCACCAAAATTGATATAGTTGAGGTTGAGATTCTCCTTAATGATACATTCTCGTTAGGAGCGTCGGTCGGTATTGCGGAATTGGGATCTCCACAGTACCCTTGATGGGATATTCGTTATAAAAAGAGTTGGTTTGTATCGTGGAACTGGGATCTCCACGATACCGTTGATGGAATGTTCGTCATCCATAGGAGTTGATTTGTATCGTGGAATTGGGATCTCCACGACACCACGAGACTTGGGGAGGATATTGTTGAAGATCTCCTTAATGGAATATTCATCATCAGGAGAGTTGATAGGCACCGTGGAACTGGGATCTCCACAGTATCATTGATGGAATGTTCGTCGTCAGTAGGAGTTGATTTGTATCGTGGAATTGAGATCTCCACAATACCTTTGGTCCTCGGGGTCTTGTTTACCTTTAGGCCGTGTTTGTTGCAAGGTTCAAGAACTCGCTACTCGGTACTGACTCGGTGAGGCACCGAGTAGCGAGTACTCGGATTACTCGGGAGTACTCGGAAATTACTTGGTACCAATTACTCGGAAAATTAATATAGGATTAGTAGACATATATCGACGTAATGATGGCATATCTTTTCTCATATGACTTAATGATACTTGTAAATCTATATGTATGAACTATTAATACAAAGTAGAGTGCATGTTACGACTTGCGACATATCGCAACTCGCAAGTTCGTAACATATGACATATCGCAACTCGCAAGTTCGCAACATATGACGTGATCACATGAATATATGATAGGTAATACACTAAAACATCATAAAATATCCGCAAATCACAACCAACAAGCACTCAAAGTTTTTACTCGGCTGTTACTCGGTTTTTACTCGGTTTTTGACCGATTACTCGGTCTGACTGAGTAATCAACCGGGTTGGCCCTTCTCGACTTGGTGGGGCGGCGAGTAGCGATTACTCGGCGAGTACTCGCCGAGTAATACCGATTTTTAGAACCATGGTTTGTTGAGACGGAATGTAGATCGGTACCGTGGAATTGGGATCTCCATGATATTGCTGGTGGGATGTTTATCACAAGGAGAACGTCGGTGATATCGCGGAACTGGGATCTCCGCAATATTCTCGATGGAATATTCGTCATCGAAGGAAGGTGTTGTTGAAGATCTCCTTAACGGAATGTTAGTTGTCGGAGAGTTAGCCAGCACCGTGGAATTGGGATCTCCGCGATATCGTTGATGGAATGCGCATCATCGTCTTGATATTTAATGGAGCTTCTTCCTCCTAACGGGAAGTCCGTCGATAGGAGGTATGCCGGTACCTTGGAATTGGGATCTCCACGATACCGTTGGCCCTCAGGGTCTTGTTCGCTTTCGGGGCCGAGTTCGTCGGAACGGAACGGTATTCCATCATAGTCGACGTGAAGATCGATCCCGCCGGTGTTGACTGAGTTGCTGGAGAAGATAACGGAGTCGATGTCATCCTCTTGGTTTGCAGATCGGATGTTCTGCGAGTTCGGCCTTGCATGGTGGAGAAGCAAACCGGTCTCCACCACTTGGACTGAAATATGCTAGGAAGCAGATGGCCGCCGCGAGTTGGTGCTGGAGGCGCCCGAGGGAAACCATGCCGTCGCGTGGATCTGGAGGAGAGGGCCACGTCGAGCCTCGAGATGCCGAAGTAGAGGCGGCCGAGCCATTATCAACCGCGTGTTGGGAAGACGAGGAACACGTCTCTGTCTTCATCGGGCCGAGGACGATGTTGTTGCGCTGCCCGAGGGAAGAGTCCTGACGCCACGTCGGAGAGATGAATGTCACCGCCTCATGCCGGGCCAAGGAAGATAACCGTCGCCACCATACGCCGGGCATTGAATCAGAGGAAGGGGCGGAGCCGTGCGCCTTCGTGTGGATCTAGGGTTCGGGGAAGAGATGGTCGCGGCGTGCCAGGCCGAGGTCAGGGGCACGCCGACCACCTCGGGCGCCACTTGCGCCACGCCGTGGGGAGATCAGGACGTTGCCATGGTTGGAAAAGGGCAAACCGCCGCCAAGATCTAGAGATGGAGAACGGGTCGTCGCCGATCGAGGAGAGATGGTCACGCCGGGCCGCCTCCGCGCCAAGATGGAGAAGAGGGACCGGGGTCGGATCTGGGGCAAGGTAACCGTGCCGCCGTGCTGAGCCATGCCGAGGGAGGAGTTGCGCCACGTGGGCTGTCGATGCCACTATGGGGAAGTTCATGTCACTGCCGTTGGCTGGCGATGGAGAGAGAGCCATCGCGTTCGTTGGGGTCGCCGCCGCCATGCTTGGGAGTGCCGAGCCGTAGGCGCTGTGGAGATGGCTAGCCGGGGGCTATGCCGCCGCTGGGACCGCCGTGCCTTGGGGATCGCGCCGCGTGGGTGTTGCCGTCGCATCACAGATTGAGCGCCACCATGGGGATAAAGAAGATGGTCGTGTCATTGCTTTACAGATTGAGCGCCGCTGAGCTGCCCTGGGCGTCACCGTCGTTCCATGATGGATGAGGGAGCGCCATCGTCAGCCTTGGAGGTCTCCATGGCCGGGAAGGTACCGCGCCGAGGCGTTGCCGTTGAAGATGAAGTAGATGGAGCGTCCCCGCTTGAACTGTGCAGTGGAGAAGATGACACGCCGGCCGTCGTCATCATGGATCTGGGCGCGGAGAAGAAGCGATCGGACGAAGCGGGCGGCATGGCGGCATGATTGAGGTGAAGCGGCACCGGGCGTCGTGGAGGTAAACAAGACAGCGCCGAAATACGGAGGAAGAGCGTCTGGGCGGCACCGGCCGTGGGCAAGCGACATCGAGCGGGTCGGCGCCGGACGTCATAGGCGGCGTCGAAGCGCGTGGAAGCGGGGCAGCGTCGGTGTGGGCGAAGCGGCGCCGGCGATGAGGCTGGGCGGCACCGGTGTGGATAAGCGGCGCCGGCGATGGAAGGCGAAGCGCATCGGTGTGGGCGGCGGCGTCAAGAAGAGGCGAAGCGGCGCCGTGGGCGGCGTGGATCTTTTGGGTGGCACCGGCGTGTGCGTAGTGGAGGCAAAAGCGGCGCCGCCGCCCGAGAGGAAAAGCGCGCGGCGCACCGCCGCCGTGGTAAGGTGACGCCGCCGCCGTCGAACCACTCGTCGGCGTGGGGCGAAAGGCGCGCGCGGAGGATGGAAGGTGCCGCGAACTGGGCCGCCGGGTGCGCCGAAGTGTAAAGGGACGGCGCTGCCACGCCGCCGCATGCCGAGGGAGAGGAAGAGGACGGCGCCGCCCGCCCGAGAAGAAGAATGGGCGGGCGCTGGCCGCCTTGCTGGCTTGGCGCAAGGAGGAGGAAGCGGCGGCTGTCGCCTCACTGTCGCTGCCTGCCTGCACAGAGAGAGGGAGAGAGCCCGAGGGCAGAGAGCTAGAGAGATGGGGAGGGGCGGCGGCCCGGCCGCCACCTCCCCTTTACCTTTTTTTTTTTGTTTTTCCCTAGTCGCCGCTTGATGCTCCTCCTAAAAATCCTTCCTCCTTCCTTAGGGTTTGCCCTTGTACCGGTATATATAATGTTTTTCTAGGGTTTATCTAGTTTTAGGCCAGATTTGGGCCGGACTGGTTCTGGGCCAAATAATCCAAGGGTTGCGGCCCGATCGACGCCATAAAAAAAGATTTCCTCGTCAAACACTTTCTATGAGATGGTTGGATTGTTTATTTTTTTCTCCTTTTCTTGTTGTATTGATCTGCAGAGGGGTGATACAATTGCTATGAATTATACACACAAGTTCTTCAGGGAAATCATGTGGCGGTCCTCAAAAACTCATGTCTCAAGGGAGTTACAACTGCCTTCACAAGAAGAATGTTTCTCATGGCTCACATTTTCTTCAATTGAAGAATATTTCTATCAGAAGCAGCATGCGGCTTGTATGGACCATGCACATGAAATTATTACACGTATAAAGAATGATGCCAACAGAAGGGAATCAATATCAGGTATTTTTTTCCGTTAAATCAAGTATTTTCTGCTGCTGGTTGTGAGATTGATTCTGCAGGGACAAGATTTTCATCCAGTCCATCCCTTTCTGTTGCTTGTTGTAATTGTTTTGTTTGGATAGAGAGTTAGAGACAATGTCTTAATGAGAAAGAGGCTATATGGCATTTCTTAGTTTCTTTTAATACTCTCAAATGTCTGACCAATGAAGTAATTTACTGTCTGAAATTCCCTTTTTATTTGATTTTTCTATCTCTTCAGTCGAACAAAGCAATTATGTGATCAATAATGCGCCTCAATGGGATTTGTGGATGATCACAAACTGACAATATTGTTAAGCATTTGTTTGCTGAATGGTTATGCTCTGTATATTCTCTTTATTTAAAAACCCTTTGTTTTTGTAGATTCAAATGCTTTATCAAATGTATATCTCTCCAATAATGACATTGCCAAGCTGCTAGTCCCACTACTCAAACTTCGGCAGGCCTGTTGCCATCCTCAAGTGGGGAGTTCTGGTCTTTGCTCTTTGCAACGTGCTCCTTTGTCTATGGGTGAAATTTTACAGGTGAATAACTAATGTTGCTACCTTCCCAATCCCCGCTAATTTTTTTAGTGTAGTTACAAGATAATGTGCTCAAGTTTTTTATGATCATTTTGCATCCAGGTTCTTATTGGTAGAGCAAAAGCTGAAGGGGAGGAAGAGCTCAGGAAAATTGTAGTTGCCCTGAATGGTCTTGCTGGAATTGCTGCCATCGAACAAAAGAACCAGGAGGCTATCTCTTTGTACAAAGAAGCGCTAGATTTGGCTCGTAAAAATATTGATGATTTCCGTGTTGACCCTTTGTTGAATCTTCATATAAACCACAATCTTGCGGAGCTTCTTAAAACTAGTTCTGAATATTTACAAGAATGCCCAGTAAAAGAACAACATTTTGAAGTTGACAACAAACGGAAAAGAAAGGGAACTATTCCTGCTGACTCTGATCTATGGGGCATAAAACGAAGTAAAATATTTGAGAACAGTGGATCGGTTTTGGTGGCTGATGGTCCTGAAACTTCTGAAGAAGAAAGAAAAGCTATTAGACAAGTATGCACAAGTAGAGAGGCGAATGTAAAGAATGATTCTGGATGCCACCTGCCATCTACATGTTTTGCTGATAATTGTTTGAGAAAGGCTTGCAATGTAATCACAGAAAAGTATCTGTCAGTTTTTACTTCAAAGCTACTAATTGCACAGAAGGATTTCAACGCATCATTCAAAGAGGTCGATCACTTCACTTTGCACGTATTTTTTGGTTACACGTAGTGATCTTAATCTATTTATCCTTTCTTATCTCCTATTCTTCCTCCTTGAACATTGTCTTGTAACATTCTTTTGTGAATTCAGTCTTTCTCAATGCTGTATATAAGTGTCATTTTAGTTCTTACAGGGTTGTTGAGTAAACTCTGATTGAGCTTTCACCTCTAGGTTTCAACTCTTAGTGCAGAGCTAGAGAAGCAAGATATGAATTGGTGGCTGTATGCTTTGGACTGCATTGAACAGAACAAAGATACTGCCAATGAGCTCATTAGGAAGATTGATAGTTTTTCCACTAAGAGCACCACTGGCTTGGGTTCAACTGTGATACCTTCCAGGTAAGCAGAAAACTCTGTTTAGTTATCCATGCAGTTTCTTCCCCTTGCTAATTGCAGTGATTGTATCAATGTTCCCCTACGTGCTAGGTGGTGGCTTCCAGCCCTGCTTTGGGTAACCTAAGCCACCAGCCTGCCTATGCGGTGCCAGGCGATGATTTTGTGGTTTTAGACGGTGATTAATGGCTAATGATATGGTCATATACAAAATTTTCTTTGAAAAAATATGATTTATCCTCAAACACCTTAAATATAGCATATAAATGCATTTGCACATTATAAAATATGGGCATATCTTGGAAATAGTCATACATTAGTGCCCAAACCATGGCTCACATGTAAATCAGTCTGGCTGCCTAGGCAGCCTAAGTGCTAGGTGGCCCCTTGCCGCTGGCCTAGCCCCTCGGATAACGTTGGATTGTATTCTTCGTAACTTTAAATGACATTATTACTTCTACTGTTGTTACTGCTACTATTATTTTGTTACAGTTGATTGTTAACTTGGTTGTTTTCTTGTGTGCACAGAGTTCGAACTATTGCTGGGTTGAAGTATACCATTCAAGCTTGTCTTGATTCTTTGCAAAGTTCAAGGCAACAACTGATACTTAGACTTTTGGACGTTGATAAAAGGATGGATAACCCAAGAGACGAGGATATTGTGGGCCAGCGATATTGTCCAAATTGCTATGATGGTACTGGTTCTTTATGCATACAGTGTGAATTGGACGAATTGTTTCAGGTAATCTTATGCATGAGTTCTTTTTTGCGTGCTCTACTCAAATGAAATCTGTCATATGCTTGTTTATCTTATTTATTCTTTTAGGGGTATGAGGCACGGCTATTCCTTGTTAAGAAATCAATCAATGGTTCTGTTATTGAATCAGTAGAGGAGGCACAAGATTTGCAAAGGCGAAAATATGAGTTGAATCACTTCTTCCGTAGCAAAAGAACCAATGGGAGATCTGAACTTGATGAAGAAAATAATAATCCAAGATCTGCTCGGGAAAACATACAGGTCTGTTTTTCTTTAGATAATAGTTGTATTTCATACTTTCATTCTACATAGTTCAGTAGTTTCCATTCCATTTTTTTTGTTTAAAATTTTCTTTCAAGTAATATTATACATTTTATTTCTTTTGGAAAGGAATTATTCCTTTCATTTCGACTTGCTCGGTACCCACGCCCTCTACTTTTTGTAGCCCACCCTTTTTTGTATTGTATCAACTATAAATTATTCACATTTTTTTGGGAACTCTTCCATTTACTTGTCTTTTAGATCTGCTTATATTATTAGTTATGAAGCCTCAAAAATCATCACCTTGGAATATCTGTTTGATTTTAGTTCAACTTCTTTTTATTGGCCTATTGGGAATTATTTAGAAATGATATTTACTGAACTATTTTCAATCCAGCTCGCCTTTAAAGTAATAGAAAATGATCCATTTGTACTGTCATCAATTACAGGTCTACAGGCATCCTTCCCAAACTGAGACTACCCTAAGGGCTATACAAAACCACTCAAAGACAATATTGGGAAAGCAATATGTTGACATTGCTAAAAAACATTTTCTTCTTTTTGAGGTACATACTATTTTATGTATTGCTACTTTCGCTCCTTACATGCTTGAGCTGGTAACCGCAATAGCCAATAGCAATTACCTTTCACTAGAAAAACAAATAGCAACAGATAAACCAAAGCTTGCAGATTATTCTACTATAGCACAAGAAATTGCAAATGCCCAAAAAAGAATAGTTTCATGTGAATGATAAAAAGAAATATCCCTTTTTAAGTAATATTTTGTTGAGTCAGGATTTCTTGCTGTTAATATAAAGAACAGATGAACAAAAAATCTTTTTTCCTTTTACATTTTCCATACTCAAAGATTAATTATATGTGCATGGTAGTTTTTTATTGGTTGATTTGCTGAATTTTTTGAGTATCACAGGCAACAAACTTATGTACATAAACTCAGATATTTCTTTGTTTATTTGTAACTAGAGGTAAAAGCGCGCTTCGCGCGCTAGGTCAGACGTCGATGTCGATTGTCACAGTGTGTTGACGCTCTAAAATTAAAAGTATACGAACACGTATTTATACATAATGGGTCATATCCTAACATAAAAGAGTAGCTCTAAGTCATAAGATTGCTTCAGATCAGACAAAAACTTCCCTATAAAAAATGATCGCATCTTGCACTTCACAAAAATATCCACATCCAATACGGTTTTTTGCAGCCATATTGTGCATCATTATATTAAGCAATAATTGGTGTTGAATGAAAGAAACAATGGGACCAAATATTAATAAAATAAACAACATGTTCAGACAATTTTTGTGAAATAGAGCCAGCTTATGTATGTTCGTTCTAGGGTGTGCAGCAAACAGGAAAGTAGTAGAGAAGACATGCCCTTTTTTAGCACCTCCGTACCTGTTCATAGAAAAGTAAAACACCAAGCGAAGGGTGAGGCAAAACATTTATAGGTATATGGTGAAATGCATTGGCACTAAGCTCTAAATGCATGATAAGCTGCTATCAAAATGCATTTAGAATATAACTGAGGCTAGCATGGAGAAATCAAACTAAAATAACATGAAAAAAACATTGTGCAGTCCATATTTTTTTAGCACACATGAGAAAGCCTGAATTTAATACATGAATATCCACGCTTAAACCTCTTGCTTCAGTACAAATAAAACCGCCTGGTGGCAAAGTAGCTCCAGCAGACCTCTTGATTTAGGCTTTTGGACGATATATATGGTCAAATAAACCTTGATAGACTGATTCAGCTACATAAATAAAAAAACTCAAATGGCTATAAAAGCTTATGACGGATACCATAAAAAGTTTGTTCTAGAGCACCTCCTGTTCTTGTCAAGATTTATAGCCCGCACTCTATTGAGCCTGCCAAAGCATACCAATTACTCCCTCCGTTATGAAATAGTTGTCGTTTTGGACATTGACACGGTCTCCAAAATGCAACTTTGACCACTAAAAACTATTGTAATTTATTTTTAACATGCATTAAAATTATACTTTTATGAAAGTTCTATTCGAAACGAATTCATCTATATGAATTTTATGCTTTAAATCTAAATGGTTTAGAAATATTCTATAGATTAAATTTTAAAACATTGACTTAGGACATATCTAAAACGACAACTATTTCAGGATGGAGGGAGTAGTAAACAATGATATGTTCTCTAAAATGGGTATGAGCCAAAGCTCCTCTGATGAGGGTACCATGTTATGTTCATAACTAATTACAAAAAATGGCATGTTCTCTAAGATGGGTATGAGCCAAAGCTCCTCTAATGAGGTAAAGATCAGGATGATGAAGATTCCAGTTATTCATCAATTATATCTGGACTTTCAGCAAAGTAGCCCATTTTGAGAAGTATGCATGAGCAGTAAAAGAATTAATTATTGCATGAGGCTGAAATTCATATATGATCTATCAAATAAAGAAATAACAATTGTGATTATTAAACTAATACGACAAAAGGAGCACCAAAATACATATGTAAATTTGTTTTGGCAGCACAAAACGGAGCAAAACACATATATGTTTCTTAAAAAAAAATTAACAGCAGTAAGAAGAGCAGTACAGATTAGAATCTAGTATTCCCCTGTTTAGCAAAGGTGTTTCTCTGCAAAGGCAATATATTTTCGTGCAGTGTAATGACAATTACTAATGAGGTAGCACAGATCATTTAGCTGCTAACTGCCAGCATGCACATAGAGCAGGGACAGCATGCACATAGAGTAGGGACGGCGGTAGCAGCATCAGCAACTAACTACCAATTGATGGATCGATGCATGGATGCAAACCCTACAGGGCAGTCAACTGAAACTAAACCAAATGAATAAAAGGAGGTTTTGAGTTTACTGATTGCAACATGTGGCTGGTCGATGATGTAGTTTAAAATTTGAGGTTACTTAAAAGTAGGAAGTGTTCTTCCTACTGAACAGAAGCAATGGTTGGCAATAGGCTGGTCACATGAGGGGAAAAATGACCCGCAACAGAAATATTCAGGTAGCAATACATGCACTGCATTGTTTAGGTGACAAAGGTCAATTATAATTTATCTACTTCTTTTAACATGTTAGATTATTTAAATTTGCAAATTCCAGTCTATGATTTTCAAACAATTTCTGAGTGGATTATGTATATCTATAACCTCTACTAAATATATATCAAGTAGAGTTTAACTATGAATGAAACAAAGGCCTGAGATCACTCATAGCAAGAATGCTTTTCCATTACTTAGTACTTACCCAGTGGAATAACAAATATTGTTTTAGATCTTTCAAAGGACAACCCGAACATGATCAATCTAAAAATTTAGGATTTTGTAATTAGTAGCATGGAGAAAAATTGTTGCAGGAAAAGGAAATGTAGGGGGGCGAAATTAGTACCTCGTATTTAGGAAATTATACTATATAGGTTGACATCACCCACTCAAAAGTGATAGGCCAACTGCATTTTTTTGGTGTCATTTCATCGAACATCTTCAAGGCATTGATGGGCATGTGACTGCATGAAGGAAATATACAAAGAATTCAATATGTATAGCAGTCCAAGGGCCACGCTTGGACGACAACAGGATGAGATCAGCGACATGCATAGCAGCTCAAATCTAACAGTAAATTGCGATTATGAACTGATGCCCATCCAAACGTGATATATGAAGATCTAAAAACTATCAAATGGCCACCTAAAGCTTCCGGTCCATTTCACTTAAATGATCACTGAGTGTGGCTGTTATAATTGTTCAGGCTTTCCTTGTGCCAAATACGACTGAGTTTGCCAAATATAATTGTTCAGTTATAATTGTTATAACTGAGTTTGCCAATCTTCAGTTCCCAAATATGAAAGGAAGCAGTAACAGAAGGCAATCGTTGTTAAATGCTTAAAAAATGAGAAACATGTAAATGCACAAATAAACATTCAAATTTTCAAGCATCTTCAAGTTTGCCAATCTTCAGTTCCCAAATATCAAAGGAAGCAGTAACAGAAGGTAATCGTTGTTAAATGCTTAAAAAATGGGAAACATGTAAATGTACAGATAAACATTCAGATTTCTGAGACAATAAATATGCATAATGGTTTCTTGAAACCTGAACTACACACATTGCAACGAAAATGAATGGATGAAAGCACGTTGTTTAGCTAACTTGCTAGTTCGAAAGAGTGAATGAACATTACATGACTGCGTTTTAAGCCGCCGATAATGGTGTGGAAGGAGGCGAAGCCGCCGGCATGGACGTGATGAGGCGTCGAGTGGGCAGCAACTCCGAACCTGGCCTCGGTGGACCTGGCCTCCCCGGATCCATTTTCCCCAAGAGACGGCGCGTAAACGGGGGGACGATCGCTGCGGGGCACCTCGGCGGCGGCGGTGGCTAGACGGGATGCGATGGGATCCGGCTTGGCTTTGGGCCGCCGTCGCTGGGCCTGTCCTCGCAGGGCCGCCGTCTTTGGATACGGCCTCCCGGGGCCGCGCCGTCAAGCTCCTGCAGCCAACCGAGGCTGCACCGGGAAGCGATGGCGATGAGGAGGAGGCAGCCAGCCAGAGCACCAGCATGCGGCGAGGCAGCGGCGGCGGGGGGAGAGGAGTGAGGTGAGCCAGGGAGGCGAAAAGCGGCGCGGGTCGGAGAATGAGCAACCGAGAGGGAGAGGAGGCGGATGAGCGGGCGACGGGTGGAATGAGCGCGCCTCGTGCGGTAGGGATGAGAAGGTGAGGCGGGCGACGTGGCAAAACGACGGCCGCGTGAATCCACCCCCTGGCTGGGATCGTCTGATCTGTGACGCATGGCCCAGATTTAAGGGCGACGTGGAAGGTCAGGCCTGCTGCTATGTTTTAAGGGTGACGTGGCCTTGCTCAGCTTGGAGGACAGGTACGGGGTTTGTAGTATAAGGATACTCTTGTATTGTTTATTCTGGATCCATTGTAGTTCATGGGCATTTGGTGGGTCATTCTGAAATTTCTCGAGTGCAAGAACAGTAGAGAGATGTATTCGAATCCCAATGACCCCTGAGCTCTCCCTTGTTGGGTGGCTCGGTGCGATCAGCTAGCCCTTCCAAACCCTACCCCTCGCTAGCCTCCCTCCCCGCCACTGCCCCTCGCTCTCTCCTCCCTCTCGGTGCGTACTCGTCGTTGACACATGCCACAACGCCATATTCGCTGCTGCGGCCGCTTGATGGTGCGATGCGCGTTGGTCCGTTGAAGCTATCAACAAGGCTCACGTCGTAGTTCTACCCACCGGAGTCGGCAGCGGCGAGGGTGACCTCAACAAGCGTCAGCGGGGGCACCAGGCTGCAACCGTCACAAGTGACATCATTGAAGCTGCAGTTTGCGGTGGCGCAGGTTAACTAGGCCTCGTTTGTTTGAGCTAAAATTTGCTGAAACTTTAATATGAAAAAGTTGTGAACCTTGGAAAGATGTCTTAAAAAGTTCAAAAAGTTATGAAAATTTTTTTTTACGAACTCTAAGAACTATTTAAAATCCCACAAAAATGACTACAAAGTATTACATCATTTGACTTATACAAAATATCAAATTTTCATTTAATTTTAGTAGAAACAAACAAAGCCCTAGTTGGCGGCGAAGTCGGTGGCGCAGCCGGTGAGTTTGTGCTGGGCTCCGATGGCGGTGTGATGGCTAGATCAGGTGGTCAACCATCGGATATGGCGATGGGCAACCAGATCCAGCGGAACGACGCTCGTCTTAATGGCGTGGTGGTGTTGGCGCGTCGTTCGGCTCGGCCGCCAAGGCAGGTGGCCGTTAGTGGTGGTGGGCCTGGTGGCGGCACATGCGTTACCTTGCTCACCTTGCTGGACACAATGTGTCCTCATCGTCACTCTCCAGCTCCACGCTATTGCCTGGTGTGTGACTCGCGCTTCCCTTCCCCTTTGGCTCTAGCGGCGGTGCTTTGTCGGTCTGGTGTTGTCGAAGATGGTGGGGTTGGTACTGGCAGCAGAGGCACTTTTGGTAGATGTGGCTCCCCTTCAGTGTGGCTTCGGCGGGGAGGGTGCGTCGGGTGAAAGCCTTGCTCTTTTGGGCCGATGATGGCAATGCCATTGGCGCCGCCTCCTTGGAGGCATCGTTGTGGCTGCACCTCTGCTTCGGGTGAGAACATTGGTTGCGGGCAAGGTGACGGCGGTGACTTTTCACCGTTCCCTCAATGGAGGCGTCACTACTGCCCGTTTCTGCACACTTTTGTTGGGTTGTCAGTCAAATTGTCTCCGTTTTGGTTGCACGTGCGCTGCTAGGAGTGCTGGCGTGCCTAACGTCTTCTCCCTGGGAAGCTTCTAGTTTTCATCGTTCACAACTGTGATGACCTTGTGCCTCCATTGTTAGCCGCTGGTGACGTCCTTGGTGGTCATTACTGCTTTGTCGAAGCCACTTGTCTCTCTCTCCCGTCTTGTGGAGAGGATGCGGCTCGGATCGTGTACGCCCCTCCTCCCCTCTCCTGTGTGAGGATTGGCTACTCGGTGGAGACGTTCCCCCTCATTGAGGCACGAGGCTACCACCGTAGCATGGTGCGCCATCTCTAAGGTCCTCTGTGAACTGTGGCCGTCGTTGTCGGCTCTTCTTCCAGGCAACATGGTGTTTGCGAGGCGCGTTCGTTCTAGACAAATATCCCGCTTGATGTTGGTGGCCAACATTGGTTCTACTGGCGTTCGACAGGGGCAGGGTGCACGCCAGACGGTAGACGGAGCGCCGGACGTCTTGGTTGTGCTTCGTTTTTCATGTCGGTGATGGCTGATGGTTTGTGATTGTTTTGCGCGTGGTGTGGTTGGTGACCTTGTTACTATCGCTAGGGATGGCAATCAGACCCGTGGTGGCAGGCCCTATGGGTTCTGCATCTGGCTAGGGCGGATTTGGGTTTGATTTTTGCCCCAATGGGTCTGGCGGGGACCCGAATCTTTCTTGGGTTGGGGGCGGGTGGAGTTCACACCCCACGGGTGCCAATGGGGCGCCTAACCAGAACTAAGCAGCCAACCCACAATCTAGGTCCCTGCCCACTATAACCATCGGCCTCTCACAAATAAACTACCGGCCCGAGACTTTAGTCCTCTGCCCACTGATTCTATCCCGATCTCCCATTCCCCTCTCCTCAAGTCAAAGATGGTGGCAACGATAACCAACATGCCCAGAGCCTCTCGCGTTCGCGTATCGTTGGTCGCCTCACATGGCCCCATCGCCGGTCGCCTTCTGCGCCAGCCCATCAGTGACCATCTAGCGCAGCCCCGTCATCGGTTGCCTCTGGGTCTACTCGTCGCTTGTTGCTTTGCACGATGCGGCCCCGTTGCCGGTCGCCTCACGCAGTCCCATGCCAACCCGTCGCCAATCGCCTCGCTGCTCACCGGCAACATCACTAGCATTCTCAGCACGGCTCCATCGCGAGCGCCCACGACTTGTATTCGTCTTCTACTCTTCCTCTAGAATCCAGATATGTCAAAGGTGTGCTATTCCTCTCTTGTGGATGACTGGATGTGGATGTGCGATGTTAGGTGACCTAGCTGACTAGCTCACTTGTAGAAATCGAGGGGTCACCCGTCAGGTTTCAAGCACTCGACTGGTTTGGATTCGGGGTTGTTTTTTGACCCACTAATTTCGGTTTCAAGTTTGGGTCTTGTTTTTTGGGTTTCAGGTCGGGTCAGCTGCGCCCCGCTCCTTTGCCATTCCTAGTGGTTGCCGTCTGCCTTGCCTAGCTCCCTAAGCTAAGCTTTGCGGCTTTTGGAGTTATGTCTTGGTCATCGTGGTTAGCTAGGCGTACGTTTCGTTGCGGCCTTCCGGTTCTGTTCTTATTCTTTGTTGTTGCCAGCCTTTGGCGAGTTGGTCGGCTTAGGCTAAGGTGACATGTGGTGGCATGCGTGGTGGCAACGTTCACGTTGCGGTGGGCCTTGATGCCTTGCGTTTTGCCGTTGTAATGCTTCTCTTCTTTAATGGAATGACAGAGCTTTTGCCCCTCTTTGAGGTTGATAAAAAAAATCTCGACTACTGTGTTTCGTATATCTGAAAAAGCATAAAAGGAAGACTTGTAGGTAAATCACTTTATTTAGTCATCAATCTAAGGAATCTTGCCACGTGTCAAACCACAGAATCTTGCTTATATAGTGATTGTATCATATATTAGGGGTTAAATTTTAAATGTTTTAAAAATACCCGATTGTAGGATATTCTCTGATCATGCTGTATTAATTTAGGCTATGCGCAAGGAATTTTCTCTAGCAAGAAATTTGTCAATTGCTCAATCTCAATTATTGCGTGCACATGATGAGATCAAGATGTCTATCTCAAGGCTGCAGCTCAAAGAGAACAATGATGAGCCCAGCGCTGTCAATATTGTAGCCATGGAAGAGCTCATACCATACAACATCCAGTTTACAAATGAAAAGCACTCATCACTTTTATCGTTAAATCGTATAAGAGGTCATCTCCGATACTTGAAGGTGAGCTGTTGACTTCACATTCTATTCAACTTATTTATTCTGAAAGACTGAGAACTATATAATTTCTACCTTGATTATTGTCATCTTTCACTTGGATAAATATTACTACCTCCGTCCCATAATAAGTGTGCTTTAAGGTTGTTTTGGAAAAACTGAGGAGGGGTGTTTATAGTAGGGAATCTAGAGTACTTTATAGTGTGGGAGGGGAATATAGGGGTATTTTATAGTGGTGGGAGAGTAATCTAGGGGTATTTATAGTGGTGGAAGAGGAATCTAGAGCTAGAAGATCACTTATTATGGAACAAGTTATAAGGCCTAGAAGGACACTTATTTTGGGACGGAGGGAGTATCTTACTGCCTAATTTGTTAAAATATCTTGTGGCTTTTCTCAGCGTGATTTATGTGTTGATTTACTCGTAGGTTTCTGTAATCCTTCTTAGTGAGTTCTTTTACAAATTTTATGTTTTTTCTCAGCATGATTTCCTTGTAAATTTACTTGCATGTTTCCATAATTCTTTTCAGTGATTTCTTTTAGAAAACTGATTGCGTTGCCATGTTCTTTCAGGGATTGGTGCAATGTAACAAAAAAACACTGATTAGTCATGATGAACCACTGCCCAAGTCAGGCAACGCTGTTTCTATAGCATCTTCCTTCCCTGCCATAACGCAATCTGTTTCTGATATTAGCAACGAACTGTGCCCAGTTTGCCAGGACAAAAATTTTGATAACAAAATGGTTTTCCTGTGTGGCCATTTCATGTGCTGCAAGTGTGAGTACCCCAAGCTCTGTATTCGAATTTACTTATAAGTGATGCTGTATGTGATCTTGTTTAAGTTTACTCCACTGAATAAAACTAGTGAAGCAGTTATATATACTATAAAACGAGGGCCATGGAATTGGCTTTTGTTATTATTTCCATTTTGCAAACTCGTGTGCGATGCTGAGTATTCATGACTACTGTATGTTCATATGATTTGATAGTTAGTGAGCTCTTCGATCTTCACTGATTTTTTCTGCTCGCTGCTCTCAGGTTGTATTGCGATGACAGAACAAGCAGCACACCAAAAATGGATAATGTGCCCCACATGCCGTCAACGTACAGATCTTGGTAGTGTCGCTTTAGTAGCAGATAAACAGAGTGAAAGTGTTGATGAACAAGCAGAGGATTTGGCAGAAAGAGCCATTTCAATCCAAGGCTCATATGGAACAAAGGTTTCATTAATCTCTTTATTTCTGACCTTTCTATCTGTTCTGTTTCAAATATCTTATTGCTGGTTATTGAACTGTATTTGCTACTGCATTTGGGAAGTTGAAATTTTGATTTAACATGGCAGTCAGCAGTTACTGTTTCATATAACATGGCAGTCAGCAGTTACTGTTTCGTGCATCATGTAGTAAGCTTTGGCGTTAGCTAAACTTCCATGTCAAACTACGAACCTTGACATCTTGACATTTGGCCAAATATGCGGGTAGTTGTGCAATATATGCATATCAGCATAAGCATATGAAAAGATGGACAAATCTGTATACTGTCAGAATTTTTTCAAATTTTTCCAATGCACTTCCATTTTTGTGCTTAGATGGTTTGTCTGTTGCAAATTTGAGGCACATGGAGGAAAATGAATTATGAGCAGAGAACAATCATATGCCATGCACATCTCTAAATCGTAAGTAGTACCTAAGAGCGTGTTTGGTTGGAGGGGATTAGAGGGCATCAATGGGAATTGAGAAAGGTGGGTTGTAAAATCTCGACTGGTTGGTGGGAATTGGAGTACGCAATGGGAGTTCACAACTTAGTCTTAAACAGGAGGAGTTCACTTCCTTGTCTTACCACAGGGAATTCAAGTCTCACTTAATTCCTTATCTTCCCATTCTCCACTCCTGCCAAACAGGCCATAAAGGTATTTTACATACCAGTGTACAATTGATATGCTCTCAAGTATGCACCCATTTTTTCACTGTATAAACACATTAGTACATATTATATTATGGTCCATGGATCATCTGTGATCACTGACAAACTTTACAACTTCACGTAACTTTATATTGTGTTATACCTCTCAAGGCTTATGCTACTTATTTAACTGTAGTTTGCTACACTACATCCAAAAGGTAGAAGTTGTGGTAAACTTTCTTTACAGTTCTCATTAGCTGAAACTACTTTCTGAAAATCTGAACTTCAAGAGCTTCTAGAAGTGGTTTGAAGCCAGCCCACATGGTTTTTAGTGTTTCGGAGAGCTTTCATTAGCGGCTTTGAGATTCTGAAGAAGGGATCAATAAGCCGAAGCACTTGGCTTTTGCAAACAACTTTACAGTTGTTAAGCTGAAAAGAACAACATGCAGCAGTTACTGTTTCGTGAGCAGAATTAACATTTTGCATTAGCCAAGTGCCATATCAAACCACGTTACTTGATAGTATATTGTCTAGTGTTTGTTCAAAATTGATTACTCCGGTGCACTTCAATTTTATGCTCAGATGTATGTCTGTTTCAAAGTAGTTCAATGAACTATGAGCAGAGGAAAATTATATGCCATGTACATGACTTATGCTACAAACTCAGGCTTGTTTAGTTAGTAATCCCCATGTTCAAGTTTGGTGCAAAAACTCATGAACACCTATCTTGTTCTAATTAAGATTGAAGCTGTGACAAGAAGGATTTTGAGGATCATTTCAACTGATGGAGCCGCCAAAATACTTGTTTTTTCAAGTTGGAATGATGTTCTCGATGTATTAGAGCACTCCCTTACTGCAAACAATATCACTTTTGCTCGGATGAAAGGAGGAAGGTGAGGTACTTTTAACAGAGGATGATTAGTTATTAATTTTATTATGCAGAGCTCAATAATGCTATTTGTATTCTTGTGCACACACCTTTGCCAGCAGATTGTACAAGGCACATATGAAATTAAATTTCTTATATTATCTTGAATGTTTCCATTTTCCTGCTGTTTCTGGTCCTCCTGCTAGATTTTTATAGGGTGAAGTCCTTTTCTATATGCTTCACTTTTGTGGACAATGCAGTGGCTTATTAAAACTCATTTTTCATCTATAGAAAATCACAAGCAGCACTCTCACAATTCAAAGGTCTGGCAAGCAATATGAATGGAGAGAGAGTGAAGAAAACGCTTTCCAAAATGCAGCCTGTTCAAGTACTGCTAATGCTTATCCAGCATGGTGCAAATGGTCTGAATCTACTAGAAGCACAACATGTAATTCTAGTGGAGCAATTAATAAACCCTGCAGCTGAGGCACAGGCTATCAGCAGAATTCATAGAGTCGGACAAGACAAGAAAACATTTATCCACCGCTTTATAGTAAGCCTTACATCTGCTCCTTTTTCATTTGAACTGTCTTGGAAAGCTCTTTAAGTGTTATTTGGTTTTCAGGTGAAGAGAACAATAGAAGAGAGCATCTACAAATTAAACAGGGGCAGAACTGTTTGCTCCACGATTAATAATAAATCAAAAGGCATCAAAGATGAACTTGTTTTGACATTAAATGATGTCGAGTCACTATTTCCTGTTCCAGCACCCAATCAACCTATAGAACAAGAGAATATGAATCACTGCGGGAGTTTAAGGAGTTTGCCTCCATCTGTTGCAGCTGGGTTGGCTGCTGAAAGGAGGCAAATAATGGAGCAACATGGGAACCAGCAAATAACCTCAAACTATTGATAGTGCGGATTTTTTTTACTTCATTGGATTATTTATTTGATCTCACAGTTCGAAGTAATATTCAGATTACAGAAGAAACCAGCAAGAAATGTAGATGGTTTTTTTTCTCTGAAAGATCCCGCAACAGGAGAATCTGACTTCTCTTCTCTGATAGAATGGTGTAGGGCACCCAACAGAGTAGTGTAGTTTAGGGACAAGTGAAACATATGTTGTTTAGTGTGACATCATGTGTATGTAACCCAGTTCCTTTTTTGAGTTAGGTTGCGTAGGGTGGCATCATGTGTATGTAACCTGTCTCATTTCCCTTTTTGGGTTTTGATCCGATAATTATACCATGTCGACATATGTCAGATATCAGATGTACATATTTGTGAAAATAGTTGTATTTAGCGAAAGGCCAATTTGGATAAACTGTGCCCAATACACTGTTAGATCCCAAATGTAATCGATATTAACATAAGCAGATGTGCTATGTTTTTGTCACCTAGGTACCGCCCACACGATGAATCTACCACCGTGTATTAGCCCATTTAGTGTGCTTTTCGTGAAGAATGTAATTATGCGTATAATAGAATTCGAACTGATCACCTCTTCATTCTAACTCATTTTAGCTAATCATCTCACGTGTAACACTATTTCTGACATGCGTAGGATATGCATATTATTTAGGCCCAGTTCTTTTCAGCTTAACAGCTTAACGACTTATCTACGTTTTGAAAACATATATGATTTGAGTTTTTTGAGTTCTTTTTTCACTGTTTTGAAGGTGGGTTCTAATGCTTCAAAAAGCAAGTCAAATGAAATGTATCCGAATCTTGAGACTATCTCGAGAAGCTCTCGAAGTTTAGTCATTTCAGTCGTTCAGCCGTTCAGATCAGCTCAAAAGAACAGGGCCTTAAGCTTTGTTTTATAATTCTTTAGACAACTTTTTAACATCTAAATGACATCAAATTGAAAATCATTCAACTAAAAGTTTTAGGTCTTCTTGCGAGCTACAATTTTTGTGTATATATTATTTCAATCCGACTTTGTTTGAATAGATTATAAGTTGTTTAACATTGTAAAAATATTTGAGCATCTAAAGTGCTTAAAATTGAAAAGATGTTGACTATCTTTTTCAAGAGATACAATTTACGGATAAATTTTGTTTCCATTCGAACTCATATAAATAAATTTTGAAATTTTTAAGATGGAGAAATTTATAAAAATATATCGCTGGCAACAAAAAAAAGAAGTATAATATTTTTAGTATCACTAGCGGTTTTTTATAAAACTGACAGTATCACTAGCGGTTTTTTATAAAACTGACAGTGACAGGTTAGTCTATCATTAGCGGGTTGTTTATGGACTTGCCAATAAAAGTATCATTTAGAGTTGGCGGTTGTGGTTTTTGGACGTGATAGACATAAGGTGGGGTGGGCCTCATCATTGACGATTTTTTACTCATCCGTACTAGTGATGAGAAGGCATGGATGATCATTTTTTTTGTAGTAGTGGTTCATGGTCTTTGGGATCCCCTTTTTGGTTGCTTATCAAAGATGCAAAGCTTTATCAAAGATGAAATAGTTTGTTTTACCTATTAACGGTGTTTTTTTTTTCGTGCTTTAGGTTTAGGGTGTAGCTCTGCAAACTGAAGATCATGATCCTGTGAGGCTGACTGCTGACTGCTGGCTCCTGTCTCAACTCTCAATTTGCATCGAGCATTCGGCTAGCTTTGCAAGTCGACAGGGCAAATGCGCAACCTTGTCTTGTCTTGTTTCTTCGTTTGCCACTATTCCTATGAAGTTCCTTTAGAGGGAGATTTCATTTGTATTGTTTCTTCATTTGCCATTTTTCCTATGAAATTTTTTAGAGAGATTTTTTTTCCTATGAAGTTGGGAGTCCATGAATCCACGAATTCGGAGGAAATGGTCGCGTTTCACTGACACGCAAAAAGAAATAATACTAGTTAATTGGCCGGGCTACTGTCTCGGATTAAATTAGGGTTCTCTATGTTTCCATCATGCAACTGTAAATGCAAAGACCAGTCATCGTAGATGAATACGTTTTCAGAAAAGTATTCATCTGCGAGTGGTACTGTCTTTTCGGATGCTCTCCCATTGAACATTTCGCAGGTGTGTACATTACACTGCGTCTGCGCATGACCGATGGAGAAATACTAATTGGTTTTAGAGGGAGAAGATTATTAGTTCGTACATATTGCATGTCCAAAGCGTCCTGAACCAGATGAGATGCATGACCTGTGAGAGAAGTGACATATATTGTACATGCATGTAGATCCTATATCTGCCCTTGTCCCCTTCGGAATATTTGCATTCCACGACAAGTGAAGTGAAAATTGAAAGGGCCAACATGGCACTTAGAAAACACACGACAACTATGCACCAACTAATCGATCATAGTAGTAGTGCTAACGTCATCACTGTGCAATTAGTAGCGAGAAATTCTCGAAATAAGGTAGGCACTTTCTGTTTCACTGGCAATATAACTCATACACGTACGTTACATCCATCTGATGAAAAACCAGTACATTATCGGAGATGGTTGCAGGACCCCCTTTTGGACCTCGCCTTGGCTGCAGGGTTCGGCGCCCAGCGAGGTTGCACCAAACTGCTATAGGCTTGCGAGAAGAGATCGAATTTCGGTACAGGAGGCGCTCATTGATGGTCGGTGGATGATGCCCTTAAAGAGAATCTCTACTGCGGACTAGTTCTTTGGTTCGTCGCAGGAGCATGAATTTGCCCGCATTTGGAAAGCAAAGGTACAGCGTAAGTATCGTTTCTTTTTCTGGGTGTTGATCCGTCAGAGGTTGCACACCGCAGACCGTCTTTCTGCTAGAGGGTGGCCGTGCAACGTTATTTGTGCTCTTTGTGGCGTTCGCGGGGAGAATCATAACCATCTGTTTTGGGAGTGTACCTTTGTCAGACAGATTTGGCATGCGATGTCTCCTTTTCTTTCGTCTTCAAAGGTGGACAGTCCCTCAGTTATTTCCGTAGGTTGCTGGTGGGATCATCTCACGGGGAGCAGGGTCGTCAGGTGCATTGAAGATGGTATCATCATTACCATCTGTTGGAATATCTAGAAAGAGCGGAACGCACGCATTTTTTGGCAGGAGGATTGTTGGCCCGATGATGTTGTCGCTAAGATTAAGAGTGATATAGCGGTAGCCTAGTCGGCTCTTAGGCACGAGTAGTCGTGTGTTGCGTTTGGGGGGCTGTTGCCTCGTGTAATTCGCTTTACTCTGTACTTCCTTCTCCTTTTGAATCAATTGGGCACCTCGCCTATCTTCTTCAAAAAAAACCAGTACATATTAATTGGACCACTAACCTTACATTAATCGGACCAATAACTCACATAGATAAATAGTTCGTTTAAGCAAAAACAAATTGTGAAAAAACCACTCCTATTATCCTATATAGTTAGTTGGGCTTTGGGCACCATACAATATTATATAATGTGGTACAGTATGAAGTTTTTTCTTATTAGCCAGAAACAAAATTCCATAGTCTAAAAAATGAAGTTCTTCGCTATATATAATTGGGGTCATTACCATTTTTGCATTTGATATATGACAAACATATTTATCTTGCTCCTTTTGTTTTCCTGAGAAGAGACAAATCAAATCTCGAGCAAACGTGTTAAGAGGATCCACATCTGCTCCTACATCCTCATACTCCATTTCATTATTGCCTACTCAATCTATCTTTCCCTCTAAATTTTATTCATATTGTATTGAAGAACTACACCGTAAAAAGTTTCTTCTTGTATCAGCCACTCAATTCAAAACTACAGTGTTCTTTTAATCTTTTTTATTTTGTTTTAACCCAAGATCAAGGCTGGCCTGGCCCGTCACCTGTGGCATCGATCTGGCATGAGCCCATCAGTAGTAGCAATACTACCACTAGTGTTGAGGCCAGAAGCCCATGCATGAGCTCACCCGGCCGCGTCACTGCCATGACGCCCGCATGCGCAGCGACACACATCGAGATCGAGGCGGGGCCCTCGTCTCCGTCTTCCACGCCACTTCCTTCCTCCGTTTCCTCCCGGTTTCCCAACCCCCTCACCCCACCCCCACCCCCCACCCCACCCCCCCGCACCAATAAAACCGCAGCTCCCAAGAACCCTACCTAACTACCTGCCACACTCTACCTAGCTACGGCCGAGCTGCGCGCAGAATCGGCAATCTTGCCCTACTTCTTCCAGCTAGACCTTCGATCGAGCAGCTAAGACTAGCTAGGAGCAGCCTGCGCCAGCTGGGGCATGGCGGCTTCTGGAAGTTCCGGCGGCGGCGCACGCTCGCCGGCCGCCGCCGCCAGCAGGGAGCTCGTCGACAACCTCCTCGACGTCCGCGACCGCGCGGCGAGGCTGCAGACCATCCTGCAGGCGTCGCCCACGCTGCCGAGCCCTTCCGGGGACGCCGGGGAGCTGGTGTACGGGATGATGACCAACCTGTCGAACGCGCTCTCGGCGCTGGACACCGGCGGCGACGTCGGGCGGCGGGGGCTGGGCGGCGGGAGGAGGAAGAAAGGCGGCGCTGCGGCGGCCGGAGGGCCGCACCGCCGGACCAGTTCCTGCAGGAGAAGGTGAACAAACTCAAGTCTAGTTAAAACCGGCCTTAACTATAATTATATATAATCAACCGTGCAACTAGCTCATCACATGTACTAATTAATCAATAATATCATAAGTGATATAGCCATACCTTTCACATATGTGCCTAGCTAGCTCCTTTTGCCAATTTGGAGCATAGCCCAGTGTGGCCGGTAATCGTGGGACATGACTATATAGCTGCCAATGATCAGGGGGGAACAACTTTTACTATTGCTAGTGGCTTTGTTATGACTAGCTAGATCAATCTTTCTTGTTAAATCGAAAAGAGATCAAAAGGTTCTAGCTAATAATTGAACAACTAATAATTATATGTGGGCCGTATGGCACGTGTATCGTGTATGCATGTATTGTGAGTTGCTATGCATGCTAATCATGATTAATCTGGGTATGAATTATTGGTTCCTTCTGTCTGCTAGTATACTACCCGGCAGATCAATTGATCTGAAAAAACACACATGGCAGATCGAAGAGCCCTTTCGTCAGGACGGTGACCGCCAAGGTGTTGGAGGACGGCAAGTCATGGCGAAAATACGGGCAGAAACATATTCAGAACTCCCCGAACCCGAGGTGTGTATATAATTATCATTCATAAGTAGTACCAGTAATCAAGCACTCGCTTTTCACTTTCATGTCAACTTAATTGAGAGAACCATGCATGCACCACTCTCTAAATTAAATTAAACCCTTCTTGCCACATGTATCATTCATTGAACCCAAGGGGGAGAGAGGTTATTAGTGTTCCTTAATCAAAAATAAATTAAAGGTACTCCGCACACAGTTGGCAACTTGTTAGCTAGGAGTAGATAGTTAATTAAGTGCTTCCGACCACAGCTGAGATTCTTTAATTAGCTTCCTGCTTCCCTCATGTTCGCTGCTTACTAATTCTTAGATAAGTGCATGCATGCATGTGGTGCTTCTATATATACTGGTTGCTCTTAGTTCTCAAAACAAAACCGATAGAGATGGCATGCTAGTTTCTGCATGACTTGAGCTATCTTAGAACACCATGCATACTGACAGTATAATATGCAGGCAAGTATGTTGTGATTGTATATATTGAGCTGCATACGACGTCCATGATGTACGTAGATGCCAAAGCAATTTCCATCATTGATTATGTGTGTATCCAGGAGCTACTTCCGGTGCACACATAGGCCAGACCAAGGCTGCATGGCGACGAGGCAGGTCCAGCTGTCCGGCGACAACCCGCCGGAGTTCGTCATCAGCTACTACGGCGAGCACACCTGCAGGGACCCCTCCACCATCCCGCTCATCATCGAGGCCGCTCCCATGGAGGACGGTGCAAACCTCATCAACTTCGGATCCGCCCCGGCAAGCACCAGCACCGCCACCCATCCTCTGATGATCCGGCCGGCCATTGATCCGGCGGCGCCGCTCTCAGGCAGCCTCGCCAGCGAGGAGGCGCTCAGTAGCAGCTCACGGGCGGGGAAGCTCGCCGGCGTAGTGCGCTCCGCTGGGAGGACGACTGCGCCGACGACCGTGGGGTCGGCGCCCGCAGAGTTCTGGCTCGCCGACATGGCCGGCGGCGGCGGCACGGGCAGCTTCCCTTCTTCGCCCAGCAGCCTAGGGTTCATGACGGGCTCCTTCGGATCCTTTGGGAATGCCGGCGATCTTGACGACATCGACATGTTTGGCTTCGATCCGTAGAGAGAAGAAGGCAGCTGGAGATTGGTGACGACGACGACACTTGTTTGGCTTCGCGAAGGCTGAAGGCAGCTGCTTAATTGGTAGTGGTAGATGCATGCATGCTCGCCATGCTAACGTGTGTATAGCCAATAAAAACCGATTGCAATTGGCATGGCATATATACATGCATGCTAGCTGTTCTTAAATATGATAGTAATACATATACGAGCCATATATATGTAGTAATTATCTAGCCAATGACTTTAAAGAATGTATTAGCTAATGTACAGTTGATTGTATATGTGTGTATAGCTGGTAATTGACGCTACTGCGGAATAGCACTTCACTTTAGTTCCAAACTGGTTTCATTACCACTTTTGGAAACTGTTCTTCACATCTCGATCGGAGTGATAGCTTGGCCTCTTAGGCGGATCCGGCTTCTTGGCTGCAGATGACCTTTTGTGTTAGGTATTGCGTCGAATATGTGTACGAGTAGGTTATTTGGACTCTGTGTTGTAATAGGCAGGGTTGGTTAGTGTTAAAGTCGGACTCTATCCAGGCCTCCACTATGTAAAGGGAGGCAGTTCTGATGTAACCAAGCGAACGACTTTATAATAGTAGCATAGGTAAAAGGAGGTCAGCGGCCAGCATGTGGTCGTGACCTGGTTAGCAGGTATGCTGCGGTATTATTGATTGGGGAGGAGCGCCCATAATCAGAGCCCTGCAGATGTAGACAAAAGCTGAACTGCGTTAACAAACATCGTGTCTCCTGGTATCGTTCGTGATCTTGCATCGGCGTAAATTCCTAACAAGTGGTATCAGAGCTTGGTTGGCGAGGTTGGCCATGTGAAAGATCTAGGAGGAGATACGAGGTTTATGCATACACGGGCGCCGTATAAAATGCCTTATCGGCGCAAGGTGGAGCATGGCGGCGATCAATGATTCGATCGGTGGTGTCGGACACTTCGGACATGAGGGTTGAACCGTTCGATGGGTTACCGTTGGCGGGGATCTACCAAGGCCATGTGATCGGAGGCCGACAAAGTAGCTGGTGAGGTCGGCAGGCGAAGGCGACGACCTCGGCGTTCACGATCAGACCGATAAGCGCGGATGGATGCCGGATAGATTGGATCGGCGGGAGCAGTGATGCGACCGGATGTTGCACAGGAGGCGTTATATCACGTCACTGAGGGCAAAGCCGTGATGTGGATACAGATAGCCAGGGTGCGGCATGTTTTGCTGTGCAGGGACGACGTGGTGCACGGTGGCGAGCTGGGAAGTCTGTTCGAGGACTCAAAAATTGGATCTAGAGGTGCATATTCAAGGGGAGTCAAACAAATATCCAAAAAAGAAAGCAACCAGAGTTCGGGTGCAAGGTTTGCGCAAGATGCTAGAACGATTTCAAGATGGAGAGACCATATTCTCCAAGGTGGAGTTTGTTAGGTATTGTGTCGAATATGTGTACGAGTAGATTACTTGGACTATGTGTTGTAATAGGCAGAATTGGTTAGTGTTAGAGTCGGAATCTATCCATGCCTCCACTATATAAAGGGAGGTAGCCCTGGTGTAACCAAGCGAACGACTTCATAATAGTAGCATAGGCAAAAGGAGGTCAGCGGCCGGCATGTGGTTGTGACCAAGGGACGCATGCTCGCCGGTGTAGTAGTGCGCTCCGCTGGGAGGCCGACTGCGCCGACGACCGTAGGGTCGGCGCCTGCAGAGTTCTGGCTCGCCGACATGGCCAGCGGCGGCGGCACGGACAGCTTCCCTTCTTCGCCCAGCAGCCTAGGGTTCATGACGGGCTCCTTCGGATCCTTTGGAAATGCCGGCGATCATGACGACATCGACATGTTTGGCTTCGATCCGTAGAGAGAAGGAGGCAGCTGGCGATTGGTGACGACGACACTTGTTTGGCTTCGCGAAGGCTGAAGGCAGCTGCTTAATTGGTAGTGGTAGATGCATGCATGCTTGCCATGCAAAGTTGCAAACGTGTATATAGCCAATAAAAATCGATTGCAATTGGCATGCATGGCATATATATATGCATGCTAGCTGTTCTTATATATGATAGTAATACATATACGAGCCATATATATGTAGTAATTATTTAGCTTGTACAATTGATGCATATGTGTGTATAGCTGGTAATTGACGCTACTGCGGAATAGCACTTCACTTTAGTTCCAAACTGGTTTCATTACCACTTTTGGAACCTGTTCTTCACATCTCGATCGGAGTGATAGCTTGGGCTCTTAGGCGGATCCGGCTTCTTGGCTGCGGATCACTTTTTGGATGGAGCCAACTTCATGGATTATCTGGGCATCTTTTTTGTGGTCTCAACTTCTTTGGTGAAGCCGACTTCTACGGCCAGGAGTGGAGTAAGGTTTCTTCTATCCATCAACTTTTTCTATGGAGGTGATGGTGGAGTTGGACATTGCCATCTTAGGCCCTGTTTGTTTGATCTGCAGTTTTTTTTTCTTCTAAAAACTGCTTCTGGGAAAATCCACCCAAAACTTACTTCTCAGATCACAATACAATTTAGGCTTGTGTGTGTGGTGGGGTGGGGGGAGGTTGGCTTCTTGGAAGGGGTTCCAAAAGCTGGTTGCTTGTTTGGACTTCTGGCTTCTAAGGCTAGAAGCTCAAACAAACAGGGCCTTAAAGGATCTGAGTACGAGAGGTCTCTCGACAGAGTGGACACCACCTCGTTATTTTGAAATACTATGTAGTCCTTGCGTCACAAAATTGTCGGGAATAAAATTACGGTCCATTGCCATAGCCCACTCCCTGACAGCCCAATCGAATAGCCTGCTAGGGCCTGCTCCCTAGAGGGCTCTATCAGACCCATGTGCATCCTGTCGAACAGCCTCTTGGTTGGCACGGTGCGTGGCGGCCTAGGCTTCATGTTCAAGTCCGATTCGAACAGAGTTATACACGGCTATGCGAAGACCCGGACGCAGGTTTCCCGTATTGGAGCCTGCTATGTAACCACCCTCCATTGTGGCTGCCCATCCTCATTCGCGTCACCAGCCCTCGTCGCCCAGCCTAGCCCGAAGTTTACGTCGACTAAGGAAATAAGAGTCGGCATTATCAGGCCCCTATGCGCTAGTATTTACTTCGGCCAAACTGACTTAAATAGCGGAAAACATATTTATGTCGACCACGTCTGACGTAAACAAAGAATCTAAGGCGATGAACCAGGCCGATAACCTGTATTTACGTCAGTCTCAAAGTCGACATAAATAAGCTTTGTTTACGTCGGCCGCTACATATTTACGTCGCTGGGGCTACGTCGGCAATTAGGCTATTTAAATCGGCTTCTAGCCGACAAAAAAAAAAATCAGATTCCTATAGTGCGAGCTGACTAGCTAGCTCGTTTCCATTATCTAAAAAAAAGTAGCTCGATTTCTAAACAAGATCAGGGCACTTAATGGATTGTCATTTGGAATTTGGAGTACAAATGCAAAATTTAGAATAAATAAGTTAATTAAGTGGAATACTTGATGCACCGTGGGACTCCTCACTCAGCTATGAAGCGAGTAGTAAACTATTCCAATCCAACATTTGGACTCGAAGGCTCGAATTAGTTAGATGTACAAGTCCGCATTGACATAGGTGAAAATCTTTGAATTGCTAAAACCCGTAACTAGCTAGCTAGTTCAAACATGTTGATGGTATGCTCATACTGTCAGACACTCCATGTTGAAGGTATGCTTAAACATGGGAAGCAGAGGGAGACGGACAACAAGCAATATCATCCTCTCATATCTTCATCCGACGGGACACATATTTTAGATCAGACCGACTCTGTTTAATATTGGGTTACTCAGAATGAATTGGGTATAAGAGCGATTAATCAGTCAAACAAAGGATTAATCTTGAAGTTAGGTGAGGAATTAATTTTCACTAATTAATCTTGAAGCGATATATATGAATGGTGTTGGGTTTGTGCATGGAGACAACTTATGGTTGCGGGAAATCCCTTCTCTAATTAAATTTTTTTAAGTAAAGGGTAGGAGAGCTGTCATCTATTGATCAAAAGAGAAGAACTTTACAATTTGTGTTTGTGTGTGTGTGTGTGGGGGGGGGTAAAGCCCTCCCCAGAGGCGCTAAGAATTAAGAGATTACAAAATGCTCTCTTGCGGTTGCCCATAGCCGCAAGTCATCTAGAAGTTGTCGAAGGACAACATCCGGAGGTCGTTAGGATGAGCAAAAAACACGGTTGTTGCGCTCTAGTCAGAGATGCCAAATGGTGCCGTTGGCAATGGAAAGGAATGCTTTTGGGTTGGCACCCTGTCGATATCAATTTCCCACCAAAGCGATAGCTCAGATTTCCATTGCCAGCGTGACGGGTACAGCGAGGAAAGTCGAAGTGAAGCGGCAAGGCGTGTCTAGATGAAGGAGCTGAAGTTGCATTCCTGTATGAGGTGCGTTGGAGCTTCTAGGTTCCTCAGGCAGAGAGAGCAGAAGTAAGTGTAAAGCAGTAGCCTTCAATTCGCAAGAGTGCATCGGTTGTCCATATCCTCCTTGCCAGAAGCAAACAAACAAAAAATTTGCACTTGGATGGCAGTTTTAGGCAATTTTCTTGGCCAGATCGCGCAGCGGTCAATGAACTGCATGTTGTAGGCAGTTTCACGAAGAAGTGACCGTCTACGGAGAAACGACGGGTGATCAAGTCAACTTTGAGTGGCGTCAAAGGGATCCATATTGCGCATCAGGTTAGTTAGCCAGTTGTTGTTCTCAAGCGCTTCCTTGACGCTTCGCCCTTTTCTGGTGGATGCCAGGAAGAGTCACGACGCTAGTTCCTTGGGCGATGAACCAGCAAGCCAACTATCCTCCCATAAGGATAGTGAGGCCCCATTCTGAAGCGTAATTGAGCATCCAGTGTGAAGGAGAGCCGCATCAACCTCTGTGGGAGGGTTCAACGAGCCCACCCAAGGCCACGAGGGCGATGTCTTGTTGTGCCATAGCCAGCGTAGCCGAAGGGCCCGGCTGAAGCGGGATAAGTCCAATACCCCAAGGCTGCGGATCCGCTCCAATTAAAGCCATGCATTTCTTATCTGGTCAATTTTCTTGATAACCGATTTGAGCAGGGTAAACCTCCCTCCCTTAGACATGAGAGGACCCCTCTCCAACCTGCTAACCGATTTTTTATTTTGTCGGTAAGGGCCTGGAAGTGAACGTGTCGTAGTCTTCTGATGGAAAGTGGGATGCCTAGATATTTTATGGGGAAGGACGCCCTTTTGGCTGGGAAGTCATGCTGGATGGTGTTGAGGTCCATACTGTTGCATCTGATGGACTTAGAAATGTTTGTTCGAAGCCCGGAGGTGTTGTCGAACTCCTAAAGGATGCACGCCAAGGTGGAGACATCAGTTTGGGATGGCTTTATGAAGATGGCGGCATCGTTAGCGAAGAGGACGACTCGACAGTTATCTTGGAGATCGCGGATTGGTGAGAGGGCACCCTCATCAGTGCCCCGTTGGAGAAGGGCCACCAGCGGCTCAAAATGGCGAGGTTGAAAAAGAGGGACGAGAGCGAGTCCCTTGTCGCAGGCCTTGGTATGGTGGATGATGTCAGCGAAGTGAATGCGAGGGTCAGCAAAATCCAGTCTCGCTATCGGGGGGCCAAAGCCGTGCGCTCGGAGGTTGTCGAGAAGGTAGGCCTAGGAGACTAAGTCAAAGGTTGTTTCGAGGTCCAGTTTAAGGGTTGGCGTGCCGGAGCGTGAAGAGTTTTGGCACAACCCTGCACCAGGAGGAAGTTATCTTGGATGTGTCTTTTTTGATGAACACGCTTTGATAGGGTGAGTTGAGCGCATCCATGAAGGGGGCTAGCCTCGAAGAGAGGATTTTGGTGAAGAGTTGCCCCCCAAACTATGTATAAGACTAATGGGGCGGTAGTCTGAGGGATGTGTTGGACCGTTTTTTTTTTTGCAGAAGAACGACGTGGGCACTGTTTAGGGATTGGAAGCCGGCCAGGGGCATCAAGGCTAAAGAGGCATTGCAACGCCCCAAGTAGGTCGAAAGATCGATATGTGGTCCTAGCAAGCCTTGTAGAATCCCCATGTAAAGCCATCCGAGCTAGGGTCCTTCTTGTTTGGTAGGGAAAAGATCAGCTGCTTGAGCTCGTCGAGCAAGAGGGGTTTCTTAAGGGACGAGAGATCCAAAGTAGGCAGGCCCACGAAGTTCCAGTTGAGGGATCTGCTCGTTGGACTCAAATTTTGGGTTGCGTCTTCCCCGAAAATGGAGCTGTTAAGTGAGAATGTAGGACGTTGGACTTGTCCACGAATTCAGTGTGTTCCTAAGGGTTTTGCAAGGAGTGAATGTGATTTGTCCGGCATCGGCTGTTGGCCCTAAGGTGAAAGTAATGTGTCTTGCCGTCTCCTAACTTGAGCCAACAAAGTCGGAATCGTTGCTTTCACATTATTTTATCGATAACACTCAGCCCAAGGATACGTTTTTTTAGCGAGCGGCGTAGTTCGAGCTCACCTTGAGATAATGTAGTTGGATTTGCATATACTGAAAGAAGCCTATCATTTTCAATTATATTAGTACCCTTTAGGCTTTACACGTGTTATTGTGTGATCAAATCTTCTCATGGAATCGCACCATGCCAATGGCAAAATCTCGGCAAGATTCAGAATGCATACTTTAGCTAACTGCTTGATGTATTAGTTAATTGTGCATGGTTTGCCAATACGTATCAACCCGGTTTGAGGCAACTTTGCAAGCCTTTTAATCAATATATTAAAACGGCCTTGTTTAGATCGATGATGCATGTCAGTATGTCACTATAATGTCCCTGCAAACACCACTAGCTAGCTAGGGTCTTTCTGCATCGATGCTTCGTTGGACCAACGGATATCCACGTTGGCCCCCCATTGACAACAAAAGTTAAGCTAGAGAAGCTTAATTTTCTTTGCAAAATTATTGTCACTCCAACTTCATATGGTATTTGGTCGGCTTGGTCTACTCACAAGTCTTTCACTCCATAGACTTTTGACTGTTTGGCCGGGCTAGCTCGACATCTACTACAAAGTGCTAGCTGCAAATGGCTCAACCACTCGATCGACGCATGGCGCCAAACATCTCACATCAAAAACAATTCAAAGATCCTACGTTATTGTATGTAATACCAGAAGTGTGAATGCACGCACCCTGGTTGCATGGAAGCTAGCATGCAAGATAAACTGGCAGATTGATTACTTTTTCACTGTTTGCATTTACGATTAGACGACTTGGCAAATGCCAAGATTTCACAGTCCATCCATCGATCCCAGGAGTTGTCGCATCAGCTGCGGCCAATCGGCGTCCAAATAGAGTCAACATGGAGTCGTAAATCAGAGTTTCGGAGGCCCTGGTCAGTGGCTACGTCGATGGGCTTGAGATCGACGTTGTCGATTAGTACGTCCTGTTGATTCAGCCGCACATGCATGTGATGGTTTGATCAGTTCAACAACGAATGCAAGGGGGCACATGTATGCATGCATGGGCCCTACGACAAATCAGTTCCATCGGCCATAGCTAGCTCCCGGCCATTAGTTATAATTAGTTTATGAAGCTAGGCAGGTCTCTGAAATTCAGAACTAAGTTAGAAGACATTAATAATTTAGGTCGTCGTCCGTGCAACTAATATGCATCAGCTTTTCTTGCTTGGTGATAAGCATGCATGGGATCACCAATTAAAAAGCAAAGAAAACTTCCAGACCAAGTCGTGTGGTCTCAGCCTACCCTCAAGGCCTCAAGTCAGTTGCATCCATTTCTTATATATCGAGAGAAAGCTCTCAAAATGTGCCTGCAGCTTCTTCATGTATAGTTAAAACTTAATTTATGATAAAAGTATAACTTTTGCTAGACTTTTAGCCAGTTAATTTATGATAAAAGTATAACTTTTGCTAGACTTTTAGCCAGTCTTCACTTTCAGTGGGGAATTTAAGCTCTAGCCTACCTAGTTCTCTCTGCCCAATAATAAGTAGCATACGCCAAGGGAAAAAGCACTGAACTTTTACAGCTTCAAAAGCTAGCGCCAATAGATAGTGCACCGCATTGCTATTCTAGTGAATTAATTGTTGCTCAGGTCCTTCTGCTCGTGCTCATCAGCTCACATAAACTATACCATCCGAGTGTGTTTCTTACGTTGAAAGTGTATGCATGCGCGTTAATAATCTCTCCATGCATGAATTTTGTAATCAAGCAATGCATATAATTGTTGCCATCTTAAACCTCCTTTCAGTGATTCTACCAGCATGATTGGATATTCGCAACTAACAGCTGCTTTTTAGGTCGAAAGATTTTATGTGCCGATGATAACCACCTGCCACGCAAGTACAGTTAATCCTAAGTGAGTGTGTTGTTGAATCTTCTCCCTGTTCACTTCACCTACTCCAATTAATATATATCAAAGAGCACACAGTTAATGGAAAAGGTTCACCTCAACCCAAAACATGTGGCATGCGTTCAAAGTATATATGGTGCAATAATAATTCTTGGTGATAGGTATGTACACTACTAGTAGTTAACTTTGGCCCTGAATGTTTTAACTAACTCGATCGATAACTGCAGGAGTGTTTTGTCTTGACCTGCCGTCAAGACTCAAGACACCCCATGGGACACATTTGTTTATATTGCCCGTTCTTTGTCCATTAGTTTTTCTTTTTTGATAAATTGGTGCAAGAGAGCATACAATTCAATTTGATATCATATCGGTTCTTTTCAATATTGGTTAACAAAGTATGGATCAAAACATTGTCACAACACAAGAACAGTCTTTTTCGTATACCAGTGGGTGTCTAACCGGTAATGGCTATTTGTGCAAGTCAAGTTTTAAAAACTTTTAGCTATGGATACCTTTCTAGATAGTATTTATTAGATTAGAATTGCTATTTCAAATGCGCCTACCTTTAATTTTGCTCATCCAATTAATTTCTCTGCTGTTTGTTAGCATATTTCACATGTTTTTTCACCCTATTTTTCTTCTAAAAATTACGAATAGTTTGTGTCGAGAATTTTAAGGGTTCATTAAATGGGATTGTTTCGGTAAGTTTTATGACTTAATTTTTTTTTGTTAGAAATCAATAGATTAGGTTTTTCTTTAACTTGAATTAATATTTGGTTTGTTTTCTCTTGTTTTTAGGGTTAACTATTCTCAACATTTTTTTAACTTATGTTAAAATTTGATTTGTAAGTTAAAATATTTTTTTTAGGGTTAACTAGATTCAAATATTTTGTTTAACTTATATTGTAATTAATTTGACCTTTAGATAAATATTGCTGTTAGAAAAAGACAAGTTCTTTTTTTGGGGGGGGAGGGGGGAGTTGTGAAATATTATGGGCTTCAAAATGCATGCTAATTGACCAAGATGCCAAAATTAAACTCAAACCAAATAAGCAGTCAGAATATATGCAAAATAAAATGCAAAAGGACCAGCCAGGTTTAAAAAAGAAGAAGAATCCATCCATCTGCTATAATATCAAGTTTATAGCAATTTGCAAAAGTTGAAGTTGCTTATGATAAATCCTAAAGCGTGGGCGACTATATATAGTCCACATCCCTTATTAGATTATGTGCATATATATTTACTATATTTTATAAATAAATTGCAATTGCAGCTCGCGGGTTAAAGCTGTTTTTTAAACCGTTATTTACAATTTTTGAATTTTTTACAGCTATGAGCAGTAAATTACTGTACTAATTAGCAATTACATTTGTGCGTATAAAAAAAGTTACTGAGGTTCTGTTGATAGGGCAATCCAACGAAAGGCTGTGTTGGTTAGACCAGATCACTATCTGGCTCAGCCCATATGTGTACTGGGCCAAGGCCATACTTGTTTCTCTCTGGCCTTTGAGACGGCCTATGTAGGCCCACCTAAACGCATAAGAAGCAACAAAATATTCTCTTCGCTTCGGCCTCTGCCTCCTTCCTCTCTCCCTCACCTGCTCTCTCGACGCGAACGGCAAAGCGGGATTAGCGGCGGCGATGGCTCTCCCGGCGTCGAGCTCCGGCCTCTTCCGCTTCCTGTCGCCCCGCCGCCGCCCCCAATCCACGGACATCGCCGCCGCCGCCACCTGGGGCGTCGCCGCCGGCAGCGCCGCCATCTACCTCGTCCAGGTCCGGGTCACCAACCCCATCCATTTGACCTGCCCTTTTTGGTTTCTCATAGTCATGGCTTGATTTGTATGTCTGTTCTAGAGGCGTAAGGCGTTAGGGTTTGGTTTCCGTCCGTTGGATCTGTCAATTGCCATGTTTGCTTGCTTGTTGTTAGCCTGGATCTGTGGCATGTTATATCGATTGTAGTGATTGGGGGATATTTTCTGGAATCGTGACGTGGAGAGATCTCTAGATGATCGTTGCGTTGGAGTCATTCTAGCGGCCTGGATCTGATTATTAGTGAATCGCAACAGGAAAAAGTGAACCTTTGGTCGTCACAAATTTATTGGCCGGGTTTGCTATCACTGAATTGGAACGTCTTGCAATAGTTCAGACGTTAAGAAGTCGCATGGTTAAAACATACTAGTTGACCATATGAATGAACACAATGATTTAGAGGCAACATTACTGAAAAAATTGTTGCGACATTTTATGCGTAACATGTCATTTGAATTTTGCAATGCTTCCATTGATAAAATGATTTAGAGGCAATATTAGTAAAAAAAATTGCTGCGACATTTTACGCGCAACATGTCATTTGAATTTTGCCATGCTTCCATTGATAGATAATTGTGTAGTTTACATATGGTGTTAACCGTCATGCACTTAGCTTTGCTTTCAGCAGACAAATAGCAAAATGTATATTTTTTTCCCCATCTTCTCCTAGGAGGAGCTTCTGTAACCCTGAAGGTCTGTGAAACAATGTACTAGCTTTAGGTGTTTCAACAAGAAAACAGGGCTTATTTAGGTTCTATGTTTTGAGAGAGCACCTTCATCGGTTATGCTTTTATTAGGGTGTTACTTATGGTGTATGATGAAACTTACCAAATTAAATTGCACTGGTAGTTTTTTTTTTTTGTTAGCTAGCTAAAGGTAAAGCTATTATATGTACCAGTGTACAATAAGGCCCTGTTTGTTTTAGCTTCTAGCCAGCTTTTAACCTTAGAAGCCAGAAGCTCAAAAAAACAGCCAGCTTTTGAAACCCCCTTCAAAGAAACCAAAAGCCACCAAAAGCCTAATTTGTACTGTGATTTGAGCTTTTCAGAGAAGCTAGTTTTTTCTGACTTTTCCTAGAAGCAACTTTTAGAGAAGCTGCAGCTCAAACAAACAAGGTCTAAGTATGCTTGCAAGCCTGAACCGTTTTTTCTCGTGAGTCATGACACATAGTAGCCCTGTTAGGTTGTTATATTATGGTCCAAAAATCATATGCGGTCAATGCCAAACTTCACCTAACATTAACGATGCTAACTTAAAAGCCGACGGTTCTATGTTTTCTTGGAATTATGGTGCATGGTTGTTGTAGTCTTACCTTATAGACATCTTCCTCTTGCTATTATGATCCCTTCCGATTCCAATCAAATTTCAGGATACATGTGCTGCATTTAAAACTAGAGGTTTGTGAACACCTATGGTCTGTTATACTATATGGAATTATCTTTTTAACACATGCCCCCTGTTGGAGAGAACCTACTGTATCTAGATGTTTGGTGCTTTCTGCCTTTCTTATAGTTCTTTGTTATTAATGAATTTTCTTTCACATTTTTTATCGTGTCCTGGCCCATACTTTATAGGTTTAGATTCGTGTCGTTCTGAAAATTATTTGACCTTTTTCTTGCAGCCATTTGATTGGATTAAGAAAACGTTCTTCGAGAAGCCTGAACCAGAGGCATAATCTTCTGGGCATGGAAGGCCGGAACTTTTGCTACATTCACATTTCCGGGATGATTTATAAATGAAGAGAGCTTGGAGAACCCATCAAATAATAAGAGAAACTTGACATCTTCTTTGATTTTGTTCAGTTTTAGTTTTCTGTTGATGCGATCATCAGGAGAGAGTGATGTGGCTTCTATTTCATCAAAGAAATTGTGCTGTCAACTTCGCTATATATCCTGGTCCTGATAATCAGCTCTCTATACCGGGTGGATGGGGCAACAAGCTAGAATAATCAAAGGAAATCTAGAGCCAACCGGATAGGTTAGGGGTATTTTGGAAAAGAAGAAATATTTGACTTAGGGTCGGTTCTCCCTTATCTTATTTGACTTATTTACTTATCTGACATATCTCCTAATTTTGAAAGTTTTTTCGAGATGGACTCGAGAGTCGGGTTCACATTGTTTGACTTGTTTTGAAGTGTTTATAGACATGCCTTCAAGATTAAAAAAGTGTTTAATTGAAAAAACTAAATTATTTATTTTAAATGAAGATGAGTAAATGAACATGTCCTTAATTGCTTTCATAAAAAGGGAGCGTATCTGATGGACACGAGGGGTTTGTGCGCACATGCACACGGAAAACGTCTCCCTCAACTGATTTTTCTCTCTCGCGTCTGCCTCTTGCTGATTTTCCCTTACTAGAGCCCTAGGCTGCTGAGCAGTGATGCCGGCACCCTCAGGGTTAACAAAACCGTCGGAGCTCTTCGAGCTAGCAATGGCGCGAAGCTGGTTAACCGCGGTTAACCGATGGTTTTGTATGATTTTTGTCCCAAATTTAAAACTCGTCTTTTCAGTTTTGTTCGTGATTAGTTGCGGTTAACTGGCGATTGTTTGCGGTTAGCCACCGTTTCTAAGGAAAAAATGCCAGAATCGGTAAATTTTTTTTAAAATATACATTAGAAATTTTATTTTTTAAAATTTGTATAAGCCAAAATGCTTAGAATGAATAATAGTTTTTAAAGGAATTTCATGTATATTTTACATATAAAATTTATTTAAATGAATTTTGACCGAACCCCTAAACCCTAAATCGCTAGTTTACCTAACCGGGCCTCCGCGGAGGCGCGGTTAGCCATGGTTAACCGCAATTAACCATTGGTTTTGTGAACTGTGGGCGCCCTAACTCGATGCTTCCATCCTTGCACCAGGCACAGCATTCCTCTCTTACATGAGCAGGTGATGGCACTGAAGTCACTTCAATTCTATTGTCAGGGAAGAATTCGGTGCTAGTGAATAGTGATAAAAGATTAGAGTAGTTGTAAATACCAAGCAGGTTTTAAAAATACAATGGTAGAGCATCGCCAGCTAGTTTCTAAAAGGTTCTTTTAAATATTATTGTGAATAGTCTTAGTCTTTATAACGTTCTAACAAAGTCTCTATCTCAGTCTCTATATTTAGAAACTCTCGAGGATCTATCTTTTTAAAAATAGAGACTATGTTGAAGACAATGGTGTAACACCCCAACCCAATCGGGCTTGGAATGTTACTACTTTACACAAAGTTACAAATTTTGACAACACCTCCTTTGTTTTATGAACATCCACGACAGGCAATTTAACATATAATCACATATAATTAGCTCTCAACATCAATACGTAATCAACAATAAACTCAAACCAACTCACGGTCCTTCTCAACCAAGCCCATTATCGACAACCATCCACTTTTACCTTTAACAACGACGATGATGACATTAAGCGATAAACAAATTCATTGTCCAACAATTGGAATAAAAATGAAGTTCCACACAATGCAGGAATATTAAACGGTTCTCTAATTAGCTTAGGTATAGATAACTAAATTTATTAAGTCCTGCAACTATTTCAAAGTATGAGTGTGTTTGTGCCAAAAGGAACTGTGCTACAATCTCCCATGCATATCGTCTTCAAAGATCACCTAAAAATCAAATAAAGCAAGAGTGAGTATCGAAGAATACTCAGCAAAGTATATGTATAAACATAAAGGGCATCAAGATCTCTTCGACAATCTCATTAAAAGAAAACAATTGTTATAACAACCACTCCATCAAACTCACTCTCCAAGCATTCGATGCAATGCAATGCACATGCGTCTGTACTGTGAGCTCATACCGGTATAGCTAGGTGCACACCCGTCGATGCCACACCTTGCCCGTCCTTTGAAAGGCCGGGGACCAATTACTCCACTCCCATGGAGTGCCTACCAAGTAGAACTTTAGAGCACTCCGGACTAGTCACTTTTGACTTTCTCACCGACTGAACCGAACTAGTCAAAAGTGACTTTCTCACCGACCTGGCTCATATGCACATGATGCAAAATGCTCCTTCTTTCATATAGTCTACACATACTTCCATCATAGCAATAAATATCAAAATTCTCAACTTAATCATCATAGAAATAAAACCATTCATCCATAGATCAAAGTTAAAGAGCATAGCACCATTTCGACAATCAAATACACTATACACTATTCGTTTAACATATACTTGCCTTTAACCGCGGGAATCCGGATGAAGAGCAGATTGACACCGATCCACTCCAACATCTAACAAAGTGACAAGTCTCAATACAATACTCATACAACAATGTAATAACTAAAGCTCCGATGCACCCACTCCTATCTCTCTTTCGCCCAAAGCTCTCTTAACAAAATCTAGGGCCAACGCTTTTAAAAAAAAAACCTACGGTTACACTTTCTGGACAGCACTATTAAAATCGACGTTTCTCCCAAACCGCTTGACCGATTCCAGCGTTCTTGTACTCGAAACGAAGATAAAACATAGACGCACAATTCCTTTCATTGGACCAAACCCTGAATCGGATCCTAAATAGATCAAAGCACCACCTGAACCTGCTGCTTATAAAACCGATCTACGCAACTTCATCTCTTACAACTGAACTTCACTAATCTAGGAAGTTGACCATCTAATTATGGGAAATACCCCATGAACACATCTAATTCAGCAATCTGGCCTCTCACATCCCCCATCCATCTTCCTCCCAATGCCCTACTGCTTCCTCTCTAATCCTCCTCTTTCCCTCTATCCTTCCTCTCATGGCAACACGGTAAGGAATACCTTCAATGGCGACAAAAGACTGTGGCACGGCGACGGGGACGACGGAGCAGCGGCGGCACGGCAACGGCACGGTGCTGGGTGGGCGGCGCGGTGCTGGGCGGCGACGGCGCGGCTCTGGACGACGGCGGCCTGCACGGGACGGCGACGGCGACGGCCCTGGACGACGGCGGCGCCAGCGCGGCTCAGATGGCGGCGGGGACGGCAGGAGATGGGGCGGCGGCTGGGGGATGCGGGAGATAGGGCAAGGCGGCGGCGGTTTGCCCTGGGGAAACCCGATCCCCACCCCCCATCGGTTATAAAAACCGGACTGGGTTGGGCCGGCTTGGGCCAGAGGCCCACGGGCTATCACAAATGAAAATATAAGGAATGAATAGTGATTTAGAGGAGAACGAAATATAGAGATCCTGCTCATGATAAAACAAAAAAATGCTAGCATGGAACCTTGCGGGACAAACAAGTCCATAAAAAGTTTTTAGAAACATCTTTGCTATCTTCTTTTTTCTTCTTTTTATTTTTTCTAGGCTGTTTGAAAATTCAGCAAAAAAACTTGCAAAACTTCTAAAAATGGAACCATAGCTGGGAGGAAGATCCATAAAAAGTTTGATTTATTTTGTAAATTCGTTTAAATTATAAAAATAAAATGTCTTTGCTCTCGTTTTCTCTTCTATTTTATTTTCTATGTAGCTTGCAATAAAAAAAGGCGAAAGATGCAACCATAGATGGACAAAGTGAGTCCATGAAAAGTTTTATTTTTTAAATATTTAGGATAGAAAATTTTTAATTTTTAAAACTTTGATTTTTTGGGACGATTTCGAACTTAAAACTTGTCCATAAAAAACAAGTTTTTTGTGAAGTTTTCAATATTTTTACAGAAATTGAGAAGAAGGTCTATAGAAGGCTTGAAATCTTTTGATTAAGAAATAATGCGAGTGAAATTAAAACTTTTTATAAAATATTTTTAATAATTTTTATTTTGTCGTTTTTTATCGTAGGTGCCACTTACTTTAGTGTAACTTTAGTATATTAACAATTAATCGATTGGAATTAGACATTGAGCCACTGATTTCTGACGTTTGTGATCAGTACAGGACTACCATTGCGGCTTTGGCATATGTGACAACTCTATTCGCTAGTGCAGCACATTTTCATATAAGAACTTTTCATAATCCGTGTATGACAGGGGCGAGTCCAGGTAGGATGAAGGGTGGAGAGATGTACACCCAAACTTTTTTTTAAAAAATAATTAGTACCCCTCCCAACGCTCTGTACGAGCTGCTTCTTAGAGAATCATCAGCGGGATCTCTATATTTCGTTCTATATATTCGTTCCCTATATTTCTATCATCTCCAGCAGAGCATCTATTCTAAAGAGCCTCTAAATACAGAGATTCTGAAGGGAATCTCTAATTTTAGAGATCGAGACAAAGACTAACCGCCATTGTATATTAGGAACCTAGGAATCGGCTGACAATGCTCTTACCCTAAATACAGTCCACGAATCCTTTTACTCTAGCCAATGCCAATGGATCCAACTCCCCCAATGTGCTTGTGCCCGACATATACTCACTCCGCTCTTTTTTATTTATCGTCGTTAACTTTTAAACATGCCCTTTCACCATTCGTCTTATTCAAAAATATATTTAAGCATCATTTGTTTTTGTTATGCTTTGCTTTATCATTAAAAGTATTTTAAGTGTGACTAATATTTTTGTATATTTGCACTAAAATTTTGAATAAAATAAAAGATCAGTTTAAAATTTAAGGGCGACAAGTAAAAAGGATAGGAGCACACAACAACTGATGTTAGCTCTCTCTCTTCTCTAGCGAGACGAAATGACCATACTTCCTTGTTGTCGTAAACGTATCCTCGACCGTCTAGGCACTTACGGCCGGTGGCCATAAATTAAAATCTAACCATTCATTGTAGATTTGACCGTATCTACTACCGCCTCCGCCTCTGCCGACTCTGCCAAGAGAGGATCCCCAATCGGCCGTGCCTACCCTCATGATTCAACACTCCTCTGAATCCCTAGATCGAGAAGGTCTCTACTGTATCGTCTTCTTTCTGATCTCTGTTGTATCCTCTTCTTCCTGGTCTTGGAGTTGTGCTGCCGGGGCCGCCCGGGCGGGGGTGCCGTCATCGTCCTAGAGATGCACCGCCCCTCCTCATCGAGCAACACCACCTGGGAGGCACCGGCTTTCACTAACATCACTGGGAATAATGCCACCTTGAGCTGGCATCCTCCTCCTTGATTTTTTTTTAATTTTAAGGATGTCTTTCTCTACCCCTCTCTCTCTGCAAGTGTATCTTTGTATGACTCTCTACCTCTCTCTATGTAAGTGTATCTCTGTATGAATTAGAATTCAGAAATGAAGAGGTTGTACATGATTGCTTTCAGTATGATATGAGCAATTGGCTTATGGTGTTGCTCTGTTGAGTTGCTTTGTATGAAATTTGGATGTACTAGCCCTGAATTGAGTTGAAATTGTGTAATTGTAATTCTAGAATGGATATGGGTCAGTGAGTTAACCATGAATGTCAACTTGTCAACAACAGAGCAGCATATTGTGAAATTGTGCAGCGAGTAGCATCTTGTGAAGACATCAAGAACGGCAGCAGTAGTCAACGGATGAGTTTATTTCTTGTTTGCAGAAGATGGAATTGAATCATTGTAACTAGAAAATGACACTACAAAATGATGGCAATGAAACCATCAGGTAGCTGCAAATTGCCTCTATACACACTGGCTTCCTCATACTTCATCTCCTTTTGGCGTTTAGTCCGCAAGTGACTCTTGTGATTTTGAGTGGTGTATCCGAGGTTTGCTGCTCCTCCAACATGCCTACTTACCAGTTCATGAGCAGTTCTAGGTCGAACTCCAGAATCATCCGCAATCTCGATTTCAGTTGCTTGCATTGCTGATATGCTCTGTTGCGATGGCATTAAATGAGTTGTTTTTGGAATTTGGAGAACATGGTTGTGCTCAACAACCAAATCAGTTATCTCATATTTTTCGATTGCTCGCTTGAAGGACAGCCCTATACGTGCCTCACAACCGGTTCTTGTCTCGGTTCAAGGATTCTTTGTTAAATAATCCCTTTTATCTTTTCCTCAAAAACCTTGCTTCGAGCATGCAAACCTACAAGAAGTGACAACACCATCCATCTTATTTGAGTTCCCGTACTTCTTTTTAGTCCTAAAACCCATCCGACCTCCATAATAGTTCTAAAATCTTTGCACCTCATCCATACCAATTTGAGGAATCCAACCCGGTGCATAATCTTTGTAGATAAAAAAATATAGAGGTTACTATATATATACACTAGTTGTTGTAAATTAGAGTGAACACTAGTTGTTGTAAATTAAAGTGAACACATGAAAAACTAGTAGAAGCCAACATTTGTACCTTGGGTCTAAAGTTGGAGTTTCTTTCCACGGTGGATTGATTGAGTGATCTTGAGATCCATTCTTGACTGCCATTAATGGAGACTGGATTTAATCTTCAGAGAGATGGGAATGTCTAGAGAGATTGGGACGAGAGAACTCTGCATCGTGAGAGGGTGTGGGATGCTGCTCCATCGGAAGAGACGCCGGCGGCCGACGGTGGGGACGGTGAGCCGTGGCGGCCACGGACGAGCAGTACGTGGCAAAACTCTGTTTTGCGGTGTGAGCTCCCGCCAAAACACGCTTGGTGAGAGGGATTTATCAGAGGATGAAGGGGTACGGTCAGATCTGCGGTGAACCGAACGGCTGGATTTCACTTACGGCCGAGTGCCGACGATACGATCCCCCCAGCGCCTAGCCGCCGGCGCCGAGTAGCCTCGCCGAGCGCCGCCTCTCGATTCCCCGATTCCCCGCTCCCGCGGTCGCGCCTCCCACGACTACGACCCGCGGTCCCCGTCCAGGGCTCCCAGCCCCTGCGCGCCCGCCGCCTCCCGGCTCCCGCCACCCACGGACCCGCGGTTCCGCCTAGCGCCAAGCGCCCGAGCAGCCGGCGCGGCGGCCCGACGGCGCCGACTGCAGAGTCGCCGACCACCCGTAGCCCGAGCCCTACCCGCCACTCCGCCAGGGCACCCTCCGGTAATCCCCTTCCCCTAAGCCCTAACCCTAAAATCTTTGTATTCCTCTGTATTAGGGATTTAGTCCTTTAGTGTTAGTTAATACAATCATATTAATATAATCTTTGTATTCTTTGCAAATTTTTCATGATCGTATTTTTCTTCTCCGCACACCCAGATTCAAAAACCTGCGCGCCACCGACGCTGGCACTTGCATACCAAACGCACAAATAACAAAAATAGCAAGTTAGAGATTATCAATCGAATTACTGAAACTTTAACAAAGCAGGAATTCATAAAATTTTTTATTTGGCTTGATCTGTCAACCACACAATCCATAAATTACATTGTTGAGAATTACATACTTGTGTTTTGGGATACAAAACAACACCACTGCTTGATTTCTTTACAAAATTACAGCAAATCGGAACACGCATATAAACCAGCAAAACTGTTCACCACTGATGTTGTCGATTTCACTTAACCAACAGGAGGAGCTTAGAGCATGTACAGTAGGGGCTGTATCAAGCCCCTGCATTTCAAAACTTGCAAGCTGCGCCTTACCTCCCAGCTGCCCGCATCTCTGCCTTTTTTTGAATTTTTCACCCGCGTGTACTGTAGCTACAGTAGTTTCGGAGGCTGCTGGGCATGCTCTTAGACTCAACTATAGGGCTCGATGAGGGGTAGCCCGGCCTCTGGTGACGAGCTGCTGACATTTATCTAGATATGGCCTCACGAGGGATGGATTGGCGCAAGGCCCATATATTTTTTTCCCAAAATTCAATGTCGCGTGTGAAACAAAAAATATTCCCCACCTCCACTCCTGTTGCCTTGTTGTGCTTCTTCTCTTCGGCCACCTCACCAGAGCACCACCCAAATCTACTGGACGGGACCGCCTCCTCCGACCGGCCGCCCTCCCCCACTAGATCTGCTCCTAGCCTAGGTAACCTCGACCCTAATCTAGCCTAGGTAGGTGGAGGAAGAGAGCACATCGCCGCCACTCACCTACCTGCCCTTTGTTCGTCGCCGGCACACCGTGTAGCCTGGCACCCTACATTGGCCTCACCACTTTCCTCACACATCGCTGTCGCCTCCCTGCCTTCACCTCTAGGCCCACGGTCCCTTTACCCGCGCTAGCGGCCATTGACCCACGCTGCCTTCAGCCATGGCGGCAGTTGGCCCCGTGCCACCATCATCCTCCGCGCCGGTGCCCGCTTCTCTTGCTCGAGCAGGCTGCCGTTGACGCACCCCCTCCCGTACCATCTAGAGGCAAGGTTCAGCTGCAGTGCATCGGACTGCTCCTCTAGTTTTGGTGGAAATTATTTGTAGACTCGTGTTATTATCTTGCTTCGTAAAAATCTGTTGAACTATATACTAAAACTGCTAATGGATGTTGAAGTATATGTTGCTTCTTGTAAACCTGCCTGAACACGACAGCTTTAACTTGGCCCACAACAACTTTAACCTAGGCAACGGGGTTTTCTAATTTGAGTATATTACATTGCAAGTTCCAATGATTTCAGTGAGGTCCACAACTCATAAACCAGATATTTGAGAACACGAAGTTGCGGCATTGTTTCAGTTAGGTCCAAAGGTGATATATGGTAATATGGAGGATGGTTTTGATGACTAAAGTTGCCTAATCACCATACACATGGACCTCACGATATGATTTTGCCACATAGATCACACATGTGACAATTTCTTTTCTATTAATCTATTTTTAATGTGGGACTTACATATTATTTTCTTCCTCTTTTTTCTATTCATCTCCCATTCTCTTCATGTTGCCGCACACACCAGTGTGGTGCACGCCGGCCAATTCTTCACGACTTCACCGGTGTTGCTTGTCGGCTAACAGCCCTCTCTCTGCCCTGCAGCATAGACTCCGCTAGCACACGACAAGAGACGGGAGGGAGAGAAGCGGCCCTCTCTCCAACAAATCCATCGGCTTCTTCCCCACCCACCAATGTGAGCAGAGGCGGCGCCATCCCTGATGCCATCAAACCTCCCCTCGAGCCCTAGTCTCCCTCACACACCGTGACACGAAGGGGACATCGTTGCGGATTGATTTGGTTTGGAAAAATGCCATTTTTTCATCCGGATGTGTTTTATCCTTTTCCACAAAGATTTGGTTTTTAGTTTGAGCAAATTATTGTTGAATCTTGATTCGTTCATGTTTGAATAAATGGATGGCTTAGTGTTCTTTGACTGGATAAAATTATTGTTGAATCTTGATTCGTCCATGTTCTTCTCTGGGTGGATCTAATTCATCCATGCTAATGAATGTTTTAGGGTACAAATCCATTCTTCTCCGAGTGGGTATACTGGTATAGACCCGATCGTCGCAAGAAATTTGTTCCCAAGATTTTGGTTGGTTTTTTATCTTGTTCGTTCAAGAATTTGAATTTACTTTTTACAAGAAAGGATCTAAACAAATTTTGTTCCATTCTTTTCGTGGTTTGTGGAAAAATGTAACGATTAGCTTAGCTGAAGAAGTTGGGGCCATTCTTGCAAGTGCTCCCAATCTGCAGCAGGCTGCTGAATCAAGTTGTAGGAAAAAAATATAATTTAACTCCACGCTTCATAGTTTGAAAATGCTTAATGATACCACCATCCTTAACTTGTAAAAAAAAGTTACTAATAATTTCACCAATTACATGAGCATTGAGAAACTAGGAATTTGCCAATTTACGATTTAGGGGGAAGGGGAATTTTCAGCTTTGCGGCTCTGTCGGTTGAAGTTGAACCACTGCTAGTGCGAGTGCCAACCACTTTCGGAGGCTAGAGGGGATGCAGTCACGTGGGGTGCAGCAGCTGCCGCTGTGCTGCCGGCGCGGTGACACAGCCGGTCGCTGGAATAACGGGGCTCCAGGCCGAGGTGGGGTTGGGGCAGGAGATCAGAGCCGTAGAGGTGAAAATTCCCCTTTCCCCTTAAATCGCAAATCGGCCAGACCCTAGTTTCTCAGTCCTCTTGTCGTTTGGTGAAATTAGCAAGTGTAACTTTTTCCTATGAGTTAAGGATAGTGATATCATTAAGTGTTTTCAAGTTATGAAGCATCAAGTTAAATTATAATTTTGCAATTTGTACTCTAGTTATGCATTTATGCTATTATGAGTTTGTGACTTCTAATTATGCATTCATGCTATTATGAATTTGTCACTTTATTTGGTCAACCTTTGCAAAGTGAGGGGGGTATTTTATGCCTTGGCAAGAGCAAGGGGTAATCTATACTCTTCTCTTTTCAAATTGGTGACACAGATTTAGCAAGCAAGATTGATCAGTCTTTGTCTGCTTGGTGAAATGTCGGGTTACTTTGACGCCAATGATATCCTTTTGGAGGAGGAGGTAACGATGCTTGTGTTGTCTTATGGTTCTTACGTGCTTCTGTAGATGGCCTGAATGCCTTTGCTTTTGTGATTGCAGCCTGTTTCGGTTGTTTTCCAAGTGAGTGCAAACGGCGTCGGACTGCTAGATCCTGGTGCTGAAACAAACATGGTAAGTGGCTGTCCGATGGCTTTAGTTCTGTGCTATATCTTTTCAAGGAAACTGCTGACGACTCATCCTCTTGAATGAAGTTGTTTTGGAATTTATACATTTCTTATTTTAATGGAGTTTATCTGAGATGCTTTTGTTTAGTTTTTCATATTTAACTTATTTGAAAGCTATATTTCTTCTTTTATTTGAACTGTGTGCATTATTTTGTAATGAACTTTAACCGGAAGATTGATGTTTTCTATAGTGCTTTTAGGAGTGGGGATCCGGCAATTTGGTCCCACAATTATAACACACCCTCAAAGTGAAACTTGGATTTTTATTGTCTCTGGGAATTTGAACCCAGGTGGTGGGCTTCACAACCAAGCACCTATCACCTGCCCTATGGGCAGTTATATAACTTTTTCTTGCTTGTGTGGAAAATGGAAATGGATAATTTCTTTCTGGTTAAAAACTGGCTTATCTTCTTTATGTCCAGGTTGAAAAGGGTGCTAAGGTGGACCTTCCATTTTGGCTAGCTCATGGGCTGCTGTCTTTGGAACAAGCGGTCTCAATAAATGTACCTCCTTGCTTCACCCAGAAGTAGGTTTCTTTCATAATCTGTTTTTTTTGTGCATTTCTTCACACACAGTATACAATAGTATCAAGTATTCTTATTTAGGCAATTTTACATGGAGGTTCACCTTCTCTGCTTAATTTTTTCAGTACTACAAATTTCAATTGGTTGGGCTTTCCAGTTTGGTGGCTTGTGTTGCATACTTTGTAGTCTAATGGAGTTTGTCCTAGAAAAGATGCCTTAAGAATATATCATAATGCTGTAGAACTCGGAAGGAGATCCAAGCTGATGCAGCCTGTGTTGATTTGAGGATCCGGTGCCCTTACTTTTATGAGCTAGGATGCAAGATTGTTCCATTGTAAGTTACTAAGCTCTGAAACCATTTCAAGCAGATATTTATATTTTATGATTGTGCTGTCTCATCTGTTTGAATCTTAAATTCATAATTTTCATTAAAATGTTTCTATATTATATTTATTACACTACCCATTGCATTGTTATTTTCTCTTCAGAATCTTCATCATTCTTAAAAAGATTTGCTATCATATTGTTACAATGACCTGGTAATTGTGTAGTCATGTAAGCATATACAAATACAACCCTCAGATGCACTATTGACCCTCCAATGCATTATTATTTCTACAGGTTCATTTCCATTGTTTTAAATTGCTTTCATGTCTTGACATGCTGACATTGCTTCATTTATATACTGCAATTAAAAGGAAATGCTACAAATCGTAGTAGCATCAATCTTGTAAAAAAAATGCAGCTATATTACGTGGGCTGTTCAGAATAACACAATCGTTTAATAGCTCAAGTGCATCACTATGAATTGTAATTTGGTAATTTAGTGGATAGGGAAATTCAGTCAAATGATTTCTTCACTGAAGGTTGAGAATTGAGATTAATAACAGATGCTTCTAACCACAGTTACAACACACTGTCTTGAATTCAATTAACAAAGTTAAGTTAAAATTGCTCCTTGTTCAATACAAATGATTCTGTTCGATCCAGTTGTTTCTTATTTTTTGAATCACTCAGAATTTTCAGATTCAGTATTTCAACAAGCTTACTGATATGCTACAGCTTACAAACTTTACCGCTTTTAATTAGCTAAAGTTCGACATACTTTGCTATTTATTTCATTATGGTCTAACCATGTTCTAGTTTGGCACTTGGTATTAGTTTCCCTTTGTTCACTCCAACAAGTAATTGGCAATTTTTAGGTAGGCATGCTTTGTTGCTTGAGATTATTTTCATGATCAAGTTTTCTTCTGGCAATGTCTTTGCAAGCTGAAACATTTCAGAAATGTGATTGATCATTCTTTATCTTTACTCATTCCAGAGTAGGCAATATTCAGTCTGTTCTAAATGAGTGCGTATATATTACCCTGCTGATCCTGCTATTATTATTACCTTTTGCCAGTTACAACAACTAACTAAATCTATGAAATGTCATCATATCCCTAGCACCTCCAAATCTCCAATGCCCTCTCTGAACCAACTTGCTCCTTTAACATAAGTTGATTCCATATTGAGATATTAGCACAGTACACCTTAAATAAGTCTACTGGAATAAAAAATTTAGTAATAGCTTTTGAGGTTTGCTAACATTCTGTGTACTTTTTTGAGCGTAAGAACTGATTATAGTAATCAAAGTATACACATTTCAAGGACCTCCGGTACAGAAGGTGACTAAAGTGTTCTACTTCTACCTCCATTTAAGTGGTCACTAGAACAAACTTTATTGAATGTTTAACCTTAGTGTTTTTATCTCCACAGTCCATATTTTATTTATAGTTGCCACTAGAACAATCATTACAAAGGTTTAACCTGTTAGCCAACTTTAGCTCATGGTGTAAATGGCTGGATGAACATGTGGAGCTGCTGCTTGAGATGAATTGTTCACAAAATCATGCTGTACATGAGTCGCCATATTTTGGATTTGCGTGTCCTGATGGTCCAGGTGATCATGTAAAACAAATGGTGTAGTGATCTCAAAGGGGTAATGATATATGTTAATCTCAGTACTGCTGTGTCATTTCATAGCCTGGTCTATTTCACACAATCTTTTCAGGTTAAATTCCTTGTGAGCAACCAAGAAAGGCTCTGAAGCCATCAACTTCCATATTTAATTGCATGCGCTTTTAGAATTCTGACTAACCTAGTGATTTGTGGATGTCTGTTTGATAAATGAGCCAAACCTGGCCACTTATTGGTGCTCCTAAAGTAAAAATTTGGAGGATCATGTCATGGCCAATGAATCACATTTAAACTACAAATATCAACTCAATATGTTCTTTACAAAAATGATCTGGTTCATTCATTCATATCTCATGGTCTAATTTTCTAATTACATGATCATATTGGTTATAATAGAACTCTGTTGATTTGGTGGCATAATTTTGGTTTGTCCAAACAGGATTGGTGCTATTCGTTCACTAATTTGTCTCAAACCTGTTGGAATCAATATTGTCCAAGAGATAATCTTGCCGCACAATAATTTGTGTTTCCATTAGGTGTTAGACCATGTAAGAAGTTTGACATGATGCACGTGTTGCATTTGGTATAAGCTGTGCTCGTGCATGAAGTGGATCTGTGCACATAGCAGATGTGTGAATGCATGTAGGAGCATTAAGCATGGTAGTTGAGCATATTAATTAGGATATAGTGTGGTTCGTGATTCAGGACTCACCACCACACTGTGTATTAGTGGAGTATTTCTCCGTACATACGCATACGCTATCTTCTACAGTGCTGATTATGAAATGTGGATGACATGTGTTACCAAAGGGTGTATATCAATGGCACAAAGGGCCACAGATCTTTGTAGTAGCCTTAAAAAAACACTCTTTGGTGGCCCCAGTGACCCTCTGCTTAGTGCGTACTGACTTCAGTTCTAGTCCACATTGAGTTTTAGAATTCCCTGTGAGAGTTGAGTCCTTGCGGCTGTTGTCATAATATTTGTACTGTCTAAAGTTGTTCTATACTGAGTACGTAGTTACTGACTTGGTAGTCCTTACAATGAACTTTATGGATCTCATGAAGTTATTATCTAGTAATGACAGAGCATTATTAAATACCTGGATGCTGGTAGCATTACCGTCATTTGCACGTGCAAAGGTGCATTATGATTTAAATTTTTGTCCTTAGGGTAGGTGACAGGAGCATTGGCCTGTTCTTGCGATATGCATTCACCAGTAGATACAAAGAGATACTAAGCAAGTCACACAGTTCTTCCATGATGACAATGCCCAAGTTTGTTCCGCGCCTTACAAAAGAAGAAGCTCAAGGTACACGCATCACCCTACTGTGTTGCTCATCCCGCACCCGTCTCCCTCTTAACATGCCAACTGTTTTCCACTTGGAGTTGCTTATTGTGCTGTTGCATAGTGTTTGAATCTGCTAGGGAATCGATGGCAGCTTTCAAGAAATGGCGCGCCGGGGGTGTGAGGCTTCAGAAGGCATCCATTCTTGGCAGGAAGAGGAAGACACAACCGCCTGATGGGCATTCAACCCCTTAAGCTCTATTGACTCTGGAACGGAGTACGTCAACAGCTGAGGTCTGAGATCGCACAACTATGTATACCAATCCAGCTCACCTTGTGTGCACTCCTTTGTTGTCTGACAACAACTTGTGTGCACACCTTTGTTCTCTGACAACAACTTTGATCTGTCCATGCCTAGTAAAATGAAACATGACACCATCCGATCGTTTGTTTCCGCCGAAAAGTCTCACCTGGCAACAAATTCGAGTGATGCTCAATGCAGTTTGAGTTTTGAGTGTGTGTGTGTGTGTGTGTGTATGGCAGACGGTACGAGTGGTGAAGCTATACGGATGACTTTGCCGCTACATGAAAAAATAGTTTCATGCAATCCAGACTTGTATTTCCTCATGGGCAAAAGCTGTAATTGATCGGTATGATTATATGAAGGTGTAGGTGACTTGTGCTGTCATGATTGTGCGTCATTTACTCATTTATTTTTCTTTCTTTTCCCTTTTTATTTCTAAATTTTGAACGGTGCGTCGGTAGCAAAAGCCCTGGTCACTGGTACGGTACACCGTGCACGCAAGGCACAGCTATCTCATGGAAAATTGCACAATGTAGTGATATCATCGTCCACAGATGATGCACAGACTATCTGCAAAATGCGTCGAAAACGGTAACTGGGACTTGAGCAGTTGAATTGTTAGTTTTAAATGATCCACATGCTAATATACATATTGCAGTGAAGTAGCAAAAGGCGTACCAAAATTGTCTCGATCGAATAAAATAAAAACGGTTCTTCTATGATACTCTAAACATTAAACGCTAGTGAACTGGTTTAAATATATTGATGTCTTTCTCAATATATATATATATATATAGAGAAAAGCTAGTGTGCACCCGAGCTCCGTGCTCCCAACGCGTTTTCGAAATCTGAGATGTCTAACAACTAATCCGAACCATTGATCTTGTTGGTCTCACTGAAATGTAGCTAGTGACGAAGTTTCGTATTTTTTTGAATTTATTTACTATTTGTTCCCTATTTTCAAAAATCAGCTTTTTTGGACGCACCACGACTAATTGAAAGGCTGATTTTTGAAAATAGGAAACAAATAGTAAACAAATTCAAAAAAATGCGAAACTTGGTCACTGGCTACATTTTAGTGAAACGAACAAGATCAACGGTTCGGATCTGTTGTTAGACATCTTGATTTCGAACGTTGGAGCATGAGAGATCCGTGCTCCAGTGCACACTAGCTTTCCTCTATATATATATATATATATATATATATATATATATATATATACATAGAGAGAGAGAGAGAGTTGGGCTCCGTCGATTGCAATCGACGAGCCTCCCGTCGATCAGCCTCGGTAGTTGGATCCAAAGCCAGTACCGTCGGATCCCACTCTCATGTCTCGCTTTGCCCGTCTTGCAGCGCCAGAGTGAACCGGGCGGAAGAAGCCACGCAGCAGCGGCCCTCCTCTCGACTCGTTCTCTCTCTCACTGTGCCCCTCTCCACCCCCAAATCTCCAATCCCCAAACCCTAACCCTAGCCGCCATGGATGGAGCTCGAGCTCGGCTCCTCCTCCTCGTCCTCCTCTTCCGTGGTGAATCCCTAGTCGATGCTCTCCCATCCAGGCGCGTCGCGGTGTCCTACACGCAAGGAGCTTGGCCGCCGCCGCCTCTTCATCGTCGCCGCCATGAAAGCGAGCTTGTCACCGCTGGCCCTCGACTCGAGCCCCTCCAGCCGCCTCCCTCAACTGCGCTTGGTGCCCTCATCCCAAGCCGGCGCCCAAGAGGAGCATCCCGAGGAAGAAGCCGCCTCCATTGCGTTCGCCTTCCGAGTGCGAGCCACCATCCCCCCCTCAACGCGTCCGCGGCGCCATGAGGAAGGAGCATCCACATCCTCCCGTGACTTCAAGAGCCGGCAAGGAAGGAGCTCGATCTGCCACTAGAAGAACCACGACTGCAGATAGGAGGCAAAATGTCATTTTTATGTTGTAATGCCTGAATTTGTTTGAGTTTGTATGCATGAAAGTCATGTATATTTGCTCCTAAATTTGTATGAAATATTTCAGAAGTGAATGGAATAAAATTGATGCACTGGTTGTTTTGTACATGGTTTTACTGGATATGAAATGCTAGACATGTATGTGTATTGCATATGAAATTCTTAACCAAGACCAAGCTGTAAGTGCACAAAGATTTCTAGACATGGTTTTGTGTGAATCGAAAAGTGAATTGATGAGAATTGTTCATATGAAAGATTTCTGGACATGTTTGCAGGTTATGGCAATTTCACTAATATGCAGAGCAAAAACATGGTCAGGTTCGGCTATAGACCAGAACTGATAATAGTGACATGAATTCTTGAGAAGATGGATGATTTAACTGGACATAGTATGTACTGTATGTACACTACTTGTGTATGAAAATAGTGACAATTCAGTTTATAGCTCCAGGACATGTACTGATGAACTATTCGGTGCTTCAGTTTTTAGCTCCAAGACATGTAAAGCTCCAGTTTTACAAGCACCTGATGGTCAAACATAGAAGTGGTCATCTCTTTAATTCATCATTTTGTAATTTCAGTAAACACAAACAATGAAGTGGTCATCTCTTCAATTCATCAACACTGCAGGAACGTAAAGCTCCAGTGCTACACATGATGGCAATTTTGATTCCTAGATTGCAATTTGAAGAAATTCATGCTTACAAGCCCAATTAGTTCTTTTGCTCCATAGAATTAGTTTTGCAAGCCATTTGAGACTTGTCATACATGTCGTTTGTAATTGGTTTGATGACGAGAATGAAGAATTTGTAATGGACCATGTACCCAAAGTCTGTAATTTGTTCTTAATTCCAAAATTCTGTAATTTGTTCTAGTATCTGCTAAGAAGAATTGCCATCCGTTTTCAATTCTGCATTATATCCGTTGCATTCAAGGAATCTTGTTTGTTAAGTTCTGCAGTGTGCATTATATCCGTTGCATTCCAGTAAACCAAAAACACATGGCATCAAATGCCATTCAGATTTACCTCAACGAAATACGACATACAAGCAAGCAAATGATAGTCCAATAGACCAAAAAAAATCTGCCTCCGTTGCATTCAAGGAATCTTGTTTGTTAAGTTCTGCAGTGTGCATTATATCCGTTGCATTCCAGTAAACCAAAAACACATGGCATCAAATGCCATTCAGATTTACCTCAACGAAATATGACATACAAGCAAGCAAATGATAGTCCAATAGACCAAAAAAATCTGCCATTCATATCAATTCAAGGAAATACAACATACACATGGCTAAACAATCTGATAAAAACCTAATTACATACACAATCTGGTAATCCACGAATTACAATCTAAAACTATCAAATTTTTGACAAAAACTTCTTATTTTGCTTCTGCTGTAGCTTCCATGTTGGGGCGGCGGCGAGACCCAGGAGGCCGATGGGAAAGCGGCAACCCACCTAGATGGCGGTCGCCGTGGGCTTCTTACAGGCGAAGAGGTGGCACTGCTTGCTCCTATTGGCGGCGCCGACACTCGTCGAATGTGCCGGCTGCCGGCGGCGACAAGCTCTGCTCGTGGCGGCGGCGGCGAAAGGCGAACGCAGCGGAGGCGGCTTCTTCCTCGGGGATGCTCCCTCTTCGCGGCGCCGACTTGGGATGAGGGCACCGGCAGCGCAGGTTGAGGGGAGGCGGCTGGAGGGGGCTCGAGTCGAGGGCCAGCGGCGACAAGCTCTGCTCGCGGCGGCGGCGGCGATGAAGAGACGGCGGCGGCCGAAGCTCCTTGCGTGTAGGACACCGGCGACGCGCCTTCGGGATGGGAGAGCATCAGCTAGGGATTCACCACGGAAGAGGAGGACGAGGAGGGAGGGAGCCGAGCTCGAGCTCCATCCATGGCGGCTAGGGTTAGGGTTTGGGGATTGGAGATTTGAGGGTGGAGAGGGGCACGGGTGAGAGAGAGAACGAGTGCGAGAGGAGGGAGCCGCTGCGCGCGGTGGCTTCTCTGGCCCGGTTCGCCCCTAGCGCGCGCACGGGCAGGCGAGACCGCGAGAGTGGGATCCGACGGCTGCCTGTGCTGGATCCAACGGCTGAGGGAGCGACTGACGGGAGGCTCGTCTGACGGGAGCCCAACTCTCTCCCTCTCTCTCTCTCTCTATATATATATATAGATATATAGGAATCTTAGCGTCTTGTGGAAGCGCGGATCGCGGAAATCTTTCGTAGCGTTTTGAAATCGAGATGTCTAACAAGTCGATCGAGTCAGTTGATCTTGTTACGTCTCTTTGAAATATAATGGGTGACCAAGTTTCGTATTTTTTGAATTTTTTTATTTGTTTCTATTTAAAAAATCAACTTTTTTGGACGCATGCAGGGACTAATTGGAAGGCTGATTTTTGAAAATAGGAAACAAATAGTAAATAAATTCAAAAAATACGAAACTTGGTCATCGCCACATTTCAAATGAGATTTAACAAGATCAACGGTTCGGATCATTGATAGGCATCTTGATTTCAAAACGAGTTGGGAGTATGGATCTCTCCCGTTCTAAGCACGCTTAGCATTCCTCATATATATATATATATATATATTGATGTCAACCAAGGATTTAAATTGTCCGCTATAGCTTCACGATAGCTCCGCCATAGTTTGTTTTGACATAAAACGCTACGCTAAGTATCAAAATTCTGCGAACACAACTATGCTTGCTATAGCCGTTAAATTGAGCGCTATTTTTGCTATTTTTATAAACGCTATAGCTTCGCTACGCCGCTTTTTAAAATTTTCTTTGAAAAGTCAACCATAAGTTAGATGTTTAGTTATGTCCTCACTCATTTTTACATCATTAAACCTTACGTGATGATACCATTGACATAAAACTAATAAATTATCACTTTGCCAAGTTTCTCTATAATGAACTTGTAGAATAATATATCATGATAATTTACCCTACATATTAAATATGATAAAATGTGCATCCATTAGATTACAAGTATTGCTAAAATAACATGTATGTACCTTATTTAGTTGGATTTGACTAATATTATACAAATATTTCATATTTATATAATTTTCATATTAAAATGCTAAATAGAATAGCTTCCGCGATAGCCCGCTGTACCCTTTATAGCTTTTTTGGGCCTCGCCGCGAAACCACGAAAAATGCGATTTAAACCCTTGATGTCAACCCTCGTGGATTAAAGATTAAATCTGTTGAGATATATTATCAATGGGCAAATTATTAAAAGGTGTTTCCTCTTAAGTCTACAAATAACATTCATCAAAACTAGAGGAGCACTCCGATGCTCACCTATGGGGCTGGGCCAAAATCGCTTAGAGTCTAGCCCACCTACGGGGTTGGCCCACGCATGCATAGCACCCACTTGGACTTTCAGCCTCACTTTGTTCAAAAGGGTTAACCCGGGGTGATATGTTTGGCTCCAACAAGCATTATATGCCACTACAACTCTGTCTCAACTAGCAATATGGAACTAATTCCATCATCGCATCCATATGAGCCACATAGGCCTCACAACACATCGGGCCGGAGTTTTACATTCACCCACCGTTAATAGGCTGATGCCCTCGTCAGCACACTGCCTAAGCGGCAAATGTCCAGGATCCCCCTCGGTATACGGCCGCGTCTAGTGCCGATACATATGCCATGCTGTGTGACCACTCTAGGCACACACAATCCATGCACAATATTCTCGCGCAACTAAGCCCACATGATATGCCGCACAGCGAGGGTTGATGTTCTGACACCATTTGTAACACCTTGGCCCACACATGCATAGCACCCATTTGGACTTTCGGCCTCACTTCGTCCAAAAGGGTTAACCCAGGGTGCTATGTTTGGCTCCAACAGGCGTTATATGCTACTACAACTCTGTCTCAACTAGCAATATAGGACTAGTCCCACCATCACATCCACATGGGCCACATGGGCCTCACAACACATCGGGCCGGAATATTACACACTGCAGTTGAACCTTGTTTCAAGATGGCATGAGAGGTGGTGCGTCGACGGCAGCTAAAGCTTTGCCTCTCCAAGACACAGGAGGTGGTGTGTCGACGACAGCCCGCTCGAGCGAGAGAGGCTGGCGATGGTGCAGAGGATGCAGGCGGCACGGGGCCGACTGTTGTCGTGGCCTAAGAGCATTGCCAATAGGATTTCTATATTTCGTTATTTATATCCATTCTCTAAATCACTTGTCGGTACAATAAATACCGGGGTATAAAGAGTCCTAAGGAAGACCAGGCGGGCCCCGCGTCAAAGTGGGCGATCAGACCAACAGTGGGCGAAGCCCTCAAGGCCAAAGCGGGCCCCACGCGTCGGGCGACCGAGCCCAGTGGCGTGGGCGAGCCTCTCAAGACGCCAAAGGGCCCCAGCGCGTCGCAAAGCGACCGAGCCCTAGGCGTGGCGAGCCTCGGCGCCCAGGCGGGCCCCACGCGTCAGGCGGACGACCAGGCCCCGGCGCGTGGGGCGAGCACGAGAGACCTCCTCACTGACAGGTGGGGCCCGTGCTACAGGAAGCGTGCAGAAGGGAGTCTTCTCGGCGAAGCCTCTCCGCCGCTGCGAAGGACAGGCGCATTAAATGCGACATCACGCGTGAATGGACCGGTGGAGAGATGATTACCGCCACAGTGACCTCTGCGGGTCTGATCACCTGTCACTGTGGCGCTGCGGAGTTGACTGGCAGAGAGAGAGTTTGCCGTCAGCGGGTTGGCCGCCCGCGTCAGGCGGCGTAAGCTGGGTCTCGCTCGTTCTTTCACCGGCGTGTCTGCGCGAGTCAGAGGCCACTTGCGAAGCTCGCGTGAGCGGCGCCATTCGGCACAGTGGCAGCACATTTTCGTCTCTTCTGTCTTGTCTCTAACGTCTTATCAGTGTACTGTGCTGCCTACCCCCTTGGCTCTCTCCGCCAGTTCGAGGCTTGTATAAGAGTAGATGAGAGAGAAAAAGAGGGGGAGAGGAGTATTCTGTAAGCATTCTCACACAACCATAACCAGAAAAGAGCTAAGGCTCGGCAGGAGTAGGACTGTTACCTGCAAGGGGGTCCGAACCTGGGTAATCGCTGCGCATCGCTCCTTGCCGTGTTTGACGCTCGAATCAAACGGAACTCGGCTGATCGGCTAGCAAGATAGAAATCTGATAGGGGTGTGATTCACTGTGGTTGAGTGAAGAACACGCCGTCAGTGATGCGCCAGGTAGGGGGCGCTAGCATCAGTTTAAGTTCTTCGACCACTCTTCAGGTGACGATGGCGGACCAGCAGTCCGTGATGGACCAGGAAGCAGCCGCCAGAGCCGCGGCCGCGGTGTCGGCGGCGGCAATGGTGGTGGATCAGCCAGGCGGCAATCGCCCGCCAAGGGTTGGCGCCCTGGCGGAGAGCAGCCGCCTGACCGCCTAAGCGGTGCTCGGCCTTGGAGGAGTGCGATCCAAAGACAAACCTCCATGCGGCGAGGCCTCATGGACAACCCGCCGTGTGCGGTGACTCGATTCTCCGGCGGTGCCGTGGTGGCGATTTGGCCCTTCGTCGACGCCGCCGCGGCGGTGGTGCAAGTTCCGGGGGGAGCGGGAACCGGCGTTTCCGCTTCTTCCCGCTCTTTTGTTTCTCTGCACCCCTCCCACGGATCTCCTGGTGGGAGGGAGCGGGGCCAAGACAACAGGAGCCAGGCAACTCCTACGGGGGTTCGACCGGGCAGGCATGCAGGTGGGCCGGACCTCCGAACCCATTTAGAGGACCGCCACCTACGACATGGAGAAGACCTGCGCGACAAGCTCCGCCGGCGGCACGGTCGAGAGCGCGATCGCGCTATCGCTGCCACTCACGGGGACCAGGAGGAGGACTCCCGCAGTGTCGCCTCCGCCGGAGAAGGCGGCGCCTCTTCGGTGCCGCCCGGGAGGCGGGCGCGGCGGGACGAAGGACGCATGCAGGAGCAGGAGGATCCGGAAGTCGGTTGCCGCGCCTTTTCAAAGGAGCTGCGCCGCGTGCAGTGGCCGGAGAGGTTCCGGCCAGCCTCCATCGAGAAGTACGACGGCTCTACCAACCCTGATGAGTTTTTGCAGATATACACCACGGTGATGCAGCCGACTGGAGGGTCGGGAAAAGTTCGCGAACTACTTCCCTGATCCTCACGGCGAGCCCGCCGTGGCTCATGAACCTACCCCGAGTCGGTGGGGTCGTGGAAGGAGTTCTCCGAGCTCTTTATCACCAACTTCCAGGGTACTTTCGAGCAGCCCGGAGTTGAAGACGATCTCCACAATGTGGAGCAGACGAACGGGGAGTCGCTGCGCGACTACATCCGGCGCTTGATTAGGTCGGAACACCATTTCGACATCTCCATCGAGCGCCGTTGTCACGGACTTCGGAGGGCGCCGAGACCCCAAGGTCAAGGAGAAGATGGCCACCCGCAAGATCAAGGCGACGGAGGAGCTCTCTTCACTGCCCTAAGCGCGCCAGTGGCGGAGGCCCGCTTCCGACCCAGGAAGGGCGGGGGTCATGGGGGTGGCGAAGTCGGGACCTCCAAGAATCAATGAGGAAGGACAAGAAGAAGCGCAGGCGCATCGAGGCCGACAGTCTCGCCGCCGAAAGCGCGACGATAACGACAACGATCCGCGCGGCGGAAGAAGGGAGGAGGTCGCGGTGGCGGCAGAACGGTCTCATGGGCGGCGTGACGACCGCCCATGGCCGCGCGACGACCGCCGCGCCACGACGGAGGGCGAGGACATCACCTCGATGAGTGGGATGGAAGGACTTACTGTCCAATCCATCGCAGTAACACCCACGACTTGGCGGATTGTCAGGTCGTAAGCAAGATAGTGGACAAGCGAGTCCACGAACAGCAGCAGGCATCCGGCAGCGGCAAGGGTAAGGAATCGGCTTCGCTTGGCTTTCAGCAGGCGGAGCGTGAAGTTGCCGTCATCTACGGCGGATCGGCCACCTATCCGTCTCACGCCAGCTTCAAGCATGTGATGAGGGAGGTGTGCGCCGTCATGCCCGGCGTGGGGTGCGCTAAGGCATTTGGTGTGGTCGAGCGATCGATCACATTTAGTCAGGCCGATCACCCCGTCAGCGCCGCCGGCCCAGGACACCTCCCGATCGTGGTTGCGCCACGATGCGGAATGTCAAGTCTGAGGCGTGTCTGGTCGACGGAGGAAGTTCTATCAACCTCCTGTTCGCCCGAGTCGCCAAAGCTCTTCAGATCCAGGAGCAGGAGCTCCGGCCGGCGCTTCCTTTCTTCGGCGTCACGCCGGGGGCTGAGTCCGTCCCTTTGGGGCGCGTCAGCCTCCCGGTGACCTTCGGAGGCGCCGACAACTTCCGTACGGAGATGCTCGAGTTCGAGGTGGCAGACTTCGACCTCCCGTACAACGCCATACTCGGTCGGCCGGCGCTGACCAAGTTCATGGCGGCCTGCCACTATGCTTACATGGTGGTCAAGATCCCGGGGCCTGCTGGCCCCATTGTCGTGAAGGTGGACCGTCCGGAGGCGCTCCGCTGCGACAAGGACGCTCTCGCTTTGGCAGGGGCGATCGGCGCCCAGAAGGCTGAGGCCTCGACTTTGGGAACTCCTCCGGCGAAGGCCCGTGCTTCCCCCGGTTCGTCTGAGGGGATTAAGACGGTCTCCCTGAGCGAGTCAGACCCAGCGAGGACCGTTCGGGTGGGCGCCTGTCTCAGCGCCAAATAGGAAGGCGCGCTCATCTCCTTCCTCCAGTCTAACGCAGATGTGTTTGCCTGGCAACCATCCGACATGACTGGGGTCCCCAGGGAGGTGATTGAGCATAAGTTGGCAACGTTCCCCGGCGCGCGATCGGTCTTGCAAATGGTCCGGAAGCAGTCGGTGGAGTGCCAGGCCGTTATCCGCCAGGAGGTGGACAAGCTCTTGAGGGCGGGGGTCGTTCGGAGTGTCGCCCATCCCAGGTGGCTCGCGAACCCCGTCCTCGTCAAGAAATCTAACGGGCGGTGGAGGATGTGCGTTGACTTCACCGACCTCAACAAGGCGTGCCCGAAGGATCCGTACCCACTGCCCCGTATCGATCTCATCGTCGACTCCACGGCGGGTGCAACGGTATGCTACGGATGCGTACTCTGGGTACCACCAGATTAGCATGGCAGAAGAAGACGAGGACAAGACTGCCTTTGTGATGCCATGGGCGTCTACTGCTACACGAGGATGGCGTTCGGGTTGAAGAATGCAGGCCTGACCTATCAGAGAGCCATGCACATTGCTCACCGTCCCCAGATCGGGCGGAACCTGGAGGTGTATGTCGACGACCTGGTGGTGAAGTCCAAGAAGGCGGAGGAGTTGACCGGCGACCTGGAGGAAACCTTCGCCAACTTGAGGAAGTACTGCATCAAGCTTAACCCCGAGAAGTGTGTCTTCGCCGTTCCATTGGGCAAGCTATTGGGTTTCCTCGTCTCCCAGAGGGGGATTGAGGCGAACCCCGACAAGATCGCTGCAATCGAAAACATGAAGCCCCCGACGCGACTCCGGCAGATGCAGTGCTTGGTGGGCTGTTTGACTTCCCTGGACCGCTTCATAGCTCGCCTGGGGGATAAGAGTCTCCCCTTGTTCAAGCTCCTGAAGAAGACCAATCAGTTCGAGTGGACCGCGGAGGCGCAGGAGGCGTTCGACAACCTAAAGAAGTACCTCACTTCTCCACCCGTGCTGGTCGCCCCCGAACCGGGCGAGCCGCTGATCCTCTATGTCGCGGCGAACCCGGAGGTGGTCAGCAAGGCTGCTGGTGGAAGAAGAAGGAGTTGGCGCTTGATCTACTACATCAGCAAAGTCCTCCATGATGCAGAAACAAGGTATTCGCAGCACCAGAAAATGTTGTATGCCGTGCTGACGGCGTCCAGAAGGTTGCGTCACTACTTCCAGGGGCGAGAAATCACTGTGTTGACCAAGTACCCCTTGCGGGAGATCCTTTTCAACCGCGAGGCGACGCGTCGTATCGCCAAGTGGGCAATGGAGCTGCCGGAGTTCAATCTCAAGTTTGCCCCTCGGACGACGGTCAAAGGGCAGGCCCTGGGAGTTCGTCAGCGAATGGACTCCGGCGGCGGCAGAAGTTGAAGTTACCCCAGCACCCTCGCCGTGGACTCTCTTCTTCGACGGTTCGTTCCGGCTGGAGGGGGCTGGGGCCGGCGTCGTCCTGGTGTCTTCCACCGGCGACATTGTTCGGCACCTGGTGGTGCTGGAGTTCCGCGCTACCAATAACGCTGCGGAGTACGAAGGACTACTCGCCGGGCTCAGGGTGGCTTCGACCCTAGGCATCCGGCGGCTGCAAGTCAAAGGCGACTCTTTCCTGGTCATCAACCAGGCGAGGAAGGAATTCACCTGTTCGGATCCCACCATGGTGGCCTACCTGGCGGAGGTGCGTCGGTTGGAGCGGCATTTCGAGGGTTTGGCCTTCGCGCACGTCCCTCGCCGTGACAACTATATGGCGGATGAACTGTCCCAGATTGCCTCGTCAAGGGCACCTGTCCCGGCTGGGGTCTTTGAAGAAAGACTCACGCGGCCGTCTGTCGCAGCCCCCGATTCTGGTGGGGACGGCATGATTCTTGACGCAGCTCCCACGTCAGGAGGAGACGTCAGCATTCCCGCAGCAACTCCCCGGTTGGAGGGAGGATGCGGAAGAACTGCCGAGGCGGTTGAGGCAGAAATGCCGGGCCAGGCAGAGTACGTCGGCGACCATCCTAACGTCGTCGCACTCATCCGGAAAGGTCAGTGAATGGATCCTATCCTAGCCTACCTGCGGGATGGAGTGGTCCCCGACGATGACGCGTCAGCTGAGAAGATAGCGCGCAAGGCCAAGCGCTACGCCCTGGTAGGTGGGCACCTGTATCGCCAGGGCGCAAATGGAGTTATACTGAGGTGCGTCACTCGGGAAGCGGGGAGCGAAATCCTCTCTGAGATCCATGGAGGCATGTGCGGGAGCCACTCAGGGAGCCGGGCTTTGGTTGGAAAGGTCTTCCGCCACGGCTTCTATTGGCCTATTGCCCTTCAGGATGCCTTCGAGCTGGTGAGGAGATGCGAAGCGTGTCAATTTCATGCTAAGAAGATCCATCGGGCAGCCCAGGCGCTGCAAACCATTCCGCTCTCCTGGCCGTTCGCGATGCGGGGCCGGATATCTGAGCCCGTTCGCGGGCGGCAAGGGCTACACGATCTGTTAAATCGCCGTCGACAAGTTCACCAAGTGGGTTGAAGTCTCGCCGGTCCCAGCGATCACCTCCGCTGCAGCCATAAAGTTCATGAGAAGCATCTTCGTCTGCTTCGGCGTCGCCAGCAGAATCATCACCGACAACGGCGCTCAGTTCAAGAGCGCCGACTTTCAAGATTGGTGTGAAGAGCTGGGCACTAAGCTGTGCTTTGCTTCTGTTGCACACCCGAAGTGCAATGGGCAGGTGGAGCGGGCGAACGCAGTCTTGAAGGACTCAAGACAAGAGCGTTTGATCGCTGGAGAAAGCGCAAGCAATATTTGGGTCAAGAAGTCCCCACCGTGCTTTGGGCACTAAGGACAACGCCCAGCAGAGCTACCGGCGAGACCCCTTTCTTCCTGGTGTATGGCTCTGAAGCGGTGCTCCCGTCGGAGCTCACTTTCGGATCCCCAAGGGTGGCGGCGTTCAGCGAAGTTGGAAACCTTGACCGAAGTCAAGATGAAGTAAATCTCCTGAGGAGATCAGAGACAGAGCGGCGATCCGGGCCGCCAGATATCAGCAGGCCCTGCGCCGTTATCAAGCAAGACGGGTGTGTGAGAGAACACTGGCAGTAGGTGACCTCGTCCTGCGCAAAATCCAGACACAGGCAGGTCGCAATAAACTGTCTCCCCTATGGGAGGGCCCCTATAAGGTGGTCTCAGTATCCCGCCCAGGTTCAGTCAGGTTTGCCTTCGAGAATGGTCGCGAATTGACGAACACCTGAAACGTCGAGCAGCTGAGGAAGTTCTACCCATAGGTAGCTGTTTCAGAAGTTTTTTTTTGTCTTCCCTTGGAGCCGAGCGGCGAGGTCTTCATCTTTCTCCGCTCGCCTCGGGGGCTACGATGTACAAAGCCATCTCCTGCAATATAAAGATAAGTTCTGTTTCTCTGTGAGCATCTGTTTTCCGCCTTTAAAAGTCTGTTAGAAAGCATTCTGTTGAAAACTGATAGCGAGAAAGTACTTAAGGCTGATGGCCCCTTAGTTGCAAAGGCGAACGCTTGAACTTGCGCTGGGCGAGGCGAGGCGGACGGAAGGCGTGTTCTGGCCTGGTGTGTCTGCTCGGTCTGGGCTCTGCGCCAACGACGGCACCAGCGTCTAGACCACTTCCGAAAGCTAAGTGCTCGCCACGTAATGTTTAAGTCGGTTTGCGAGAGGCCATAAGGGTTGAAGTAACCAGACGCCTAAGGAAAAGCGCTCATTTTCAGCAGAACGTTCTGTCTAAAACTTTTGGCGGTTGGTTGCCCAAGTTCTTCTTTTTTTGCAAAAGTAAGAAATTGCGTAAAGATAAATGAGACTTGTGGCAGGAAAAGCGATTGCATTAAACAGGTTTCATGTACAAGACGAGACAGGCGAAGGAGCACAGCTATTCCTCGTCGTCATCGTCTTCTGCCGATGCAGCGCCGCCCATCATGGACACGCGGTTGGCGGCGACCTCGACCCGAGACTGTTCGTCCCGGTCCAGCTGGCGCGAAGGCTCCCCGGTGGCGGCGTCAAGATCGAACGCGGCGTTTTGAGCAAGGCAGTTGCCAACGACGAACCGCGCCGCTTCAAAGGCGCCGTTGCGACCATCTTCGATCGCCCGCGCCCTCATCAGCACCGGCAGGTCATTCAGGGCCTCAGCGGCGCGCCCCACTGCGCCAGCATACTGCGCAGCCGTCTCCTCCAGAGGGGCGTACAAGGTGACCCCCAGTGGGTACAAGACATCCGCGAAGTCGCGGTAGGCGGTCCGCAGCATGGCGGTGATGGCCCGGAGGTGTTCGGAGTGCGCCGTGCGAAGATTCGAGGTCTCCTGGGTGGCAGAGGCGGCGGTGGCCTGCGCCGCCGTAGCCTGGCGGGTCGCCGCTTCCTTCCAGGACTCGCCGCAGCTCACCGACGGCCTGGATGGCTGTGGTCAAGGCGCCTTCCCGCACTGCCCAAGTGCGGGCGAGGGCGCGGAGCGCTTCAAAGGAGCGCCCGATGTCGGCGGCAATGGCGGAAACGACGTCGGTGTCGGCGGCGCCGGCGTCCGAAAGGTTCACCGGCCCCGGCGACGGCGCATTCTCCACCGCAGGTGGCGCCGTCCCTGTCGGTGGGGTCGGGAGCGAGCCGGGGGCTGGTGGAGAGCGCGGACGGGAGCTGGAGGCCCCAGGATCCGCCCTATCCCGCAGAGAAAAATCAGAAAAGGGTTAAGGTATGCGAAAAACATGCAGCATGCTAACCCTAACGTCAAAATGAGTGTATGCAGAAAATTACCTGAAGCGGCGCACCCCAAAGGCGAAGGAAGAAGGGGGCAGCCGAAGGCCGCCGGGTCGCGGAGCCGGCGCGGTCGTTTCCCCTCCCGTTGAGGGAGGTGGAGGTGGCGGCGGGATCGTCGTGGGCGCCGGCACAAAAGGCGCCGGCGCGATGAGTGCCGGCTCAGGGAGTACCGGCGCGGAAGAAAACGGCGCAGGAGGCGCCGACTCCGGAAGAGTCGCCGCGCTCTCGCCAGGAGGCGGAGCGTCGGCGTCTGCAGCAGCGCCCCCGTCGGAGGGGGCCAAGGACAGCGGAGGCAGCCCTGGACTCGCGGGGCGAGCCCTCTTTGGGCTTGTTCCCTCCTCGTCGTCGTCTTCAGAGAGGAGGAGGCGGCGCTTCCCCAGCGCGCGGTCGGCGTTGGCTGGGGCAGGAAGCGCGACGGTCACAGAGAGAGCGGCGGCCGCAGGGACTTCCGCGGTCGCCGAAGGATGGTCGCGGATCTGCAGGGGTCGCTGGACCACCTGGACCGCGGGACTGGAAACTTCCATGGGAGGCAGCGCACGCAAGTACGGCTTACGCTCCCGTGGGTCCCAGTTGCAGAGGGGGCGGATGTTCGCTATCAGAGGGGCGTCGTCGGTTGGCGCCGACAGGAGGCCTGCTAGCCAGTGGCGGAGCACCTCCTCTGACACGTTCCCCGTGGCTGGGCAGCAGAAAAAGGAAAGCTGAGAATCAATAAGGAGCCCAGAAGGACGAAGAAGTTCTTGAAGGCTAGAAGATCCAAAAGGAAGCCAGAATCCTTACCTCCAGGAGCAATGCGGATCCCATCATCGTCGCCGTAGTATCTTGCCGGCGGGCGCGCCTCGCGCAGCGAAGCGGGCGGCGCCGCAGGAAGTCCGCCACCACATGGGTTCCGGTGAGCCCATTGTGGCGAGCTTCGGCGATCGCGCGCCAAAGATCGCTTTCGCTCTCCACAAGATCGTCGGCGAAGACCCCGGTGGCGAGGATTCCGCGGGGCCCTCGGGAAGGGCGAAGTTAAATCGCGACCACCGAATCCTCCACGTCTGACCATTGCCGCGCCCAGTCCTTCCGATTGGACTTCAGCAGCGAGGATGAAAGCGGCGAGTCACGAGGCGAAATAGCAGCCTCAGCGGTCCCGCTTCGACCATGAGCTCGCGTGCAAAGACGAAGAGCTGGCGCCAGAGCGGGAGGCTTGGCATCGCCCCCACGAACATTTCGCAGAGGTGGGCTAAGACGGCCAGCATCACGATGGAGTTGGGGGGAAGATGCACCGCCTGGATCTCGTAGAAGACGAGCACCCCCAGGAAGAACTCGGAGTATGGCGGGACAAGCCCCGCCAGCACCGCCCAAGTGAAGGTGATAATTTCCCCATCGCGGGGGCTTGGCACCATGGTGCGCGCGAACCGACGGCGGTTCATGCGCGCGTGCGGCTGAGCCGCGCCAAATCTCCTCATTAGCGGCGAGGCGGCGAGACCATGTCGGGTGGCGGCGCGGCTGGAGCGGCGTTCCCACGGCGACCCTTGCTGCGCTTGAGAGCCATTGGAAGGTGGTGGAAGCGCGGTGGCGAGAAAAGCTAAGTACGAAGGCTAAAGAAGCTCTACGGCAGCAGCAAAGAAGGCAGAGGGCGACTCAAGACTCTTTGGCGCGCGGAAGGATCCGTCGCGGCGCTAAGGAATGAAGCATTTATAGGCGAGAGCGGCGGTTTGAGTTCTGTCTCCACTCACGCTCGCGGCGCCATTATGCCCCGCGCGCCTCGGCTTCTCGCGAAAAGCGGTACGGTTCCCCAAGGAAGATCGTGCGCAGGTGGAGAATCAGCGTCTGACGCCGCAGGGTGGGCCCCCACGATTCGTCTCCCCGCGCAAGAAAGCGAAAGCGATCTTGGCGCGACGGTTCGCGTATCATGGTGGACCGGGGCTCTGTCGGTACAATAAATACCGGGTATAAAGAGTCCTAAGGAAGACCGGCGGGCCCCACGCGTCGGCGGGCGACAGTGCCCCAGCCAAGAAGGGCCCCACGCGTCGGCGGGCGACCAAGCCCGGCGGCGTGGGGCGAGCACGAGACCTCCTCGGCGGCAGTGGGGCCGTGCTACAAGAAGCGTGCAGAAGGGAGTGTTCTCGGCGAAGTCTCTCCGCCGCTGCGAAGGACAGGCGCAGTAAATACGACATCACGCGCGAATGGATCGGTGGAGAGATGATTACGGCCACAGTGACCTCTGCGGTCGATCACCATCCACCGTAATGCCGCGGAGTTGGTAGCGCGAGAGAGAGTTCTTTGTCGTGGGTTGGCGCGCAGCGTCGGCGGCGCAAGCTGGGTCTCGCTCGTTCTTTCACTGGCATGTCTGCGTGAGTCAGAGGCCACTTGCGAAGCTCACGTGAGCGGCGCCATTAAGCCACGATGGCGACGTTTTCGTCTCTTCTGTCTTGTCTCTAACGTCTTATCAGTGTACTGTGCTGCCTACCCCCTTGGCTCTCTCCGCCAGTTCGAGGCTTGTATAAGAGTAGATGAGAGAGAAAAAGAGGGGGAGAGGAGTATTCTGTAAGCATTCTCACACAACCATAACCAGAAAAGAGCTAAGGCTCGCGAAGTATGGGGATCATTACCCAGGGGTCCGAACACAGGTAATCGCTGCAAGATCGCTCCTTGCCGTGTTCGACGCTCGAATCGAACGGAACTCGGCTGATCGGCTAGCAAGATAGAAATCTGATAGGGGTGTGATTCACTGTGGTTGAGTGAAGAACACGCCGTCATCACTATTTGTTCACTATATTTCTATCATTTTTTAGCAGCGTCTCTATCCCCGACAAGATATAGTCTCTAAATATAGAGACTGGGATAGGGACTCTGCTGGATGGGTATAGAGGCTGAGACTATCCGCAATAGTATTTTAGGGAACGGTTTATAGAACCTGCTACAGTTGCTCTAAGGCAGTATGGGTCAGTGGCCGCTGGCGCGGGTAGAAGGTGGTGCGGGCCTAGAGGCGGAGGCAAGGAGATGGCAGTGATGCGGGACGAAAGTGGGGAGCACAATCCGGGCCTTTAGGTTACACGGTGAGCCGGCGATGAAAGGAGGGCAGGTAGGTGAGTGGCCGCAGCGTGCTCTCTTCCTCCACCTACCTTGGATAGACCAGGGTAGACCATTCAACACCGTAGGGGTCTAAGGCAGGGAGACTCGTTGTCCCATTTTGTTTTCAATCTCGCCATCGAACCACTAATTTCCTTGCTCAACCAGGCAACCACCTCTAGGGCCCTCTCGCCTTTTGGGGGTCCCCATCAAGCCACCCAGATTTCGCTCTTTGCCAGTGACGCAACCATCTTCCTAAAGCCTTCCAAGGACGATGTTTCAACCCTCGTTGCAATCCTCTGGATGTTCGGCGACATCACTGGCCTCCGTACAAACTTCTCTAAAAGCCATGCGATGCCGATCAGATGTGGGGACATTGATCTCGATCACGTACTCAAAGACCTACTAGCCCAGCAAACCAACTTTCCCATAAACTATCTTGGGATGCCCCTTTCTGCCAGGCGGTTGCGCCACGTTCACTTCCAGCCACTCATCGACAAAGTGACATCCAGGTTGGCAGGGTGGCGTGGGCCACTAATGTCCAAAGGAGGTCGTCTCACACTACTCAAGGCAGTCTTGTCTACCATCACACCGCCCTCCTCCGTCATAAAGAAAATAGACTCTATCAGAAGAAGTTGGCTGTGGAAGAACACCGACTCCACAGACGGTGGAGGAAGAGTCAGCTTGAGGACGGTCTGCTCTCCAACCTCGCTTGGGGGCCTCGGGGTCTTGGACCTCGACCGTTTTGCCAGGGCCCTGAGATTGCGGTGGCTTTGGATCAGCAGGCGCTCTCCGCCCCTGCCTGGGCCTCCAACACCCTCGCAGCTTTCCAAACCGACGCCGCCCTGTTAAGGGTTGGAGCGAGATCATCCTGGGAAATGGCTTCTCTGCCTTCTTCTAGGACGACCACTGGCTCGCTGGTTGCGCGCCACAGGACCTGGCGCCCAACCTTTTCAAGGCATCCACCAGCAAGGGCAGGTCAGTTCTTGACGCCACGACAAACCACATTTGGACCGCTGACCTAAGGCGCAACCACCTTTTAAATGCAAGTTCTTCCTCTGGACACTCCTGATCAGGTGGGTCATGACTGCAGACGCCCTACTACGTCAACAACTGCCCAACAAGTACTTATGCCCCCTCTGCAGGCGAAACTTGGAAACGCTTGAGCATCTATTCCTGCAGTGCGACTTCAGCTCTTTCATTTGGACCCGCCTAGCTTCGTTGATCAGCGCTCCGCGCCTCGACCCTTTGGGTTGAACACAACCTAGCTGCCTCGTCAACTGGTGGCCAAGTGACATCCTTCGGGGGGCACCCCTCGCGAGGTCGTCTCGATCACCGCAGTCACAATTTGACAGATCTGGATTGAGAGAAACCGCATCTTCCACCTGACTGACAGGCCTGCGTTGCTCTTCCTCACCCAACTTGTCAACGTGCTAACTAGTGCCCCTTAGTTAGCACGTTGTTTTGGGCCCACGGGGGAGGGGCCATCATCTCCCCCACCCTGTAATTCTCCTCTTTTTTGATCAATTCAAGGTAGCTCTTCTGTTCTTTGCTAAAAAAAGATTAGGGTAGAGGTTACCAAGACTGGAAGTAGACCCTATCCATATGAATGTCGCGTGTGCATCTCCATCTATCCAAATCACCACTTTCTCTCCCCCGCCCCTCTCTCTTGCTCTCCTCCGCCTCGTCGTCCTCTGCCCACGCCGTCGTCTCGCTGTCATTCTCCTCCATCGCCGCCTCCTTCTACGCTGTCGTCTTGTTGTCATTCTCCTCTCTCACTGCCTCCTCCTCGACTTCGTCTGTCCACTCTGGTCACCACGTTTGAGTTCACCGCACCACCATATGATCCCTTCCCTTCTAACTCCTCTACCTATCATCTTCTTACGCTGATACGATGAAGTCCACATATCTGAGCGATCTGCTAGGAGGGCTGGTGTTGTTTTGTATCCCAAAACACAAATTTGTAATCCTCAACAATGTAATTTATGGATTGTTGTTGTTGTCAGATCAAGCCAAATAAAATTTTTTATGAATTGTTGTTCCTAACGTTTCAGTAAATCGATTGGTAATATCTAACTTGCTTTTTTTTTTTTATTTGTGTGTTACTACCAGCGTCTGTTTGATCGATCACGCGCCCGGCCGGTAGATCTACATGCCAGTAAGCGCAAATTATCTGTCTAGGAGGAAGCTAAGGAAGTTGTACATGTACGTCCCCAAATTATTAGAAGCGTACAAAATTGAATACAATCGCTAGCATATAACCGTCGAATTTTTTGTGTTGACTTTGATCACCTGAAGTTGCACGGTGGTAAACCAAAATTGCACTCTTACTTGACGTGCATTTTTTCTATTATTTTAGTCATCAAAACAAACCTATAACCTATAATATGATTTTTTTTTAATATTATTTTGTTTTGTTGGGACATCAAGGGAACTATATATATATATATATTTTTTTTTGTATTTTGAAAGTGTTTTTGTTTTATTTCGAATGCAACAAGCATGCATTCTAGGCTTCTGGTAGCTAGATAGATCCCACTAGGTACGACATGCGCCAACATGCATGCTCCCTCGTATCAATCCACGCATGGCGAGGCGATGGACCTGCATGTGCATCTGCATGCACAAGGAATCGACTGAAATTTTAGCGCTTATCCAGTCGACTTGGGATTAGCTAGTTTCTTGCTCAAAGAAAGAAAAAAAAAATGGCGCGCAAGAGTAGAGCAGTGGCCTCGCTTGCTTCCACGAATAAACAAAGCACCCTCCCTTGGTCAAATCCTTCGTAGGGAAGGATGTTTTATCGCACAGGACTAGCTCGCCTCAGCCCCCGCGAAAAGCTCGCCTTTTTTTTTGCCCGGAGGCCACCCAAAGCGCAAATCCTGACCCCGATCGCACGGAAAGCACGCATCTTGATCGATCGGCGACTCGATCCAAGAACCAAATTAATCCTCCTTCCTCTTGTTTGGTTTGGTTTGCCGGGGCTCGATCGGGAGAAGGAGCGGAGATGGGAGGGGGGTTGCCGGCGCCGGCATGGTGGGCTCTGCTCTCGCTGGTGGCGCTCATGGCGGGGGAGGTGGCGGGGAGGTTCGTGGTGGAGAAGAACAGCCTGCGGGTGACGTCGCCGGCGGCGCTCCGGGGCGTCTACGAGTGCGCCATCGGCAACTTCGGCATGCCGCGGTACGGGGGCACCATGCACGGGGTGGTCGTCTACCCCAAGGCCAACAGCAAGGCGTGCAAGGGCTTCGACGGCTCCGGCCTCTCCTTCAGGCCCAATGCCGGCGGCCTCCCCGTCTTCCTCCTCGTCGACCGCGGAGGTGAGGATCCGCCTCTTGCCACCCCCTCTGCGGTGGCGTCATTGTTTGTTAGGGAAGAAACAAGGATGGTCCTAGCAATTATGTATAATCATGCCATTTCAATGTCTGGTTCAACCTTCTTCCTCCTGCTTCCTGTGTTTCATCCATGCCAATCTTGCTGGATTTTTTTTTTGTGCCCATTACCGAAAACTAAAAGGTTGATCTAACAGTTTGTAATGTGCAGACTGCTACTTCACAACCAAGGGATGGAATGCACAGAATGCTGGAGCTGCAGCAGTTCTTGTTGCTGATGACAAAGTTGAGCCTTTGATCACAATGGACACCCCTGAATCTAGTGGCAGAGAGCACACAGAGAACATCACGATCCCTTCGGCACTTGTAACAAAGAAATTTGGGGACGACCTTAAGCAGGCATTAGAGAATGGAGATATGGTAAATGTCCTCCTAGATTGGAGGGAATCTCTCCTCCATCCTGATGAGCGTGTGGAGTATGAATTCTGGACAAACAGCAATGATGAATGTGGTGCCAAATGCGACATGCAAATGAATTTTGTGAAGAGCTTCAGAGGGATAGCCCAAGTGCTTGAGAAAAGGGGCTACACCCAGTTCACACCTCATTATATAACATGGTATTGTCCAGAAGCTTTTGTCCTCAGCAAGCAGTGCAATTCTCAGTGCATCAATCATGGGAAATACTGCGCTCCAGATCCAGAGCAGGACTTCAGTACTGGATATGATGGAAAAGATGTCGTGGTTCAGAACCTAATCCAAATTTGCTTGTTCAAGGTTGCTAATGAAAGTCGCAAGCCATGGTTGTGGTGGGATTATGTGCACGATTTTGCAATTAGATGCCCAATGAAGGAGAAGAAATACACACGAGAATGTGCTAATGGTGTCATCAAGTCACTTGGTGGGTCTAGTTTACTTTATTTTAGAGTTGCTTCTAAATTTGTTGGCCATTTATTTATCTGTCCTTTACAGGACTGGACATTGAGAAGATTAACAAATGCGTGGGAGACACTGAATCTGACGAAGTAAATTCTGTACTCAAAGCAGAACAAGATGCTCAAGTAAGACTGTTGATAAATCATACTATTTCTCGTTATGTATATCTGTACATTCAGATGTTCTTTGTTAGTTCATGGCAAATTTGTTATTTTACCGTTTATCTTTCAGATTGGTCATGGTTCTCGAGGGGATGTCACTATATTACCGACTGTTGTCATCAATAACAGACAATACAGAGGTATGTTTGTTATCCTACCGTACAGTTTTTTTTACTCGGTTCGATTTATCTAATATTCTAATTTCTCTTTAGGTAAGCTGGAGAAAAGTGCTGTGCTAAAAGCAATATGCTCAGGGTTTGAGGAGACAACTGAACCTGATGTTTGTTTGAGTGAAGGTTTGTGATTTTTTTCTACCTTCCATTTTTTTTTTATGCTGCATGGAATTTTATTTTCTGGCTTCCTTTCTTGTGTGTAGATATCCAAACAAATGAATGTTTGGAGAACAACGGAGGTTGTTGGCTTGACAAGCCTAACAATTTAACAGCATGCAAGGTACAACTTTACTAGAAAAAATGATGCTGATGCGGTAACTCAATCACCATTTTTTTTTGTCTGGCTACACATTTCTAATTTCATTTGTAACATATTCTAGGATACCTTCCGTGGGAGAGTTTGTGAATGCCCTATTGCCAATGGTGTAAAGTTTGTTGGTGATGGATACACACACTGTGAAGGTATACTTTTGTGTTTCTTCTTGGAATTCTGTTGACAACATCTATTTCCATGTGGGTTATTAGTTTATTGCACGAAAATGTTTGTTATATTTGAAATAAAAACTGTTTCAGTAGGAGTTTTAGTATGGGAATACTAATTGTTCCTATTATGGCAAGATCATGAACGACACCCGGAGACACGATGTTTAGTAACGCAGTTTAGTTTTCATCTACATGTGTGGAGCTCTGATTATGGGCGCTCCTGCGCAAACCATAATACCGCAGCACACCGGCTGGCCTGGTCACGACCATATGTTGACCGTTGACCTCCTTTTGTTTATACTACTATTATTAAGTTGTTGTCATGGTTACACCAGGTCTACCTACCTTTGTGTAGTGGAGGCATGACTAGGGTCCGACTACAACTCTAAATCAATCCTGTCTATTACAACACAGAGTTCATATAGCCTAATTGTATACATATTCGAAACAAAACCTAACATTTCCTTTGGCAGCTTCTGGTGTTGGTAGGTGCCAAATCAACAATGGAGGCTGCTGGAAGGAAACTAGGGATGGGAAGACCGTCTCTGCTTGCTCAGTAAGATAATCTCTTACAATGGTCTTCTAGTTTGTCGTTTCCTTGTGGTTGTTTTCTGCCGTGTAAAACTTATTGTGGAAATCTACAGAATGAAGAAGCATCAGGTTGCAAATGCCCACCAGGTTTCATGGGTGATGGCAAACATAGTTGTGAAGGTATCACTATTTAAAAAAATCCGTTTATAACCTTGTGGGCAATATTAATCCATGTTGACATAATATGCTTATGTATGGCTATTGCTTAGCATTGTTTATGTGTAAAGACAATTTTCTTAAAAAAATGTTGCAAAAATGATATTTGTACTCGTACAAACTCAAGTTGACTTGCCTAATCTTGTTAAGTAGTTTATTATAATTTAATATCGTTTTGCCCGGCACTTGCAGATATTGATGAATGCCAAGAGAAACTTTTCTGCCAGTGCAACGACTGCACTTGTCACAATACATGGGGAAGCTATGATTGCAACTGTGGCAGTAACAATATGTTATACATGAGAGAGCATGATACTTGTATCAGTGAGTCTCATAACCCGATTTTTTTGTAGTCTTATATGCTTCAATTCTCTGCAAATTGCGTTCTGAGCATCAGCACCCTCAACAAGGATAAGTAATAATATTTTCTACTCCAAGATGTTAATGTGCTAACCCATGTTCGCAACATAGACAGAGATTAATTTGCACAAAACTAATCTACTGTTGGTCATCTTTGAATAAAACTGACACATTGGTTTTAGGTGGGTTGTTAGATGGTATGTTGAAAAGGCAGTTTTGTTGACATTACAATCTATTTATTCAGAGCATTTTTTTGAATGAAAATCTATGGGGTGTTGAAAATACACGGTTGTACCAATCTGTATGATAGCTTGATCTAGTATAACCAAAGTTTTATTTTCATTGCCATGATAGTTAACAAAAATTATCAAAAACAATGCATGTCCTGATAGAGATGCCTTCATGTAACAGAAGGAAAAAAAAACTTCAAAATGTTTTTCCTTATTGTCCTTCACATAGTAATGCGATGGCTGTCCCAATTGCCGTGCAGACAAAGTTGCTAGTTCATCAATTGGCTGGGGATTCATGTGGGTTATTTTCTCTGGCCTCGCTTTGGCTGGCGTTGGAGCATATGTTGTATACAAATATCGGCTACGGGTAAACTACTCCCATCCTTTTATTTAAGGAATAAGTTCATTTTACATATCTGAACTATTGCGGAAGTCCACTTAGCCCCCAAATTATAAAATAGTCTATTTCATATACCTCAACCATAGAAACAAGAGTAAACATCAACATATGTTGGTTTTAAAGTTGGTTTTGCCATATATAATTTGAATAACTCTATTGTACACTTCTAAATTAATTTTTTTAAGCAACAATAAAAAAGATACCACAATTGTATCCACTTTTGAATTAACTTTAAAAAATATGAATGAACCTTAAAACTGTAAAAGAATATTAAAAATTTTTATTGAAAAAATATCCATTTGTTTATGATTTTCTTTGGTGTTTAGGAGGTTCATTCAACTTATTTTGAATTTTATTAATAATTTGAGGTTGTAAAAAGGAAAATAGCAAAGCCACTTTTAAAACCATCATATGTTGATGTTTGTGCTGATTTTGATAGTTGAGATATGTGAAATGGACTATTTTATAGTTTGGAGGGTTAAATGAAGTTTTTTCTTTATTTAATCATCAGCTATGATTAGAAAAGGTGTTAGCATGTTCAATAGAGATATTTCACTAATCTAACGGTGACTACTTTTTGTTATCGTGATGCCATACCAGAGTTACATGGATTCAGAGATTCGTGCAATCATGGCTCAGTATATGCCTCTAGAAAACCAAGATACATCGAATCAACAACTCGCTGTGGTAGAGCAAGGTGATATCTGAAAATTGCAGAGTTTGTATGAAGCAGACGTAAAAATTAGTAACATTGTATAAGTGGCCTTCATCTCGACAAAGAGGTCGGCTTGGAGCTGCCTTTTGCGGAGATGATTAAATTTTCCATATAGCTTATGATATTGAAAGAGAAACAACTGTCTCTGTCTAAAACTAGGTATATTTTTTAAAAGCGTTTTGTAAATATTCTTACTCACATTATACCATTTCACTATCCTTAATAAAGTGTTTGGAGGAACAGGGATTCAAAAGATATTAATACTCTTGCTTAGACTATACCATTTTACTAGGGCAACGACGAGCTGAGCTTGAGAGGGACGTGGCATGGCTTGGCTTAGCTTGGACTCAGCTCAGCCAGGCTCGCTAGTCTAATTAAAAAGGGGGCGACTAGCTAACGGTTCCCGTCGGAGGGCCAATCCGACGGGATAGGCCCCGCGGCCCGCGCTTCTCGCTCCCTCTCCAAGTCGCTCGCGTGCGCTCTCGCAAACATTCCCGCGTGCGTGCCAGTTTCTCGTGCCTGCGCCCTTTTCCTCGCTTTCGCATGTGCTGATGCGCGAATGGTTTTGCATGGCAAAAAAAGGGACGCTGATTTGATTTGTTTTGCATGCGCTTTGTGTTGCATGTGCATGCATGCTAAATAGCACGAAAAAAATAAAATACTCCTATATAACTTGGCATGCATACAATTTTTTTTCGTTTTCTTTTCTTGTCCTCCTTTTATATAGTAAAAATATATTTTTATACCATGGAATTTTCAATGAATTGGAGTATCATAGAGGTATTAGAATGGTACCATCAAGTTCATGGTATCAGGTGATTAGTGGCGTGATATCTAGTCGGGTGTGCATGTCTGGTCAAGTATAATGGTATCGGATGAGAGGTATTGTCAAGTATCAATGTCGGATATATAGGACTAATTATCACAGGTATCATTTAGTTGTATCATTGAGATATCAGAGGGAAAAAAGGTATCATAAGGCTATCGATATATTGGTGGTATCGTCGATTTTCATGGTATCATTGAGGTATAAAAAAATGTATCATATATCATAGACAAAGTATCAGGTTTGGTTTTTGAGTATCGGTGGTATCGGGTTGGTTCTTTTGTCGGGTTTTATGGTATCATTGAGGTATCGAAAAAAAGGTATCATATATCACACAAAATATCAGGTCTAGGTGTTGAGTATCGGTGGTATCGGGTTGGTGGTATCGTTGATTATCAGAGGTATCATTGATTATCGGATCAAAAAATCAAGTATCAGATCAGAAGTATCATCGAATATCGGGTCAAAAATCAAGTATCGGATCAGAAGTATCATCTAATATCAGGACAAAAATCAAGTATCGGATCAGATGTATCATTGAGTATCAGGTTTGGCATCGGGTCGACTGTGTCATGTCAGGGTATCATGGAAAAGGTAACATTGAGGTATCGCAAAAAAAAATATCACAAGGGTATCATATATCACAAAACAAAAAAGTATCGGGGTCAGGGTGTCGAGAATCGGTGGTATCATCGAGTTTCATGATATCATTGAGGTATCAGGAAAATGGTATCAATTATCATAAAACAAAGTATCGTGTGTGGGTGTCGAGTATCAGTGGTATTAGGTTGTTGGTATCATTGAGTTTTGGTATCGGAAAAAGGTATCATATATCACAAACAAATCAGTATCGGTATCAGTGGTATCATCTTGGTGGTACCGTCGAGTTTCATGGTATCATTGAGGTATTCAAAAAAATATCATATTTCACAAATGTTGGTGGTATCGTCGAGTTTCGGTATCGAAAAAAGATATCATATATCACAAACAAAACAGTATCGGTATCGGTGGTATCATCTTGGTGGTACCGTCGAGTTTCATGGTATCATTGCGGTATCGCAAAAAAGTATCATATTTCACAAACAAAGTATCAGGTCTATGTGTCGAGTATTGGGGTGATATTAGGTTGGTGATATCGTCGAGTTTCATGATATTATTGAGGTATCGGAAAAAGGTATCACCCCTGTGATATCGCGGGATATGTATTGAGTCATGGTGTCGTTGGGTCAGAGATATCAGGTTGGTGGGTGTCATCGAGTATCATAGTATCAAGTTATCATGTCAGTGGTAGCATCGAGTATCATAATATCGTAAAAAGGGGGCATATGATATCGTGAACAAAGTATCGAGTCAGAAGTCATGGAGTTTCTAAGAGTATCAAAAAAAGGTAGTATTAGATATTGCAAACAAGTATCGGGCCTGGTTCGAGTATCGAAAAAGTATCACAATGGGGCATCAGATATCATAAACAAAGTATTAGGTGTGCTGTTGAGTATCGATGGTATCGGGTTGGTGATATCATCGAGTATCAGAGATATGAACAAATATCAGATAAAAAAATGAAGTATCGGATCAAAAGTATCACCGAGTATCGGATAAAAGAAAATAAAAGTATCAACATAAAAAATAAAAGTTTCATAAATATTGTATAAAATGAATAATAAATAGGTTTCATTAAAGAAGTTTCATAAAAACAAAAAAGTCCTATTTTTAATTGATATATAAAATTTTATGAATTATAAAATAATTTTAAAATTATACTTTACATCAAAAAGAATTCATATGAAAATAGAAAATAAAAATGAGGATTTACAATCAACTAGAAAAGAAAACCATATGCTAATAATCCATACGTATACCTGCAAATGCTAGCAACGAAGAAAAATAAACACGTACTAAGAAAGATACATGTAGTAGGATGCACGCCGACGAAAAAACGCGAAGCCTCAGCCGTGTAGCGAGATGCGGTCGCTGAACATGACTCCGGCACGGCATTGTGATCTGGGATCGGACGGACACGGACCTGTCCCGTCCACGAGAGCGCTGGACGGGATCCCGTCGGCAAGTATTTCACAATTAAAAAACTCATCATGTTCTGGGGTTGAGAAAAAAATGGTATCTTAGGGCTTAGCCACAGAAGGCCTTTGGGGTTGAGCCTTTTAGGAATTTTGGGGTTTGTTAGAGTATGGTAGGGGTGGGCTATAGCCGTTTGTGAGCGAATGGGGCATTGTTAGTATCATCGATAATGATGTATTTTAAATTAATCTTTCCATCTATATATCTACAAATCTGTAAACCATAAATGTGCCATAACTAGGGTCGTGGACGGGTTCGCTGCCACTTACTTGTGATAACAGACCGAATTGGTATATAAACATCCACAAAATCTACGAACCATGAACAAGCCACTCCTGGGATCTTCTCGTCTCGGCTTTTGACTAATCTATATATAAAAAAAAGTCGAGTACAAACTCATTGATCAATACGCAGAATCCGTATAGGCGCAACGCGAACCGGCGAAGGCGAAAGCAATGCGAACAAAAAGTCTCGCCCCTGTAAAATCGATATGTGACGGACGATGCATCATGCATGTCCAATCAATCGGTTTGACCGCGGGCACGAGTAACCTTTTGCTCCGCGGACACGGTTTCACCGCGGTTAAACTAAAGTCACCTCTCAGCACCTTTGTACAACTGGGGGTGTAAATGGATCGGGCAACATCCAATCTGTGCCCATTCGAAATAATTTTTAATTTGGAAAAACCGAGTACAGGTTGGATATTTTTCTGTTGGGTATGGATCAGAGGTGAAACCGAAGCACATTTGGACGGATAATGGCTTTACCATATCCGTATTCGCTTAAAATACGGATAGTATTAAAATGGATAGGATATTGAATCGGAAACGGATATTAACAAAACGGATAGTACCCGGAATCGGATAATAACCGAAAACAAAAATAAATATTTTTCGGATAGCATGTATACATCCCATCCCATGAAATAAACTTTCAACTAGCATAGCAATATTGTTCATAACATAACTCAACTTAAACACATAGTTCACACTTCACACGTTGACGGATTGGCCATACATAACGATAGATGACACATTAAACATATAGCAATTTGCCAATTTGGCAAGTACTAAGTAGCAGTTGTCATCAACTTACTAAAGAAATATTGCCCACAAAAACACAAGACCACAACCACAATAAGTCTCAACAAAAGAGTGCATAGTTCAATAGTTCACACTCTCCAAAATCTAAACATGACAATATACCATGATAACAAACATATCACATATCACATAAGTAAAACACATGACAGTAGTGTGAGGTAGTTATGCGCCACTGTCCGGTAAAACATTCGGATTGCAATTTAGCTGGATATCTGTATCCGCTCCATTTACCATATCCGCTCCGTATCCAGTTAGATCTATCCGATAATTATCGTCAGATACTATAATTTCCTGCCTTCCCAGACCGTGCAGCAACCAGCTGAGCTTACGGTGGCGATGCTTCTCCTCTTCTCTCTCTTCTTCTTTATTCCTGTTTCTCTTGTCTGCTGCTGCTGCTTGATTACTGCAGCTGTGATGCTAGCCGCTGTATGTTTTTGCTTGCTGCCGCCTGCCACTGCCTCTCTCCTTCCTCCAGCTTCCTTCTTTTCCATTGGGGAGCCAGACGATGTTCCCATAGCAGAGCGCTGCCATGCCGAGCGTAGCCCTGAGCTCGTTGCCGGCCAAGCTGCCGTCTGCCGGAGCACCGCGCCGCCGAGCTCTCCATGCGCCGTGACCGAGTGCCGCTCCTCGTCGTGCGCACCACCTTCCATGCGTGAGTCTCCTCGCAGCTCATCGCCACCAGCATTTGGCAACCCCTGCCCTTCGCCGAAAGCCGCCGCCGCGCTGCTTCGACCGCCCCCAACCTGAGAAATTGCCACCACCTCACTCTCCGGTCCTCCCTGGTGCTCACCAACCCCGCCACCCTCCCTCCTTTCGCCGCCGGCGAGAAAGTACGCCAAGCGCCGCCGTTTCCATCTCCTCTCCTGGGCCGGAGCGCCGCCATAGCCCCCGGTTGCCGCGCCGTCCCGAGCCGCAACCACCTCCCTTGTTTTTGGGTCGCCGACGAGCGGGACCAGTCTGTCAGTCCCCTCTCGCCTGGGCGCCCATTCCCTCTCTCTCTCACCGGGCCGAGCCCAGCCAATCGATCCCCGCGCCCCTTCTCTCTCCCAGGCCGGTTTCCCCTCACCCTCCTCTTTTCACCTGGGCTGAGCCCGATGTACTTCCCTCATTTCTCTTCTCCCAGGCCGCGCCCCTCCTTCCCTCTTGGGCCAAACCGAGTTATCCGGCTTCGCCGCCCTACCTCCAGGCCGAGTCGAACCGGCCCATGATCCCCGCACGCGCCCCTTTTTCCCTTGGGCTGCACAGTGTCGGCCCACACTATGTAGCTCAACCTAATAAAGCCCTTTCCCAATATTAACCTTTTATATTTTATGTCTTTAATTCATTTTCAGTGAAATAATTTATGTAAATTCACAAAATGCACTTTTCATCTAAAATTCACAAAATGCACTTTTCAAATTATTAAATACATGTTTTTATTTTCTATATTTGTTTTTGTTTTCATCGTTAGATTCAATCGATTAGTGTATGTATCAGTCATTACTCTTCACCAGAATATTTCCAGAATTATCGATCTTAAGGCTATAACTAAGACGAGGAAAATTAATCTCGAGAAGAACCCTTAAGTGGATTTCAGTTAAATTGGTTACCAATCACCAATACATAATTAGACCTGTTATTGTTGTTCTCCAATGTAATATTATTTGCTCCGTGGTTCTGACGGATAGGAAAAACCCTTATTAATTACTCCGTACTGCTAAAAATCTACAATTCTAATTTGTGTGAATGATGTGCCACTGAGGCACTGATTGTAATCTTAGCACACACATCCACATGGGCTTCGCTTATTTCGTGTCAGGCTGGCATGATGCTGTTGCATCAAGTACGTGCCTGCGGCGGCGGCGGCGATCTCGTCGCCGTTGTCATCGTGGCGCGCCTCGCCACCGGGCGGACGTTGGCATCGCGCTGGCGGCGGCGCCGCCGTCACTCCTGCCCGGTGTTCGGCGCCGATCGACGACGACCGTGGGGGCGCCGGCGTGCCGGACGACGTCGAGAGGGCGTAGGCGAAGGCAACGCTGAAGGTCGGCTCACCGATCGTCGTCCTCGAGGCACCGCCGATGCTCAAGACGGCGGCGTCGGTGCGGTCGCTCCGGCACAACGCCGGCCAGGTCAAGGCTGGCGACGTCGGGAGGTAAGTACGTACGTAGCCAACTAGCCACTCGACCACTCAGGGTGATCCTTTCCAACCATAAGAAAATAAAGCTGTAATTTTCATAAATCAAAACTACAAGTGAAATTCATTGAAAGATAGTGGTAATTAATCTCCTGCTTGCCACTCATGTGACAAATTAATAAGGACCTGTAGAGTGACGATGACATTATGCATGCTCTTAGGGTGATGGCGCGAAAGCCGAAGGACGTCTGGGCGGTGCGCCTCGCTGCCGGCACGTACTTGCTGGATGGCAAGCATTTCAAGCGGTGTTGAATCACCGCAGAAAGATACATGAGCCGTATATATATATATACTAGCGGTAATAACGCGCCTCGCGCGTGTTAGCTAACCCGTCTATATGTTAGCTACGGTAATATATATGATGTGCACAATTAGATTACATAAAGTCTGTCCTAATACTGTCGAATGTAGTTTATACATGCGAAAAACCTCAACTAAATGAAAATCGATACATAAAAAATCACAATATATAATGACGAAAACTAATAGCAACATTGGCCCTCTTTCAATGGATCTGAACCAAGCCTACAAGGAACAATAACCGAAGAACATGAGCAATAGCATGAGTTGTACATGCCCCACCTTGAGCAGAGCATGCAATGGATAATGACCATTACACAAACTATAATTCGACCAAAACATCGACAGATAGAAGAGACGGGTATTAACTATGTCGTTGACAAACATGAAGATGTAGAAGCATTACAATAAAATGTAAAGTACCCCATGTGGCAAACTGGTCAATTCCTTCCTTCCATTACAATTATTAAACAGGCAAAAACAATTTTGCAATGTGCCAAGAATGGAAAGAATATCTAACCAAGCAAAGCCCTTGTTTTCCAAAAGGAGAGTAAAAAGCTCAAGTACAGGCCTCGAACAGTTAAAGATCACTTTGCAATGCGAAAACAATGAAAAGAAAATTAGCGGGCCATGCTTAGCAAAGAAGAGTAAAAAACTCCCACACAAACTACTGAATAGGCGATTAACATTCCATGGCCTAAGAAATGGCATGCAAATGAATGAAATCAAAGGTATACTCACTGTAAATCAATAAATCATCAGAGACATACAAATAACAAAAGAGCATATACCTTTTTATTTTATTCAATGTACCAGGCAAGCTATCTTAATGGCAAAGACTAATTTCAAAGCAAGCAAATGAAACTCGTTATTTATGAAACCAAGCCTATCAAACAAATAGAAGATAGAACGTCTGGCTCAAGGCAAAGCAGCATCCATCCAAATGATATGCAATACCCACCAAAAGGGAAGCCTGACAGATAGTGGTGTGATCGATAACTGGTAAGCACGAAATACATTCTTTCACTGAGCGTAATCTGTATGATTCACCAAGGAGCATAATTCTGGGAAAAATGAATTGCTAGCAGTTTTGTTAGCCAGACCAAAGCGAGTTTGATATGCATTACCACAGGCAGAACCAAAATCTATATTCAGTGGAACCAGGAAAAAACTGAAATATCACTCCGTTTGAACTTGTTACTATGCAAGGGTTTGATACATGGATTGTTGGAAGTGCGCGGTGCAGGCCTGAGCCTACGGGGATCAGAATTAACTGCAGCTAACACCCAGTGTAACAAATCCCCTAATTTTGCTTCAGATAAAATTTCCACGCAGGAAGCAAATGATGTTTTTCCTGCCAAAGATATGTCCAAGTATCAGTCTCAAAATTCTGATCTTCCAGTACTAACAGACAAGATGGTAGAAAATAATACATTAGAAAAACCACAATTAGTGATGAAGTTAACAATTGCTTCGGTACAATTGGGCGAAACATTCGCAGGTTATGTAAAAGATAGTCGACTGAGAAACATAGCTGATAGTTTTTTTGATCAATTACTAGAACTTGTCCCTGATGCCTCATTAACTAATAGTCTTGAGGAGGTCGCGGAAAGAATATTGGGTTTGTTGGAATTACCACAGACATCAGCTATATCAGATCAAATTAGCCATTTAAGTCAGGGTCTTGTGAAGATTCTTGGAGAAGGTCAACAAAATGTTTCCACACGGCTATTTGGACGACAAGAACGCCTCTCAGCAACCATAGAAGATCTCTAGAAACAGTTGGAACTGAATATATAGTGCATTAAAAACCGGCAAATTCAGGCATTGCAATATGCTAATCCTATGCAAGGATACCCACCAAAAGGGAAGCCTGACAGATAGCGGCTTGGGCGATAATTGGTAAGTACGAAATCCATTCTTTCACTGAGGATAATCTGTATAATTAACCCAGGAGCATAATTCTGAAAAAAATGAATTATTAGCAGCTTTGTTAGCCTAAAAATGAATTATTAGCAGCTTTGTTAGCCTATTGGTCTCGCTTTACCACAGGCACAACCAAAATCTAAATTCAGTGGAACCAGAAAAAAAAACTGAAATATTACTCACATAAACTTTGTTCTATCTTAACAAAATTACTATCTTCGCATCCACAAAAACCAACATATAAAATTACTATGTTGCACATTTATATTATTCGGGCTACGAACAGAACAGAAATTTGATCAAACCACTATTACCTTTTACATTCAGTCCACTACCTCTCTAATACCACGGTTCCACAATAAAGCCACCACATAGATCTCCATTCTGTGGAAAGTACTAAGAACGGAGATGACACAACACATGCATGAAAACTTAGAGAGCTAGAGCCCTCACGTCGCTCTCCTCCGGGCGGCTCGGGGGCGACACCGCCGCCCGGCCCAACCACCCCAAGCCCTAAGCGCCGCCCGGCGCCGCCGCTGGGCGGCTCGCCTCCCTCTTCCCTCCTCCCTCGTCCTCCCTTCCCTCCTCTCCTCCTCTCCTCCTCCATCGCGCGGCTGTTCGGCGGAGACCCAGCGCCAGATCCGCCGCCCGCCTCCCGCGACCGTCGCGCCCGCTGCCTGCCTCGTCGCCGCCGTCTCGCCTCCCGGCGCCCGAATCCGCGCCAGCGTCTGGCGGAGTCCCGGCGCCAGATCCGCCGCCCGGCCTCCTCCGCTCCGTCGCGCCTCCTCACCAAGCGTCGCCGCGCCCGCCCGCCCGCCTCATCGCCGCCGTCTCGCGCCCTTGGCGCCAGCTCGCCGTCTCGCCGCGCGCCGCCGCGCGTTGCGCCGCCAGCGCCAGATCTCGTCGGCGCGCCGCGCTGCCGTCTCTGAATCCACCGTCGCCGTCCTCGCCAGTTCCACGGTGTCCTCCGGCGCCAGATCCACGTCGCCGTCCTCGCCGCGCTTCGCGCGCCGCCCGTCCTCGCCGCGCCGCGCCGCGGCCGCCCGCCGCCTCTGCCATCCGGCGCCGCCCGCCCGATCTGCAGCGCCGGCCTCCTCCGCGCCCGGTGCCGTCCCGTCGTCTGGCCGTCGCGCGAGCTCTTCTCTTCTTCCGCGCCGCGCCGCGCAGCCTGCTCCCTCTTCTCGTGCGGTCCTGTGCGGGGGTGTAGCGTCGTGGCCTCCTCCTCCCCTTCGATGGCGAGCCCGGGCGCGGGTGGCCACTAGCAGCCAGCTGCCGGCTGGTGGTGGGCTCCGGTGGTCTTTGATGCTCCATGCGCCCCCATGAGTTCGACGGCGGCACCCTCACCCTCCCCCTATTCCTCGGTCGGTTGGTGACCTTCCCTTCGGTCCTGGTCGTGGCGGCGGCTTTTCTCTTTTCCTCTGTGTCCTCACCTTTGCGCACTATGGTGGAGTTCGGCGCCGGCCTTTCCTCTTCTTCCTTCTTCCCCTCCTCTTGGGCCCGTCTCGGCGGAGACCTCCCCGGGGGGACCGCTCTGTGTGAGACTGGATCCTTGGGTAGGAGGCCCGGATCTGGTGGTGTGTTGGCCGGAGCGGTCAGAGTGGGCGTGCTCCAGGGTAGTGGGTCCGGTGGCCTCGTAGCTTGGCGGAGCTCGGCACCGGCTTCTTCCTCTTCCCCTTCTTCCCCTCCCCCTAAGCCCGTCTCGGTCGAGGCCGCAGTGGTCCGCTTCAGTTCTGGTGAAGTGGGCCGAGGCGAGTGGGCTCGAGGGCGTGTGTCGGCGTCTCCTCGGCTCTCCCGTGGAGGCGTGGTGGGCCGTTGCCGTCCTTTGGCAGCGTGGTGACCCTGTCTCTAGCCTTGTCCCGTCCTCGCCTCCTTGCCTCTCCACTGCGAGGTGCTCGGTGGTTAGGTTGGCGTCTTCCGGGTTAATGGCGGGTTCGGCTTACGGCGCTTTGGGTGGCGGCGTCTGGTCTCCTTCGCTTCCGTCGCGAGCCGCCAGCGTGGTGGCCTCTCTCCGGCGGCGTTAACCCGACCTTTCTTGGCGGCGTCCTCGTTACATGCCTCTCCGGCGGTCCGTCCCGTCGTTTGACACTCCGCCTCCGAGGTGTCGGGTGGCGTGGCGGCTTCTTCTCGTCGAGGCGGCGTTACGTGCTTTCGTTTTCCGACTTCTGCGTCTTCGGCGGCGGCTCGGTTCTTCTGGTGCTAACCTTCGGCGGCCTCAACCTTTGCGCTAGTAAAGGCGGTCTTGGCGAAGCCCGTCCTTTTAATTTGGTGTTGGCGTCACCTTTGATGTCGTTCCTCGTTGAGGCATCACCTTCCGACCTTTCCATGCTTTGGGTGAAAACCCTAGCGGTCTTGCGACGGCGGCTGGTTCTCCTCGTCGCTACCTTGTTGGAGGCGTCGTGGTTGCCGTCTTGCGCTATGGGTTTCCATCGGGTTTGCTACTTTAGGAGTCGTTTCGTCGCTGTGTGAGTGTTGGTGGTGTTTTCTCTTCTCCCTCTCCTGTATCTCTCTTCCTTTTCGGCCGTTGGCCTAGGTGGCGTGTGGCTGCTTCCTTCTTTTTCCTCTTTTCGTGGTGTTCCACGGTGGCGAGGTTGTGTCTGGTTCATCAGAGTTGCGGTGAGCCTTCTGGTTGTACCCATGTTCGCATGGGTTTTTATTTTATTTTCTCCTGCTTATCAATGAATTAGGACGGCAGTTCTCCTTCCCCTCTTTCAAAAAAAGAAAGTACTAAGAACAGCAGTTTCTTCAATATGTAGTGTTTCCATCGTATTTTTGTGTTGCATTTGAAGCCTTTTTGAAATCAGTAAAAAGGTTTGTAATCAATCTGCTGTACAGATCATATATGATCATATGTGCAGATAGATGAAAAACACAATTTCACGTTATCAAAACAATATTGGGGAATATTTTCCAGACTTGCCAGCAAAAAAGGTATGAGGTGGAACTGTACACTATACCAAACAAAAATAGTATGCAATACATTTCAGACATTGAGGCCTGAAGCAAAATGCCAAATACATATTACCCTTACATCTGGCTGAAGGCCAGCGATGTATAAAATTTGAAATAGCAAGTATAGGCAACCTTGATAGAACCACATGTTTAATATAACAATAGTTGTATGCATTCCAAAGCGCTAACATGCCACCTATTGAAATTGGCAAAAAAGAAAGAAAGAAAAGAAAGGCCCTTATGTCATGTCTACTAAAGTGCAGAATTAGTACTTGCTGAAATTGCATAAACAGAAAAAGACCCTCACGTCATGGCTGCATAACCAACTGAAAGAGAGATATACACAAATTAGCAAAGCGAGAATTTCAATTTTTTATGAAGTGCACACATTATCGATCAGATACAAAGGAACAAACAATTACAGGCAGTTACTTCCTAGATGTATACAACGGAGATAAATGTTGAAACATTTAGAGTAGCATAGCTGTTTAAAGAACTTAACAATTTTAGAGTCAATTCAATGACTATGTAGATGTTCTAGAATTCAGATATATTTTGTTTTTATTGAAAAAAGTCCAGTTTAAATACACAAAAAAAAGTTTGGCTTGCAGGACAAATGAAAACCAAAACAGTATGTAGTAGCAGACCCACGGGCATTTTCACTATTTTGTAAAGAACGATTGGTACCTCTGTAAGATCACCAACCTAGTTAAATAGTGAGCTAAATCAATGAGTATGGAAAGACATTTTCTTACAAGGGTAGACTAATATTTTCAATAGCAAAATCAATAGAAAAAATAAAGATAGAAATCGAAACCCATACCAAGACTGCTATACAAAAATTGAATGAACGGATTAGCTGAATCCATCGCAGCTATCTGCAGGGGGGTTGAGATTGATAGCGTGCCCACGTGGAATGGCTGTTGCATCAGTTTTCAACACTGTTAGATGGAAAGCAAACTATCAATAAACTAAGCAGAACTTTCTTTTACAATCATTACTTAAATTGCTGGCAGAAGTATTGCGCAGCTTTTTTTCTGAACATTAAAAAAGTCACCTTCTGCGAGGACTTCCTCCAAGATCTTCGAAGCTGGTGAAAAATCGGTGCCTGCAAAAATTTGTCCAAGGCATATTTGTTTCAGCTTTAGCAGTCAATAAGAAAGGATAATGGTAACAGATAGAGTAAATAAGCATCTGACTGCTTGTAACCATGCAACCCCAGTTTACATCGGTTGTACCGGGGCAGTACCGAAGCCAGGCAAGCAATGCAGGCAGCGCCGGTGACGACGGCTCAAGCAGAGGCAACGGCAGATCGCGAGTGATGGAGAAGAGGGGCTGCAGCTAGCGTTACCGGAGGCGGCGGTGGGCGCTGCCCACGGATCTGGCCAGCCCGGGGGGGCCGCCACCACCGGATCCGGCTACCGTACAGACCGCCGTCCCCAGATCCGGCAACTCCATAGTCGGAAGGCCGCGCAACCGCTGGCTGGAGAGCCCGACGGTGGGGCTGGAGACCGGCGAGGGGAGGCGACGGCGGAAGGAAGGGGCGCCACCGGTCCAACACGGGAGGGGGGCAGGCAGAGCGGCGCCGATCCAAGGTGGCCTGGAGGAGGCGACGGGAAGAGGAGGAGGATCGCGGGCGCCTAGGGACGTAGGTGGATTGGGGAGGAGGAGAGGGAGGTGGGAGGCAAGAGGACGCACGGCGGTAGGAGTGAGGAGCCAGGTGGTGGCCCGATAGGCTTATATCCAGTGACATTGGCGGGTAATTTCATCCCAACTATAGATGTACTTAGAAGGTCGAAAAGGCGCCGCAGAAGCCAGAAACATTAGGGTGTTAACGATTTTGGCGGCGCAGCAGCACTGACGAGGGACCAGTAAGCGAATAGACGGGGACAGAAATACCAAATCACAAAGTACGGGGGGTTTTCTGCAAACCCGTCCACACAGAAACCAAGAACGGACGGACGGATCGGTGACAATGAGGCGTGATCGGACGACGAGGAACTGAGGCGGCGTGGGCCAAGGAGGAGGCGGGAAAGGCGGCGTGGCGAGCTCGGGGACGTATAAGCATAAGCGCTATATAATGTGAAGCTAATATATAGAGTTGAGGCGTAGTCGATTGTCGATCCGTCGATTCTGGCCGTCGGTTGGGCATTTTTATAAAATCTGTGTTGAAATTCTTCGATCCGAACCATAAATTTTGTTCATCTCTATAAACTCTCCTAGTGTACCAAATTTCACAATTTTTTTATTTTGTTTGCTATTTATTTTGCATTTTTCAAATCAGCCTAAATGGACACTCCAGAATACTTGTTTTACATTTTAAATGCAAAACAAATAGCAAAAAGAATAAAAAATTGTAAAATTTGGTACACTAGGAGAGTTTATCGAGATGAACAAAATGTATGGTCCGGATCGAAGAATTTCACCACAGATTTTGTAGAACACGCCTAACCGACGCCAAGAATCGACGGAGGCCTAACCTAAACTCTCTCTCTCTCTCTCTCTCTCTCTCTCTCTCTATATATATATATATATATATATATATATATATATATATACTCTCAGGGCTCATTTGGCTGCAGGGGGTGATAAACCCTGGGATAAAAATACCCCCACGGATTTTTTTGCGTCATCAAGGATCCCAGAGATATTTCCCCTCGACCTGTTCCCCAAACGGTGCTTTCCCGTCACGCATTTGCTTAACTACGCAAGAAAATGAGCAAAACATTTGCCAACCATTCACCAATTAACAATAATTTGCTAATCAATCATGCAAAACAATGCAGATACAAACCATTCAAAACAATTTTGCAGATTCAAACCATTCAAAACGATGAAGATCTAAATCATTCAAAACGATCTTGCGATTCACTGATGCAAATCTGTATTTTTTTCCCAACCAAAAATCCAACAAAATTGCAAGCAGAGAGGAGAGCTTGTCTTGCTTACGCTAGAGGCGGCGGCAGGCGGTGGAGGCGGAGGGCGAGGCGGCGGCGAACGAAGGTGGAGGTGGAGGCGGAGGCGGCAGAACGGAGGTGGCGGCGCCACGAGGCGGAGGCGGAGGCTATGCGGCCTGAGGCGGAGAGGGAGGCAGCGACACCACTGGAGGCGGAGGCGGAGGCGGAGGCGACGGGACGCGAGGCTGTGCCTAGGGTTGGGAGGGGAGGCCGAGGTGGAGAAGACAGGGGGGCTGCGCCTAGGGTTTTGGAGACAGAGGGGATGGGAGACGGCGCTGGAGGTGTAGGGCGAGGTGGAGGCACAGGGAGAGGCGGAGGCGAGGTGGAGGCACAAGGAGAGGCGGAGGCGACGGGGAGGTGGAGGTGCAAGACGAGGCGGAGGTGACGGGGAGACGGAGGCGCAGAGCGAAGCGGAGGAGACGAGGAAGATTTCCACAAGCCCATAGCAGAGGGTGAATTCCTCGGGGACCGGACGGGGGAAGGGCCAAAATCCCCTATGTGAATGGGCTTCCAAATGCCCCCGTAATTTTTCCCGCGGAAATTTTCCACACGGGCCTCCATCCCCGGGATTAGGCCGGGATCCCGGCGGGGAAAGGCCTTCCAAACGGGCCCTCAATGTTGGTGCACAATATATTTAATTTTGTTGTCTATGCTTTTAAAGTTGGAATAATCGATTCTTTGCCATTTTGCGTCAACTATACAACCTAAATGAAATAACATGCACATCCGACAGAAGCAAAATGAAGCACATCTTCGGATATATATCTCCGAGGAAGTTAAGTCGTGCCACAAAGTGCATGGATTAGTCATAGTTCTTCATCTGATTATTTTGAGTGTTATCGATTAGGGTTATAACTAAGACGAATAAAACTCTAATGTCAAGTAGAACCCATACATGTCTAAAAACGTAGAGCCCAATCCATACATGAGATTTCAGTGTTATCAATAGACGGGACAGCTGAGGTTACAACTAAGACGAAGAAAACACTAATCTTAAGGAGGAAACATACATGAGAGAATACTTCACTTTGGTTGGTTGTATGGCCGAACAATTGAACTAATTGGTTGGCCTTTAACCCGTTTTGGTCAGAGGTATAGTAGATACATGCGAGAAGAAGTAATACTTAGGTAGAGAGCCTGAGCTTTGTGTGCATAAAACATGCAGTTTAATGATCAATGGAGAAGACCTTAATGGGTGCAATCCTTGGTGGAAGCATTAGATCGACCGGCATCATCATCATGGGTCATGATAATCCCACCAACAAACCGTGCTAATAGCCCAAAAAGTCTGCCAAACGTGTTCAATTTGACCATTTTCGTCCATAAACTGCAGGGAAAAAAATGTGGGAATTCAAAATCATATGCTTTAATTAGATTTTAAAATAAAACATTCTTTCAGCTATTTCCAAAGACTAACATGAGCTGAAGAAGACCAAGGTGGTGTGCTCCTATCCCCATCAGAAGCAGGTGCTGCACGAGCAGGTATAGCAGCTATTGGACTTGAACGTGCATCTGGCATAAACGAAGAAAGCCGCAGACGCCCAGAGTTGTCGGATGAATCCTCAGGGCGGTCTTTTGCTTTGATTGTGATCGGCTCATTAGTTTTCTTCTGCTCACTTTGAATATCTCGAAGGGAAGCAGGTCCCTTTGTTATCTTAGCCCCACCCCAGGCAGGTCCTTCATGCTTTGGAGTGACAGGGGGGCTTAATTGGTTTCGGGGTGTCATCAAGAGCACCACTCAGAAACAATGACAAGCCACCTTTCCTATTCTTCTTCTTTGAAGAATTCAGCCGAGAAGCTTTGTTCTCTAATGTACAGGAGATGGCTTTTGTATTATTAAAAGTCACATCCTCTGAGAGTTTGATTGGATGAGCAGTACTTGCTTCCTGCTTGAGCATATAATTTCATGAGTATAAATGCTTTAGAACAATATACAAAGGGTGATTAAGTAGTGGAAAGTACACATCTATAATGAATATTTAGTCGAAAGTACACATCTATAATTAACAAAGGAAGTACCTATTTGATCCCTCAACTATACCTGTTGTACCTGATTGGTCCCTCATCAAAATATTGAGTATAATCGGTCTCTAAACAAGTAAAACCAGACTTGAATGGTCCTTTGACTGGTCAAATAGTGGTTTTGAAAGGGGATTTGCTGATGTGGCGTCCATGTGGGTATTTCAGATGAGGGGAGGTGGGATTTGAACCGAAGACCTCATAACTCACACCTCACCCAGCTAGCCAACCCACCCACACGTGATATCTAATGAGATAGGGGGAGCTTTCCTTTTATCTATTTGAAAAACGACCCTCTAGAAGCGGTTGGGGCTATTAAACCGCTTATAAAGGCCAAGCATCCTAAGCGGTTTGTGTGCCCAACCGCTTCTAGAGCTCTAGTAGCAGTTGGGGACATGAACCGCTTAGGATTATTGGTCTTTAGAAGGGGTTGGTGCCCCCAACCGCTTATAGAGGTTCACTCCTGGCTTGGGGCTGGTTTGGGGCTATTAAACCGCTTGTAAAAGTCCGCTCCTTTTTTTCCAACCGCTTAGGAAAGTCAGTTCCCTAGTAGTGTGTTCGACCGGTCAAAGGACCAATTAGGTCCGGTTTTGCTAGTTCAGGGACCAGTCAAACCCGGTATTTCAGCTCAGGGACCAATTTGGTACAGCTTGGTACAGCGAACAAGGTTCAATGCAGTGTTTTGATAGGCGTTAGGCGCTAGCCAGGTGGCTGGCTAGTGCCTAGTCCCAACTAGACACCGCCTAGGCGACCACTTAGTGCCTAGTGCCTACGGCTAATTTTTACAAACATTGGTTCAGGACCAAATAGGTTTTTTCCCGTCAACAAATTAGCAACTTGGCACATTGTGCATGAATGCAAATCATATTAAGCATGATTGAAGCTAAGAGCCACAATGAAATGCTAAAATAGCAAACACAAGGTCCTACTTTAAATTAAAAGAAAAGAACAGCATTATTAGTTTATTACAGGATCAAATACTTAGCAGTCCATGCAAGCAATGCACAGAACAGGTACCAAAAGAACAAAGTTAGGTGTGACATTTCAGCTTTGGGTCCTGTAACACCATACAGCCCGAAAAGTGAAACTCACAAAAAGCAAAGATAGGAAATCTTAGTCAAAAAGAACAAGAAAATAATGAGTAAGGTATACCCAAAACTTGACAACGGCTAGGATACAGAAATAAAACATAATGATAGTTAGCATATGCAGAAAAAAGAGTAAATTGCACTTTTACCCTCTGAAGTTGGATGAAAATCTCACTTGGCCCACTAAACTTTGTTTTGTTTCACTTGGCCCCTTAAAGTTTCAACACAGGCTAATTTTTTCTGCAACCGAAGCCAACTTCAGGGCCAAGTGAGATTTTCATCCAACTTCGGAGGCTTTTGTGGCACAAAGGCAACTTCCAGGCCAAGTGAGACAAAATAAAGTTTAGAGTAGCCAAGTGAGATTTTAAATCCAACTTTGAGAAGCAAAAGTGCAATTTACTCCAGAAAAAACAATATTTGATTTTGAAAGAACCTAAAAAAGACAAGAAGCCATGTAGAAAACATAAGTAGGACATCCAACCTGGTAGCATCTAACCTTTTCTAAAGAGCCATAGGCTAGTAATGCTAAGACTTCTGGAAGCTCCCTACTGTGGCTTTCCTCCTTGTCCTCACTTTTCATAAAGGGAGTATCCAACGGCGCTGCCTGCTTGGTTTTCCGCTTCTGCTTTTTAGAAGCCTCGGATTTTTGTTTTTCTTTCCATCTGGTACACAGACCGAGTAAGGTCTTGAGTGTACTTCTAAGGGAAAACCAAGTTCTGCAAGTTCACTTTCAAGGGAAGCCCTAGACTCAAGTTTTGCAAGTTGTTGATTGTGAAGCTGATGGCCATCCAATTGTTTAGCCTCAAGCAGTTCAATCTGCTGCAACTTCTTACGAAGTGCCCTGATCTGCTTGGAGACAGCTTGCTCAGCATTGCTATCTTTCTGAAGGAAATTCTCATGATTGGATATTCCATACGATTTCGATGCAGATTTCTTACTGTCCCCAAGCCTACGGAATTCTCCTGCTTCATTTCCATCTCCGTCATTATCCATGATGGCAGGATAAGTAGCTGTCATAGTGGGAAGGCGGCGGTGACTTCAGGGCTCCGACGATTTATCGTCCAACAATCTCTCTAGGTATGCAAGAATTTCAGGAGAGGCATTCATAATTGAAGGAGCTGACACTGTGAAAATATAATCAAGACTGCGAATAGCTACATCCTGCATCATATTGAACAATAAAGTAGCATCACTATGTGAGCGCGAATAAAGGATGTATATAGGTCGCAGATGAAATGGTTAGTGCATGTAAGCTGCAACCAATCAATGCATTACCTCACAGTGTTTTTTTAGCTCCTTCGCTTCCAAGGAATCAGCAACCTCAAGAAGTTGTATAGTATATTTCGGCTCCATTATATACTCACAATACAGGAATTCGTGGTTTTTTCGTCGGCCCAAGTAAACTGACGAAAATACCCTTATTTTCATGGGCCCTGGCCGATGAGATTACAGTGCCACGTCATTAGCTGACCTGTCTCGCCGTTGGCTGAACTGATTTTGTCGGCCTGAGGAAACCGACGAAATTATATTAATTTCGTCGGCAGCCGACGAAACAGCTTGTAATTTCGTCGCCCGTATTTCGTCGGCAAACCAACGAAATTATATCAATTTCGTCGGTTTACCCCCCTATTTTCGTCGGTTTATGGCCGACGAAATTACAACGGATTCCTGTAGTGTCAATAGCAACTTTCTCGCAAAGGCTCTTCGAACTAGGTATGGATTTGCCTATTTCACTCTTGCTTCCAGATAAACGACTTTCATACTGCACATCATCAAACAGGATGTCTCCATCCAGCCCATCTATGCCACCATCTCATTCTAACAAGGTTTTTTTTTTTGCCTTGGAGTTTGGATTTGGTAGAATACTCAGGGTGGTATATACTGGAGATGACAAGCGTATGTGTCCCACCAACATAAACTGATGTTGCTCTCTTAACACCATACACTTGAGTAAATATTGGGGTTTCATCCTTACGTTTCTGTTGGTGATTGATAAGTGGCCCATCCCGAGACGGGCCTTGGGCCGATTTCGTACCGGCCCACCGCACGAACAGAAGGTCCCAAGGCCACCCCTAGCCGTACTAAAGGAAGCGTCTAGCCCGCCAGGGTCTTCCCCGGGCTTGACCAAATCAACCGCGCCTCCCTAGGTCCTGACCAGGAGCATGGCGCGGCTCCCGGGCTATCCTTAGCCCGAGAGAGGGTCCCGCGGGTGGTCCGCCTATCCGTGGGCAGGTGGCGACAGCTATCATGTCACACCACACTTTCTCTGGCCTTGACCAGAAGGAACTGTGTCTCCCCGGGAACCCACAGCCCGGGGAGAAGCACGCGGGCAGCTCGGTTTGTCGTTTGCTCCCTTTGGCAGGCCGCGAAGGTTGTTACGCTACGCGACGCCCCCAACGGGCGGCACGAGGCTGGCTCGGTCCAGTCAATGCCATATTGGGGATAAAGGAAAAGTGCTTTCTCCTTAAAGTGCAATCCTTACCCGTATCGGCACACCAAGACAAACACGTGTCCAGTACTAACCCGACCAGATTTTTCCTGCAGGCTCGAGACCAGACAGAGCCCCGGAATGAGACAAGGGCACCGCCACTAAAGCAAGAACGGACGCGGGACCCGCCGTATTAGCTCCGGGCGATCCGGGCTACTGAAAGAGGATCCTAAGGCCTAGAGGGGGGTGAATAGGCAATTTTAATTTTTCTTTGATTAATTGTTGATTAAGCATTAAATTAATAGTGACCCAATCCTAGTGTCAATTGATACGCAAGCGGAAGCGATAAACAAGTTAATAAGCAACTAAGACATGGCATCACAATCAACACATTCAATGCAACGGTAGTAAGTGCGGAAAGTAAATAAGAGGGCGACACGGTGTTTGTTTGACCGAAGTTCGGAGCCATTTGAAAGATCTTGGTTTTAAGAGTGCTTTTCTAAATGTTAAGAGCGTCTTAGGGACTTCCTCTTAGAAAAGCACTCTTAACATCCATTTGAAAGAGAGTTATGTTATAGAGAGAAGCGAATGCCAAGAGTAACCGTATAGCTTCAAGTCGAGCAACGGGGACATTGGTTTCTCCATAGTCAAATCCTTCGATTTGTGTGAAACCTTGCGCCACCAATCTTGCTTTGTTTCGCACCACTTCACCATTCTCATCTTGTTTGTTGCGGAAGACCCATTTGGTTCCAATGACATTGTGGTCCTTCGGTCTTTCCACAAGCTCCCAAACTTCGTTGCGGGTGAAATTGTTTAGTTCTTCATGCATGGCGTTCACCCAATCCGCATCCGCCAATGCCTCATCAATGGTCCTAGGCTCAGCAATAGACACAAAGGCGTGATGCTCACAATAATTAGCGGTATGAGAACGGGTTCTTACGCTTTGATTGAGATTGCCAATGACTTGATCTAGGGGATGATCCTTGGAGAGAGTGCGGTGTTGTTGAACGGGTACTTGTAGATCAACGCCTCCCCCTTGAGCTTGATCAACTTCAAAGTTTGCATCTCCGTCCACCGCTTGATCTTGAGTTGTTGGAGAGGTGTCTTGAGCTTGATTATCGATGGAGGTGGTGGGGGTCATTACTTCATCTTTTGGTGCCTCCGGTGAGGGTCGAATTTCTCCCAACTCCATAGCTTCATGTGGTAGCTCATCACCTACATTTCTTGTCAAATCTTGCTCATTTTGTGAGCCGTTAGTTTCATCAAACTTGACATCATAGGCTTCCTCAACTAGCCCGGTAGAATTATTAAAAACTCGAAAAGCTTTTGAGCGAGAAGAGTAGCCTAACATTATACCAACGTCACACCTCTTTTGGAACTTACCCAAATGAGTCCTTTTCTTATAGATGTATACCTTGCAACCAAAGACTCGAAAGTAAGAGATATTGGGCCTTCGTCCCACTAGTAGTTCATATGAGGTCTTGTGAAGGAGTCGGTGGAGGTAGAGGCGGTTGATGGCATGACACGCTATGTTGATGGCTTCCGCCCAAAAGACATGCGGCGTGTTGTACTCGTCAAGCATCGATCTTGCCATCTCTATCAAAGTACGGTTCTTCCTCTCCACCACTCCATTTTGTTGGGGAGTGTATGCCGCCGAGAATTCGTGCTTCACACCTAACTTATCACAAAATTCTTCAACATTTGTATTAGTAAACTCGGTGCCATTATCACTCCTTACCTTTTTAATAAAAGAGTCAAATTCCTTTTGAGCTTTCAAAGCAAATCTTTTAAACACATCACCGGCAAGAGATTTATTTGCAAGGAAAAATACCCAAGTGAAGCGAGAAAAATCATCGACAATCACATGACAATAAGAATTACCGCCTATGCTCGCACAGGTGGTTGGGCCAAATAAATCCATATGCAAAAGTTCAAGTGGTCGGGATGTAGACATAAAAGTCTTAGTCGGATGAGAATTAACCACTTGCTTGCCGGCTTGGCATGAGCTACATAAACGATTTTTCTTGAATTTGACATCCTTCACTCCAACAACCAAGTTATCTTTAAAAACCTTTTTCAAAGTGCCCATTGCAACATGTCCAAGACGTCTATGCCACAACCAACCAAGAGTGGTTTGAGCAATAAGACAAGTCTTGATTTGAGAAGATTCACGGTTTGAAAAATCAACCAAATATAAGTTTTGAAACCGGGTGCCTTCAAATGCAACATTTTGATCCTTAGTGGAAACAACACGAACTCCGTTGACCGAAAAGAAACAATCAAAACCCAAATCGCACACTTGAGCAACGGCGAGGAGATTAAAGTTGCAAGCTTCCACCAAGAGCACATTAGAGATGGATAGGTCATTAGATATTGCAACTTTACCTATACCCTTTATCTTTCGCTTGGAGTTATCCCCAAATGTGATCTTGTGTTCGGGGTCCTCCTCTTCTAGTGAGGTGAACATACTTGAGCTACCGGTCATGTGTTGGGTGCAACCGCTATCAAATATCTAATGCTAGCCACCGCTCTTGTAGTTCACCTACACATACCAAAATCAAGCTTGGGTTTTAGGTTCCCAAGACTTCTTCTTGGGTCCTTTTGAGTTAGTCATCAAGCATTTGGGCACCCAAATAGCCTTCACATCTTTCTTTTCATTGGGTGCACCAACATATTTTGCATAAGTAGAGCCATTCTTCCTCATAAGCATGTAACTAGCATTAAACACTTGAGTTTTAGACATGAATTGAGATGATTTAGCAAGAGGACAAGCAATGGCTTTGTGTTTATCATTTTTGCAAATATGGCAACGGGTCCCTCCCTTAACAAAAGTTAGCTTGGGCTTACCCCAACCGCCCTTGGGCAAATCTCCGGGATGAAATCCCAAACCATGCTTGCCCAAGGTGTACCTTTGCTCCCGAAGCACCTTGTTAAGAGAGTTGTTCCCCACAAGCAATTTAGCCAAGCTAGAGTCTAGTTGCTCAATTCTATCCTTTAGAAGCAAATTTTCCTTAACTAGCTCATTAGCACATTTAGCAACACCACAAGTACCAATTGAACAAGCATTTTCATTTGGAGAAGTAGCACTAGTGGGTGAAGATGAGCTAGCATTGGGTGTGATCGTGGGTGACAAGCTAAAGGATGTGTCATGAGATAAGCTAAGTGAACCATCTATAGTGTCAATCAAATCACAAGTCACACCAACATTGCATTTTTCAATTGAGCAATCAAGCGGAGTTTCAACATCAACATTAGAGCTAGCAAGTTTGTTTTCTAGAATTTCAACTTGCAAATTTAGAGCTTCATAATCATCTTCTAGAGGTTCATGTTTAAAGCAAATTTTTAAATTCATTCGCAAGCTCTTTATGCACTTTCACTAGCTTCTTCCTCTTAAACTTTTCCTTCTCTAGAGCATTATTCAAATCATCAATCAAAAGTTTAAGCTCACTTTTAGAGAGTTGCTCATGTGTTACCTTCTCCTCTAGTGCCATAAAACACATGGGAGGTGAGGGGTTGTCGATGGCGACTCCGGACACCTTGGTGTTTTCATTGTCGGAGGAGTTCGCCCAAGAGCCCTCTTCATCGGTGATCCATTCCCCAATTACTTCTTCTTGTATATTGGCGGTGAGACAAAGCTTTTGTTTAGGAAGAACCGGAGGAGCATTCTCCTTGATCGCAAGTCCGGCTAGTCCATGAGCTCTAGTGTCTTCTTCTTCGGAGGATGATTGTGAGGACGATGAGCTTGAGCTATCTTCCTTCTCGGTCTTTTGTCCGGCAAGAGCCTTCTTCTTCTCCTTTGATTTGTGTTCGCTCTTGCGGTAGTGACGGTACTTTTTCTTATCATCATCCTTATCTTCTTCTTGATTCCTTGCCTTGTGCTTGTTCTTTTTACTTCTTGGACAATCCGCCGCCAAGTGACCCTTTTCTCCACATTCGTAGCAACGCATCTCGGAAATAGGTCTTCGCCTTGAAGAGGATGATCCGCCGCGGAAGCTCATCTTCTTAATCAACTTTCTTGACCGCTTGATAAGGAGGGCCAATTCTTCAATCTCCGGAATTGCATCATCGGAGTCAACATCATCTTCTTCAACTTCGATCTTCTTCTTTCCACTTTTGGTTTTGGAGGGGAGAGCAATTGACTTCTTGTTGAGCGGAGACTCTTCACTTTCAAGAAGCCGCATCTCGTAAGAGTTGAGTTGCCCGAGGAGCTTTGTCGGTGTCATCTTCTTGAGTTTTGACTTGGATGCTCGAATCAAGGTCACAAGTGGGTTGAAGCTAAAAGGCACAACATCGAGCATCTTCCGACAAATGTCAATGTCTTCCAAGACCTTCTTCTCCGAACATCCGGCAATTTCATTGACGATGGGGTTCAACCTAAGAAACATTTCATTAACACTTTCATTAGGAAGCATCTTGAATTGATCAAATTGTTTTCTAGCTCGAGATAGCTTCTCCTTAAGCATCTCGGCACTACCAACATGAATTTCTCTAAGATGCTTCCAAATGTCATAAGCTTTAGTGAGATTGCCAATGCTATCAAAAACTTCGGAAGATACACTAGAAAGTAAAACGTTTCTAGCAATGGCATTAAAGCGTTTGTACTTAGTAAGAACTTCATCAAGAGCAATTGTTCCGGCCGGAGGGTCCGGATAGCCGGTCTCACAAGCAACCCACACATCATAGCTAAGTGCGTCTAAGTAACATTGCATCCTAATTCTCCAATAGTTGTAATTTGTTCCATCAAAGATAGGAGCTTTTCCAATTTCTATCCTAGGCCTCTCTTGAGCCATCTCCTAGCGGTGAAGCTAATACCGGAGAACCTAGATGCTCTGATACCACTTGAAAGAGGATCCTAAGGCCTAGAGGGGGGGTGAATAGGCAATTTTAATTTTTCTTTGATTAATTGTTGATTAAGCATCAAATTAATAGTGACCCAATCCTAGTGTCAATTGATACGCAAGCGGAAGCGATAAACAAGTTAATAAGCAACTAAGACATGGCATCACAATCAACACGTTCAATGCAATGGTAGTAAGTGCGGAAAGTAGATAAGAGGGCGACACGGTGTTTGTTTGACCGAAGTTCGGAGCCGCAACTCCTACTCTCCATTGAGGCTACCCCTTGCGCACAAGGACCGGCTCGCTCTCGAGCCTCACGCCTCACTTACTCCCTGTAGTCGTTCCGCCACTCCGGCGAGGTGGACTCCGTCACCCGTACACCAACTCGAGAGTAGCCACACGCCAAGGCCTACTCCCAAGCCCAACGCCTCCACGAAGGATGTCGTCTTCAAAAGTAACAAGCCCGAAACGCCCCGATCATACCGGATCGAAGGACTTCCATGAAGCTCGGTATTGGGGTTTGATGAATTGTGGCTTTGGATGATCTTGTGGGTGGAGGAATGGCTCTAGAACACCTAATTTATGAGCTATGAATGAGGTAGGTGAAGTGGAGCAGCAAACCTCAAAGTAGCCAGCCACTAGGTAGGTATTTATAGCCCCTAGAGCAAAACTAGCCGTTGGCCCTCGGAAGAGGACAAAAAGACTAGCCGTTAGCCTCTACGGGACACCGTCCGACGGGCACCGGACGCCGTCCGACAGAGGCAACTGCTCACAAAAAATAGGTTTATCGGACGCCGTCCGGTCCTCACCGGACGCCGTCCGACAACAAGGATCGTGCAAGCGCTGGAGCTCGGACGCTTCAGACGCCGTCCGGCGAGAAATGCCAAAATTGAACTTTATCGGACGCCGTCCGGTGACTACCGGACGCCGTCCGACAGTGAGTATTAATTTTGATTTTGGGCTGGTCGGACGCCGTCTGGATTTACCAGACGCCGTTCGACAGAATAGATTTCCGGCTAAAAATTGAGGGGGAAATTTAGGTGGGTTTCTCTCTCTCTCTCTAGAAATCTCACATAGGGATATTTGGGTATTTTTTAGAGATAGTGGACTACGGAAACCGAGTTTTCAAGATATCGCAAAGATCCGGCATAGTCCGAGATATTTGAACCCCTTTTGAAATCCGACGAAAAACAGGAAATAAACATAACTACTCCTAATCTATCGTGACCTCTTCTCGCCTTGGGTCACGACTTGAAATCTTGGAGCGGCTCGAAAAGCGTCGACGCTTCAAATTAGGGTTTATAAAAAACCGCTGAGTCTTCGCTAGGGTTCCGAGAAGTCCAAAAACCCCCTAGCACTTAATATTTATTTATTTTGACATCAATGCCACTAATAAAAATTAGACCTCAATGATGCTCACAGCTACCTACCGCGCCTATAAAAGGAGCAGCCCTGTACATTCGAAAGGGGCGGATCCGATCCCAAGCGATTCAGCATCTTCTTCAAGTCACCTGAGCAACACGCGCATCCGAAGCTTCCTTAGCAGTAGCCTTAGTCCTTAGTCGCCGCCTTTGTAAGCTTGGGATCGGTGCCACCAAGCGCGGTCTCGGCACCTCTGTACTGTTTGCCACCAAATAATCAACAAGGCTGGAGTAGAGCTATTATCCGGCAGTGGGGGCTCGAACCAGGGTAAATCGTTTGTGTCTTCACGGTTTGTATTGCTTTCTCTCTCTCTCTCCCTTTTCTCCTCTCCGTACGAAGGATCTGTACCCGGATCGCCAAATCGCACCAGAGCCCCGTCGAAGATCATGTGACTCGAGCCCTGTAAAGAGGCTTGGCCACCGCCCCGCCGCTTGAGAATGGTGGTCGTTGGGCCTCACACCAACTATAAATTCGTCTGCCGGTCCGTGGACCCGCCGCTCTTCAAAAGCGTGTTTCCCAGACACCGACAGTTTCTTTGCATCCCACATAAAAACATCACAAGTTGATGTAGACAATGCGGTCCAGTACTTTCCAGCTGAGATACTGATGATATTTCTTCCACACATCGAGGATATCTGAACAAAAATAGCTCAAATGTAAATATGAGACATTGCTTAGTTGTACAGGTTAACACCTTAACAAGTAACAACTTAACCTGTTGGCATCTTAAATCAGGATCTGATGAAACCCAAGAGAAAAGAGCACCATCACCGTAAGAGCAACACATGCATCACTCCAGTGACTCATGAAATCACCTGAAGTCGCTCCATACGATGAATCTTCATATTTATATTTCCACCCTTCTTGAGACATCTAGCTATTACAACTCGGCGAGGGGTTAGAAGATGATGGCCCCAAGTGAACATCTGTAGAAGTGGGTAACACCACCAGATCAATAACCTTCTTGATATTACAACAAAATGGATAAAATATTAAGTTTTAGCTGGTATCATCTATTCAACTTACCTCACCATCAGCTCCTAACACTAATGTATGATATTTTGCTGCAGATACACCTTTAAATACTTTTCCTTTCAAATATTCTACCATTCTTGGAGTGTAATTGGATGCTGAATTTGAAGTGTCATAACCCAGCTGGCCCTCTTTGTTGCAACCCCAGGTGAACACTTCAGTGAAATGTAAAAAGACAAGGAAGATTTGTAAAGCAAACCCTAAAGAAATACTGCCAAAAAGGGCATTAATCTATATTCTCCCACGGTCCCGTTGCTCAACCACATCCAGCTTCTTCCAGGCGGGCCCGAGCTGTCATTGTCCCGCGGCAGGGCGCCGGACGGCGACCCTGTCGGCTGCGTGCGTCACCTCGTCCCGTGTCCTCGCCACGACGTTGACCGCAGGGCCCGCGCCAGCCACCCGCGGGGGCGGGGCCCGGGAGTCGGTGGGCGTGCGGCACTGACGCGGACGCGCGCAGCCGCTTCACGCCTCGTCCACCGGTCGCGTCGGCATGGACCGAGTCACGCACTGACGCACGCACGCACGCAGCCAAGCAAGCGCCCAAGCAGCCGCGCGACGCGTGAAGGTTGGTGGATTTCTTCACTCGCCACCTCGCCTCCTGGCTCCGGGTTTGTGGCCGCCACGACCACGAGGTGCGCGCGTGGGAGTGGGATCTTGCAGGCTCGGTGCGTGCGCCCGATGGCGACGTCACATACTTAGATGCGGTGGGGGCACTGGGGGGAATGGGGATGGGCACGGGGTCAGGCATCGGAGTCGGAGGCGGAGCATTGAAGATTTGAAGGGCAGGGGGAGGCAGGTTACAAGTACACCTCCTGCCCCTGCACCTCGCGTGGCTTGGCTGCCATACCATATTGCCATTCCCCCTTGCGCAGGAGGGATTGCGCCGTAGAAAGCCGCGCGCTGCCGCCGGCTGGTGGCCCGTCGCTCCGTTTCTCCCCTTAGATTCCACGGGGAAATAGTACCATGCGTAACCGTACGTGTGTACATATATGTGCAATCCTCTGTTTTTTGCATTGGACTAGCACACCATGATACCAACTCTACATGCCACTCTCCGTTTACAAAATGGCTTTGATGACTATGTCCGTTTTTCCAATTCAAACCAAACGGTTTAGAATGATAATAGCTTGTTCAAACTTTCGAAGCTGCTTCTTTCAACTCATTAAGCTAAACCAACACTCCATGTACGACCATCAAAATCATGGCCGAATAAAAAAAAAAGACTAATAGAGTTGTCAGAGTGCTCAAGCTCCATAAAAACATAAGACCGTGCCTCCTCCCTCCCACCTTAGCCATGGTCTAACCTGTTTCGCTCACTCCTTCCAACTCAACCCATTCACCAAACCAAACCATTCATCGCTCTACCCCCAACCGCTACTTCCTCCCCCCACCTTCTCTCCTCTCCTTATGGTGGCAACCTGTTCTATACCCATCATCACCTCACCTCTCGTCAGCTAACCACCACTTCCTCCCTCACTTTCTCTCCTTTTCTCGTCGCCCATCCAACTAGCAACCCACCACCTCGCGTCCCATCAGCTCCGAGATCTGTCATCGAGAATTCGAGATATGTTGGCCTGTTGCATCCCTATCATTCCCGTTACTAAGCATCACTGCCACTCACATTGTCCTTGTCAATGAACATTACGGTGAGGATCCTCATTCCTGAAAAGTGTTTATACCACTTTTCCTGTAGTCGCCCTGAATAAATTTAGAGCCCTCAATGATTCCAGCAGATCTACAGAGTGTTTATACAGGAAAAGTGGTACAAACCGCAGGGTAAAATCATGAATTCATGCCAATTTCCTGGAATGGAGATTACGGAGGCTAAGTTCGTCTCGTATACGAGTGTTGGTAGCTTTTCTTAAATTAAAACTGGACAACTCTTTTAGATGAAATGGTATTTTCCTTAATTTTAGTAAAGTAGAGGAAGTGACTGAAGTAGGTATGCTCGGTCTAAGAAAAGTGATTCTCCTAATATAGTTAGAATTACAAAAACATTGCTATTATTGCTTGCTGAGTACTTCGTACTCACTCTTGCTATTAAACCCTTGCTTAGATGTGATTCTGGAAGACAACGTGGGTGAAAGCCAAGAACATTCTATCACTGAGGGGCATTACGAAGTGGAGACATGCTCTAAGGATTTGGGCCTTTTAGAAGATTATCTGTAGACTATTCGCATAACAATAAGTAACGGATATCAATAAAGGGCATCTTACCGTGGCTATGTATGCTTAAAATAAATAAAGGACTTTACTGTATCAATAAGCACATTCGGCCTTGCGTGTCTTCATGATGTAATAAAGTATGAGATTCTATGTAATTATTGTTCTGCTGCAATACTCTGACTTGGGCTCGCATCCGAAGTGACATTCTAGTGGACATGTTATTCGGGTGTATTAGCCTAAACCCACACAATTACTTCATGATCTTGGCATGACGTGGCCATTAGCATGGGGTAATTGGGCGGGTCGTCTCAGCGAACACCCTCGTTCCCATTGTTGGTCTTTCTTCTTCGTCATTCTTGTCACCCATAGAGATCCAAATATGGACCTGACCTGCTGGAACCTGACACAATCTGACAGTTGAGCCAAGGTCGGGTCGAGGTTGACCCTTGACCCAAGCTAACCCGTGCTCGGCCCTTCTAGATTTAATCAAATGGTCGTCAGAAACTCGAACGATCTAACCCGACCTAACCCTAATTAACTTGACTCACCTTCTCACTCTCATAGCAACCACCACCTAGCCACCCCACTCCGTCACTCTTACTTAGGGGAGGGCATTCGGTATTTTGGGTTATTTCGGTTCGGTATATTCGGTATTTTAAAAGTTCGGCATTCACAAATTGGGTACCGAATTACTGCTAGAAAAAAATGCTACCGAATTAAAAAAATACCGAACTACTTCGGTTTGGTATTTCGGTATACCATAATTCCCGCAAACAAATGCATACCATAGGAACAAACACATATCTTGTGACTTGCCCTTGCGATTACGGACTTGCGGGCACCAGCGAGGCAGCGATTCATCGAGTTGCGACGGAGGAGCCAAGGAGGCGGTGAGCCCGGAGCGCGAGGCGACGGAAAGACGATGCAGAGGACGACAAGGCGATGGAGCCAGAGGTGCAGGCAGCGGCCGGAAGGGAGAGGGCAGCGAGACAACGGAGCCTGGAGTGCCGAGCGCGAGATGATGAGCGGGACGCTGATGGTGGAGCACTGAAGCTGCGCGCGGCAATGCCACCGACCCGCCGTCGCTCGTCACCTTGTCAATCTTGCCTCTATGGTTAGGGTTAGGCACCGCCGTCTTGAAGAATGGAGGAGAGGAGTCAGGACTTGGCTGGAGACCAGAGGATCTGTGGCGCGTGGATGGGGATTAGGGGGTGTGGGGCGTGGGCCGAAGCGCGAACTGGAGAAGGCCCACAGGGAACTAGCTTGCCGGTTGGCAAACGGGCCGAAGGGTGATTTGGCGAAGGGCCATAGGGAACTAGCTTGCCGGTTGGGGGAAACAGGGACTAGGCCATTGCTGGGATTGGTATAATCGGTATTTCGGTATTCCGTCGCCCCATATCGAAATCGAACCGAAATACCGAACTTTACTCAAATAAATACCTAACCGAATACCGTATATCGAAATATCAAAATTTCAGTATTTTCGGTTTGGTATTTTGGTATCGGTATTTTTTTGCCCACCCCCTACTCTTACTCTCCTTCCCTACTCTCTCTCATGCGCCTCACACTTGGCCATTGTCGGGTGCCACCGACGACATCCTCCTCTTCTTGCTGCGCTAGATGCATCTAGGTGTGCTCTGTTCCACTCCCTCCATCGCCGCCACTTTTTTTGTTGTGCCACCGCATCTTTTCTCTCTGCCTCACACTGAGCTTGCGACATGGAAGATCCCTACCAATGACAAAGTGAGCTCCTCTATCTTCTGGTCTTTGACCGCCTACAACACGCAAGCTTCCTAACATAGCGGCGCTCCAAAGTCCCAACCGCAGAAGCCAAATGGCCCAGATCTAGGCCTCTTCAGCCTCTTCAGGACGACGACGACCCATCTCCTCCTTAATGGCTTCCCAAAGTAAGCAATTAACGATCGAGTCAAGTTTCCTCCTTCTTTCTCTCTCTTGGGTTCGGAACGATCGAGTCAAGAGTCATGTCATGTCGTGTTGAGAAGATACACCACTCAACCCACCACAACCTGTGTCAACCAATATTAATTGAGCTCGTAAGCTCGATTCAATCTCACGAGCTCGAGCTCTCCAATCTTGGCATGGTTTGAGCTGAGCACGCGAAAAATTTGAACTATAAATACGCGAAAGAAAGCGGAAGAGCAGCAATTAATCAACCGGAACGATACATGCTTGATTATTCTTTCTCTTCTGCTGCTTTCAGCGTCACCCCCACCTTGCATGCCAGTGCGACAGCCAAGTACCTCGCCTGCAGTCAGCCAGCCTGCCGCTGCTGCTGCATCCTGCAAGGCAGCGCGGCGACGCAGCAGATGAGCTTGGGATATATAAAAAAAAACCAGAGCATGTCGTGCATGCAAGTTGCCGCACTGAACACCCTCTCAGAAAACCAAAAAAAGCCTTCACTTTTTTGCTCCTGCTGCTCCTCTCCTTTTTGTTTTTTTCTCTTTCGTTCTGCACAAAATAGATTAAAAAAGTTTTTCACCCACCCCTCCTCGTCGCCAAATTGGCAGCACAGCACAGCACTACAGTGATAGCCCGGTGTTGGGCTCCTACTACTCGGCTACTCCTCCTCAGTTGCTGCTGCTGCTGCTGCTGCCGTTGCGGCCGCTTCCGGCTTCCCTTCCCCCATCAATCTCCTTCCTTTTCCTTTTCCTCGCCGCATCCGCATGCACCAATCACCACCGATCGTGCGTTGCTCTCTCCACATCCATCGGAAAACTACGCTCCCCCCACCGCCTCCTCCCCAATCCCTCTCTTTCTGTCTCTCTCCCCGTCTCCCTCCCGCTCCGGGGGCGATGTGTTGAGGTGAGGTGAGCTTTGCCTTTCGGCGGGGTGTTTGATTGCTCGGGGGCGGGCGGCCATGGCCGGGATGGCTGCCGCTGCCGCTGCCGCTGCGGCTGCGGCGGTGGCGGTGAAGAGGTGCATGAACGCGGCGTGCGGCGCGCCGGCTCCGTCGCCGGCGCCCGGAGGGGAGTGGAGGAAGGGCTGGCCGCTGCGATCCGGCGGCTTCGCGGCTCTCTGCGACAAGTGCGGGTACGGCCGGCTCCTCTGCGCGTGCGTGGGGTTCCTTTTTCCACGAAATCCTAATGGCGTGACTGTTAATCGCGGATGTTCCTTCTCTCTACCGTATTATGTAGTATTCGTCTGGATGGGAAAAAAAGGAGGTGCTTTGTTTCTTCAAAGGGCGGCCGATTTGTGAATTTTTGTTTTCCTCAGATTGCCTTTTTTGCCCCCTTTGCTGTTGATTTCCTCTTCTAGCCCAATTAGAAAATTTTCGTGCCAAAGAGGAAGTAATAGCGTTGTGCGTGCAGACGTAGAGTTGACTCGATTGCAGCCTCGGCTGGTGCCTGTGCGAGCATCAGTGAGATAGAGCGATTGGTTTGTAGTGCTCTTTTGATTGGGTTGACCTCATGCTTAATTGGGATTTGGATTAGGGCAAACTACAGCGACGTCAGGATGCGTTGGACTTAATTTTGGAAATCGACTGTGAGCTGTGGCCGTGTTGATGGCCTTGATGAATGTTACCTGCGGTTTGGTAAATAGAAGTCCCTGTGCCAAACCACCGTGTGTTGTTGTATGGCTGAATCAAAATTGCTTCTTGCCATCAATTTGCTCCAGGGACAAATTAGTGGATGTTTATTTCAACGCTCTTTACCGTTTTTATTTAGTTGAATAACATGAGAGTGTTGTGCTGTACCTAGGTTGGCGTATGAGCAGCTTGTGTTTTGTGATATATTTCATCAAAAGGAATCGGGCTGGAGGGACTGCTCATTTTGTGGGAAGGTGAGATGATGACACATGCTGTGAATTGTATGCAAGTTCTTGTGCTAAACTCTTCTGATCCAGTCATTAACTGCTTATAACGAACTTGGCTATTCAGCGTCTCCATTGTGGATGCATTGCTTCGAAGAACTCCTTTGATCTACTAGATAGCGGAGGAGTTCAATGTGTGAATTGCATAAAAAATTCAGGACTCCAATCTGTAAGTTTTTTTTTTCTCATTTACACATTTCTTTTCCAAATCATCTGATTGTTCTCTTTTTTTTTTCAGGCTTCTAATCAAGTAGCTCCAAAGCTTTTTTCAACTCAAAATAATCAGAGACTCTTTGGTAGAAGCGATGAGTTATTGACTGGTAGACCACTGGAGCCACAGCCACCCACCGTCATGGCTGATTCCAGAAATGATGAGATTGCTATTATTACAAAGAGCAACCTTCCGTTCATGGTAAAAAACATAGAAGCTGGGCAAAGCAGTAACATTTTGACTCAAAAAGAAATAGAGAATGGTGCAAGGCCGATTAAATGGGAACAACCAATCCTTAGTATTAGCGACATGGCAAGGATGCCTTTCTTAACTAGGACACAAAGTGCATTAGAGTCTCCTCAATGTACTCGAAGGGATGAAAATAAAGATCCAACAGTAGATAGCACGACAAGCGAATCACTTTCTGATGCATGTCTCAGCATTAGCTTGGGCATTGCTAATAATGGAAACAAGATGGAGGCTACTTCAACAGTGGAAAGACTTATGCTATCACCAACGACACCATTTTCTGAAGGAAGAGAACTTGCTACTACATTATCTCCATTTCAGCATGCACAAAGGGCTCGTCATTTTCTAACGAGACCACCAAGGGTTGGTGAAGGTGCTGTTTTTGATCCAACAAAAGATGTTCTTCCACATCTGCGTGTCGCAAGACCACCTGCCGAGGGAAGGGGCCGCAATCAGCTTCTTCCTCGGTATTGGCCGAGAATAACAGATCAAGAGCTGCAGCAAATTTCTGGAGAGTATCCTTCATTAACTTATCAACTTCACACATCATTTTACTTTTAAATAACATGCTCCATCATCACACAATTAGGCCAATGAACTTTCATGTTGATGTATACCTTCTTTTTTTGGGTATGAATGTTGTTTTGTCTACCTTGACTGTTTTTTTTTTTGCTTCAAGCTCAAATTCCACCATTGTTCCACTGTTTGAGAAGGTTCTAAGTGCTAGTGATGCTGGCCGCATAGGACGCCTTGTTCTCCCAAAAGCTTGTGCTGAGGTACTACCTTTCTTGTTTAACAAGCCCTTTGTTTCCTCTTAATAAACTTGCTGCTGTCATGCGTTATGATTCAAAAACCTTTCATACAAAGGAGCATCATGAGCACCCCCCATCCCCATGTTTCATGTTTATATCAGGGGTGTTACTGTTACCAATACTGTTGACCAGTAAGGTCTATGAGACTCGGTCCAGTATATGTGGGAGAGATAGATTGGAAAGTAATACAGCTAATGTAGAATGATTTAAACAGATCGCATAAACTTTAAAATTGAAACTGTTCTATATAATATCTTGCAGTTAACCCCTTACTGTTCAATGTATATGAATTCCGACTATATTGGTGAAACACCATTGTTCTGGTGGTAGACTTGCAGTGCTGTGAGGCTACATGAGATTAGTTTCCTAAATAATTGTTCTTTTATATGGTTGTGATATCTTGCTTAGAAAGTGCTACCACATAGCTTTTGCTACTGGTGACAGCTGCCTGATACTGTAACCATCTTAAATATATTTGTTTTCTTTTTTCCTACCATCCTGAGTTTTTGAGGTATCTGTGTAGGCATATTTCCCTCCAATCTCTCAGCCAGAAGGGCGTCCATTGACAATTCAAGATGCAAAAGGCAAAGAATGGCATTTTCAGTTTAGATTTTGGCCCAACAACAACAGCAGAATGTATGTCTTGGAGGGTGTTACACCATGCATACAGTCCTTACAATTACAAGCTGGTGATACAGGTGATTCAACTCATTTTGGTAACACTAATTTGCATCACCTGTTTTATTTGCGCTGTGCTCATGATTTGTTTCATGGTTAAGGTTCTGATTTTACATAAATGGATATTATTTTATCATGCACCTTTAGGCACTGTTTAGGACACCAGAAAATTTCCCAATTCCTGTGGGAATTGAACTATTTCCTGTGAAATTCTTACATTCCATAGAGCCTTACGTATTCTAATAACTAATATTACACTTAAATATACTTTAATCCCTAATATATATGGTGGGGAAGCACTCAAACCAGCATACCTTGTTTGAAAATCATACCATAAACCTCCTAAGCAACCCCAACAAAATTAGACGCGTTGCCGACTATGATGGAATATACAAGTGCAAGTGAGGTATATGTCAGGTTTTTCCGCGTGCCTCTGTGTGTTTGGGGGGGGGGGGGTGGTCGTCTTGTAGTTATTTTTTTTTACAGATCACAATCTTTATGTCCCATATTGTCATGTCATTTACTGGTCATCTTTTACATGCTTTGGTATGGTTTATTGTTTCTTTCATGACTCTCATTCTAAAGAGTGTGTTAAAATATGCTAAAAATAGAATTTGTCTTCTGTATACCATGTTCTCTGTGAAGTTATATCATTTTACTGGGAAGGTTTTCATATGTACTGGTGGTTTTTATTTTCTCTGCAGTGACTTTTAGTCGGATAGAACCTGGAGGGAAGCTTGTTATGGGCTTCCGGAAGGCGACAAATACTGTCAGTCTGCCAGTAAGTTTGAGTTTCTGAGCAATATTGATGCCAATCTATTGTTCCTGCAAATGCTTGTTTCTCTTTCTTGTTTCCTTATCTCTGTCTTCATTTTCATGTTTCACTTCATTGTTTATATATGCTCTTCTCCACAGGACTCACAGATTTCCGCTATTGCAAATGGTTCCCTTCTTGGTGATACATTCTTTTCTAGCACAAATGAGAACCTACCAATAGTAAATGGTTATTCAGGATTTCTTCAGTCAATAAAGGGTGCTGGAGATCTCCATCCAAGCTCTCTATTCGATCATCATGTGAACTCAGCTGATGGGGATATAAGTTGGCTTAAAACAGATAAATTTGGCATCAGACCAGATGAGGGGTCTTTACAGTTTTTACAAAAAAGAAGCCGCAATATTGGTTCCAAAAGCAGAAGGCTTTTAATGGATGCTGAAGATGCTTTGGAACTAAAGCTTACCTGGGAGGAGGCTCAGGAGTTACTGCGTCCTGCTCCAACTTCAAAACCAACAATTGTGATGATTGAGGACTACGAATTTGAAGAATATGATGTAAGTTTGCAATTCATTCTTCATGATTCGGCATTTCAGGGCATCCTTTCTGAAAAGCACAAAAAACCAACTCTTTGTTCTCAGCAAAGGATTGGTATGATCAAATTTGATTCTAACTTTACTACATGCATGCAGGAACCTCCTGTCTTTGCAAAAAGATCAATTTTCACCATCCGTGCTACAGGGTAAGAAGCTCATTAAACAAAGTTATCATGAGACACTAGTTTTCACCACGATGGAATACCAAAAGTGGTGGAAATAAAAAAAAAGTGAAACTAGAGAGTGATGGTTTAGGTTTCACATGGTATTTTCTTGGGTGTTATCACATCATTTTGAAGGGTTTGTTTGTCCATTGAATAGGCAACTTAGATGTTTGTCAAATACCTGCTAAATGATTATGGATTTTTAGGGAACATGATCAATGGATTCAATGCGATGATTGCTCAAAATGGCGTAAGTTGCCTCTTAATGTTATTGTTGCCTCCAAGTGGACATGCGCTGACAACTCATGGGACCTAAAGAGGTATGCCATGTTGCATTGCCTATTAATACATCAGCGGATCTTTGATAAAGTCTTGTGTTTCTTTTTATGTGTGAATAATCTAAAGTCTTGTGTTTCTTTTTATGTGTGAATAATCTGTCAATTATGACAACCTGGGTGTGTAATAATGTATTGCCTACTGAATAGCTCTAAGATATTGGACATACACTTTTAACCTTTTGACTTCTTCCCTAAAATCATTTACGGAGTTTGTTCTGAGTTGATGATGCTGTATCACATGGCTCTGTAGCTGGGGTCTTGACTGATCTACATCCTTACTCAAACATGAAATATTTCCTAAATAAATGATCTTTTGCTTTGTATGACCACTTAATGAATGGATTTGTTAGATTTATGATCTATTTATTTATTTTGAAGGATCTATGCCTTTTCTACTCAACTTCATAGGATCTCTTGGTAAAGCCTATGGAATTGACTTCATAACAGCATTAATTCATTATCTAATATTGTGAGATCATGTTGTTGCATGGGACGGTAGAGCAAATATTATTTTCCATTATGTTTTTGTTTGTACACACTATTCTTACCTTTCATTCTTGTCAACTTGTCAATTTGATCTCAAATTGGTCAAGTTTATGTTTTCGTAACAAGCATATCGAGAATGTTTTAGCTTTACTTTTGTCCTTGGTTGTGTTTTTTTGTTTTTCATTACTCTCTTATGTCAGTTAGCTGTTTTAATTTAAATCATTTGCTACACATTTGCAGCTGTTCCTGCTCTGCACCTGAAGAATTAGCCCCCAGAGAGTTGCAAAGTATCCTTCAACAGTATGAAGGTATGTTTTTTTTATTCACTGTTCTGACTTGCGCTGAAACAAAATTAAAAGATGTCGATGTTATGTCATATGAGAAAGGACGTTGGGGGAGCCTTACGTCCTTAAAGGAAATAAAGAACTTTCCACTTAAAAGACATACTGTACTATGACTGCAGATATCAGGAGGCGAAAGTGCAGCTATGGTCTGAAGCAGAATATCACTGAAATGGATGCGTCCAGCTTTGATGCCTTGGCCAATGCTGCAGTCTTTGGTGAGGTTGGGAACCAAGGTGCTGCTTCAGTTGCAACGACCACCAAGCACCCCCGGCACCGGCCTGGCTGCACTTGCATAGTGTGTATCCAGCCACCCAGTGGCAAGGGCCCAAAACACAACCCGGCGTGCACTTGCAACGTCTGCATGACCGTCAGGCGTCGTTTCAAGACACTAATGATGAGGAAGAAACAACGGCAGTCCGAGCGTGAGGAAGCCGAGGCGAGCAAGAAGATCTCTTGGGTAAACAGAGATGATCCTGAGGGAAGTAACCTGTCAAGGTCCCCACAAACACTCGACACTACTCGAGATGCTGACGTGACCATGTTTGACAAGGTTGACATGAACAAGGGGCCCATAGACCTGAACTTCATTCCTGCCGGCCGCGATGAGCCACCCCTACTGGAGCAGCGTGGCGGGCAGCCTCGGGCGAGCATGATCAGCCTCCTCGAGGTCGCGAACCGACCTTTGGAGACCTACATGAAGCAGAACGGCCTCACAAGCCTGACGGGTGAGCAAGGGAGCTCCAGCACCACGGTCACAGCTCCTCCAGCTGCCGCCGTGGTGGACAGTGAAGAGCGGACCTCAAACGACGGCCATGTGGCGTCGGTGGAGCACGAGCAAGAACCCGACAGCATGGCCGTCGACGAGGTCGGTGAAAACCAGGAGAAGGCAGCCACTGACAATGCCGCCGCCTGAGCCTTGACCACGCCTGGAGTATGGAATGGGGTTTATGTGTGCGTCTGTCTTATCGGCTCCCCACCTTTTTTCAGGAACAGCTGGTGAGTTTTGATGTGAAAATCATAGGGTTTCCTCGTGGTGTACCAGTGCTTTGCTCCGATTTGCTTTTGTGACATGACATACCTGTACAAGGCTGTGCAATGCGACCCCTGATTTTACCTTGTATAATAATAACTCTTGACCCCCTGTATCAAACTAAGGCAGCTTGTTTGGTGGCCAAAACTGTGAATCATATTTGCAAATATTTCAGATAAACACAGAAGGTATTCAGCCCACACAACTCCTAGGCCCAGGCCCAACCTCAATCCTGGGCAGCCCAACATGGCCATGCAGGGCTTGTTTGGATGGGAGCCGGCCGGAGCTGCCTGGCCCAGGCAGCGCTCCCAGGCGTCCGATTTCGGTCGCCTGGGGCTGTGATCGCTGCCTGGCCGGCGAGCTGCCTGGCAGGGCTCGATCCAAACAAGCCCTTAGGTGAGCTGCCTGGCATGAGGACCATGAGCCATCACCCTCCTCGCTTGCGGCTTGCGGCTTGCGGCTTGTCAGATCCGGCACACTTCTCTTCTTGAGTGTGTGTAGTGGTAGCGTGCTTGCAATTGCATTCCCCGACCCGCACACGCCCACGCGCACGCGCACGCGGTCAGTGCGAGCGGGAGGAGCGCCATGGCGATGCCGCCCAAGCCCGGCGATCCGCCGCAGCCGTCGCCGGGGCGCAGCCCCAACCTCAACCTCCCGTGCCCGCTGCCGCCCATCCCGCAGCCCCCGAGCCAGGCCTCCGCGGCGGCGCCGGCGCAGGCGCGGGGGGCCCCGCACCACCGCCGCGCCAGATCTGAGGTGGCCTTCCGCTTCCCCGACGACCTGGGCCTCGCCGGCGCCGCGGACGGCGGCGGCTCCGACGAGATCGGCTCCGAGGACGACCTCTTCTCCACCTTCATGGACATGGAGAAAATCGCCGGCGCCGACCGCGACCGCGCCGCGGAGTCCTCCTCGCCGCCGCGCCCCACCAAGCACCGCCACAGCGCCTCCTTCGACGGCTTCGCCATGGGGGGAGGCGCAGGCGCGGGCGCGGGCGCTGGGAAGCAGCAGGATGGCGGCGGAGGGGGAGGGGTGTTCTCCGAGGTCATGGAGGCCAAGAAGGCCATGTCCTCCGAGCAGCTCGCCGAGCTCGCCGCAATCGACCCCAAGCGCGCCAAAAGGTGAAGCTATTGCTTTTCATAATTATCCAGCGTAGTGCTGTTCAAGGAGTGGTCGTCTACATAGGCTTGATTTGCTTATATTCTGCAAGCATAGAAAGGTGGCAAGGAAAAACAATGCAGTTGCTAGACTAGTGAACTGGAAAAGAAAGCATTGCATACTTAAGTCGTGCCAGATTGTTGGTGCGGGTGGCCTGGAATGCTGATTGATAGTGAAAGGCAGCTAGTAGGACAAGACTGGAGCAAGCGTACCAACTGAATTGGATGCCCCAGGGTCTCCTTCACGATTACGTGTGTTTCTTTTTGAATTTCAAGAACCATAAAATTGGCTGTGATGCCAATTTGTAGTTTTGTCCGCAAAGCTTCTTCATGTCTTTTAGTTCTTAAATAAGTGTAAAAGCGTGGGACAAAAAAGGCGGGAGATGCAGCAATTTGCCTCGAAGATGGTTAATGAATTTAGGATGTTATCCTTTTTAATTATAAATATGTTATTTCAAAATCATAAGTTCTAACCTATTGTTTCCCTTTTTTGATTTACATTAAATTGCATTAACCATTAGTTAATTTGTTTTAAATCAAAAGTCGCACCACCGTTAAGGTATACAATACTCAGTTACCTATAGTTACAACATATGGTTTTGCTTGTGCCAATTGATAAAATTGTTTCCGAAATTGAATTTATGTTCTTTTTCATAAAATTTCTCAACAATGCACTTCATTCTTTTGGGTCATTTTTGATGTAGTATTGTTTGTATAGTATGGTAAATGTCATGATAACATAGAATTGTTAGAGCATCCCCTTGCATCAAACGCTAAGCCTTCCGGCGCTTGCGCGCCCTGCCGCTGCGCAGCCCGCAGCGTTTGAAAAAAATTCCCGCGCACGAGCGCACATGATGCAGGCCGCGTTGATTGCGTGCGTTCTGGGGATGCTCTTATTACGTATTCACTCATAAGGCTGTTCTAATGCCAATGTGCTGTTTTTTCTATGTGTCTGTCTCAGCCTGAACTGTCCCTAAAAGTCAGCCCTTAAGTTGTGAAGAGTGTGTTCTCAAAAAAAAAAAAAAGTTGTGAAGAGTGCAAGCAGAAAATGTCTGATGCAACAGTTTATTGCATGCTGCTTAGGAATGTGTGTTTTTTTTTTTATGGTATTCTCTCCCCATTTTCAGGTCTTTATGTCATGCCCTAAGGGCCTGCAAGGTGTTCAATGATGTTAGGGTGATCCACTTTGAATCAACTCTTTATTGTCAAAATAACAAGTCAAAACTTATTTTTTCCCTGCTTTTGTTTAGGTTAACTGCAGATTGGTAATTTTTTATTTGTTACAAGTCTATGCTACAACATTAATTTATGATTTAGGGTTTCATTTGTGCCGGCTGGTACATTTTTTCCCTATTGCAATCCGCATACCGATTTTGACAATATTTAATAAGCAATACAGTACTCTACTATCAGGTGATATTCACTGTAAGTGCTAATCATATTTCACATGATCACATAGAATAGCTATTTGGGCTAGGAACAACTAAGTTTCCGAGCTGTTTGAACATTGGGCAACTGATGTAACAAAGCTTCAATTAAGAATGGATTTTCCATCTCCAAGAAGAGAATTTAATTTTCTTTGAGACACATGCCTTGTAAAGCTATTTTGTTTTTATTTTAAAATTTATCAATTAGCTTGCTTCTGTGGAGCAATTATCTTTTTCTATATCTATAATTGCTTCCACTTTGACCCCTTCTGAACCCCTATTTGCATCATAAAGTCTTGTTATGTTAGCTTCCTTTGTTTCATAAGCGCCTACTGAACTCCTGAGCTTGGTTTGATGCAGAATTCTAGCAAACAGACAATCTGCAGCTCGGTCAAAGGAAAGAAAGGCTCGATATATAACAGAATTAGAGCGGAAGGTTCAAACTCTACAGACTGAGGCTACTACCCTTTCAGCACAACTGACGCTATTTCAGGTACCTTTCATGCATCTGTTAGTCTCATGGATTGCATTGTTATGTTCAGTTCATGGCTTCATACGTATTCACTGCAAAATAACATTGTGCGTAGTAATGCCAATGCCCCTTTAACACTATTGATTAGCTGGATGTATCACATACTTCTAACCTGCATCAACCAAACCATAACAGTTTACAAATCAGAGAATTGTAAATTAGCATTATATTTTTGTTGACACATGCCATGAGGACTATAAAACATGTTAAGATAAGTCATGTGGTTATGTTGACTAAAGCACATACAGTGCTAAGACCAAAATATTCCCATATTGGTTATGTGAGCAGTTTTGAGAACTATGGTGATACCTTGCATTGCATGTGACAGTAAAAAGCTGTGTGCCCTATTTAATCAGACCGTTAGGTTCTAGTGATTGCCACATTTTTATTTTGTTGACTTTTGACCAGGAGTGCGTTTTCTTATTATGTCAATATGTTGTATTAAATTGCACATATACTTTAAATCTTTGTGGTTGGATGGGCAGAGAGACACAACTGGACTTTCTGCAGAAAATGCAGAGCTCAAGATAAGGTTGCAGGCCATGGAACAACAAGCTCAGCTTCGTGATGGTGAGTATTTCTTTACTTCAACTTGAATAATCATATCTACACTTCTTTTTATTATTTCCAATGAGTTAGTGCTGGAATGTGGCTTGCTGCTGTGTGCTAGCTTCATATATGGAATGGATGGAGGTTCTTGTAGTGTTTTTTTGTCTGTAAAATAAGTGTTACCATCTTAATGTGCTTGTTACGGGCTTCATTTAATTTATTCATTTATTAGAGCTCCAACATGCAGCTACACCTGAGAGTCAATGCACATCCTTCTGCACCTCTTTCACTGGCCCCGTTCTTTTCAGCTTAACGGCTTAACAGCTTAACGACTTATCTACTTTTTGAAAAGACATATGCTTTGAGTTTTTTGAGTCCGTTTTTTCGTTGTTTTAAAGGTGGGTCCTAACGCTTTAAAAAGCAAGTCAAACAAAATGGATCCGAATCTCGAGACTACCTCGAGAAGCTCTCCAAGTTCAGCCATTTCAGCCGTTCAGCTATTTAGCCGTTCAGATCAGCTCAAAAAAACTTTAGGCATTTATTTCAAATATTATAACTTTTGTTTCTTTTTGAGCTTCGTAGTATGTTTGAAAGAGTATGGAAGCAACTAGCGTTTGACGTTGCTGTTATGGACCATGCTCTACCGTTAGCGTCTTTGTCAAGCTAGTAGTGTTGACATGTTGGTCAATCTGTATGTCTAAAACTACAGCATGGATTAAGAGATGGCCTGTGCTGTTTGCTGACAAATACCATATGTTTGCAGCTCTGAACGATGCACTGAAGCAGGAAGTAGAGAGGCTCAGGATTGCTACAGGTGAGATGACGAAGTCCAATGAAGCATATAATATGGGAATGCAGCACGTCCCATACAACCCTTCATTCTTCCAGTTCTCCGAACAGCACGCAGTTCAGCCTGGTGTTCAGCAGCTGCCACCCCAGTTCCAACAACCTCATCCTAGTGTCCCAAGCCACCAAATGCTCTCCCACCCCAATGCCCTCTCCGATATGATGCAGCAAGACTCACTTGGGAGGCTTCAGGGGTTGGACATTAGCAAAGGGCCAGTGCCTGTGAAGTCAGAGGCAGAGGTAGTCGTGAAGTCGGAGGGCAGCTCCATATCTGCTGGTGAAAGCAATAGCACTTTCTAATTATAGGCCAACCTGCCAACAGGCGCTCTGTTCATTTAGATTTCTTTGTTCATAGTCTGACGTCCGTGAACTCCCCTTGCCCCGTTAGGTTTATTTCTTATTCAATTCTTTCTATTTAGTTGACATTATTTGGTTGTAGATCATGATCATCGCATGGCTGATCCTGTTGTGATGTGTTTGTTTTGGGTTCACAACCTGTGTGTTGTCTCGTTTGTTATTTCGAGTTAGTGGGTGAGGGCACTGAGTGGTTGCAGAGATTTTTTTTCTGTATTAATTCTTTTTAGCTATGTTGTAGACATGTCAATTATGTTTTTTTTTTGGGTTGGAAATCTGTATATGTGTTGATATGCTATATCTAAACTATCCCTACCTAGGAAGTAGCAACTACACTCAGCAGTACCAAACTGAGAAATGTGTTGTTTCCTCGATCTTTGAACATTTCGTAAATGGCTGACAGATCCCTATATAATAAACTTTGTTTCAAGCCACCATGCAGTTCTCATTTTGGCTTTGCCCCGGTGCCCACGGCTACATACGACTATGAGCCCGTATGAGTTAGCAAAAGCACATCTTTGCCATCAAACGGGAAGGTTGAACAAAGAAGGCTTCTGTTGCTGACCCACTCTCAGGTCGCAACTTGGCATACACAAGGCTGAACCACGGTGAAGTCGGTGCCTGACCTACTGATACGCGCAGCGATGACAATGTCAACTTTGGCATTCTTTTTCAATGCATTCACGAGAAGGAAACAGGAAAATGCATACTTTCTATTGGAAAAGAAATAAAGATTTGCATTGTGACAATAGGAGGGAAAAGAAAGATGGCATGGAGAGTTTGGACGCTACGCGGCAACGCAAAAATAAAGAATGTGATTTTCATAGCATTCTAGGATTCTTGGAGGCTCGATATATCACTGTGAAATCAAGCCTGGCTTGGGATGGGGTTCATCTCGAGATCAAGATAAATAAAAGAATAAATAAGAAAATGCCGAGATAAATCAAAGGATCATATTAAATAAAATCTTGTTTGTTAGGAAGGTTGTCCGAGATATATAAAAGAAAAATATGGCCTCAGGTTACCGACCGAAGGATGGTTTTCCACGAGCCGGGCTGAGTGGCTTGTTAGGTTTTATGTCGAATATGTGTATAAGTAGATTACATGAACTATGTGTTGTAATAGGCAGGGTTGGTTTAGAGTTGGAGTCGAACTCTAATCAAGCCTCCACTATATAAAGGGAGACAACCCTGGTGTAATAAAGACAACGAGTTCATAATAGTAGCATAGGCAAGAGAAGGTCAGCAGCCATTATGTGGTCGTGACCAGGTCAGTCGGTGTGCTGCGGTATTATGGATTGGGGAGGATCACCCATAGTCAGAGCCCCGCAGATGTAGGTGTAAGCTGAACTGCGTTAACAAACATCGTTTTCTGGTGTTGTTCATGATCTTGCATTGGCGCAAATCCTAACAAGAGTTTTCATAGTCAGAGCACCGCAGATGTAGGTGAAAGCTGAACTGCGTTAACAAACATCGTGTCTCCTGATGTCGTTCATAATCTTACATTGACGTAAATCCTAACATGGCTCCTGTGTTGGTTTTCGCATGGCGGCCGGTCTTAGGCGAAGCTTCTTCGACTCCAAGTCCTTCCAAGTTCAAGAGCTCGAGGTAGGCTTCCAAGTTCTCATGGATTTTCTTGATATTGATCTCTTTTATCTCTTTTTGTTAATGCTCATGGGTGCAATGGAGGTGAGGGGCTATGGAGTTTGTTGTTTGGGCGATGGTTGGAGTAGTAAGATGAACAGTAGCTTTGGTTTAGGCCCTGTTCTTTTCAGCTTAACAACTTAACGGTTTAAAAGCTTAGCGACTTATCTACGTTATCGGCGTATTTCAGCTGACAGGTTTTCCGGGTACTAGTCCGGTTGTTCAGCAATGGGGTTGTGTGTGGCTAGCTCACTCCTCTCCTCTCCCTAGCAAGAACGCAAGATCAAACACCAAGTTTCCCAGTTTCAGGCCCCCTGATTGGGTAACAGTCCTATTCCTTCTCAAGCCCCTTGCAACGTGAGTATTGGCTACCTTCAGGCGATCGATCCAGAAGTGATCAACCAACCAACCCCTCTTACAGATGCACCCCCAGCCTTTATATACCCGAGCTGGCCTGGATCATAGAGTACTGAACAGTATACATTAAATGATCCTTGCCACTGTAGTTGTCCAATCACTGACTGCACGTCGAAGTCGCCACCTTGCAGCGCTCCTGCAGCGTTTGGGGGACAGAAAGGAGATGATAGGGTGGGCGCCTACCCCCGCTCCTCTGTAACTGCACCTCGCCGCACACGTCTGCAGAATCTACTGTGTAGCTGACTCCATGGAGTGGCGGGGGCAATCATTTCGTCAGAGCCCCTCCTACTCCGTCAGACCAGTTCCGACGCAATGAATGCACCAGATCCGAGACGATTCGTGCTCGTCCTTAGGAAGGAAGCTCTCTCCCTCTTTCGCTCCGTACCCTCTGACAGCGAGGTCCTACACCCTCCAGCTAGTCCTGAGTGCACAGTCCTGAGTGCGGTGTTCGCCCAGCTACTCGCTGGATCGACACGTGTACTGGGCGCCTGGCTTCGGGCCTGCTCACCCACCTGCCCACCATCTCGCCATGTGTCCTAAATGTTCGGCACCGGGGCCTGCTCGCCCATCTGCTCGCCGGATCGACACGTAGCCTAATTCCCGGCGTCGGGGCCTGCTCACCGGCCGATAGACACGTGGCCAATGTAGACAACTAAACTAACTTTACTTGGTACCAGACCTTGCGCTTGGGATCGATGTTGCTGAGTATAGGACACTCCCTGATGGACTATTGGTCCCACATGGCAGTGACACGAGGGTACACCCCGGTATAGAATACACCAACATACGTTTTGAAAAGACAAATGCTTTGAGTTTTTTAGTCCGGTTTGTCGCTGTTTTGAAGGTGGGTCCTAACGCTTTAAAAAGCAAGTCAAACGAAATGGATTCGAATCTCGAGACTAGATCGAAAAGCTATTGAAATTCAGTCATTTCAGCCGTTTAGCTGTTCAGCCATTCAGATCAGCTCAAAACAATAGGACCTTAGTCAAGTTTGGACCTTTTCCGGATGTATTTCGAATTACGTTGTTGTTTAAGGGTCTAGATGTAAAATGTTTCAAGCCGATCTGAATGAAACTCTAACTTTCTTCTTAAAAAATAAAATTTGAATATTTTTATTTTAGAATATTTACTTTCTATTTTTTTTTACTTTCTCGTCAGCATATTGTGTCGGATAAAGTAGGGGTGTAAATGGATCGGATACGAATAGTGTCGTATACAAATACAAACATAGATATTGTCATACATGGATATGAATAGTGTCGAATAAGTATACAAATCATATAAAATAAATATTATCGAATAAAGTTTGGATCAGATATTACTTGGATAATATGTGAAGATTCATACTTAAAAAATAATCAATGTGACACCCTTGGTTGAGTGTTGTTATGTACATAATATAATCGCCGGTGAGTTGGATAGTATCCGTTGAATATTATATATGCACATTTCTTTTGGATATTATCCATATTCTGTGGATGTTATCCATCGGATATTATCCACAAATACGAATACAAATATCCGTAAAAGAAATGTGCACCCCTATTAGTCGGATATCCGTAAAACCATCAAAATCACTATCCGAATGATTCAGTCAATTGGAAACTATTTGTTCCATTTACACCCCTATAAAACCATGACAATCGCCTTTGTGTTTCGGCCATGGGCCTTAGGGCATGACAATCGCCATGTGTTGCATTAGTAATATTTGAATTTTCAGAAGAATGGTTGACACACTCATTTATAAAAAAAGAGCATAGTGTCCCGTGCAATTGCTCGGCTAGTTTTGTAATTGATATTGACTATTTTTGTATTCCAAATTTACATTTTTTATTGTAATTAATATAGACTCCTTTTATAATTTTGTAGTTGAAATAAACTCTTATTTCTATTATTTTTAATTTTAATTTTCTTATTGCAATGTTCTTTATTTTAATCTAACCCGTTATCATCTGGTCCCACTATAATCAATGGTATATATCTTCTCTTTTCTAGTTGAAATAAACTCTTATTTCTATTATTTTTAATTTTAATTTTCTTATTGCAATGTTCTTTATTTGAATCTAACCCGTTATCATCTGGTCCCACTATAATCAATGGTATATATCTTCTCTTTTCTCTTCTATTAATGTGGGAATTTCTAATATTTTAAAATTAATACGGTGACTTAGTTTAACTCTATTTAATATAATAATATATAGACTATAAACACATACCAAAACTATTTTAGACTACTGTAACGCATGGACGTTTGTGCTAGCAACGTGCAATGTTGAGCACGTTGTTTGCATTTTGCGCTAGTTTTATTACTCTCGCAATGTACGCTAGTAGTATGTATGTGCTTTTAGGTTTTCCAAAATGCAGCCGCAGAGCCATCGCTCTCTTCCCAGAAAACCTCTAGGCAGTTGGTTGGTTTGGAAGGCGGCACCAGATCCACGGTAGATGTACGTAGTTAGTAATAGTAGTGGTTTAAGGTTTCACTACAGGAAACGAAATCAGTGTGGGCGGCCAAAAACATAATGTCGGCGGCTAGAAAAATTTGACCTGTGTCGTCGACAAATTTGACCTGTGCACTAGCTAAAGACAAATTTTGCTTTGTGGTACGTCGTCAACGCTACGTCGGCAGAGCAGTGTCGGCGGCCAGCCACCGACAATTACTTATGTCGACGGTATGGATATCTGTGTCGGCGACACTGGTTCCGATTCCTGTGGTGTTTAGAAAGGTGGCACTGGATCCACGGGTGGGTGTAAGTAGAAAGTAATAGTCGTGGTCTAAGGTTTAGGAAGGCGGCGCTAAATCCACAGTAGGTGTACGTAGTTAGTAATATATAGCAGTGGTTTACGGTTTAGAAAGTTTTTCTCTTGGAGGAGCTAGATTAAACGGCGAGATTGGATCCTCGATACGGTACTAGTACTTGGAAAGTGTCTTGTTTTGTAATAGTAATGCACTAATAGTCTATACTCTAATTAAGTTGGATCTTTAATGGAACTAATATTTTTATGGGCATTTATTGTTCGTGTTACATACTATATATATATATATATATATATATATATATATATATATATATATAGAGAGAGAGAGAGAGAGAGAGATGGCTAGCGTACTCTCGGGAGTACGGATCTCTCCGTACTCCCGAGTGGTTTTTAAAATTCGAGACGCCTAACAACCGATCCGAACCGTTGATCTTGTTCGTCTCACTAAAATGTTGTCAGTGACCAAGTTTCATATTTTTTTGAATTTTTTTACTATTTGTTTCTTATGTTCGAAAATCAGCTTTTTTGAACGCACCACGACTAATTGGATGGTCGATTTTCAAAAATATGAAACAAATAGTAAACAAATTCAAAAAAATATGAAACATGGTCACTGATAACGTTTCACTGAGACGAACAAGATCAATGGGTCGGATCGATTGTTAGGCATCTCGAATTTCAAAAACTACTCGGGAGTACGGAGAGATCCGTACTCCCGAGAGTACACTAGCTTTCCTCATATATATATATGTCATGTTTTATTATATTTTATGCCAAACCACTATATAGAATAGCTTCCGCTATAGTCCGCTATAGCTTTTATAACTTTTTTGGGGCCTCGTCGCGAAAAATGCGATTTAAACCCTTGCTACTCAAAAAGTAGAGTGTCGAGGCCAACCACCATATCGAAGAATCTCAGAAGGAAACTTATTATGATATTTTACAGAACCACCATCAACAACACTGTTGGGAAGATGAAAGAATCAACAAACCTTAAGAATAATAAACTAGATACAACCACAAAGTTACTAAAACAAAGCAAATAAAAAGGGTTTTCTCATTCTCCCCGCTCCGGTAAGGTCACCGGATTTGAGAGGGCAAGGAGTTGTAAGAGGAAAACAGGGCGGCGATAGGGTTGCCGCATGGCGGGTGCACTACTAGAAATGTAACATTTATCGAGCGTAAAGAGGTAAATCCTACAGACCCTCGGTAAAGAAAAAAGTGGCCGACAGTTTGTAGTTTTCCGACGGTTACATTGAGAACGCTCGGTAATTATTACTTTCTCCGACGGGGCAGGCCATTTACCTAGAGTGCGTTAGTGGCTCTCGGCCATTTGACGAAATCACTGACAGGGGGAAATCTTTACCGTGTGTGGAAGTACAACCCTCGGTCATTACAAACAGTTACCGACGGTTTTTAGGAAACCCTTGGCCATTCACATTCATGGGAATGGCCAAGCGGTAGAACTAAAACTCTCGGCCATTTAAAAGAATAGCCGACGGTTAAAAGAAAACCCTTGGTCATTCAAGGGAATGACCGACGGTTGAAATAAAACTCTCAGCCATTCATAGTGATGGCCGACAGTTAAAATAAAACACTCGCCCATTTGAGTGAACCCTTGGCCATTCAAGGAATGACCGAAGGTTTAAAGCAAAACACTCGACCATTGTATACAAAATGATAGGAGTTAAAAAGAAATGCATGTACAATTTTAAACAACAAGTGTGTGAGGTGAGTTGGCTAGGTGAGAGAGTTTTATTCAATAGGTCATGGGTTCGAATCCTATGCAACACACATTTATAATTAACTTGATAACTTGATTTAATGGGAAAAAATGATGCCAAAGTTCAAGTATGTATAGAGATGTTCATCCTGATAGGAAAATATTTTTTCTATTTCATTCGTAAAATTTGGTCATATTTATTCGACCATATTTCCCTAGTGTTTACCATTTCCGTCGATGTGTTAAAGTTGCTCACGCATACTTTTCTCGAGTGTTCTCTATTCCGACGATAAGTTAAAGTCACTCTCCCATGCATTTTCCGAGTGCTTCAAAAACTGTCGCTAAATTCATTCCCGATGGTTTCGTCGGTAATTGCACGAATTACCCACCATGGGTGGCCGAGGGAAAGTTACCGATGGTATACGCTCGGCCATATACATGTCCTACGGTATTTTCTAATGACCGACAGTATTTGCACACTCGGTAAAAGTTAGAATTCTAGTAGTGGTGGTAGATGTGTTTCATAAATTTTCTTTTCAACTTTAATTTCATATATACCCCTACCGAAGGACCACGTCTCGCTAGATTATAGTAATTGACATACTAGGATGGTAGGCGGGCCTTGGCGTGCCATCCAACCGTTGTTAGCGACAAAGAATTAGTCTGAAAATTAATAAATGTTTTTGTTTCAATCAGTTTAAAACAAGTAGCCCATCGAAGTGAAGAGGCCAAAATTTGAAAGATTTTTAAAAAGGTCAACACATAGAGTGATGTAATAAATCTTATGAAACTAATTTTTTTATGCTAAATATTTTGATCGACGCTTACCATGAAATTATGGTTATGGTTCGATTTTTAAAGCTTTGTTTATCATTTTTTATTCCATAGATCCCTTCATTTAAACTTTAATTATATTTTTTCAAACTCTATTTTTATCCTTTATCCACATTATTTAATATGATTTTTTTTGTAACGCTTTATTTTTTTGGAACCCTAACACGAAATTACAGTTCAATTCTATAATGGTTTGGCTTTGTAGGATTTTTTTTACCTAACTACAAAGCTAGAATGAAAGGAAAGAATGACAAAACTATTAATTTGTTTTTTGTGAATCCTAAAAATTTAAGAAATATCTAAATATTTCTATAGACCATTACAATGAAATTTCTTTATTCCTTTGTTAATCTATTTTAAGCGAAACTTTCTTATCTTTCACGTCTAAATCTTTTTATGGATCCTTATCATGGAACTATGATTAAGCCTCCGTATTTTTAATTAAATCTAGAATTTTTAGAAATGGCTAACTCTTTCTTCTTATTTTTTATTTTTAATGTCTAATTTTTAAGTTTCCCACAAAAAGATAGAACGAAAGGGTAGAATGGGCTATTTATTAATTTATTTTTAACTAAATTTAGAATTTATAGTAATGACTAACTCTTTTTATGGACCATTACAATAATATTATGATCCATTTTTAATCTCTTTTTCTGTTTTTATGTTTTTTGGGAGTTCTACCATGAAATTTTGGCTCTATTTCTGAAGGTTCTTTTTAACAATTTTTAAAGTTGGCCACAAAAAGATAGAACAAAAGGGTAGAATAAGTTATTTTTAAATTTATTTTTAACTAAATTTAGAATTTATAGAAATGGCTAACTCTTTTTATGGACCCTTACAGTAATAATATGATCCATTTTAATTAGGTTTTTGTTCTTTTGTTTTTTTGGAGTTCTAAAATTTTGAAAGCAAAAGGAACAAATGATGGTCTGGCTCCGCCGGCAAAATAAAATTTTGGCACATTTCTGGTTTTTCGACGTAAAAAAACTGAGAAATGAAGGCAAAAAAGTAAAACATTGGGCATGCTAGCTAGGATTCGAACATGGCATCTGCTGCTGTGCGTGGATGTGGTAGACCGAGCGAGCTGCATCTCGAACCCTGTGCTCCGACGAAAACGTACGTTTTGGGCGAAAGAAATTATTTTATATATGAAGTACTATAAAATGACTGCTAGATTTAATCACGGTTCGCGATCAAACGACCATGGCTGTATTGAAGCGACAGCGACGTGGCTCAGCCTCTGAATTCCGGATGATGTGTTCGCACGCCGCTGCCTAGCGCTTTGTATTGTAAGAGTAATGCTTCTAAGTTGTACTGATTAAGGAACATGAACCATTGGGATCGAGTGTCCTTTGTATCGTTTTGCTTCACAGATTCATACAAATAGGAGTTAATATTAATTACGTTTTGATTGATCGTGCATTCACATAGGGACAAGGGCTAGCTATGAAAGAAATCGATAGAATTTCATGATCGTAGGCGGATAACAGTTCGTTTTGCAGCTTCTCGTTGCCGTGAAGCTAGACATAAGTATGTGTGTAACGGTGGCCACAAATGTTGGCCCTATATCAAATTTGTAATGTGAATAGTAAATTTAAGTGTGAATAGAGAAATTTGAGATTGGGTTAGCAGGATTTATAGTTAGAATAGAGTCATCATTGTGCATGCCCTAAACACGCATACGCTATGCCGCTATATGTGATAATTGACATTACTATGCAGTTGTGGACCTAGACAAGGGCGGATCCAAGGGGTGCCCGGTATGCACAGGCACCCCCTCAATTTTTTAGAAAATTTTAACCCCATATATGCCTATTAGGTCTTATAAAGAAAAAGACTATTTCATAAGATATTCTGGCCATTTCACCTTATGCAACCCACTAAAATGACCCAATAGCATTTTCAACAAGCCACCCACCCACCCCTGGCCCATTTGGGGGAAAATCCCCTAAATTCCCCCATTTCCCCAACCCTAGCTCTCCCTCACGCTGACGGCCTCACCTCACCCGGTCGTCGCCGCCTCCCACCCGTTCGCGGTGTCGCCGCTTTGCCCGCCCGCCGCTGCCGCCTCCGTCGTCGTCCGCCGCCTCCTCCACCATGAGCTCCAGCCAGCGGCAGCACTGCACGCCACGGGCCGCCCCACCACAGCGCCGCCCGTCCAGCCGGCCACAGCCGCGCCCGCCACGACGCCGCCCGGCCTGCTCCTCCTCGGCGCCTCCACCCATGGCCGCGTGACGGCCGCCTCCTCCGACCTGCGTCGTTGGCTCACTGCGCGCCTGTGACCTCCTCTCTCATGCTCTCTATTTGGTAAGTCACCGATGAAGAGAAGAATTTTATTTTTGATTTGTGCATCTGCACGGCATATATAAGCAAGACAAGATTTATGTTCATAAAAGCAAATGCAATGTTTCACTAGGCAAACATGCATGCATCCACATGTGGAGAATGTTTCACGATGAAATGAGAATACTAGTATATATTTCTGTCACTGATTAACATATTGACTCCACAAGAATTCTTGAAGAAATTGATGATGAAATCGGTGACAATCTGAATCAAAACAGAGTATAGAACGTGCATAGAAACAACATGCATGGCATGGAATTTCATGCCGATCGATATGCAAAACATGTCATCGCCGTTCCGTCAGGCATCCACCTCACGCTGTGTTTCAGTCGGTGCACCATCTCCAGTGGCATCAACGCAATGAACATGATGCGTTCTTAGGTGGACCGATCTTCTGGTGAGAAGCATAAATCGATTTGGGCGGAGAGGTGACTTAAACGAACCGGTTACCAGCCACGTAAGGATAGGACCCGACGATCGCTAAACCACCAAACCTACTTGTTATCAACCACGCCAAACGTGATGGACCTAACTATAAAGGTTTATCCCTGCAAGCAATCGAGAATAAGCAAAAACAAGTAAAAGGCAATTTAAAAATGCAGATATGATTAAGCTCACACACGATAGAGTTGAGGTTCTGAAGTTCGGAATCGATTGGTCAACCGACACAAGGTATTACGAGAGTGTTTCTCCAAACTGGAAGACAACAACAGCTGAACAAAAATAGAAAGAATTTTTTTCAATATATAGGGAGAGAGATGGCTACTAGAAAGTGCTCTCACGCACTAGGAATACATGGGGACTCAACCCAAAGTAATGGTGGTGCAGCACTCAAGAAAAGCAAAAGACAGGCTCTGTCTATGAGATTGATTTGACTACTGCGGCCAGCTTGGTTGGAATTTGGAGGTGAGGTTGGATCCATTGAAAAGATGACGAAGTTATCTTTCCAATAAGTGCTCACACGCCCCAAACGGAGTCCGTTTGCATTATCTATAACGTTTTGAAGTTAGACTGATTATTAAAAGTCTAGTGGAATCCTTTTACATTTCCACCATGCTTTATGTCTCTTGTTGGTGATTTAATGTCTACAAACTGTTCCATGCCCAAGTTCCTAAGTATAAGAATATTTTTAGACAGCGATCTATTATCATAATTAGAAATTTGCAACTCGAGAAACGAATTCACCTGATAGTGAAGTTGTCGCGCACGGGCTTGTGTAATTGGTCATGAAATGCTGGTCGTTGGTCTCATGGGTGTTTCTGAAGTAGTGATGTCCTCATCATCCTCCCCTTCTTGCATTTGAGTCATCCTCGACTCAAGCTCATTGTTCTCTCCAACGAACGCCTTTAGATCAGAAACGTTAAAGGTGGGACTAATCCTAAATTCTGTAGGTAACTCAAGCTTATATGCATTATCATTAATTCACTCTAGCACTTTGAAAGGACCATCAACTCTAGGTATCAATTTTGATTTTCGCAATTTAGTAAATCTTTCTTTTCATAAATGCAACCAAATAAGATCACTGGGTTCAAATGTTATTTCTTTTTTGCCATTGTTACCAACAATTTTATATTTTTCGGTCATTCGTTCGATGTTTTCTTTTATAGTTTAATGCAATTTAATAACAAAATCAGCATGATTCTTGACATCAAAATTTACCTTCTCCGAAGATGGTAAAGGTAAAAGATCGATTGGAGCATGAGGGCTAAAGCCATATACCATCTGAAAAGGGGTTATCTTCGTGGTTGAGTGCAATAATCGATTGTAAGTGAATTTCACATGTGGAAGGCACTCTTCCCACATCTTTAAATTCTTTTTTAGACAAGGTCCTGTTCACCACTTTAGTTTGTCCAATAGTTTGTGAGTGACACGTAGTTGAGAACAATAACTTTGTGCCTAATTTACTCCATAAGCTTCTCCAAAAGTGGCTTAAGAACTTCGCATCACGATCTAAATCAATAGTGTAGGGCATATTATGCAAACAAACAATTTCTTTGAAAAATAGGTTAGCAATGTGAGTGGCATCATCACTTTTATGACATGAAATGAAATGTGCCATTTTTTAGAATCTATGCACCACAACAAAAACACTATCTCTCCCCTTGTTCGTTTGAGACAATCCTATAACAAAGTCCATATATATATATCCTTCCAAGGAACATTAGGGACATAAAGGCCTTGTTTGTTTCAGATTAAATTAAATTAAATTAAAGTTTGTTATTATAAGCCAAATGGTGTAATATTTTGTAGTCATTTTTGTGGGGTTTTAAATAGTTCTTCTTAGAGTTTGTAAAATAATTTTTTTTATTTTTTGAATTCTTTAAAATATCTTTTGAGAGGATTACAAATTTGCTATAGTAAAACTCAATTCAACATTAATCTGAAACAAACAAGGCCAAAGAGGCATATACAAACCATGTGGATTAAGGCGAGACTTAGCTTTTTGACAAGTGGTGCAGCGTGCAACAAAGCGTTCAATGTCTCATCTCATCTTTGGCCAAAAGAAGTGTTCACCTAGAATGTCCTCTGTCTACTTGGCTCCAAAATGTCCCATCAATCCTCCGCTATGGACCTCCTGTAATAGCAAAAGACGAACAGGGCTAGCTGGAATGCATAACTTGTTAGCTCTGAACGGAAATCCATTATTGTTCACAAATTTGTTCCAGCTTCTTTCCTTTTTACAATTCAGCAAAGCATCACTAAAGTTAACATGGTGATCATAAAGTTCTTTTATTGTTTCTAGGCCAAAAATACGACAATAAAGTTGATACATCATCGTATATCGCCTAGACAAAGCATTAGCAATCACATTATCATTCCCTTTTTGTGTTTGATGACATATGAAAATGATTCAATGAATTAAACCTATTTTGCGCGTCTACGGTTCAGCTTGTTTTGACTTTTAATATGCTTAAGAGATTCATGATGAGAATGGATAAGAAACTCCTCGAACCATAAATAGTGTTGCCAATGCCATGTTTCCAAAGAACAACAAGGGCATATAATTCCTTATCATACGTGGAATAATTAAGTACATGTCCATTATTTTTTTGATAAAATATGCAACAGGTTTACCTTCTTGTAGCAGCACAACTCCGATGCCGATACCACTATCATCACATTCAATTTCAAAGGTCATACCAAAATCAGGAAACTACAGTAGTGGCACACTTGTGATCTTTTCTTTTAAGATGTTGAAGGCATCCTCTTATGCGTGTCCCCAATAGAACGTTACTCTCTTTGTTAACTCGTTCAAAGGTGCAGCGATGGTGCTGAAATCCTTCACAAATCGGTGATAAAATCCAGCAAGTACATGAAAGCTTCGCACTTGTGGTCGTTTTAGGAGTTGGCCGACTCTTGATGACTTCAATCTTGGCTTAATCAACTTCGATTCCCTGGAGTGTAACAACATAACCAAGAAAAGAGACTCGATCGATGTAAAAGGTGCACTTATCAAGGTTACCAAATAAACATGCATTTCTTAAAACATTAAAACAGAACGTAGATGATTATGATGTTAAGAAAGCAACTTGGTGTAAATTAAGATATCATCAAAGTAGATCACCATAAATTTTTCAATAAAAGATCACAAAACTTCATTCATTAATCGTATGAATGTACTAGGTGAATTACTTAAATCAAAGGGCGTCACTAACCACTTGTATAATCCAAATTTAGTTTTAAACATGGTTTTCTATTCATGCCCAAGTTTCATTTTGATTTTTTGATATCCACTTCTCAAATCAACTTTAGAGAACACAGTAGAGCCACTTAATTCATCTAGCATATCATCCAACCTAGACATAGGGTGGCGATACATAAAAGTGATATTATTGATAGTTCTACAATCGATACACATACACCATGATTCATCTTTCTTAGGCACTAAAAGCGTAGGAACAACACAAGGACTAAGACTTTCGCGTACGTACCCTTTGTAAATTTAAACTTGAACAAAGCTTCTTTGCAAACCAAACCAAACCATTACATTCAATTTTGTTTTCAATCACATCATTCAAATTAGATTTTGTGGCTAACATGAAAGTACCATTTAACTTGAATTTAGGTTTCCTAAGATTAATCTCTCTCTTTTTAGGTGTATCCATGTTTTTAGCATCATTCTCATTTTGCACTTTTTTCCCTTACTCTCTTAAGATCATCTTTTAGAATGACAGTAGTAGACATTGGTTCCAACACAATTTTTTTTTCACGATTCATGATAGTGTATTGATTAGTCTTACCATGATGGGTAAAATTTTTGACATATTGCCAAGGTCTACTTAGCAACAAGGGGCAAGCTTGCATAGGTACTGCATCGCAATCAGCATAGTCATGGTATGAACCAAGGAAAAAGCGTAGTATCACCATCCTTGTTACCTTGATTTTCCATTGGAATTGAACCATTGAATGTAGTAGGGATGTATATGTTGTGGTCAAGCCTAACTTCTCAACCATCTCAATGCTAGTAATATTGTTGCAGCTACCACCATCAATGAATCACTCGAACCGAACGCCCCTTGACAATGAACTTGGTTTGGAACAAGTTGTGGCATTGATTTTGTTCAACAAACTCCATATGGGCGCTAAGCAGTACACGCTTTACAATGATACTAATGTACTTATCCTACATTTCAGCGTCCAAATGCTCCTATTCTTGCTAGCCTTCACTTTGTTGACCTACAGGGTTAGCGGCAACCAAATCACGTTCATCCTCGATGTCACTAGAAGAAGTGTACTCACTACTTCCCTTACAATGAAAACACGCTGACTTGGACAATCTCGCATGAAATGCCTAAACCCATTGCATTTGTGGCATTGCACATCTCGTGTGCGACCGGTGGAGGCAACTGAAGTATCACTCTTGGTAGAGGCTTGCATGGTCGCTGACTTGCTTGTTTCAAGGACTCGTGTAGGAGTCGAAGAAGTGGTTGGGGCAGCAGAAAATCCATGATTGGTAGATGAAGTTGTATGTCTAGCGAAGGAAGTATATGGTGCTTTGGATCGCTCTTGATTCGGCCGTGAGAACGAAGAACCTTCAAATTGGCTTCTTATTTTGGTTTAGCGACCCTATACTTCCCTTTAGCTTTACAAACAAGATGAAACAAATGAGTGACAGAGTTATATTCTTTATAATCAAGAATGTCCTGAATCTCTCGGTTAAGCCCACCCAAAAATCTCACCATCAAAGCATCACCATTCTCCTTTAAATTACAACGTAGCATGCCAATTCACAAATCTTGATATTATTCTTGTACAGATTTATCGCCTTGGTTTAAACGTTGCAGTTTGTTCAGTAAATCACGAGCATAATATGAAGAGACAGATCTACTTCTCATTAGTTGTTTTAAGGCATCCCATGTTCTAGGTAGGTTGGCACGAGTCCTACGAGTCTCACTACACCAAATTGAGGCAAAAGCAATAAACTCACTAGTGGCAGTCCTAACTTTTCTATCTTCAGGAAATTCATAGCATGTAACTTTGCGTGGATTCGACCCTTCCAGATTCCAATCGTGCCCTTGCCTTCCGAAGATCAACCAACGGGCTCCTGGCTCCTTCCTAGAGGATCCATCCCGGTCGGTGTCGGTGTCTGGGAATCACGCTCCTGAAGAGCAGTGGTCCACGGACCGGCAGACGAATTTGTAGTTGGAGTGAGGCCCAACGACGACCCTTCTCAGCAACTCGGGTGGCGGCCAAGCCTTCGGAAGGCTAGGGCTGCTGCGCCTTCGGGCAAGGGCACAGTGCGACTTGATGATCTGAGTCTGAGTCCTCAAGACAATGCAAGAAAGAAAGAGAGGAAACACAAACCACGAAGACGAGGTCGATTTACCCTGGTTCGAGCCCCCACTGCCGGGTAATAGCTCTACTCCAGCTGAGTTAATTATACGGTGGAAACGGTACAAGGGTGCCGAGACCGGGCTTGAAGGCACCGATCCCGAGCTTACAATGAAGGTGGCTAGGAACTAAAGCTACTCGCTAAGGAAGCTTCGGATGCAGGTGTCGCTTGGGCTTGAGTCAGATGAAATTGGATTCGCCCCTGTGGGGAGAGAAGCTGTCCCCTTTTATAGGCGCGGCGGGGTGCCCAGAGCTGATATCGTGGGCCCCACGCCGGTCTTTGCTTTAGTGGCGAAGTTCTTGTCTCGTTCCGGGGTTCTGTCTGGTCCGGAGCTTGCAGGGAGAAACTGGTCAGGTTAGTACTGGACACGTGTTTGTCTCAAGGTGCCTATTCAGGGAGGAAGCCTCTTTAGGGAGAAAGCACTTTCCCTTTATCCTCGAAATAGCCTTGGCCGGGTGAGAAGGATCTCGCGCCACCCGTTGGGGGCGTCGCGTAGCGTAACAACCATCCGCTACCTGCCAAAGAAGGCAAACGGCCGGATGAGTCGTCCACGTGTACTCCTCTAGGTCGCGGGCCCCTGGGAGACACCTGATTCGTTCGGTCAAGGCGGAGAAATCTGATGAGCCATGACAGTTGTCGCCACCTGCCTTCGGGTGAGCGGATCACCCGCGGGAACTTCCCCCGGGCTAAGGGATAGCCCGGGAGGGACATGGTGCCGCACGGTTTGACCTAGTCAAGCCCGGGGCAGCCGCGAATGAGTCAGGCGGCCTCTCTAGTACGGCCAGGAATAGCCTGCCTGGTCCTCTGTTTGCGTGGCGGGCCGGCACAGAATTGGCCCAAGGCCTGTTTCCAGATAGGCCGTTTACCAATCACCAACAGTCGGTGCCTAGGATTAGAGATGGCACAGCGGTGGCGGCGGTGCCGGCATATGAAGCCTAGGGTTTGAGAAGAAGGGGGATTTTTTCAGGGAAGAAACTAAATGACCGTGGGGTGGAGTTGTTTTATGGGCCGTGAGATGTGAGATGATGTTTAGCAATCCTGTTGCAACTCTACATTTTTCCGTTGTGAACTATGCGTAGTTAAAGGGGTGTTTTTCTTGTAGTGTGTGCTCATTACTAACCTCTATATGTTTTTCCTGATTTCTAGCCATACCTTGTCGTTTGTGTCGAAGTCGTTGATGGTCTCGATCATTGTTGATGTTGAAACCTTACTCATCTTTAGTGTCAGCAACATAATCTTCTTCTTCTTCCCCTTCCATCACATTTGCCCTTGCATGAGCAGCGTATCGTGTTCGGCGTCTAGGTGCGCCATTTTGTTCTCATGCATCGTTGGCCACATTTCTAGCAAGTGGTGGTCGTTGTTACTCGAGGCGGTCAACTCGATTACGAAGGAAAACAAGGTTGTTGTTGATGTCAGCCAAATCTCTATCATGGTTTGTGGCATGCCCGTTGAGCAAACGATTAAAGTGTTGTAGAAGCCGCCTTGAATTAGGTGTGAGATTTTCTTCTTGGTTTTTTCTTAGATTTCGTTATCTGTCATGGTTAGTAGTAAACACGAAAACACACAAAGATAAGTATGCTCTTATCACTACAGGGTGGTGGATTTGGCAAGGCTCTCACGCTCACACCATCATCTAATTCTTACAAATTCTTACCAGCAAGTAGGGAGGTGCAATCGGTGGTGGTTCGTGGTAAACCATGCTTACAAGGTGGCAAAGCGATCACAAGGGCCTGCACTTTTGTGGTCAGTAGAAATGTAGAGCTCGGTAGGTTATATATAGTAGCAAATGAGGGACAATCGGTTAAATTCAGATTTGCATATGATTGAATAAGTGTTCAGAACTAGCACATAGTCTATGTTGCTGGTCAAACAAAGATGGATAATAGGCTAAAGCAAGTATGTGGAGATGAAAGCAAGTGCGCATGGGCTTGTGTAATTGGTCCTAGAATGTTGGTCGTTAGCTGCTGGTCGTAGTCTTTGGTCGTTGGTCCCATGGGTGTATCCGAGGTGGTGATTTCCTCATCATAACCTATCTGTCACCCGGTCGAATCTTGTTTGCAAGAGCTGATTGCGAGTATTAATTCAAGCAGGAGGAGTTACAACTAATGCATCACTATCTTCTGTGAAAACTTTATGGCTATGGATTATTATGTCTTACAGGTGAACCAAATAATTTTCAGGATGCACTTGAAATAGACACCAAATAATCTTGAAACTTGATAAAGCATTGCATGGTCTAAAATAGGCTCCTAGAGCTTGGTATACACGGCTAAGTACACAACTTTAGAATCTTGGATTTGTTACATCAAAATCAGACACGTCCTTGTTTATATACTACAAAGGAGAAACAACCATGTTTGTTCTTGTACATGTGGATGACATCATAGTTAAAAGCTCTTCGAGTAAAACTCTTGCAGCACTATTACAAGATCTTAAATCGTGATTTTGCTCTCAAGGATCTAGGAGATCTTCATTTCTTTTTGGGCATTGAGGTTAAGCAGATTCAAGAAGGTGTTGTGCTAACTCAAGAAAGATATGCTTATGATCTTTTAACTCTATGTCAACATGCAAGGTTGTAACTCAGCTCCAACACCGCTTTCCCTCACAGATAAACTATCAGCACACGAAGGAGAACCATTGGGACCTGAGGATAGCACTAGATATAGAAGCATTGTTGGTGCATTACAATAATTGACACTTACTTGTCCTGATCTTGCTTTTTCAGTAAATTAATAGAGTTCGTCAATTTTTGCATTCATCAACCACAACTCACTGGACAACAGTTAAGAGAATTTTGAGATATGTTAAATGTTTAGTTAACACTGGGTTAACTCTTCGGAAATCATTCTCCTTCTTGGTTAGTGCATTCACTGATGCTGATTGGGCGGGCTTCTTAGATGATAGAAGATCAACATGTGGCCTTGCAATATTCTTGGGACCTAATTTCATTTCTTGGATTGCTAGAAAACAGGCGACAATACCTAGATCTAGTACAAAAGCTGAATATAAGGCTCTGGCAAATGCTATAGCTGAGATCATTTGGATTGGGTCTTTATTAGCTGAACTTGGTCGAGGAGAAATGAGAGATCTCGTGTTTATGGTGTGATAACTTGGGTGCCACTTGTTAGCTAACCCAGTATTTCATGCAAGAGCAAAGCATATTGAATTTGATTTTTATTTTATGAGAGAGTGTTGCCAAGAAGATTTTGAATATTAGGTTCATTTCTTCTAAAGACCAAGTAGTAGATGGACTCACTAAAGCGCTATTTGTACGAAGTCTAGAAGAATTCAAGCACAATCTCTTAACTTGGCAAAGTTGTGATTGAGGGAGGGTGTTAATGTGTCGTACCTTTTTATAGATAGAATTGGTTGTGACCGAGGGAGGGTGTTAAGATATCATACCTTGTTATAGATAGAATTGGTTGTTTTCCATAAATAAAATTGGTTGATATCTTTAGAGATATTTTCTTATTTTGTAAGCCACATATGGGGCTATTCCCAATATATATATCAACATGAAACTTGCGGCGCGCCTCATCAAGGGGTTAAGCGCTTCACCACAAAGTTTTACTGTCAGAAGATCCCGATCTAATGCAGAGGTAGCGGTTAGTGACAACCAGACAAAGGTTGCTAAGGGAGAGAAAAGATGAGCGACAACCAACAATGAGGCTAGGGTTGTTAAGGGTGATAAAAGATGCAAAATACCATCGGGTAAGCATCTTTCTTTGTATAGAGTGAGTGGTATATACCACTTGCCACTCTTTCTTTTAAGCCATTGCACTTTTTAATAACATGGCAATTATATTAAATCCAAGGACATTATATGGCACTTCTACTGAATACACCCCACAAAAAAGAAAAGCTATCTCTCAGAGCTGCTTGAAAAAGAGCAATACTAAGCTAATGGCTCTAGTTCGCCTTTGAGGGAAGCATATTGCTAGCCGGCATCACTACTGGAATAGGTCCCTCTAGCTGATGCCCTGTTACAAGGGACGCCTGAGCCGCAAGGGTTAAAATCGAGGCAACACATATTTTTTCGAGTTTTTTGAAAGTATTAGCGCACGTACATTGATTCTACATCATTTCAATAATAGTTTGAAAGTAATTTTAGAATCGAGCCAAAGAGTGAAGCCGAGCTGAGCCGAAGGAAAAACAAAATTATTCAAAATTGACTTATTTTACTATTTGATCAATGAACAAATATATTCGAAAGATTTTTTTAATCGTTCCCACGAGAGCTCATAAACGAGTTTTTTTTTTCCAGCCCTCCCGGGCTGGCGCTGAGGTGGCATTAGCGATCAGGATGTAACCCAGCTTGGGAGAGACAGATCGAGACCGTTGATCCGTATCAAATCGCTTCAACCAACGGCCGCGATGCTCCGTCTGAGGCCCCACACCAACGTCTCGCTCTTCCACAAACCAGCAACTTTCCTATCCGAGGTCAATCCAGAAAAGGGAAGTACTAAATTGGACAGCCGTGCCCTGCGCTGCACAACTTCGTTTCTTTCCACTTTCGGCCATCGTCTCCCGCTATAAATTAAGGTGGCAAAGGCGCCGCAGCCAATCCCCAAGCGCCTCCATTCCTGAGCAGAAACCCTAGCTAGGGAAAAAAAAAAAAGGATCCGCGCGCAGCCACTCATTTCGCTCCTCATGGCCGGGTCGTCTTCCCAAGCTCTGGCGCCGCCGTCACTCCACGCACCTCCGCCGCCACTCTACCGTGACAGCGCCGAGTGGTTCTCTCTCTCTCTCTCTGTGTCTCTCTCTCTATCTCCATGTCTCTTGATCTGTGTGTACATGTTGTGTTTCGGTAGGAGGGACTGGGCGAACCTGAGGGAGGGCTTGGCGAAGAGGATCGCGGAGCACGCCCTCGCCAACGACGTCGCCGACTACCTCCACTTCCGAGCGGTGTGCGCGCCATGGAGGAACCACACGCAGGACCCCAAGCCGCAGTCCGTGCTGGACCCTCGCTACCACCCGCGCCGCTGGATCCTCCTGCCGCCGGCGGTGAACGCCGGAGACGACGGCCGCCGTGAGATGATGAGCCTGTCCACCGGGAAGAAGATCGCCGTCGAGCTCCCGGACCTCCTCAGCCACGCCGTGGCCGCAGGCTCCGGCAGCTCCCCCGGCGGCGTGCTCGTCCTGGTCGACGAGCGCAGCCTCATCGTTAGGCTGCTCAACCCTCTGACGGGGCAGTTCATCGACTTCCCGTCGGTCGCGCCGGCGCTCAGCCGCCGGCGAGAGGGTCGCCTCGACAGGGAGTTCGCGAACCTGTGCAGGGTCTCCGGCGCCGGCTTCACCGGGGACTCGACGGTGGTGCTCCACTTCGGTTGGGACAACCGCCTGATAGCCGCCAAGCTCGGGGACGAGGGCTGGGCGGTGGTCGCCTCCGGCGGCCTGCTCTGCTCCGCCTTCCCGTTCGGTGGCGAGGTGTACTTCGCCAACAGCGACGCCGACGGGCTCATGCGCGTGGATGCTGGCGGAGAACCGGCAGAGCCGCCGCAGCTGGTTCTCGCCGCCGAATGGCCCCAGGAGTGGACCATCGTGCACATGGCCGACGGCGGCGTCTCCGGCGAGCTGCTGGTGCTGATGAACAGGCTGCACTTCAAGCCCGACGACGACTACCTCGTGGAGCACGACGTGTACCGGCTGGACGCGGACGCGGAGGAGCTGGTCCCCGTGAGCGACCTCGGCGAGCTCGCCTTGTTCGCCGGGGATCTGAGCGGCGCCGTGGCGGTGTCGTCGAAGGATTTCGCCAGCATCACGCCCAACGTCATATACTTCCAGCACAGCCGATTCAATAGGTTTTACGTGCGCCGTATATCGGATGGGAGGACCAGGCTGCTCCCTGAACCTGCAAGGGGTAGCTTGCTCCATGACCTCACATCGTATGTGTCTTGGATTGGCCGTAAGACCTGATCAGTTTACAGCTAGAGTGAGAGTGAGAGTGACCTAGCTATGCCATTGCCAGCATGCCCGTGGATTCCGTGCTCTTAAATTTCTTGTGTTGTGTTTGTTTTGAACTGTTGGTTGTTCGATATCTATTTCATGTTATGATATGATACTCCTAAATCCTAATAAGAATAAGCTGGCATCTTGATCCTGTTCAACAAACTATTGTAATGAAATTGAATTCCAATACCAATTCTACTTGAATTGGAATTGGCATGAATTGGATTCTAGGCCCCAATATTTTTGTTTGGCATCCCCTTGGAATTGAGAAATGAAATGAATTCCTAATGTTGTTTGGCTGTCCAACTATATAATTGATTCTATTTTTCTCTGGCTTGACATAAAAACATCACAAACTGAATTTCTACATAAAAACATCTAGTTTTCGCTAGCTTCACATGGAAACATCACATGATTTATACATCTGAAAATATCATAATCTGGCGACGTTTTTCGGCTACTGCACTTTTTCCATCTACTGCAAATCAACACCATAATTACAGGTTGAAAAATCATGAAGCTGGACAAAGTACAATAATAATATCCAAAATTTTATCCATGCGACTAGCTTGTTTAAGATACACATCCATGCCACATAACAAAATTATCAAGCCTCTATCGGCATACATATTTTGACACATAAGGCAAAAAGTAAACAAGGCTAATATATTTAGTAGATGACTTGTTTTGGTCCTTCAATTGTAAAGTTTTCTTTTAGCCTGTAGCTGCATATTTGAATGCATAGGAACACTCTCTTGGTACATCTTCATTAGCCTCAGATCTTTAATAAGAAATTCAATGTTGAGTCTATTAGCTGGAGACATCAAACATAAGGTTTCCAATGGAAGCATGAGTTGTTGCTTTGACAAAAAAAAGGATAAGATTGCAACTAACTTGACTAGAGACTCATGTCATCCCAAGTACTAAATAATTATTGAGCACATTAAATCTTGATAAGAACTTATCTTGCACTAAACCAAACATAATTTGGTAGCCCTATGTAAAATTCAGAATATTGTATTGTTGACATCTCTATTTTTCAAAGCATCCTGACAGAAATGTGGAGGCTAATCTGAGAACATTGTCGTTTCCTTTTCATTCATGTCATAGAACAAATGTACAACATTGCATGTTAATTTTGTGCATAAATGACAGCTCAATACATCTAAGTTCAGGGAGACCATTTCAGCATGAGGTAGCTGTTTTTAACCATATACGGAAAAAAGATATACTTAAACATGATAAGATAAGCACAAGAGGATCATTTCAGCATATCAGGTAGCACTAAGATTTGCTATTGGCAAGAGGTCAGAAAATAAAGCACAAATATTTTTGAACATTCAGATTACAAAGAAAACAAATTAATTATTGAAATATGCATAAGTGAGAGGATGAACCTTCATGACTTAATTTGCTTTAGTAACCATCTCTTTCTTAATCCAATTGGTAATGCCATCAATGCCTTGAACTTGCGATCATTTGAATTAAGAATGTCGTAGGCTTCCAATAGTTCATCTTCTCCTAACTCAAGCACTTCATTAAGAGCAGCAAGTATTTCTTCAGGAGAGGCAACTTTTGAAGCTTGTGAGAGCCCATCCGCGACAAAGGCAGCAGTGAATGTATCTAGTTTCTCACTAAGCATGCAAGCTATTGGCTGTGTTTCTTTGCGCGCACACCAGCGGTCAGCGATTTCTTTTTGCCGCGCGTTTCACGCTGGTGCTGGCATCAGTGCATTTAATGGTGGGTGATGGTGGGTGCTGGCTTGGCTCTTTCCCGCGCATTTCATGACCGCTGAACGCTGCCCGACGACGCAAAGAAACAGAGCCATTGAGTCATCAGATCTATACCTCTTCTTTTTTTGCTCTTTACCCGTTTGAACTGTCGATGAACGCTTGATAGAGTTAACCTCCTTACCACCATTTTCAACATGCATTTCAGTGGCACTTTCAGCAGCCGTCCTAGCACCTTCTCCAGTGGCATGATCCTTTGAGTACACAAGACTGATTGAATCCCAAAATTTGATAACCTTATGCCTATAGCATGCAACTTCTTTGTTATCCTACAAATAAGTAAAATTTCTAGGTAATATTAATAGAACACGACAATATAATAGAGAGATAACAACAAAATGCAACAAAAGAGTAGCACAAAGGCACTAGTGACAACACAATTACCTTGATATAGTTACTCCAAACATCTTCACTATCAACCAAAAGCTTGTTTTTGTCCCAATCCCAACCAAATCCACTCCTAGATAACATCTTGCTAATAATAAGGTAGTGCTTGTCAAATGTCTTGCTTCTTGCAATGACAATGTCCTTCGTGATATCCACGTTACAGCTCTCACGGACATTCTTTACTGTAGCGGTGTAAGCTCAACAAAGACATTCAGTAATGCCTCATCCATCTCATCCGTCCACACAATATAGCCCCTTGAATGTTTTTTCACCCTGTCCATATCTTTGATACAACAAGCAATAGTAACAAACAATTATGTTCACGCTAATATAAAAATGCATATAATATGAAAATAGTTCACAATCAACAGTCAAAACCATCCATGCCACCATGCTATCATAACAACTTTGTCCATGCTAATAAAAAAAAAGACATAACATGAATACAATTATTTTGAATCAAACATTTTGCCCACGCCTCGCTTGGTAATCTGCCCACATTTGATTAGCCATGCTATCCCGGAAATTGTTCCACTCATTTGTTGATTGAACATGCCTAATCATAATCTGGATCTTCTGTGGCAGCACCATTTAACACTCTGTCCACATCATTCAACAATATATTGTCCATTTCTCTTTGTCTATCTCTCAAGAAATTATGGAGGATGCAACATGCATTGATGATATGAATTTGTGCCAAAGTTGGCATGTCAACAAAATATCTAATTAAGTTATCAATGGATGGATGCTATGATAACCAAACTCATGACATACCTAAGTTGGTAAGTCAAAAAATGAGTAGCTCCTCAATATTGCCCACCTCATCTTTAACAAGCCAAAAGCTCTCTGTATCACATTTCTAGCTGAAGCATGACGCAAGTTGTAAAGCTCTCTCGGCGTTTGTGGGCTATTTCCACAAGATGCCTACTCTTTCAAATGATAGCGAACCGATCTATATGGAGCTAGAAATCCTGGACCATTCGTATATCCTGCATCTACTAGGTAGTACTTTCCTAGATTTTTCACAAAAAGAGCTAATGTTATACTCGAGTTTAAATATTATTACAAGAAGATATTATATTATACTAGGATAGAAAATTATCATGTGAAACAACAAATGCATCACTCCTTGTCATTGCATCTCGCAATACTCATGAATCTGATGCAGAGCCTTCCCATCTAGCTAGTACATATAAGAACTTCATGTTTCGATCGCACACTCCCAACACATTAGTAGTTATCAATGTGTGTGCCATCTAATGCCCCAAGACCATTTTTAAACCACTTCCACTTGTAATCCTCAACTTTCTCAATTGAAGGGTTAGGGAGCTTGATAAATTCATGGGATAATGACAAAATAGCTCTTAAGATCTGATTAAAATGTGTGCTTATTGTCCAAAGTGACCATCTATATGTGCTGCGGATTAAACGAAACTTTGTATAGTGGCCTATAATTAACAAGAACAATGCTAACGATTCTTCAACTGAAACATAAGAGGTGTCACGTAAACCACACTTTTGTTTCAGTGTGGCACATAGGTCAAAAAATGATCTCTTTGTCAGACATGGACTATCATAACAGTGGACATTAGAACCTTGATAAAGGCCTCTCAACATCTGCTTTCTAATTCTAATTTCAGCATCATTATCACTAAAGTCACCCAGCTCTCTAATCCTTTTCCAACAATAAACATGGCCAATTATTGTAGCAACAGTGATAATAAACCCAGCAGTTGCTCTCTTCCTTCTCTTTCTCTTTCTTTCTCTCATCATCACTTGTATTAACTTGTAGCTCTAAAGGTATGTCTGACATCTATTATGCAAATAAAACAATGGATTCAATCATGCATGATAACAGTAGAACAAGCCTACACTCACGCAATGTAAGGGCATATAAATTAATTGATGAATTTATAAATACTAAAAACGCATGATAGAAGCATTCTGCATCACAATTTTTTTTTTTGAAAAAACTGCTAGAATGTATTCAACCAAACCAATTGTAAGAAGCAAATATGAAATAAAAGATTTGACTTTAGACCTTCAGTTTCGCATTACTTTGAACAATTCAATCTTTCAGAATTTGCATACTAATAAAATTACAAAACCGAGTATCTCCTGCAGCTTCTCTGTGCAAAGATACATCTACACCTCAAATCTCGTAGACAATTTGGACAAAAACCTAGAAACTACTGGATAACAACAAATTCGACTAAATTTGATAGTGGTACAGAGGCAAGCTGTGTTAAGAAGTTGACAGGCAACTCGAGACGAGGGGAATATAGTCTCATTTGGATTTGAGTGTCAATTGGGAGGGTGAGGCAGCGCAGTCCTTCGTTTAGAGTCTCGATGCACACGAGGAAGGTAGAGAGGGAGAGGCAGCCTGATAGGGTCTTGACGGCGAGGAAGACGGTGGGAAGGAAGAGGCACCACGATCTGGAATGAAGAGGGGCGTTGAGGAGGGAGAGGCGCCGCGATCTGGGAGGATTTGGGGAGGGAGAGCCGATACTTACAGCGAGGAGGGCAGTGAGGTGAGACAGTGGAGAGGGAGTGGGGGCGCCCGCCGGCGAGGAGGAAGAGGCGCTGCTCGCTGGTGAGGAGGACGAGGCATCGGGATTTGGGAGGATTTGGGGAGTGAGCTAGTTTTTACAGCGAGGAGGGCAGTGAGGAGAGACGGTGGGGAGGGAGTGGGGGCGCTCACCGGTGAGAAGGAAGAGGCCCTGCTCGCCGGCGAGGAGGAAGAGGAGCCGGGATCTAGGTCCAGGGACGGTGGGGAGGGAGAGGCGGCACATGGTCGCGAGATAGCGCCCGCGCGAGGGCGCTCCCAATTCTCCCCAAATGACACGCTCTTCTGAAGGATTTGGGTTTAGGCTAGTGGTAATACCGGGATTTGGGCTGGGAATCATCGATTCCAAATCCACGTAATTTAGGTGGCAGCCAAACGTGGTTGGAATTGGAATTTGATTCCAATTCCTTACTGCCAAAGCCAATTCCTGGATGCCAAACAGGGTGTAAAAGGAAAGAGTCAACTCCTTAAGGGACCAACATTTTCCCATGAGATTAGCTCTTCCTTGATACCTGGCCCTAAACTGATCAAAGGGTGTGCGTCGAAGCTTCGGAAGGCCGTCACTGCCACAAGGACAACTTGGGATACCATACCACTGCTATGCTTCCCCACAACAATTACAATTATCTATATTGCTTCACCATTAAGCAGACTTCTACGACCTAAACCTTCCCTGGATAATGGCATTGTCAAGCACCCATAAGCACCTACCCATCTGATAGTGGTGATCATGTGATTTGGCTAACTATGATGATTAGCTTCCGACACTTAAGGTATTTGACAGTTTTGTTTCCAAAAAAATCGATGACACAAGTTGTAAAATATGAGAACAAATGTTTGTATTTCGAAATTTCAGTTCCTCTCGCTATGTGATATATATATTTATAGTTTTGCTATTTGGCTATCGCCCACCCAAGTGATTTTGCCTATCCACGTGTCGGCCCCTTCCCTCCTTTTTTCCTTCTTCAGTGCAGATGCCCGCACCCCGATCTCCTCTTTCTCTTTCCACTGGCAGCGTCCCTCCTTGGCCCTCTCCTTCTCCTTCGCTAGCTATTGCGCATCGCCGCCTCTTACCAAAGCCCTATAGCTGTTCGGGTTAGGTTAGGGAAGGTTACACCCATGCCAATGACATCGACAAAACATAACATAACATGAAATGCAATGAACATTGAAATAATATCTTACAATATTATTTTACATGTATTTATATATCCCTTAACGCTCTATTATAGCATCATCCGTAACCTTGGAGTAGATATCCCACTCAATAAATGTGACTAAACAATTGTTCTTCTGTTTGCCCTTGTGCCCCTTCAGCCGGTGATGGAGATGGTTTAAGACTCTTCTTTGCCGTTGCTTGGTGATCGCAGAAAAAAAAAGCAACGCCCAATTTTCAGTTCATGATGTCCTGTCAACAATTTGGAATGCCCAACTTAATTATGAATTACATTTATAGGATTTAGAATTGGATGACAGGCATCGAACAAGTGCACATTGCACAAATCAGAAATGCACAACAAATATCACCTTGTCCTTGGATGGATGCCCGAAGTTGGCTTATTGTCACTGAACACTCCCACAATTGTAACCGGCCCAACTACTCAAGAGTCAAGCCGATGCCACCCAAGTGTCGCAATGCCCGTCAGCACTCAGCTCCTCGGGTGCAGCCGCCCGATCCTGACTGCCCAAGCCAAGCCTAAATCGTCCCAGGCCCAAGCAATGCCGCCGCCCGTCAGGCATCTACGCGCCGCCGTCTGTGTGCACACACAGCTCATGAGGCACCGCCGTTCACCGGTACGCCCGAGGCGGTGCGAGCTAAGCACCAGCCACTGCTTGTGCCGCTATGCATCGACGCACCAGTGCCCTTGGATTTCGATTTGGAGATTTCCTCTAACCCTATCCAAGCTGGTGGAGAGTGGAGCGGGGCAACGAAGTAAGGCCTCAATTTGGGCCATTTGGCTACTTGGGTGGGTACGTGGATTGTGGAGGCGAAGAGGCCCATTGACATTTTAGACTAAGTATTCACTGTGAAAATGTGTTTTACCTCCATATTAGACCCACTACTATATTAAAAGGGGTCTTTGGTTTCTCAAAATTCTAGGAGTACCGGTGCATACGGGCACCCCTGGATCCGCCCTTGCCTTGGGGTTAGGGACGTCAAGGAGGTGCAGCAGGCCATGGGAGGGGACGTGGTGGTGTAACGAGTCGATATATGGTGGTGTCACCGAAGTCGCAGGTGGCCAAAGGACTATGAGTTACGGTTGCGAAAGAAAACGACAGAGTGGTAGCTGAATTAGGTGGGAGGGTCAGTGTGGCGGTAGGGGCAAGGAGCACGGAGTGGCTAGGCGATTAGGGCGGTGCTAGCCATGGGCGGTGGCGACAGTGGAGGTGCGTAGAGCAAAGAAGGGGAGGAAAAAAATCACGTAGGTCCCCAAACGACTGCCATATAGCCCATCCCATATTTATATGATCTAAATATTGTTTCTTATACAACTATATTACGCGTGGTGGCTATAACTTGAAATTATCATCTTTTATAGTCTGTTGTAGGCACTCAGACCAGATTTAGGGTGCTTAGGGAAGTGAGAGAGAGAGGGAGTGTTCATATAAGTACGTAAATAAAATATAGGCACAATTGTTTCTCATTTTGTTTTGGTTTTCACCCGTTTAATTAACAAGCGTTTATCGTATGCATCCTTAGTTGGTGTATTGGCTGGAATCTTTTTCTATTATCTAATAAAAAAAGTTCTCTCCGAAATACATGTACTATGAACCACTACGTACTATATTTTACTAGATAAACCAACTCTACAAATAAATTTTATTTTTCCGAGAGGCATATATGATAGTGGTCATTATGAGTAGTAAATGCTCAAAAATTCTCTGTTATATATAGCTTCAAACTATATCTGACTGATGGCAAAACGTAGGGAGCGGATTAATTTCTTGTAACTGTCGTCTATTTTTTCCACTTGAATAAAGTTGATTACCTCTAAATTGTTTTGCAATCCAACGATGAATTTTGGATTTACCATCCTCGGGATTAATCTTTGACAAAGGAAATAACTGACTATACTGTAATCAGCAGCAATACTTAAAACAAATAACAGCAAAAGGATGAACTGCAGCATGCAATACAGAGGAATTAAACACTAGCTATTTATACTACAGAAATGAATCAAATATTCAGCAACATTAGCTTCTCTTCATCTCTCCACATCTCTCTAGTTCACAGAGGCCAAAAAAATTGATATTCACACAAACAACAAATTTGGTTCAAAGAAATTTTGGAGAAGTTTTAAATCTTTGTATAATCAGCAAATCATAGGGTACACAAACGTGTGTGTTGTGTGTTACAAGAGGAGTGGGGGTTGGCATAGTTGCTGAGGGGAAGATCCGAAGTGTTAGGGCTAGCTAGGGCCAATCCACCCACATGCCTTTCAAGTCATCTCCCATGGCACTATCACTACAAGAAACGTTCAAAATCTCGAGGGCCCCCGGAAGGCTTGACGGCCACCGCGCAGCGGTCGTGAGAGGATAGGAAATCTCGACGGCCATGCAAAAGCTGTCGAGAGGATAGACCTATATATCTCGACGACCACTACATAGGCCGTCGAGATAGTCTCCATTCAGTTCCCGCGTCTCACTTTTCGGCTTTTCGCGGCGCGGGAAAAGTGCAGTCTCGACAGCCGGCTAACAGGCCGTCGAGAGAGTTAATGGGCCGGGCCACCTCCGCTCGGGTCATGGGAGGCTGTCTTGACGGCCTGTATCTGGCCGTCGAGACAGATAATTTTCAGGCACGTTGATTTTTGTTTTTTAATTTCAAAAATGCTTATAATTTGTGAAAAAAATGTGGAAAATTCTCCTTTTCTCATTGTTACGAAAATCAATGTGTGAAAAAATCTTATAATGTTATATTTTTAACGCTATGTTTTTGAAATATGTATATGTGGGTTTAAAAATTAAAGAAGCTTGGTTGACCACCGAAGAAGGGGCATAGTGTGAGCTGTTGAGACAAAGACCAGTCTCGACGGCCTCTATAAAAGCCCTCGATAAAGGCTACCTGTCTCGAGGGTAGTCAACAGGAGCCCTCGAGACTAGCCTCTCTCGATGGCCCCCTTTAAATAGACCGTCGGGAGGCTTGTGAGACGGCTGCGTGGCCTATCTCGACGGCTTTAAGCCGTCGGGAGTTTTAAGAGGCAATTTTATTTAAGATCATTCCTCAATTCCATCAATGGAATGAAGAAACACCGCGATGGACCACCTCCCGGTGTTAGATTTGTAGCCCCCAACACCCCTATTCTTCTTTGCCTTATCTGACTTCTTCTTCCACTCGGGGCTGTCTCACTTCCTACTTATAGCCTCCCAGGTGTCCTCCTGACACCACTCCGGACAGACCTAATTGTATTGACCGGCTGTCAAATACAATTGATGAGCCACCTGGGGCGTAAGATTTTGCTGCTCCTGTCTCCTACAAAAACACGGAAAGGTAAAAATTAGTAACAAACACATGAAACTTAAATGTATTGTGAGTAAAGGCTACTCATCTTTGGTACTCCTGAACGGCTGTGACACGGGTATTGGACATCATGTCTTGCACCCTCTGCTTCGCCATCCTTTCGATAACAGGAGCAAAATCAGACTGCTGCAGTCCCTCTTGCCGAGCGAACCTGAGCTGAAATAGGGTATAACAACAGATGTGGTTAGAAATAAAAATAAATAAATGTTTAAGTTATTGTGTAGCTTACCCAAAACCCGCGGATGACCTGATCCGCGGCAGTGCTATCCCCATGCGGGACTAGCCTATAGTCGTCCCAGCTGTACGCTGGTCTTGCTGTCTCGTCCTGGATTATCAACCCAGGGTAGTACTGCCTCGCCAGGGTGCCAAGCGCTGTCCTAAGCTGGTGCCTTTCGCTGACATTCACCGTGGACATGTTGCTGCACATTTAAAAGAAAGGTGTATCGGGTTTATATAATTAAAATAGACAATGTCAAAAAGTAATTTGCTACAAAAATGTGTACCTGTCACCGTAAATCTGGATCGCCGGTCACCCAGACTGTTGAGGCGGTGCGGCCCTCACCTTGTTTGGGCCCTTTTTCCTCCTGCTTGCCTGAGAGGACGACCCTCCCTGGCTATCTCCTGCCCCAGACGCACTGGCTCCACTCTCCTGTGTTAGAGCTAGCTCCTGCCTGGCCACAGAGGCCTCCTCCTCCTTCTGTGCATGCCGCGGGGGGTTGACGAACCTGCGCAGCGGTATATCCTACATATGAAAATTAAGAAATAGTTAGTCAAATAAATAATGTAAATCTTAAGAAATAATTGAAAGTGAGATATTTTAGTACGCACATGTAACCTCGGATATTTATAATATCTAGCAGTAATTATCGTTGCTTAAACATCCTAACAATTCATCAAAACAATTAATGGAGAAGTTATACTTGCATTTCAAAGCCATCATCCGTGTGACCATAGAGAGTAGGGTCACGGTGGTTTGATCGTGCAAAGGATGTTCGGAAGACTCTAAAAGAGTTAAGAATTCAGTCATAGAGGTAGTTACCTGCTCATTATCAAAATCATGGCCAAAATCATCCATCATGTCTTACATTTTGTCAATTTCATTAAATCCTTCATCGGGAGGGGTAGGGACGACACGAGCACAACCACTATCACCGTGATAAACCCAGCGATGATAACCGGCCTTGAACCCATTTTTGCACAAATGCATTCCCATTTCATACCGTGTTCTCTTTCTACCGTTACCACACTCCGTACATGGGCAATGAAAGTACGCCGTGTCAGGGTTAGGGGTCGCCTGGAAAGCACTATCGACAAATGCATTGGCCTTCTCATACCATTCATCTGAATGTTGTCCGTTCGCTCTCCATCCATCGTACATCCACCTTCTCTCTTCATCCATCGCTCTTAACACGAGAAGCTACACATCAGGGTTTCACAATAGGTTTAGAAAGGCTTCTAAACCGACCCACGAATAGCCGCTAAGGCGTGTCCCGTTGTGGCATCGGTAGGGAACGAGACAAAATTTCGGCAGCATAACCCTACAGTTCTCCAAGTGCAACGATGGCTAAAGAGCTGAAATCCAGCTTAGTAGCGCTTATGTTATGCACAGGAGAACTATAGAGTCATGCCATCAAAATCTTGTCTCGAACCCGCCGATATCACAACGAGACACGCCTAAGCGGCCATTCGCTTAGCTGTCCATTGGACAATTCGGGATCATTTTTCACAACCCGTAATAGGAATAAATGAATCACCGTCCAAATTCTTTACGCGTTGTGTTGTTCCCGAACGGGTGTTGTACAACTTGGTTACACTTTGGTTCAATGCAATATACAGCAATTGCACTGAACCATAACAATGGCACTATCTATTTTTTATTTTTAATTTTTTTTAAATTATTTTAATTATCACTAACTGCAAGACTAATTAAATTTTCGACGGTTTAAAGCCGTCGAAACTACACAACAGTAATTTTTTAAAAAAAAGGCGCGGAGAAGCTACACGTACCTCCGATGACGAGGTGGTGGCGTGGCGGCTCGGGTGAGGCAGGCGGCGTGCAAAGGCGCGCGGCGCGGCGGCGGCGGCACGCGGGACGACGCGTGGGGCTCGGGCTCGTGGATTGCGGCGCAAATTGCCTAAGTCCCATGCGGGTGCCCTTTTATTTGATATTCTCGACGGCAATGGCCATCGAGAAAGATCTCAACCGTCACCGCCCAGTTTTAGTTTTCCACGTGGAACAATGTGAAACGTCACTCACTATCTCGACGGCTTATGGCCATCTAGAAAACATGCCTGCACCGCCCGGCCGTTGGGGAGCGTATGTTCTTAATGGCCGCAAGCCGTCGAGACAGCCTCAAGACACGGTGCCTAGGGCCCCGTGTTGTCTCGATGGCTGGAGGCCATCGAGACAGCCTCAAAAGACACGGTGCCGGGGCCCGTGTTGTACACGTCAAAAGGACGTGGTCTGGTGGGCCCGCTTTGTCCCGACGGCCTAGGGCCGTTGAGATGGCCCTTATCCGTCAGGTGGCTGGCCGCCACTATCTCGACGTCTCATACTTTATGGCCATCGAGAAACATCTGTCGCGACAGTTTTCATTGACTACCGTCGTAAAAAATTGCATTTCTCAACCACCTTTAGGAATACCGTCGAGAGTGAGTCCTATCTCGACGGCTCGCACAGCACACCCCCTTTGGTGGTCAACGGAGCTTAATTAATTTTTAAAATAAATTCAAAAAATCTTTGGTGCTACGTAATGGCTAATATTGTTTACGGCATGAAAATTTATCACCATGAAAATTCGTATGCGCAAATTATGTCCACAAAAGGAGTTACATATGTAAGGGGTTGTATCGGGCAGAGTATTAGTTAGCGTTCTATATAGTTTTGTGAAATACGGGTGAGAGGGATAATATAATTTTTACGCTTTCACCATTTAATCGGAACACCGTTGTACATAGATCATTGCATTGGAATGTAACAAATTATACCATTTTAAATATTTCATATACAATTTATTAGTTTTAAATATATATTATATGTTACATTATTTACAAATACAAGAATATTTTAAAAAATAGGATGCAACACGATAACATTTTGTTTTAAAAAAATTGAGAATGTTTCACATTTTATTTTTAAGTTACGTACATTTTTAACTACTTTGGTAAATAAACATCTCTGCAAATTATGAAATATTTTTAAAAAATTGAAAAAATTAATGGGCCGGCCCAATTTAAAATGCATAGCCTAGTAGAGCAGATGAAATAATATCGACAGTCAACTTCCGGCCGTCGAGACTCAATCCTGACCAGCGAGTACTGATGGGCCGGCCCATACACTATTCTCGACGGCTTAGGTGTAGCCGTCGAGAAAGATGTTTTCCCGCCTTCGCGAAAACGAGGAAAAGGTGCACCGCGGGCTTGGGCGACCTTATGTCGACGGCTGTTATATGGCCGTCGAGACTAACTTTATATAACGACGACACTTACGCGGCTGTCGAGATTGCGTGTCTTATATCGACGGCATTATTGTGGCCGTCGAGACTAGTTTTGGGCGTCGAGATTTCGCGTGATTCCTGTAGTGATTCATGCATGGGCGGATATAACTTGGGGATTATTGAGCTTTCATCTAGAGTTTTGTTGCTTGTATCTATTTTTTTAAATAGAAAATTAAGAATGATCAAAACACATTTTCTATATATAGGATGTAGACTTGTGCAGGTTCTTTTTGGGATGTTAGTACATACGGTCGACTACCATTTCTTATATAGTAGCAACTAATTAATCAATTTGGAAAATCTATTTGATTTACTTGCCGTTATATATATAGTCAATTAGCTATAAGCAAGTCATGCTATTTATAGATAGCTTGCAGACAACCTTTTTAATGCATGGGTTAGTTATAACATTATCTCTAAAATTAAGGATCCATATGTAACAGGCTGGAAGCTTGCACCTTGTAATATCCACTATAGACTGACTTTTAGATAAGATCTAGTCTCTCTCTCTCCTCTCATTCTCTCTTTCATATAAGCAAAAAGATGAGTTGGACTTCTCATGGCTAGCTGATTTGGAACCATTGGTGGTGCCCTGATTAGTAGACACTCAAGATCTGTGGTAATTGGATTGGTTGCTGATCGATCATCAATATGCATAGTATCAAATTCATGTCTCTTAACTGTTTCCATTGTTATAAATTCTAGAATTAACTCTTTGGTGATTTAGCATGGAACTATTTTCATCGTATCACTCAATTAAGGACGAACAGATTGATATTAGCTAGCAGCTATAACCATGGATATTTCAAATTAAAGTCCAAACATGAATCAAATGCGTATATGCTCCATGAAATCTTTCAGGGCTGGATATAACTTGAGATTATCATATATGTAGAGTTTCATTGCTTCCTAGCTATCTTTTTAGAGAGAAAAAATTCAGTGAACACATTTTCTATGGGATGTAGACACATGTGAAGGTCCTCTTTTGGAATATTATGGTTGACCACCCTTTGTTAGTAGCCATTTGTCAGTTGTCACAGGCCAAATTTCAATAAAAACTGATTACAAACCATTGACAAAAAGGATTCATGAAGTCCCAATAATATGGAAAAGGCGACTAATACAATCATAATCTAGTGTTAATTTTCCATCCATAGCCGGTGAAGAACGTGATGTACATGCATCCACCAACTCCTGGGATTTGCACACCTCAGGTGCCTATGTTCATTCCTCTTCATTTTTTTATTATGGCCTAATTATACACAACCAATAGATTTCTCTGAAGATACCCTACAAGAAATATGTATCTTTGCGCTTGTCAAAAATAACATCATTTTTAATAAAATCAAATAGACCAAAATATAACTGCAATATCAATCGGAGCTCGAGATTTCCTTGAAGATCATCCGCCTAAGAGCCAATAACCTCCTTGTGTATGAGGCAAACTAACAGAAACACTCAAACTTAATGCTATATTAATAACCCGTCAAATAGCTCTAGTAAAATTGCACTCAAATAATAAATTCTTGATAGGTTCATTCTTAATTAGTATATATTGGGAAACAATTTGATGTACTTAGTGCTATATACAGGTAAACAGATTAATTGGCAACATGTGTGCTAATGATTAGTAGAAAATCAATTTAAAGTTATTAATTCTACCATCACGTTTTTTGCAATTTTAGCATGTCTATGATTATGAACTGGCGTTGAGCACAACACGTTGGTGCACATTTGATCTGTGAGACTAAGAACAAGCTATAGCAATTCGACATTTTTGAAGTTGACGGATACCACTCATTAACATGAAATCTGTTATTGTTTCAAGTACACTAATGATGTCTTGTTTGTCGAAAAGATTAGGGCCTTGTTTGTTTTAGATTAAATTAAATTAAATTAAATGAAAATTTGTTATTTTTGTATAAGCCAAATGATCTAATGTTTTGTAGTCATTTTTGTGGGGTTTTAAATATTTCTTCTTAAAGTTTGTAAAATATTTTTTTCATAATTTTTTGAACTCGTTAAAACGTATTTTGAGGGGGTCACAAACTTGCTACAGTAAAACACAACTCAACATTAATCTAAAACAAACAAGGCCTAGATAGCAGCTCTCCTACTTTTTTTTTTCTTAATTAAAGAGAGAACTTTCACATGTTCTTGGCGACAACGCGCTCATGACCCATTGGCCAAATGTGGTAGCTAGAGGAGGTTCCCATGCACTGGTTCAAGTTATAGTTCAAGTTATAGCTAGCTCTAAAATCAAATGTCCCATCTATCTAGTGAATTATAAATAGCCTGGCTAATTTTCTTTTTGTAAAAAAACTCTTTAATTAAGTTCTGTGTAATATATATGCCTGTTATGGTTGTGTCATAAAGTTCAAGGTGATCAAGGTCAAGGAAGAAATTGTCTTCTCTTTGCTGTTAATAATGAGTATGACAATTTGAGATTCTCCTTCTTGATTAATGCTAGCTGGAATTCAATGGCTTTGCTGCCAAATGTGAGTTATATTGCCTGATTTTAGTTAAACAAGATTCTGCATTTTGCTAAATCTTTTCATATTTCATATTTAATTAGTAGCTATCTGGAGAAATCACATTTAGAAAGTGGTGTTCCTGTAAAGGATAAGGTTAATCGGTGCACTGCGACAGATTCCTCCTGCATCATCCTCAGCAACAGCCACTGTGGTAACGCCCCACAGGAACAAGTCACTGTCACATGTCATTTATTGATACGGTGATCCCCTAATTTCGAATTCACATGTGTAAATTATCATTAATTTTATTTATATCAATTCGATCCCTAACCATGCAGCGTACTAGTATATTCTGCAGTGAAAGCAATTAAATTCAGTAAACACATCCATTCCTTCTCTGCTTCTTTTTGTGCTGTGCTGTGTGATTTTTAATTGTGGAATCAATTTATTTCGGTAGTGGTGTATGAAAGCCAATTGAAGACTACGCACCGAATATGCAAGATCAAGTTAGGCAAGCATATATTGCGAAAGGTCCAACCCAACCTACTGGTTTGAATTTTTCTCGCAAACTATATGAAAAAAGTTCGAGATGCTTTCAAGATGCGTGGTATAAAAAGTATGATTGGTTGGAGTATAGAATCAAAGGATGCATCATTTTGTTTTCCTTGCTTTCTATTTACTAAACCGCGGGGAGGGGTGGTAAATTTGGCCATGAGGTATTCATAAAAATTAGGTACAAAAATTGGAAAAAAAAAAGCATATAGAGCATTAGCAGAGCATGTTGGTGGTGTTAATAGTGCTCATAACAAGGCTAGGTTGCATTTTGATAATTTTAATAATCAAAGACAAATCATCGTGTTGCTGAAATTTATGATCAAGATTTTACTATTGTCGATCGGGAAATTATAAGGGAGCAACTTGAGACTTACGTTATTCATGTAAGAAGGCATGCCTCTTTTGCTGTTTGTGAAGATCTTGCATCCCTAGCTATGAAAATGGTTCAAACCGATAAACATAGGACATTTCCTCTATTTTATAAATTATTGGAAATGGCATTGTTATTACCAGTGTCAACGGCAACAGTTGAGAGATCATTTTCGGCAATGAATATTATCAAATCTGAGTTACGCAATAAGATTGTCAACGATTGGTTGAATGACCAAATGGTATGCTACACCGAGCGAGAGATATTCAAGTCACTTGATGATGAAACCATAATGTGATGCTTTCAACGCCTTAAGACCCGAAGAATGCAATTGCCTCGTACACTGCTATCATAGCGGTATGTTTTCTTCTTTTGTCATGCAATATTTTGTTAGATTTAACTTTTAATTTGTTTTAATGTTAGAAACTAGTAAAACTATAAAATTAGTGAATTATTAGTGAATTGTTAGCTTGGAGTTAACATGTTTTATGTTATTTTTATTCTATAGAAAATGAAATATAGTTTTAGCATTGCCTAAGCATGATTTTTGTCCTGGATCCGCCACTGTCGTATATCTTTGAATAGTCCTTCCGGTTCGAGTTAATCATCCACTAAACAAAACCTAGACTTATGCATGGATGTAAACCTTGCGTCTACCACCAACCGTGACGTCACGTACATCTATTTATTTAGTCATTTGATAAATGATTTAGATACAGATGCCGCTATAGAATTGTAAGTTTTGATATTTTTCATTTCATGTCTCAATGATAAGTGGGACATGGACTTACATGACATTGACACACAAAGTGACAACTCTTTAATTTTACAACACATATATCTAATTAATATTTTAATTTATATATTACTTATTTGCTTATTTTTATTTAGGGTTTATTGGATAGATGCTTACTGGAAAGCCTATGATCCTAGACATAAGGGCCAATGAGCGAACCAACTCCCATAATAAATAAAGCTTATTCCAATCGAGATGAAATTAGTATGTTGTGGGTATAGAAACCTCAATTATAGCTAAAAGATTTTTCATGGTGCTTGCCTCGGTATGATGTTTTGTCAAGAAAGATTTATGTTATTAGCGTTACGATCAAGTGGGAGAATGTTGGATCTTTTGACCGTTTGGCTAATTACTGCCAGACCAAGACTTAAATGGCAATTAATAGCACTAATCGTGTTTGGCCGACCGTTGCCAGACCGAGCCACCGCATTTAATCGCCCTAATTATAGCCATTACCGTCCCCCCTAATCATGCACCCTGATCGGGGGCACTCCTCCAAATCTTGGTTGCGGCCCCCCTCACCAGCGCCATATAAATAGTGAGCACCGGTGACCTACAGTAGCTAACACTACATAGCCAAGCTACAGAGGTTCTCCTCTGCTCCCGATACCCCTTTAGCCGATCTGAGTGGAGGCGCTGAAGTGTTGGGAAGGCCGTCGCCAGTGCCGCATCTACACGACGAGGTTGTCCCTCCCTGCGTCCCCTTTGGCTCTCTGCACTGACTCGTCACCAAGTAGGCCCCTACGGCCTACTGTTCTTCTCAACCCTCATGGCATCATCAAGCTCAAGTAAGATTCCCTAATGACTGTATTTAGTGGTTTGGTATTAGGCTAAGTGTTCATCCTAATCGCTTCCGCATTAGTCCTTAGAACTAACAATGTGAACCGCAAGTTTCATGTCCTCCTCTAATTTTTACAAAGGACGCAAAACATACAACCTTGTTGCATTCACGTACAAAAAGTCAATAAAAGGTGCACCACCTCCTAAGTCCTAAATAAGATGCAATCTTTACAAACAAGACATCGAAGTGTTGTGGAGGTTGTTGCAAAAGAAAATTCTAAGATTGCATGGACAATTATTAAAATAGGCAGAGGAAAATTCTGCTCTCATAAAGGCATGGAGTTTCCTGCAAAGGAAAAAACATCAAGTGGTTTTTATTCCATAAAAAAGGGCCATATGGCCGTTAACGCGGGCGAGTCGGCTGTTTACCGTCAGTGATGCATAGGCTGTTATCAAAGCCACCACCTGTGAGACTAATCTCAATTTATTTCATTTGATTAGATGAATAGAAAGATACATGACACATCCTTTTTATAGCGGTAAGATATTTGGACTCTCAAAAATAAATCTTAACTAATCTTATCTTCTAAACAAACTGATCTTATCTAATTCAACAACTCGATCCTCCTAACTAATCTCTACAGTGTCGCGATACTGTTCACGACACTACAGTACCGCACATACGGTTCATGGCTTTAGCCCGCGAGTGTATCTATGCTCCCCCTTTGAACCAACCTTGTACTAAAGGTTGAAATGACGACGCCCGAAGCATCGACGTCGATGCTGAAGCCGGAGTGCATCACCATGTGCAAGACGTAGTCATGCTGGCCCAGCATGCATGCAGTCCTCCGGCTGGTGATGATGGAGGTGTTGTGGTTGACGAAGGTGTGCTTGGCATAGAGAAAGACGTGGAGCAACAAAGGGCCGGGCGCAGTGAGGTCGCTTTGGTTGGACCTTCGTCGCCTTGTTGACCTTCTCTCCAGAAGAGATTGGCAAGGGGAAAAATTAATTAAATAATACATGTTTAAATGAAAATTACAAAAGTATATCGTATACACGGGGATTTACGAAAATGAGCTCGTTTTAGCACAGGGGCGGCGGAAGCGGGCTTCGCCACCCGGCCAGGCATAAGCAGGGCTTCCGCCATCGGTGGCTTCCGCACACACACGCACCGCACATGCACACACGCACCGCACATACACACTGCATGCCTGCATGCATGCACTACACTCACGCACACACACACATGCATCTGCATGCACACACACTTTCTTCTTTTTTTTCTTTTTCTTCCTCCTTTCTTCTTCCTATAAAATTATATATATATATATATAGAGAGAGAGAGAGAGAGAGAGAGATTTGCTAAGCGTGAACTTGAGTGTCTGGATCCTCAAGTGAACTTGACGGGTTTTGAAATTCGACAACTTTAGTGATCGATCCAAACCATTGATCTTGTTCGTTATGTCAAAACGTAGCCACCAACCAAGTTTCGTACGTATTTTTTTAAATTTGTTTGCTATTTGTTTTCTGATTTTGAAAATCAGCTTTTTTGGACGCTCCACAACTATTTAGAAGGCTGATTTTCAAAATTTGAAAACAAATAGCAAAAAAATTCAAAAAAATACGAAACTTGGTTGGTGGCTACCTTTTGACATGACGAACAAGATCAACGGTTTGGATCGATCACTAAAGTTCTCAATTTTAAAACCCATCGGTTCACGGAGGCTCCCGCACACTCGAGTGTACACTAGCAAATCTCTCTCTCTCTATCTATATATATATATATATATATATATATATATATATATATTGACCATGGTGAGACCCCTCAAATCAACCACACCGTTTTTGAAAAATCATGACCAAAATTTTCGATCCGAACCGTTCATATTCTTCATCTTATTGAATTCTCACCCCATGCAAAATTTTACATTTTTTAGAATTTTTTTACTATTTATTTCCTATTTTCAAAAATCAGCCTTCCAATTAGTTGTGGTGCGTCCAAAAAAGCTGATTTTAGAAAATAGGAAATAAATAGTAAAAAAATTCTAAAAATGTAAAATTTGCATGGGGTGAGAATTCAATAAGATGAAGAATATGAACGGTTCGGATCGAAAATTTTGATCACGGTTTTTCAAAACGGTAAGGGCCGACGGAGGATCCGTCGACCATGGTGATTTAATTCAACTCTATATATATATATATATATATATATATATATATATATATATATATATATATATATATATATATATATATATATATATATATCCAAATCTCTAAAATCATTAGTCCAAGGTTAGTCCAATAAATCATTAATCATGCTCAAATATTCATCCAAAATATTATTTTCTTTTGAAGGATATTCCAATAATTTCAAAATTCACATAAAATATGTAAATAAATTGAAAAATCATCTCATCATATAATATTTAAAATATTCACTCAGCAGATAGGGATCTGCCACACCGGTATGGGCGACCATCTTGAAGGTGGCGGGACCCGGTGCTATTTCTGTAATTTCTTTTTTCAGTGGATTATTTTATTAATTATCATTTAACTGTTGATTGAACTGCATGCATGTGCATTATCTCGATGCATGTGCATTATCTCGATGCATTGAACCCTGGTGTGGCAGTCCCTATCTGTTGAGTGAATATTTTAAATATTATATGATGAGATGATTGTTCAATTTATTTACATATTTTTATGTGAATTTTTGGAATTATTGGAATATCCTTCGAAAAGAAAATAATATTTTTGGATGAATATTTGAGCATGATTAATGATTTATTGGACTAACCTTGGACTAATGATTTTTGGAGAGATTTGGATATATATATATAATTTTATAGGAAGAAGAAAGGAGGAAGAAAAAGAGAAAAAGAAAAAGAAGAAAGTGTGTGTGCATGCAGATGCATGTGTGTGTGTGCGTGAGTGTAGTGCATGCATGCATGCATGCAGTGTGTATGTGCAGTGCGTGTGTGCATGTGCGGTGCGTGTGTGTGTGTCACAAGTGTGTGGCGAAAGGGATGGCGGAAACCCCGCTTATGCTTACCTGGGTGGTGAAGCCCTGCTTCCGCCGCGTTCTCGCTAAACGAGCTTATTTTCATAAATCTCCGTGTATACGATATACTTTTGTAATTTTCATTTAAACATGTATTATTTAATCAATTTTTCCTTGGCAAGGTGTTATTAGCGAGATCACCTTCCTGCGCCTCGATATCGCTGATGACGTCAATGTTTCCACTGTCGTCGTCATTCTCCTCGCACTGCTTGGTGTCGTCGTCATCAATGTTGCCGCTGTTGTCGTCGGTCCAGACCCCAAGGCACGCGCTCGTGAGAGCTTGCGTCACACTAGCGTCAAGCAGCTCCTGCGCTGGATCAGCGGGCGTCGCCGTCGTCTTGTCGGACGCCTTGACGAGGTCCGCGACCTTCTTGGCGATGTCGTCGATCTGTGCCTCGAGCTTTGCCGCCAAGTTGTAGATGAAAGCCTTCAACTGAGCTGCATATCCACGACGGCACCAATGGAAACTTTCGTGGGATGCTTGTCAACAAGCCCACACTCCTCGCGGAGCCGCTCGTAATAGAGGTACAAACGAGGTGGATCAAAGGCATGACGCTCCTCATCGATCCGCCGAAGGTAGCAGTCGATTGGCCGCTCTTCTCGGAGGCGCTGATGGAAGAAACGTTGGTTGCTCTGATAATAGAGTGTTACGTGCAAGCACGCAACAAAGGGATATGACCCTTGACCCGTATCTATAACCCTAACCGGGAACGCCATACCGAGGGACTGTCTGGCTTTGATACCAAAATGATACAGCCCTTGACGCAGGTGAATCGGCTGTTTAACGTCAGCAACGCCTAAGCTATTATCGGAGCCACCGCCTATGTGACTAATCTCAACTCAATTTACTTCATTTGATTGATGAATGAAAAGATACATGACATATCCCTTTTATAGGGGTAAGAGGCTTGGGCTCTAAAAATCTTAACTATTCTTATCTTCTAAACAAACTGATTTTATCTAATTCAACAACTCGATTTAATCTTAACTAACCTGCTCACTAATCTCGTGATACAGCACCACGATACTGTTCATGACGCTATAGTGCCGTGGGTACTGTTCATGTCTTTGTCCTGCGAGTGTATCAATATAGCTATTAACCATGAAAAGTGGTCAGAAATTGCTAGCTGAAAGTTAATTCATATCGCGTTGTTGAAGGTTCTAGTTCTGACCTCCATGTGTATTGTCAGTAAGTGTTGCTGTCTTTTCTATGCTGGTCTTCATCAGATGTCACCAAGGAAAACAGAAAGCATGTTAAGAAATAAGATTGTCAGTATCATGTCATAACTTGGGAGAGGTGCGGATTTATGAATATTGATTTGGAGATGAGCAGCAAGAAGCACCAGTATATTGTTGGCTTTGCTCTACCAGCATCCAGAAAAAATATTTGCAAAAGAGAGCTCGAAAGCGGGGTGTTAAATTGTTCGACTTTTTCAGGCAAGGTGTCTAAGCCCAACGGCCAAGAAAGAATGCAATGCATATACATGCCCACAAAGACGAGACAACTTCTTATCGCTGACTGCTAATATCACCAACTTGCCACGAGACACGAGGCATAATCTAGGTAAGTAACGGTACGTGGAATCGTGTAAGTGTAGCTCGGTGATTAACGCCTGGATTCACTGCTTTATTCGACATTGGACACAAGTTACTTACGCAAAACTCAGATCCACAGCTTCAAGAGAACTGTACGCATGTACCTCACAACGCATAGTTCGTAATTCAAAGGGAAACAAGAAAGCCCCTAGTCTTTCAGGCAAGCCAAGAATCTTGTATTTGACTAGATTAGCAGACATTGTATCCAACATTGAGTGCCATGATATCTTCTTAGTTCAATTTTAATCTCTGAATGTTCTACACCCTACCCCATAAGTGACATCCACAATTGATAGGTATAGAGAATAGTTAATTCATTGGAAGCTTAGAAACACACTATGCATTTCAAAGTTGAGCAATGAAATGGAAGAATGTAACTTGACTAAAATTAACGATTCTAAATAATGAGGTCTGCAAACCAGAAAACAAATAACACTAAGCGTATTTACTATTTAGATAAATGAAATTAGCATAATCAATCATAGAGTTCAAATCCCAATTTTGCCAAAAAAAAAAAAAATTGTTCCCTGCACCAATTCGTTCATCAATGTAAACCAAAATTTCAAATTTAAATGTTTCTAGACCACCATCTCTTCTCCTAGTAGCCTTTGCTAAAAGCCTGAAACCCAGACTAAATCATGCAAGCAGGTCCATTTAAATCTTGAAGCATTAAGAACTGTGCATTACCTTTTATCCTAGGACTTTTCATTGGCATCTATTTTAGTAGTTGCCGACGTTGCAGGGGTCACCACAACCAGCCCCTGTCAGGTTCGGCCTGACATATACTAGGCGTGGTCGTGCGGCTGGGTCTAACCCAGCCAACCTATCTGTTTAGGGATTATCTCTTCAGTTGTTAGCTGGTCTTTATCTATTCAGTTGTAACTACGGATAAGTTGTAAGCCGCACCCTATTTAAGGGAGTTAGTCCACCAGAAATAATTGAGCAATAAAGGTTTATCTTAGTTGCTTACCGCGCCGGCAGCAGTGCTGCCGTCGCCCTCTCCTCTCTGATCATCGGCAGATCCCCCATTGCCGCTGATCAATCCCCCTTCCCCAACACCTAACAGCCCCATGGCGCAAGGATGGCCAGTATGAGGCGACACCTAGCTGCAGCCCAAGGCAGAGCAGCAGCAGAAGAAGGCCAGGCAGGAAGAGAGACTAGTGTAAAGAAAACGGTAATGTGTTTCCGTTGGAATGAATTGAGAGGATGTGTGTCAGACCTGGATTTTTAAAGGAATCCAGGACCTTCGTGCAGGCTGCGTTAGGCCAGGATCCTGCTAACACAACACGAATTTACAAGGAGCTGAATCATTTCGTACAGAATTCTCACGAGGGCACTTTATTACAGATAATAGTTGTCTTTCAAAATACATAGAGGCTCCATTTTTCTTGGGGGACCGATTAGGTCAAAGCTTACCGTACAAAAGGTGGAACCCATTTCAGGACCCGATACAACGGAAAAGCCAAAAGGGGGCGGCACTTCCGAAGCTGTGCCTTCCATAATCCAAAATAGGCAAGCAACTAGAGTCCTCCTATAGCCCATCATCTGTCATCCTCCTGGACGTCCTCCTCATGACCTCATCAAGAGCCTCGTAGGCGTCGTCATCCTTGTCTTCTCCTAAAAGATTTCAAGTAGGCAAGGGTAAGCACACCAACTGTGTTTGCGAGCCAAATACCTCACCTTATGCAAATAATGCTACTAGGCTTTTTGGTAGAGGCTGGGTTATTTTAGATGCGATAAGTGGCTGGAAAAAGGAGGGGCAAACTGGGGTTTGGCCGTGTGAACGCACAGGCGCGAGGCTGCTCCCGTGCAACGCGGCGGCGGCGGCACATGGTGTGAGCGTCGGGCGGAGTTCACTGGCGGCGGGGTAGAGCAGAGGCAGAGCGAGCGGGCCAAAAGGGCCGTGGCACGTTAACTGGGCCTCAAAATGGAAAAATGCCAAGGGGAGTAAGAGGGATGGGCCGGGGTTTGGCCCAGAGATAGGGAATGAGGGGACCGATTGAATAGACAAGGAATCTATGATTTAGTTAGGTCAAGAAGAAGTGCAGCTAAAATTATAAAAAGGATTTTAACAAAAAATTTTAAATATACTCGTTTCCAAAATATATCCACTTTCAACTATTTTATAGTCCAAAAATAGGGTGTTACAAATCCTACCCCCCTTAGGAAAATCTCGCCCTCGAGATATCTGACCTATCAGAGAAGAGGTAGGGGTAGGTCTCTCGTAGCTAGTCCTCGGGTTCCCAGGTTGCCTGATTTCCAGTGTGGTGACTCCAGCAGACCTTGCACATCTTGATGACTTTACGCCTCGCTTTTCCGTAGTGTCCACGATTTCCATCGGATGCGCAGGGTACAAGAGATCCGGTGCTACTTCAACTTGGTTTTGTTGGATGTACTCTTCGGGTATCCTTAGGCAGTTTTTGAGTTGTGACACGTGGAAGATCTTGTGTACATTCCCCAGGTATACTGGCAAATCCAACTCATAGGCTACCTGGCCTTTCCTAGTGGTGATCTGATAGGGTCCAATATATCTTGGAGCCAGCTTCCCTTTTATTTGGAACCTTTTTATCCCTCGAAGCGGTGATAATTTAAGGTACACAAAATCTCCAACCTCGAAACTCAAATCCCGATGTCGAGTGTCAGCATAACTCTTTTGCATGGACTGGGCGGCTAAGAGCCTCTCTCGAATCATTCTGACCTTTAGCTCTGCGTCTTTTAGCAACCCTGATCCAAACATGTGGCCTTCTCCTGACTCCGACCAATTTAGGGGAGTTCTGCACCGTCGTCCATACAAGGCCTCAAATGGAGACATTTTCAAGCTGGATTGGTAACTGTTTCCGGGAGTAGATAAGAATGTCATCAATAAATACCACCACAAACTTGTCCAAAAACTCCATCAGGATTTTGTTCATTATATTCATGAAATAGTTGGGGCGTTTGTCAATCCGAAGGACATGATTGTGGACTCGAACAGTCCATAACTTGTGATGAAAGCAGTATTTGGTATGTGATCCACTCTTATCTTCACTTGGTGGTATCTGGATCGACGATCAATCTTTGAAAAGTGCGTGGCACCTCGGAGCTGATCAAACAAATAATCTATCCAGGGAAACGGGTATTTGTTTTTGATTGTCACTTCGTTGAGGGCTCGATAGTCGATCACTAGTCGCCTTGATCCATCCTTCTTTCCCACAAACATGGCCGGGGATCCCCACGGTGATGAAATGGGTCGAATGAATCCTTTGGATTGTAGATCGGTTAATAGTTCCCTCAACTCCCTTAATTCCGTTACATTCATTCGATAATAATTCTTTGATATGGGGGCTGTCCCGGGGACTAAATCAATCACAAACTCCACATCTCTGTCAGGTGGCATCCCGGGCAACTCTTTGGGGAAGACATCCGGGTATTCTTGAACAGCTAACACTTCTTCCAAAGGCGTGCATTCCACGGAGTAAAGCATCTCCCTATTGGGAACAGGGGTGTCCACATGGATTGCTTCATTTTGGTATGGCCACCTATTGATCACTATCATGCGTTTAGCACAATCTATAATTTCTTCCTGGCGAGTCAACCAATCCATTCCCAAAATTATATCTAAGGACTCGACAGGCAAAACCATTAGGGTGGCTTTAACCGGTATCCATCCCAAGGTCAAATTTACCTCGGAACAGGCCCTAGTGGCTAGTAAGGGTCCTCCCAGGGAAGAAAGGAGTAGGGGGCCTCTTTAGGTTATAAGTAGGTATAAGATGATTATTCACAAAATTCTCTGATATGAACGAATGTGATGCTCCCGAATCAACAAGTACTTCAACAGGGGTCAGGTTGAATGAGGACGTACCCATCAAAACTCCGGTGGCATTGCGGACATCATCCTCAGTAACATGGTTCAGTTGCCCACGGCCCTGGGTGGGAGTACGTGGCGGGTGCGGGATTAATTGTCCTCCTCTGACTGCGGATCCTGTGGCAGGCGATCCTCGGACCGGGGTAGCTAGCAAGTTGAACTTGACCGGAGAGATCACTCTGTCGGGACAGGAGCTGGCGAAGTGCCTCGGCTTGCCACATCTGAAGCAGTTCTGAGAAGTCGGGGTACTGAAGTTCCTTGGCACTGGGGTCTGTGGGGAAGTAGTGCGAGGTTGAGAGCGCGTTTGAAGATGACTTCCCAGGAACTTATTTCCCTGAGAGTAGCTTGGTTTCCAACGTTTTCCATCGTAAACTGGTTCGGACGGCTTGAACTGAATCCCTTTTGAGTGAGCATTCTCTTCGTGCGATGACTCTGTAAGTTCTTTCGATCATTCTCCACAACTAATGCCTTGTTCACCAATTGTTGAAAGGTGGGAAAATCGTGGGCACTTAGCTGATATTTCAGCTCGGGATTTAGGCCATCCCGAAACTTTTCCATCCTATCTGCTTCATTGGCCACTTCCCTAGGGGTGTATCGGGCTAGGCTATTGAACTTGTTCACAAATTTTGTCACTGAGACATATCTCCTTGAGTGAGGTTTTTAAATTCATCCTTCTTCATTTTCTTAGCCCCATTAGGGATGAAGGCTTCGCGAAAAGCATCCTTAAACTCCTCCCATGGGACATCCAGTTCGGCAGGTTCTTCTTCCGGCTCGTCCCAAAACTCTTCCATGACAGGTTCTTTGGTAGGCTGATCATTAGGCGGGACTAGGGTGCCTGGAGGATTTATCGGCTGTCCATCTTGATTTTGTCCCTCGGCTGGTACCTCCTCCATAGGCACCTCATCCTCCTCGGATTCCTCAATTACTGTCTCGGTCCTGGTGATGAGATAGTTGTCCCACCATTCAGAGGAGGTACCTTCCAAAAGATGAGTGGCAAATATGACCTTATTTCTAGCCTGCACTCGGGTTAGGATGAACATCTTTTCCACTATTTGGAGCCAGTCATCGGCGTCCATGGGCTCTGTGGTTCGGGAAAAGGACGTGCGTTTAGACCGATGAAAGTCTCCTAATTTGGATCCGTACCGACTGCCTTGGTTGATTTGGCTAGTCACAAGAGCATGCTTCAGTCTATTTTGATGTGCCACTATGTCGGACATGGTGGGGTTGGTAGGAAGAGGTAGTAAGGTTCTTCTACCAGGAATTCTGCTGCCATTTTGATTTCCCTGACTTTGAGGAGACCTTCTAGCGTTAACCTGCTGGGTCCTTTGGTGAGGCATCTGATTTTTAGGCAAAGGAACAATTTCTTAGCTAACGAGTGCCTTGGTAGAGAAGAAAAATATGGTGTGCATGATTTTTTAATAAAATATTATAAGAGGCAACAAAATAAAGCCAAGCATTCAAACAAGCGCCACTTCAATACCATATATTAACATTATGGATACAATATCTTAGTACAATACTTGACATTACAGCGACGGGCTAGGCTTTACAAAGGTCAGGCTGCACTGTCGCGATCGTAGGGACGAAGCCTACGCTAAGGTACAAAAGTAGCCCTACCAAGAGGGGCCTACATGTGATCCTCCCGACAAAAGAATGGTGTTAGTACAAACACCAGCAAAAAGAGCGACCGAGAGCTGAACCTACATCACTTCAATTCCTCTAGAGTCTAGTAAGAAGTGGAAAAGGTTAAGTACGACTGGATCAACAAAAGGGCTCTCCGGTCGGGGTGAAGCGACTGCGCCTACAGAAATCTATACCCTCCACTGGGTGGGAACGGAGCTGGGTGGGGCTCAACTGGGCTAGAGTCGGTGTCGGTACCATCCGACAACACAAGCACCGTGGCAGGGACAGGGGTGTTGCCACACGCATGTAGACGGCGCCAAACTGAGCTGGCTCCCGGCGAACGGGAACGACGACGGGACAACCTTGGTCCGTCTAAGGTGGAGGTGGTGCGAAGAAGACGGCAGGTGGGACAGGGGCACAGGGTAGTGGCGATGGTAGGGGAAACAAGCGGCGACGAAGAGCGAGGGGATGGATGGGCACTCCTAAGAACGGCCCTGGAGGTGGGTGGTGCTAGCGATGGTGGGAACGGCTGGAAAATGGGGGGGCGAGAGTGGAGCCGGTGGCTGGACGGTGGTGCTAAGAATCTCCACAAGTGAACTGTTCTCTCGAAGGAGATCGGCGACCAAGGCGCCGAGACCCGATGTGAACTCTGAAGTTGAAAAGCAGGACGCCCCACGGAGGAACCACGGTGGCCATAAAGTCGCCGCCATCATCTGGTGGCTCGGCAGCATTACTCGGCTAGGCTCATCTCCCTCGCGTACAGGTCGCAGAGACGGGTGGTGGCGTAAAAGGCTATCGCTTCTACAGCGACCTCGGGAGACAGGCGTCCCGACGTTCTACACTACGTCGTGGGGGCAACGCTCGCACCTCCGACCCCACCGCCAACGGCTTTCTGGCGTCCAAAATCAACATCGTGGAGTCAACCTCCACGTCTCTTTCACAACGCCAACGGCTTCCTTGCGTCCAAATCAACATCGTGGAGCCAACCTCCACGTCTCTTTCACAGCGCCAACGGCTTCCTGGCGTCCAAATCGACACCGTGGGGCCGATTCCCACATCTTCTCTACGCTACCAAGGACATTCTGGCATCTTGTGTCAACGTTGTGGGGCTACCTCCCACGCACTTCAACACCGCCAACGGCCTGCTGGCGTCCAAGTTAACGTCGTGGGGTTGACTCTCACGACTATCAGCATCGCCAACGATCTCCTGGCGCTCAACCCAACACCGTGGGGACGACTCCTATGTCTGTCAACACCACCAAAGGCTTTCTGGTGTCCCAAGTCTACATCAAGGGGATGATTCTCGCGTCTCCTACGCCGCCAACGATCTTCTGGCGTCCAAGGCTAATATCATGAGGCCGATTCTCGTGACTTTCAACACCGCCAACGGCTTCCTGGCGTCCAAGTCAACATCATGGGGCTAGCCCCTGCGTTCTTCGTCGCCGCCAACGAGTTTCTGGCGTTAAAAGATGCATCGTGGGGCTGGCTCCCACACCTTTCCTCTCCGCCAACGGTTTCCTGGCGTCCAATTGACATCGTGGGTCCGACTCCCACGTCTTTCATCACCACCAGCGACTTTCTGGCATTAGAGTGAACACCGTGGGGGCAGCTCCCAGCCTCCCACATCTGTCAGCTTAGCCAACGGCATTTTGGCGTCCAAGTCAAGATCGTGAGGCGGACTCCCACAACTTTCGACACAGCCAACGGCATTCTGGCGTCCAAGTCAAGATCGTGAGGCGGACTCCCACAACTTTTAATACCGCCAACGGTGTTCTGGCGTTCCAAATAAAATTGAGGGGCAGCTCCCACATCTGTTCATTTCGCCAGCGGCATTCTGGCGTCCAAGTCAAGATCGTGGGGCGGACTCCCATAACTTTCAACACCGCCAACGGTGTTCTGGCGTTCCAAATAAAATTGAGGGGCAGCTCCCACATCTGTCCACTTCGCCAACAACATTCTGGCATCCAAGTCAAGATCGTGGGGTGAACTCCCACCACTTTCAACACTGCCAACAACGTTCTGGGGTTGCAAGTAAAATATTGAGGGACAACTAGCATGTCTTTCAACATTGCCAAAGGTTTCCTGGCACCAATTCAACTTCGTGGGAGCAGTCCCCGCGCTTCACTACACCGCCGCCGAAGGACTTCTTGGCGCTCCATGCAACTTCGTGGGAGCAGCTCTTACATCTCCCTACGTCGCCAATGGATTTCTGGCACCCGCCTCAATGCAGATTTGTGGGAACAACCCCATATCTCACTGCATCGCCAATGGCTTCCTGGTGCTCGCTTCAACGCAAATATGTGGTTTTAGCTCCACGCTTGCTACATTGCCAATGGACTCCTGGCACTCGTCTCAATGCAACTTTGTGGGGGCAACCTCACGCTGGTCTCGTCGCCGATGGCTTCTCGGCTCCATTAAAGCAACTGCATGCTTGCTTCATCGCCAAAGGATTACTGGCAGCTTAAGCCAACATTGTGGGGGCATTCCCCGCATCTCCTTGTCATCGCTGAAGGATTTCTGGCACTCCAAGATAACCGCGTGGATTCAATGCCCATACGTCCTCACATCTTTGCCCAAGGATTCCTGACACGTCAACACAACACTGTGGGAGAGTCTGCCCCACATCTCCGATCGATGCGTAAGGTTTCGCAAACCCATCGCTCCTAAGGAGACGGTATGCCTCCTAAACTCGTTCTTTTTGGATGTTTTTTTCCCTGAAAGGTAAAGTACACACATCTTCCTTAGGAAGGTTTTTTCCTTTGGAAGCCAAAAAAAAAAAACTTTTGTTCTGAATAAGTTCATGATGCAGAATCAATTGCATACATGAGCCTTTATTTTCTTCGAATGGTTTTTCTCTTTAAAAACAGACATAAATGTCCACATAAAATGGCTTTTTCAATTATCACAACATGCCGGTCAAAAAGGAAGTGCCTGTCTTTGAGCTTTCAAGGTGGGGTCCGAGGAAGGCCGTGATCGAGCAAGACGTCGGCTAAGCAACCTGCACACCAAGCACCAAGGCACATGTCAAGCGAATGCTCTCGAGGATGGTGGGGCAATTGTTTGAGCTACCTCCGAGTGGCGAGTTCCCCACACCGGTCATGCTCGCCAACAGCCTCAGACCAACGGAGACATCAAGCCGCGGGGTCAACCTATAGCGACAAGATGCATCAATATGCCAGACCTGTTAGGCATATCAATATCAATGCTCCGGGAAGAAACATAGGAAAAGATGCGGGAGAAGGCTGCCCGGTCGGTCAAAGTCTGACTGGTGTGAAGCTACTCATCAACCTCGGAAGCATAAACAAGGGCCAAGCAAAAACATCAAGCTTGCGAGGATTAGCTAGTACACAAAGGCAGGCGGCTAGTCCCAAATCCTCCCCGACTCAAAACAAAGTCCAACAAAACATCAACAATCAAGTGAAAGGGGAAAACATCATGCCCCCACTTGCTCAAGCCGGCAAACAACGCCGAAAGCAATGGAGGAGACAGCCGCCTGCCATCCTCGGCAAAAGTCAAGACGTAATCCTCACATCAAACACCTGAACCATCAGCCAATCTCAGCCATTCCCAAGTCTCTTGGTTCGATGAGGTTGGACTGGGGGCAAGGCCGCGCTGTGGAGGTAATTCACCACCAAGAGAAGCTAAAGCATGACCCCCACCATTTTCAAGAAATTTTGCCAACACATGTTGCCTCCAACACGAGCACAGAAGGAAGCAAAGTCGCACGGTCAAACTTGTCAAGGTTCTTTCGACGACCCTCAAAACAAAGCTCATAAACAGGCTCTTCTGGGACCACTCTTCATGGCTATGTGATCCGGAACAGCCAATATTTTAAAATCCTCCAAAAAAAAATTGTTTTGTTGGATTTTCTCCCTTGAACATTTATGAATATCTCTGTCTTATGTTACGCTTGGTATCTTTTGTGTTACACAGGAAATAGGAACACATGCCAAAGGACTTCTGGCACCCCAAGGTCGAGAACATCCCGACGCTTCATCGTTGTTCGCAATGGTGTCCAAGTTGAGAATATACCAACGCATCTCCGGCGCATCGGCTGAGAATATGCCAGCAGCTGAGAACATTCCAGCGCTTCGCCAAAAATTGTGCCGAAAAATCCCGATTTCATGTCACCGACACTGGATTAGGAAATATCCGGCACTTCGTCAACGACCATGCCGACAACATACCGGCGCGTCCTCGAAGATCAATCTGGAGAAAATTCCCACACTTCGTCGACGTCCCTGCTGAGAATATTCCAGCACTACATCAAGAACATCCTGGTGTTTAATGGTCGTGATCGTCAAGGTTACCTTGGCTTCATTTTTCCAAGCTGAGAATATGCCAGCGCGTCCTCGAAGATCAATTTGGAGAATATTCCCATACTTCGTCGACGTTCTTGCTGAGAATATACCGAAGACGCCATGACATCAAGCCATGATCGTCTGGCGTCCCGACATTCAAGCGAGAATATACCGACTCTTTGTCAACCTCGGCCGAGAACAAGTCCAGCAATCCTCGAGGTTCAGCGGTGGAGGACCACGGTTTGAGGCAACACCGCTTTCGCCGGTATATATCTGAGCCGAGAATATTCCGGCGCTTCATCGATTACAGCCTCGAAGAAAGTCTTCGTACCGTGAGTCGAGATCATTTCGACGTCCGCCAATGCTCAAACTAAAGACGGCAACTAAGTTGAGAATATTCCAACATCTTGCTGGCACTTCAACCGAGAATATTCCGGTACATCGAAGTTGAGAGCAGCCCAACACCATCGTGTTGCTTTCTACTGCAAGAAAATATTCGCTACGCCATGAGTAATGCGGCCGAAGAACATACACCGATCCGACTCCGATCCATCCTGCGTCCTTCTCGGAATCGAATCGGTGGGGGGCATTTGTTTGATGAGAAAAAAAAAATGGCATCGATTGGCCCGCAATCTTGCAATTATTTGGCCCGGAATCAACTTGGCCCAATTTTGGCCCGAAATTGGCAAACCCTAATTACCGGCTATAAAAGGAGATTAACCCTAAAGCATAGCGGGAACTTTTGGGGGAGAACTACAGGAGCCGGCGGCTGGTAAACAAAGGAAGAAAGAAGGTAAAGGAGGGAGCCTCCTCCCTCGGTCTCTCTCTCCCCCTCGGTTTGCGGCGGCGGCGGCGGGGCGGCGGCTGCCCCTTCCTCTCCTCGCCTCGCTCGGCGGCAGGCGGGCGGCGTGCCGCCTCTTCTTCCTCGGCCCAATGACAGCGGGCACAAGGCGCCGCCGCCCCCATCAGGCTCTCCTCCTCGGGCTCTCTCTCTCTCTCTCTTTGCGCGAGTGCCGGGGCGGCGGCGGCGGCTCCTCCCTCCTCTTCATCATGCGCGGCCATGGCGACCCCTCCACCTACATGCGCCGCCGCGCCTCAAATCCTCTCCGCTGCGCCGCCCGGCGTCGGCCCAGCCGACGCCTAAGCGCCGCCGACGCCGCCTCCATGCGCCCATCACCGCGCCGTCCGCGCCCGACACGCCGCCACAGCCTTCATCGCCTTGGTGAGCCGCCCGGCCTCCGCCGCCAGCGCCACCTCGCCAGATCCACAGCGGCGCCTGCTCCTCCTCGGCCACACCGGCGGCCGGCGCCGCCAGCCTCCACGACGCCGCCGCCCAGATCCTCACCGCCACGATCTGCGGCGCCCGGCCCGATCTGCGCCGTCCACGGCTCGGCGCCGCCGCCTCCGGTCTCTTCACCGTCCTACGCCGACTCTCCACGCCCAGCGCCGATCTGCGCCGCCTCCTCCTTGGTGCGCGACCTGACGCCACCCGGCCTCCAAGGCGTCGCCCAACGCTGCCTCACCCCGTCCAAGCCCCGATCTGCGCCGACCCAGTTTCCAGGGCGCCGCCCGACGTCGCCTCCACGCATCCGATGCCACCCACGACCGGCGCGCCTCCTTCCGCGGTCAAGCACTGGCAATTTGTTGATTTAACGTAATACAGTGCAAAGGGAAAATTCAAAGAAGCATGGATAATGCGCTTCTTGATTCCTCGCTTATTCGCTATATGTCGAAAATATTTTATTTGCAGATTATATCCCGAAGACGCCGTTGGGAGACAGTGTAAAGAAAATACAAAGAAGCATAGATAATGCGCTTCGTGATTTCTTGATTATTTGCTATATGTCAAAAATATTTTATTTGCAGATTATGCCGCAGAGACGCTGTTGAAATACAGTGCAAAGAAAAATACAAAGAAGCATGGATAATGCACTTCATGATTCCTCGATTATTCTCTATATGTCAAAATATTTTATTTGCAGATCATACCCGAAGACGCTGTTACTACGTCATCAAGTCAATCCGAGCCGAGCATAGCTATGCATGATCTTATTTCAGGCTATCCGGAGGAGCTGATGTATTTTCTAGTAACTCCAACACAGTGCCGTCCGCGATCGTTTAGATCCGGATTGACATCGGCGAACAGGTTCAAGATTGACCGGCACAGCGGTCACGCCGATGCCCTCTTCTTCCCCAATAGTGTCGGCGACTCTTCACGGCGGCGGCGTGTCCTGGTTCCATGGCTATGGCGACTCGCAAGATGGCGCGCCCCCTTTTCTCCTCTTCACGCACGGCAGCGACCATGGATGGCGGTCGACACGACGTCTTCCCTGACCTGGAGTGGCATCTCCACGGTGGCATGTCCGGCGGCGGCCTCGGCGCATCCCCATCTCGGCCTGACACACGACGGCGACGACGACGCACACCCCTTGCGCACCTCCACGTCTGGTTCGACGCGGCGGTTTGGCGGTGACATTCTTAGTCATCCACAGCATGCAAGGTCATGGCCGCGTGGACCGGCTCGGCGGCACCCGACCTTCCTGAGAGGCATCAGTGGCACCTCCACTGCGGCCTCCTTCCAGATCAAGACGGTGGTAGCAACCGACGTCGAAACCACTAGCGATGGTGACATGATCACCTCCACGATGCATGACCCTGGTCTCCTCTCACGTGACCTAAGCCGGTCATGGGACGGCTTTCTTCCGCGGTGTCGCCCGACTCCCCTGATGACGAACATACCATCAACAGCATCATGGAGACGATGACTCCAACGATCATGGAAGCCAATCGGCGATCTTCTCCAACGGCTCCGCCAGCATCGACGGAACCTGTCGTCATATCAACTTAAACGGAACACCGTTCCGGCAAGTTTGGTCCCGAAGGCGAACAAGACCCCGAAGGCCAACGGTATCGTGGAGATCCCAATTCCACGATACAAATCAACTCCTCTCGATGATGAATATTCCATCAAGAATACTGCGGAGATCCCAATTCCGCGGTGTTGCCCAACACTCTTCTGATGACGAACATTCCATCAATGATATTGTGAAGATCCCAATTCCACGGTTTCACCAACACTCCCCTGATGATGAATATTCCATCAAGGGTATTGTGGAGATCCCAATTCCGCAGTACTGATCGAAGGCTCCTGATGAGAATATACCGTTAAGGAGAATCTCAATCTCGGCTACATCAGCTCCGGTGATCAAGACTCGTCAACGACAAGTCCAAAAGCCAACAAGCGGGAATATCCCCGATGACACAGCGAAGCCGTCAACTTCAACTCTAAGCCGAGTGCTAACCGTGCATTCCTCAAGTTCAACTACTCCAACGTGAAGCTTGACGAGGACAAGTTCAAGCGACACGGGCGGGCATAGCCAAATGTCAATGGCTGTGCTAGGCATTACATGGGCCTTGGTTACCCCATGTATTCTGCCGTCGTCAATCAATCCACCATCCACCAATATGCACGGTGAACCACGAAGCAAAGAGAAGAAGACAGCCCCAGCAGCTTAATCGGAGGTGTTCCACGAGCTGGCTTGCGGATGTAATTAACCGGGTATTCTTCCGAGGTCCCGGGATCCAGAACCTGACGATCACCTGAACAAGAAGTCTAACCTACCAGGCTACAGATGTCTAGCCAACCTGGCTACGGAGCGCAATACCAACAAGGATTTGTGTGCGTCACACCAGGGTTGTCCCGTCGTCGTTCCCGTTCGCCGGGAGCCAGCTCAGTTTGGCACCGTCTACGTGCGCGTGGCAACACCCCCTGTCCCTGCCACGGTGCTTGTGTTGTTGGATGGCACCGACACCGACTCTAGCCCAATTGAGCCTCCCAGCTCCGTCCCCACCCAGTGGAGGGTACGGATTTCTGTAGGCGCAGTCGCTTCACCCCGACCGGAGAGCCCTTTTGTTGATCTAGCCGTACATAACCTTTTCCTCTTCTTACTAAACTCTAGAGGAATTGAAGCGATGTAGGTTCAGCTCTCGGCCGCTCTTTTGGTTGGTATTTGTACTAACACCATTCTTTTGTCGGGAGGATCGCATGTAGGCCCCTCCTGGTAGGACTACTTTTGTACTTAAGCGAGAAACCGTCCCTATGATCATGACAAGGACTGACCTTTGTAAAGCCTAGCCCGTCGCTGTAATGTCAAGTATTGTACTAAGATATTGTATCCATAATGTTAATATATGGTATTGAAGTGGCGCTTGTTTGAATGCTTGGCTTTATTTTGTTGCCTCTTATAATATTTTATTAAAAAATCATGCACACCATATTTTTCTTCACTACCAAGGCACTCGTTAGCTGAGAAATTGTTCCTTTGCCTAAAAATCGATGCCTCGTGAAGGACCCAATGAGTTAACGCTAGAAGGTCTCCTCAAAGTCAGGGAAATCAAAATGGCAGCAGAATTCCTGGTAGAAGAACCTTACTACCTCTTCCTACCAACCCCACCATGTCCGACATAGTGGCACATCAAAATAGACTGAAGCATGCTCTTGTGACCAGCCAAATCAACCAAGGCAGTACGGATCCAAATTAGGAGACTTTCATCGGTCTAAACGCACGTCCTTTTCCCGAACCACAGAGCCCATGGACGCCGATGACTGGCTCCGAATAGTGGAAAAGATGTTCATCCTAACCCGAGTGCAGGCTAGAAATAAGGTCATATTTGCCACTCATCTTTTGGAAGGTACCTCCTCTGAATGGTGGGACAACTATCTCATCACAAGGACCGAGACAGTAATTGAGGAATCCGAGGAGGATGAGGTGCCTATGGAGGAGGTACCAGCCGAGGGACAAAATCAAGATGGACAATCGATAAATCCTCTAGGCAGCCCAGTCCCGCCTAATGATCAGCCTGCCAGAGAACCTGTCGTGGAAGAGTTTTGGGACGAGCCGGAAGAAGAGCCTGCTGAACTGGATGTCACATGGGAGGAGTTTAAGGATGCTTTTCGCGAAGCCTTCATCCCTGATGGGGCTAAGAAAATGAAGAAGGATGAATTTAAAAGCCTCACTCAAGGAGATATGTCAGTGACAGAATATGTGAACAAGTTCAATAGCCTAGCCCGGTACACCCCTAGGGAAGTGACCAATGAAGCAGATAGGATGGAAAAGTTTTGGGATGGCCTAGATCCCGAGCTGAAATATCAGCTAAGTGCCCACGATTTTCCCACCTTTCAACAATTGGTGAACAAGGCATTAGTTGTGGAGAATGATCGAAAGAACTTACAGAGTCATCGCACGAAGAGAATGCTCACTCAAAAGGGATCCAGTTCAAGCCGTCCGAACCATTTTGCGATGGAAAAACGTTGGAAACCAAGCTACTCTTAGGGAAATAAGTTCGGGGGAAGTCATCTTCAAACGCGCTCTCAACCTCGCACTGCTTCCCCACAAACCCCAGTGCCAAGGAACTTCGGTACCCCGACTTCTCAGAACTGCTTCAGATGTGGCAAGCCGAGACACTTCGCCAGCTCCTGTCCCGACAGAGTGATCTCTCCGGTCAAGTTCAACTTGCCAGCTACCCCGGTCCAAGGATCGCCTGCCCCAGGATCCACAGTCAGAGGAGGACAATTAATCTCGCACCCGCCATGTACTCCCACCCAGGGCCATGGGCGATTGAACCATGTTAATGAGGATGACATCCGCAATGCCACCGGAGTTTTGATGGGTACGTCCTCATTCAACCTGACCCCTGTTGAAGTACTTGTTGATTCGGGAGCATCACATTCGTTCATATCAGAGAATTTTGTGAATAATCATCTTATACCTACTTATAACCTAAAGAGGCCCCCTACTCCTTTCTTCCCTGGGAGGACCCTTACTAGCCACTAGGGCTTGTTCCGAGGTAAATTTGACCTTGGGATGGATACCGGTTAAAGCCACCCTAATGGTTTTGCCTGTCGAGTCCTTAGACATAATTTTGGGAATGGATTGGTTGACTCGCCAGGAAGAAATTATAGATTGTGCTAAACGCATGATAGTGATCAATAGGTGGCCATACCAAAATGAAGCAATCCATGTGGACACCCCTGTTCCCAACAGGGAGATGCTTTACTCCGTGGAATGCACGCCTTTGGAAGAAGTGTTAGTCAGGGAATGAGGGGCCCGATTGAATAGAAAAGGAATCTATGATTTAATTAGGTCAAGAAGAAGAGTGTAGCTAAAACTATAAAAAGGATTTTAACGAAAATTTTTAAATATACTCGTTTCCAAAATATGTCCACATTCAACTATTTTATAGTCTAAAAATAGGGTGTTACAATGTGCAAAAAACAAAAACAAAAAAAAGCAAGAATAAAGAACGAACAAACCGAACATATCAAACCACCAGAGCCAATATAATTTCTACACCTATCACGAAGCCCACACAACTTTCAGCAAAGACGAATGCCATGCTCTGACAATATAACTTGTAATAGAAAAAACAGTTTACAAGTTGGATGAAGCATAGCATTTCTTATGTAGTCTTCAGCATTGCAAAACTAAAACAGCAAGGGATTTAAAGATGAGTATTCCTTATGTTTTAAGGGATTAAACAGTTGGAAACCCGTATGCCAATTTTTTACTTGAGCTACAAGCTTGTTTTCAGGGAACTGTCATCAAGCAAGGTGTGTACAGGAAAGACGACGATATGTGTGCCCCAGGACCAGCAGCATACCCGTAATATTCTGGGCATTCGTTACCCAAGACTTGAACCATGGAGGTATTGAGATGATAGGCAACTGCTTTGCTCAATGAAACATCCAAGTAGACAACATCTTTGTAAGGATGAAATCCAAAGAAACTGGCAAAATATGATCGGTACCTCTGTTCTTCATCTTCACATTCATTGCCGAGAATATTATCATTGTCGGAATCCCATTCAAATTCCCGAGTCATAAGTGCATCCTTGTTGTCATCATCGTCGTTAACATTCTGTGGAAATGGAAATTGCTGATCATGGTATTCCCATTGTTAGCATCCTGTAAAATCCAGGGTCCCTCTCCCTCAGCTCGTGGACCACATGTCGGTATGCGTGAGATGCTATGCTTCATGTCAACCTGGTGCTTCGACACCCACTGTATATGACCACCAAATACGAAGCTTGAACCAATCAGCAGAAGCAAATGACGCGCAGCACAGCCCTGCGTGTGATGTTCCTAGGCAGGCGTGATCACGATCTGTCTCTAGAAGATCTGTTGGCACCTTGATTACTCGATACTTACAATTTGACAGGGAGATCCTGCAAAAGAATCGAATCATCGGCATATATATGTTTAGCAGACGGCAGAAGTGATTGATCTATACAACGATGGTTTACTAGTACGGAACCATGAACTCGCATGGCTGTGTTTGCATACGATACGATGGTTTCCCCAAAATATATATAAACTATGCAGAAACAGCACTGATAGCCTAAGAAAGAAGGTCCATTCCATATGCATATGGTGGTTGAATTGATTACCAACCTGATAATCCTAGAGGCACGAAGGCACTGCACAAAGAATGCTCTCCGCCAGTAAGCGCCGGAGCGGAAGCCGGTTCCTGTCCTCGCCCTCCCAGGAACCACCGAGCGAAGCAAGAGGCGGCCGTCGATGATGGAGCGCCACGCCTTGCACTCGCACCGGGAGGCCGCGAGGCTGCGTGGCGGGGGACGGCGGAGGACGTGCGCCACCGCTTCCTCCGGTAGTGGTAGCGCCATGCCCGCCGGTGGATTCCAGTCGCGGCGCCGGCAATCCTCACTCTCTGGGTCAGGGCCCAAGGGGTTTGGAAGAATTGGGGATCTGGATCGAGGTTGGTTCAGAAGAAGGCCGTCCGACTCTTTGGGCTGGCTGGGCTAAACAATCATGGGCCGAGCTGAAATAATCCGGGTGATCTGAACTAGGAAGAAGTCCAATTTACCTCTCTTAACTATTGCAGAAGTTTATTTTTCCTCCTTCAACTCATTTGTGGCCGTTCGATGCAAGATTGAACAGCCAGATCTCACCCATTTAACACAGAGAAAGGAAAAGTGAACTTTTTCAATAGTTGAGGGAGGCAATGTGGACTTCTTCCTCTGAACTAATATGATGACTTCGTTGAACCCTATTTTTATTATATAAAACGAGTAAGGTGTCACATGTATTTGTGCGACTAGACTTATTTTATAGTATTTATTTTAAATCTTATTTCTATTATTTTGCTCTTATAGTTAATATTTACTCTCTACTCCATTATAATTTGATTGATGGTGGAGATTTTATTTTTTCCATTGATTTATATGAGAATTTTTTTTGATAAAAGTTCAATACAAGTAAGTTATAACTTGGCACCACCAGATCGATGGTGGAGGATGGAGATCCTTTTCTTTTCTTTGATTTTTGTGAAAAACTTTGTTATATAGATTTAGTTTGAGCCGTTATAATTTGGCACTACCGTAATTGACGGTTGACATCTTTTTCCTTGATTTACATGAGAATTTATTTAATAAATGTGGTGGCTCCTTTATGGATATTCTTTATTTTAGTTTATATGGTCTCTTTTTCTTGCGTCAATGTTGGTACATTACTTTTTGTATTATTTATATTGTATTTTTAGTAGAGTAGATACTCCCATCCAGATCTCAAATAATATAACTTTGACTTTGACACATGTTTAAGATATTAGTGTCACATAACCACATATTTTCATTCTAATTAACTAAAATCCACATGTTGTAAAGATTTACCTGACACATGGGCATGTGGCATGGCATGGACACACCCGTCAAGTCCAGCTAAGCAACGATTAAGGGCAGCAGGTCTCGTTATCATCCCGTGTAGCTCTCGCATGCCTGCTCGCCATCGCCCCGTGCGGTTCTCCCGCGCCTACTCACCTCGTTGTCCTCGTCCTGCCTGGCTCGTCGCCTAGATCGTCATCCTCCATCCCACCCCGGATCGCCGTCCTCCTCGTCCAACCCACCTTGCCGTCCTCCCCCCGGCTATGTGTACCCGTACCATCCATCTTCCCAATCTTCATGCTGAGAGGAGAACAGCGAGGCGGCCAACAACGAGGAGTCAGGTGTGCTACAGGACTGTGAGCCAAGCGAGCTGGAAGACGACGACAAGTCGTACGGGTTGGAGGACAACGACGAGCTGGCCGGGAGGAGGACAGCATGTAGGACAACGAGGAGCTGACCGGGAGGAGTACGATAAGGCGCGTGGGAGGACGACGGCGATCCAAGCGAGAGGCGCACCGGGCGATGCACGAGTAGGCACACGGGCGTAGAACTGAGGAGTCGAGCCCTCATGGCGCAACAGGAATCAAGGGTAGAGAGGAGTTGCGCCTCTTCTGCCCTTAATTGCTGCTTATCTGGACCTGACAGGTTGGCCTGTACCTTGTCATGTGCCATATGTTACAACCATTTTTAAACCCGTGATTTTGCGTTAGTTGGATGGAAGATCTATGGTCATGTGAAACTAATAGCCTAAACCTATAGTAAAATGATACAATGTCCCCTAAGTATTGGGGTTTTCTGAAATTTGCTCTAAGATTTAAGGCCCGCTTCATGCAGGTCTATTGCCGGCAGACTGAAAAGGCACCACGTGTACAGGTGTGTCCAGGTTCCTGTCCGTCACTGTCGATTTTATGCTGAAGTCGCTCGGTATTGTACTAGGGTCCAGTACTTGCATCCTTTTAAATAGATCGTACTGCTCTCGCTGACCTTCTCGCATGCATGCATGGCTGATTGGGACTCGAAACTTTTCTCGTGTTATTGCTTCTGCAAGGTAGCTATCCATTAACCACAGAATGGCAGCAGCATTTTCCCATTTTTGCCGAACATGCAAGTACGTCGTCGTTCTGCATCACACTAGCTGGAACCTGCAGCTTGTCAAAGCGTCCCATTGCATTGTCAAAGTTCGATGGTATCTGAAAATGTGAAAACCAAACGATATAATTTTGAAAATGCATGTTCTTCGAGTAGTTGTCTCCACCTTAAGAGCTTCAATCGTTTGTGCGCAAGAAACAAAGCTTGCCGTCGTCACTCCTCAAGACATCTCTATGGCCCAGTTTGTTTGAGCTTCTAGCCATCTTTTAGCCTCAGAAGCCAGGCTAATTTTCCATCTCCAGGGGAAAAGACTATTATCTCCTACCAGATAAATTCCTAATTCACCGTTTGGAGCCTCCATTCTTACATAAAGCTCTTGCTTTGACAATTCAAAATTGGGTGAGGAAGATTTTTTTCTTCCTTTTGTTACCCTTTTTATAAGCAAAGGACGTCAGAATATACCATAAAATTAAGATAGATAAATATTTATAAACTCAAACAAACAACCAGCTTTTGGAACCCTCCTCCAAGAAGCCAAAAGCCACCAAAAACCCAATTTGTACTGTGTTCTGAGAAGTAAGTTTTTGGTGCCTTTTCTCAGAAGCAGATTTTAGAGAAGCTGCATCTCAAACAAACAGGGCCTAATCGTCTTGGACAACACTTCTCCAGCGACCTCGCCGTTGTTCCTACCGATAGCACCAAGGGGTGGCGAGATCCTTCTCATCGTCGACGAAAGTTTCTTCGTCCTTTCAAGCCTCTCAACTATGGCTCACTCCCTTTTCAGCTATTGTGACATCCAAGTTAGATGGCCAGGTTTTCAACATTATTGTCGTGTATGGCCCTCAGACACCAGAGCAAAAGCTTCTCTTTTTTAATGAGCTCATCACGTGTGCACCGCCGGCAGTTGATTCTCTATGGCTTGTCCTAAGAGACTTCAATCTTATCTACCAGAACTCCGACAAGGACAACAACAACGTCAACCTATCCTCATGAGTACCTTTCGTTCGACCCTGGATCATCTAGCTAGCCCTCCTCGAGCTGAGCCTGTTCGGTCGAAAGTTCACGTGGAGTAATGAACGGGCCAACCCCACACTCATAAGGATCGACATGGCTTCCTGTACTGCTGGCTGGAATCTCCTGTTTCCAGCAGCCTGCCTGAGTGCCCTCTCTACTCTGGTCTTAGACCATGTGCTCTTGCTTCTTCTAGGTGAAGCAGATCATCAAAGGTACTCTTGCTTTTGTTTTGAGAACTTCTAGCCTGAGCTTGATGGGTTTCATCAAACCGTCCAATCAGCAAGGGGTAGAAATGTCGTCTCCAATAAGCCCTACAGAATCTTCCACATTAAGCTTTGTCGCACCGCCAATGCATTATCCAAGTGGGCAAAAGAGAAGGTTGATGATATTAGGGTCTAGATAGAAGTGGTCAACCTCCCGATCCTACTCTTTGACAAAGCACAAAAAAAACTGTGCACTCTCGTTGCCTTGGTCTCACCTCCTTGGAGAAAGCCAGAATCAAACAAAGGGCCTGCATCAACTGGATCAAGGCTGGTGACGCCAACACCAAGTTATTCCATTTGCGAGCCAATGCTAGATGACACAAAACTTCATCCACTCCCTAGAGACTCCATCCCGTGTAGCAAATAATTCGAAGAAGGAGGCCGAATGCCATAGATTCTTTTAGGAGCATCTTGGCTCCTAAGGCTTTAAGAACCGTATTTCTATCCTGGGATCTTTTGGGGTACCTTCACCATGACCTCGCTGCATTGGAAGATCCCTTCCCTCCCGCAAAACAAAGCAGCAGGTCCGAATGGCTTCACATCAGAGTTCTACCATGCCTGTTGGGATATCATCAAAGCGGATCTCATGTTGTGCGTCCTTCGCCTCTACAACCAGGATGGTTGCTCTCTTGGCCTACTCAACACGGCCAACATCGTCCTATTGCAAAAAAGAACTTGCAAAAAATTGAGAGGGCTCTACGTCTCCGCTGGCTTTGGCACGAATGGAAGGAAACCGACAAACCTTGGGGGTACACCCACCCCATGCGACGGTACGGACAGGGCCCTTTTCCGTGCTTTCAAAACCATCCTCATTGGCAATGTCAAGAAGATAGAATTTTGGCATGATAGATGGCTCCAAGGCATGTCACCGTGCGTCATTGCCCCAACTTGTATCTCATTGCTTGCAACAAGCGTCGTAACATCTATGAACAACTATCTAACAGCAGGTGGATGAGGACGATTCGACACCTCAACACTGTTGCCCAGCTTCACGAGTACCTACCACTATGTCGTCTTGTTTGACAAGTCAACCTAAACCCAGATGTAGATGATGACATTGTCTAGAATGCCACTTTCTCGAGGGAATATATGACCAAATCAGCCTATTCACTAGGAGCATTGTAAGTGGGTGGGCCTCTTCCGTCTGGAAGGCACAAACAGGAAACAAATGCAAATTCTTCATCTGGTCACTGCAACATGGTCGCATCCACACGACTGATGTCTTAGCACGCAAAGGCTGGCCTCATCCGCAGAGTTGCTTGCTCTGCAGTGCTAGCCCTGAAACGATTGATCACATCTGCGCGTATTATCCAGTTTTAGCTGCCATCTGGAGCAACATCTTGCCACAGCGGGCTGGGTTCCCAATTTACACTTCCAAGGAATTGCAGACGGTATGCCGAAGCAGTCTTGAAGGTCCCATTCTCCGTAGCCACCCAGGAGAGCTCATCTACGACGTCGCTTTCCCCTAGGTTGAAGTAATTAATCAAGGACCACATCCAGATGAACTAAGAATATGCCTGGGGGAGTGAACTTGGCCTATTGTCCTGATCCAATTGCTCTGGTGTAATTGCGCAGCCACATTCCAATTGCGGCGCGTAGCTATGGCGTAAAGCTTCGGAGCGACGTCACGCGGGGCTCAAACCATTAAGCCATTTGTCCCTCCAGAAGTCCGTGCGCTCTCCATTGGAGACCTGAACGGTAGTCGCTGCGCGGAAAAGGGCTCGATCAATTTCCCTACAAGGGGCCGGCAAGCTCGTCCACAGCTTGCTTGGGCATTTCCAGGCCTGCCAGAGCCAGTGCAGGCGCAAAGCCCGACCAAACCTCTCAAGGTCCAGCACTCCTAGTCCCCCAAACTCCTTAGGCCGACAGACCACCTTCCAATTGACTAGTGCGTGGCCAGAACAATTAAAATCAACCCCACGCCACAAGAAAGATCTTCTCGTCTTGTCGATGCTCTTGATTACCCACTCTGGAAGCCTGAAGACCGACATGAAATAGGTCGGTAGAGCCGAGAGCACTGCCTTAACCAAAGTTAAGCGCCTGGCCTTGGAAAGCAGAGAGCCTTTCCAGAGGGGTAATCTTGCACGGACCTTCTCAATCAGGGGAGTAAAATGTGCCCTACTCAACTTCTTGTGGTTGAAAGGACCAAGATGACGCCTAGAGGGGGGTGAATAGGCGTGACACCAAATTTAATCTTCAGCTCCGCTGCGGAGGTAGGTTCGGACTGTCCGAGTCACCCTTCGGACAGTCCGAGGTAATGTCTGAAAATCTTGCCCCCAAATCTCAACAAATGTTCTGCACCACACAAGCAACAAGAATACCAAGAGCAAGTATGTGTGCAATAGTATCTCACAAGATAAGACAATCAAGCCAATAGCTCAATAATCAAGTAAATCAAGCTTGAGAGTGAGAGAAGATAAAACCGGTAAGAAGATGGAGGCTCAGAGATTTGTTTTCCGAAGTTCGGTTCCTTGAGGGGATCCTACTCTCCGTTGAGGTAGGCTCCAACACCTTTGAGCCTGAGTCCCACTTGACTCTTTCCCTCTCAGATTTGTGCCAACGCATGCACCGACTGCTTCTTGATTCCTTCCCTTGCGGAGGCGGAATTGTACCTTCACAAACTCGCGGTGGCCAATCACACCTCGTCGGTGGCTCACCGGTGACGCCCAGCCGTCTAGGAGTCCTCAACCTCCAAGGGTAATAGATGCTTAACGAAGAATGAACTTGGAGATGTACTCAAGTGCTCAACAATCAAATCTTGCTTGCTTGGATTCACACTTTCTTCACCAATCTTCTCTCCCACTAGATGAATCACAAAGATTCAACTCTTCCTTCCAACACTTCTCACAAGGGAAACCACTAAGATTTAACCCTAATCCCTTCACAACTCTTCTTTCAAAGAGGATCACTAAGATCTAGGGTATAGGAGGTGTGGGAGACTCAAGAACAAGAGGATAGGTCAATAAACTTATGGTATGGCTGTTATTTGCAAGTGGGGAGAGAGGGGCTTTAAATAGATGGCTTGGAAAACTAGCTGTTGGGGTTCAGATCTCGCAGACTTCGGACTGTCCGAAACTTTATCGGACAGTCCGGTAAATCAGATAAATCAAGACAGTGAGCATGTCTGGAGGGTACCTTGGACAGTCCGACTTTCGGACAGTCTGGACCAAATCTTCGGACAGTCCGAACTCATGGACAGTTCGTACCAGATTCTCGGACAGTCCGAGACTGCATCATAGCCTCGACGAAAACATGGATAACTTTTGCTCCGAACTCTATTTTAGGTGATCTTGGGCTCTACGGAAAGCTGAGGACAAGAGCTATCTAATCCACAAGGTATCACCACCTCAAACCCAAGTGAGTGGTGCATAGACCAAGGGAAGCCAAAGGAAACTCCACATCTTTACACTCTCTAACCCCCACCAATCACTTCTCTTTGTCTCCTCACAAGGATTGATCAATTGAGGACCTGAGACATATCAAAGCCATTCTCCATGGCATCCCCTTAATAGTACGGTAATCCTTAGACTCAAATGAAAGTAAGATAGTACAAGTCTAGGAATAACACTTGCCGTCTTCTTTTCTTGATGCCGACGTAAACTTGAAGTAATGTGCATAATGACCTTCACCAAATGATTGACGACGCCTTCACCTTGGCAACCTTGACTTGGTTCATCTCATGAGACTCTTGTCTTATCGACTTTGACTTGATCATCCCCCGACGATCTCCACGTCAAATCGATCTCGACTTAGTCCTCAACTCTTGGTGGCACCGTCGTCTTGTTGACTACGGCTTAGTCGTCATCCTCTTGACATACCTTAGTCATCACACACATGCATGGGACCTAATTCTTTCCAAATCACTCATTAAATCCATTAGCCCCGAAAGCTCAATACATATGAATAAGTTTATGCTCGTGAGCAATTAAGCACGTCAAGCGTTTCATACAAGGAGACACAATAGGAATAAAAACACTTGACATAATACTGTTTATTAAGTGCATCATGACATATATAACTAATCTATATGCACTAAAGAGGTGATTGCCAATATGATGAAACAATTAAATCATGGCAAAGAACACAATCTTCACTTAAATGAAGCACATGAAAGGATATATAAGAATTGTATATGTGCGAACAACATTTAGAGTAAAAGTGAAGATGTGAACTAAACTATATTAAGCTTCACTAAGTAAGATGCATGAGAATATATACAAACAAGGCATGCATGCACCAATTCCATTTATAGCATTATGAAGTTTAATTCTAGATAAGATATAGAGCACTTGCACATGAGAAATGCAATAACAAATGTAGATCAAGGATACCGAGATTGCATATCTCAATTAGTCATGCATCCTATTTGCATATATGGGACTAAGGAAAATCTATAATCAAGTGTGTTAGTCTCAACATGAAACATGAGCATACCTTTCTAGGATGGAGAGCTTGTCCACTTGTTATATTTGATTCTCCTCTAAATAGATGAGACTAATATTCAACTTGGCAATAAACATGATAGTCTCATAGCAATATAATCAATCACTAAACTAAGCATTGTCATTAAGTGTGTTTGTCATTAATCACCAAAATCACATAATGTGTACCTTGAGCTTACAGTGGTGTAGGGGGAGCCCAAGATAGCGGCATGGGAACTCTACGAGTCTTCCTGGAAACACATCTAGGAGGTCCTGAAGCTACAGCCCTTGGCAACTTATGGGGTAGAGCTCACACTTAGAGATGTTTGTGCGAAGGCCGGACTCTTGGCCAAAGAATTCAAGTAGGATGACTGTTGAGAGTAGCTCCTGAGAGTTTGGGTGTAAGAAAAGCGCAGCGTCGTCAGCATAAAGGGAAGTGCGTAGGTGCAGATGGTCACGAGGCCAGGGCTGAAAAATGCCGCGATCCGCCACCACTTGGATAAGCCGCTGAAGGGGATCTATAGCCAAAATGAAGAGCATCGGAGATATCGGGTCTCCTTGGTGCACCCCCTGCAAATGGATGAAGCACGACCCTGGGTTCCCGTTCAGCAGTATCAAGGTGGAGGCGGTCCTCAGAAACGTAGCGATCCAGTTCCGCCATCTTTGACCGAATCCCAGGGCCTGTCGGACTTCAAGTAAGTATCCCCAGTGGACTGAGTCAAAGGCTTTGGCGAAGTCTAGCTTCATGAAGATCGCGGGCAGTTTTGCTCCGTGCAATTCTTGGTCGATGTTCTGCACATACAAGAAATTATCCTGGATAGACCTAGACTTGATAAAGGCACTCTAGCAAGGTGAGACAATCTCGGCCAATCTGGATGCTAGTATTTTGGAGATGAGCTTGCTGACACTATAAATGAGGCTAATGCGTTTGAAGTCAGCTACCCTGAGGCACTCACTCTTTTTAGGAATGAAGACGATGTTAGCAGAGTTCAGCAGCCCAAAGGCTCGTGATGCTGGCAGTAGAAGTGTTGCAGCAGGGAGAGCAGGTCTCCCCTAATGATCTCCCAGCAGTGCCTGTAAAAGAGGCCGGTGAAGCCATCCGGCCCCGGAGCCTTGTCAGTAGGCAAACTAAGGACGACCTGTTTAACCTCTTCCTCCTCAAAGGGGGCCTCGAGGCCGGACATGTCCACGGGCTGGTAGCCAAGACGATCCCACGCGAAGGACACCGAGCGCGAGGAAGCGCTCCCGAGGAGCCCTTGAAAGTAACGCCTGCAAGTGTCGTATTTGTTACTTTGGGAGGTGGCGATCCCATCGTCAGTGTGTAGGGCATGAATGAGATTCTTGCGTCTTCTATTGTTGTCCTTTATGTGAAAGAATTTTTTGTTGGCATCACCAGCTCTAATCCAAAGCTCTCTCTCTCTGCTTGGCCTGCACCCAGTCCAGGGCTGCCAGGCCTTGGCATTTAATTTTCAGCTCTTTTAGGAGGGCACTCTCCCCAACGGAGAGGGGTCGGCCTTCGCGGGCGACCTCCAGCAGGTCGATGAGTTCAAATTTGATCGCCATCTGAAGTTTAATATTGCCAATATTGTTCTTTGCCCAAGTCCTGAGCGCTTTTGACACTCTACCTAGCTTGATGTGAAAACGGGGAAAGGGATTTTGGGAATCCACCTCCGCATCCCAGGCCTCACGAACCACACCACCAAACCCTTGATTCTTACACCAACAATTTTCGAAACGAAAGCACCTAGCACGAGGCTGGTTGGGATCCTCCACCATAAGGAGTGGTGTGTGATCTGAGATCAGCGAAGGCAAGGACTGCAAAGAGGTCCAGGGGAAGGCCAGGTCCCAGGCTGGATTACAGAAGGCTCGGTCAATTCTGGTGAGAGCTGGGTTCTGTCGATCGTTGCTCCAGGTGAACCGCCTGCCGATTAACGGGATTTCTTTAAGCTCAAGCTGGTTAAGGGTTCCCCGGAAGACATTCATAAGCGTCTGGTTAAGATTGTTATAGGAGTGTCAAATTTTATAATATCAAGTGTGTCAAATTTTATAGGAGTTCTGAAATTTTAATGTTTGTGGAGGAAGAGTCATCTGTGGTCATCTTTTAATGTTTGTGGAGGAAGAATCGTTTGAATTTTATGTCGTTGTAATTTATCAGCGCAAATACTTATAAGACCATTTCTGCCGTGTCTTGTATAGTTGTATGAGCTCAAATTTGGTTTTAAAGTGTTGTATATCAAATTGAGAACCTTGCAGCAACAGGACGATATTGAGATCAATTGCTTATTTCAGATAAATGAATTGTCCAGATTGTCATACATATTACGTAGCTTATAGTTTGTCTTTACATTCAGCTCAAGATCATTCAGATGAAGTGTCAGGCTGTCAGAAGTGACTTTTTCTAATGTACCACTTCAGTGACAATTTGTAGCTTGTAAGATTAAGCTCCTGTATTGAATCGATGTTTAACATTGCTGCGTTTGAGATTGCTCCAAAAAAAATTGTCCCATGCCATAAAAGAACACCTTTGTATAATTGCAATTTGGATGAACAATGTCCCAGGAACTGTATTGCAATTTCTACTCAAAAAGAACTACGCTAAAACACCATGAAACAGCTACTAATACTTTTCCAATCTGAAAGATCAAACTTCAAAGAAAGCACACATTACAAGGTCATCATTATCTGAAAATGGCACACATTCAGACATTGTACATGGATAAATCCTTTCAGCAGCACAAATACGTCCATGGATACACTTTTATTCATCTTTCAATTATTACATTTCAGTTCTAAATAGTGAAACATAAAAGGTGTATACAGCTATCACTAATCTGAGACAAGTAGCTGCAGCAAGTACTTCCGCAATCTGAAAAGAAATCCATACTCTCTATCCCTGCTGAAAAAAAATCCGTCATTTTGCAGCTGAGACGACGAGGCACGGGGAGAGGAGCAGAATCACACGAGGGTTAGACACTGTGGATCCTGACTTCACCGGCAGCCCAACAGGCAACCTTCCCATGGCGGCCGCCGGAGGATCCTCATGGCTAGGCTTTGTTGTGGGGGACGAAGAGAGGAATCGTGAGAGAGGAAAGGGAATGACGAGAGGCTCGTCGCCGCGTTCCCCCGACGACGGTTGCTCGCCGGCGCTGGATCCTCAGGGTGGTGCTAGGGTTTTGGTTTGGAGCTGCGCCTCGAGTGGCAGAAACTCAATTTTCTGCTCCTCTCTTTCCTCCTTGCCCGTGGCTGCCCCAGCGCACGCGACCGCTCACCCGGCTCCTCAGTTCCACCAACGCTGCAGGCAGTGGTCAATGCGCGGGGACAGGTGGACGATCCAGATGAGCTGATCGAACGGCTGAGCACGTGAAGCACCTGGGGCTGGGAGGCTGGGATTGGTCAGCCGCGGCTGACCATAGCCAAACTATCCTTCCTTCTTTCTGTCAAAATCTATCTAGTCCGATGCCGTACTTTGCCACGGAACTACAAATTAGGGCTGAAAAAAAAGCCCGTGGCTCGCAGCTCGGCTTGGGCTCGACCGCGAACTGGCCGGCTCGACCGGCCGTTCAGATTTTGGCCCGAGCCGAGCACTGGTTAGACAGCTCGTTTCGCGGGCGGCTCGGGCCGATGGCGGCGGCCCATCGAGCCGATGGAGCCTGTCACCATCGGGTTCTGATCCATCGAATCGCTCGCAATGGCCCAGTTGCCCTCCGCGTCCTCAATTGGGCCCAAGCACAAGCGCCACAGTCTCTCTCACTCACTCTTTCTTTCATCTGGGCTGGCGCTGGCCGCTAGCCGCCATTTCTTCTTTGCTTCTTCAGGCTGGATCTTCTTCTTGGCTATTAGTCATTGGTTGCACCACTGCTTCTTTTCTTCTTCTTGCTGGTCATTGTTAGCTCGCTCGCTGAAGTTTACGGGTGGCTTGAGCTAACATCGCCCGAGCCGAGCCAACATCCACAGCTCGGTCCACGGGCGAGCCGAGCTAGGCCCGGCCCGTCCAAATGCGAGCCTGAGCGGGCCTAGCCCGAGCCCGGCCCGGCCCGGCTCGTTTCCACCCCTACTACAAATGGACTAAAAAAAAACATAAAACAAAGCAACAAAATTACAAGTGATTTATATGAAATAAGGTCGTGGGACCAACCAAGCACATAAAACAATGACATTTGATTTCATATAATGGTTGAATACTTCTAAAAAATTACCAGAAAAATTCACACGTACGAAAAAAACTTTTAACATGCAAATTCACTTCAAGAACCACCAAAGCATCATGTGTAGTCGACAGACTCAAATATAGACGTTGATTAACACTACACTTAAAATTTATACTGCAATTGGTACTTATAATCATCTAAAAAACTATTCTTAAATAGTATAGAAGAATATAACAATTTTTTTTAGCAAAATATCCATTAGAATACCAATATTTAATATTTTAGCCCCTAATCCTGGTTAGATCCATTCGTAAACAGATGACAAATCCATGTGTCCATCTACACAAATAATGCCCAAGGGTCCAAGTCACAAGCAACATGAATGATCCCTTCACGAAAAATAATATTCTTCCACATAAAACATGATTTATTCCTAGAAGTACAGATAGCTCATAATACAACCATATTGCCATGCTACTTGTGCACCTGTGCAATGTTGCCATGTGATAGTTAATTGCAAAGCCATAAAAACTATAAGCTTCACCGTGCTTGTGCATCTGAGTGGCACTGCTGCCAAGCATCATCCTGACCTTGTTGGAATTGCTTTACAGTTTGAAATGCTTTAAATCCAGAACTCAAGTTATATGTTCATTGGAGCTGCAGGAGGGTGAGGAATCTCTCTGCAATATAACAAAGCAAGATTACACATAAGTGTCTAGCTGTGATGGCATTTAGACAAACTTTAATAGAATAGATAGGAGATAACCAGTTAGAAATTCAAATCAAAGCCAAACAATATCAACGGCATCAATAATCCAAGAATTAGTGTCTGTGTTACTTTTGCCTGTTGTTCATTCACATAGTGCTAAACTAATAACGATAAGAGAGTGTAGAATATTTCGAATTCCTGCTTGACAGTTGCTTCTACTATTCTTGATGTATTGCACTTACAAGAATAAAATTACAAATTACACTTAATTTGAGCTGAGAAGAAACCATTGCGAATTATTGGATTTAATTTATTGAATATGGGCAGCAGCTTGAAACCACATCAAAAAAATATTGTGTTGCACCAAATATCAAAGGCAATCTAAATCAACTACCTAAAGTTCTTTCGAGCAATGTTCTAGATGGGAGCAATGTTCAAGATGGTTGGAGCAGATATATCTAGCAATCATCCAAGCAGCATTCTAAATGGTTGGAGCTGAGATTTCAGTAACGTGAATATGGTTTTCGGTGTTAGAGATGTATATTGGGCTGTATATTGGGCTGTGTATATGGGCCTGGCCCATCCCTTTACTGTATTAGGGTTTTCTAGCATTTTTCCTTTTTGCCCTTGTACTCTGTATATATACTGGCCCTTTGGCCCCCATATGAATACAAGTGCTATTCCTAACATGGTATCAGAGCAAATCTAGGGTTAGGGTTACCTCGCGTGTTGCACTTGCACGCACCACCATAATCTTCCTCGCCGGCACTGCTTCGTCTACGCAGTTCGTTGCTGGCTCGTCATCATCGACGCCTCTTTCGTGCGTCTCTACCTCCACTGCGGTCCCACGTGGTGAAGGTCACCTCCGCTGACGCTCGGGCCGCCGCTGCTCTTCAACGCGGCTCCGCCCGCCGTCGGCTTCCGTCGCTGACCGCCGTCGGGCTTCCGGGCCGTACGCCGTCGGGTTTCGACGCCGTCAGCCGCCGCTCGAAATCTTCGCTTGCCGCCGCCACCGTCGACCAGCCGCTATTGCCGCCCGACATCGCTTCTATCGGTCGAGGCTGGGTCAGGGTGTGGCTCGGTCGGGTGTGGGGTGTGTGTGAGTTGGCTCGGTCAGGTGTGGGGTGTGTGTGTGGGTGAGTTGTGTGTGTGGGTTGAAAAAAAAGGGATATAAAAAAAATCAAAAAAAAATGTCGTCAGGAACCGTGTCTGTTCCTCGTTGCCCTGTGCTTTTTGATGGGCTCAACTATCAAGATTGGACCCAGCACATGCGCATTCACATGCGTGGACAACGCCTCTAGGATTTTCTTATCGGTGAGCTTCCTTGCCCGCCGCGTCCTAATCCCCCAACACTGCCTTCTTCGACGTCTACAGGTGTTACTGATGCTGATAAGAAGGATGCTGATAAGAAGGCATCTGATGAGTATAAGGAGGCTCTGGATTCCTACAATTCTCAGTACACCGTCTACAAGTTTTGGTCTGATGAGGATGCTCGTGCCTCTGCTATTTTGATTGCTAGCATGGAGGTGCATCTTATTGAAGAAGTGGTCTCTTTGGCATCTACGCAGCTGATGTGGTCACATCTTCGGGATCGTTATGAGCCTTCGGGTGACTCTCAGTATCTTGCTACTCCTCGCCATGAGAAGTCTTTACAACAGGGTGAATCTACCGTGGATGAGTTTTATGCTCAGCTTCCATATGAATACAAGTGCTATTCCTAACATTCGGGAGGGACAAGAAAAGTCCATGGTTCAACTTATCTACTGATCAAACATTGTGCAATTGTTGTAGGGTGTTAGATCTATTATAAACACACTCACGAACACAATGAGCAAAACCCTTCATGTAGATTACCAACCTTTTAACCTGGAGTATCTAGCTAATAAAAATAGATTGATTTGCAATGACAAGCGGCCAATGGGATTTGCAATGACAAGCGGCCAATGAGGATAGTACAATGTTCACACCTTGCTACGGAACTTTAAAGGGAAGAAAGGAAACTATAAATCAGAACAGTAATTGAAATATAAAAGGATGACACAAATTATTATTATTTTGACTGAAACCACGGTAGGAAGGCCCCACTATGGACTATAATTATATTAATAGAAGGAAAAAGGATGACACAAATTGAAAAGGGGTTTGACCAAACTGTTTTATACAATATGGATCCAAATTCAACTAAAGCTTCTCTCATGTGCACACAGATAGACAAAAATAGAAAACAGAATGAAGCTCAGAATGAACAACATGCACCTAATAATGAAAGAAACGGGTGATTATTGCCTTATTAGAAGCAGCAAGTAGTTAGACGAAACTTCATCGTCCAGTAATGGCAAGATATCAAGGTTTTCGTCCAACATCTCTATATGGAGCAAGTAGGATAAAATAAAACTTAAACTATTATGCCTACTTGTAAGACCTAGGACTCCAAGGTATAAGATTTTGACATTTGGGGCCATGGCAACCAAGATTAAGGACCTTATTTTCCTAGCCTTTCTTTTAATGATTTTGGTTGCATGCGTGTCGAGGCTAGAGCACATCAGGTGCGAGTTTCAGTCTCAGGCAGGTCGGTCCCATTGAGCACTCGAGTCATCATCTCTATCTTGAGCCTAGTTGAGTCGGGAACCTTCGAGAGAGACCGAGAGAGTGCCAGATGTCCGGGGGTAGTTCGCTTCGGGTCGAAGTCACCGGAAGGGCCTGGAAGGATCCGTGGCGCCCTGTGACGTGTCCGGGTAGGTTTCGTAGCCACCAAGTCCACTCTAAAATATCCGGTGCGAAAACTCCCGCCCGAAGCCAAGTTGATCCTATCCACAGTTCATAAGCCGACAAAAAGCCCAACAACCAAGCCATAGCATCCGAGGAGCGAGAGGGGGGGAGTTAGAGACTGGCCGGTTGTCCCTTGGCCAACCTGGCCGATCGGACGCGTCCGGTGAGGGCCGGACGGTCCGGAGGAGTGAAAAACCAGAAGGTCTGCAGCTGGTTTTTGAAGCCTGAGCCAAGCCGACCGGACGGTCCAGAGGGGCCGACCGGACGCGTCCGGCGGGCTTCGAACGCGTCCGGTGAATACCCAGATCTGTTCACTGTAGCTCTGTTTTAGCCGTTGGATTCCGGGAGTGTCTCTAATCTGTTGCCACGTGTCCTAGCTCGGGTAGAGGGTTATAAATAAACCTAGTGGCTAAGAGGGGAGACTTGAGATAGCTCTTCATTTGTTTCCCCTTGGCTTGTGAGAGTTTAAGAGCTTCTCCACATGGGTTCCCCTTTGCCCATGGCCATGCCTACCTAGGGTTTGTGCTAGAGAGAGAGAGAGAGAGAGGAGAGGAGAGTGAGAGAAGGAGCAAGGTAAGCATGGGTTCCCCTCTTCCTTCCCGGTGTCTTGCCCCTAGTTTCTTCGGGTTTTGGTAAGGTTTGGGTGGTCTCCCGGGTGTTCTTCTCGAGTGTTCTTTGGGTCTTTCCCACTGGGTTTGAGACTCCTCGCCGTTCCCGAGCTTCACCGGTCCAAGTCTTCACCGTCGTACGACTACTTCCTCTACATCAACGAAACCCTTGCCGGTGCAAGGTCATCCGGTTGGGAACCGGGTGCTTCCACTTCTCCGTCGAAGAAGTCCGAGGGAAGCTGTGTACGTCTACAACTCCGGGGCGTCGGACTCGTTGTCCAAGTTGCCGGGACGCCGCCAAGTGACCAAGACTCCTCGACTCCGGGTCAAGTCAAGTCTCCGTCCGAGGGTCGCTTGTAAAATACCTTCTCCGCGAATGTCGGTGCCCCGTCCGTGGTGCCGAGGTGTTGGAAAAGCCTCCGACTTGTGGAGGATTCCGGCCTCGGTGTGAGGGTCAGGAGCAAGCCTTAGGCTTACGCCCCAAAAGCTCGCCAAGTGGATTTGTGGGCACGGGACAAGAGAGTCCCGGTCTCTCTTCGGGGAGATTCCGCATTGTGGAGGTATGTGCTTTGCGTCGAACCACGTTAAAAAATCAGTGAGCCTCTTTTGTCCAATTTACCTTCTAGCACATTACTTTTCCCGTTTCTTCAGCTATGTTTATCATTGCTTCGGCTAGATAGGATTAGTTTATATTTCGTGCTTCTCGGTAATCTAGTTCGCCTTCCGTAGATTAGTTAATCTAATTGTAGGATTGGAGCTAGGGTTGGGTAACTAATTTGACTAAGTCAAAAATAACAAAAGAGGTTAAAAGTTGCCAACTTAGTCCGCTTCACCCCCCTCGCGGCCTTAGATCCGTTCAAGTGGTATCAGAGGCACGGTGCTCTCCGATATTGCTTAACCGCATAGAGTCAAAATGGCCGAAGGGGGTAGTGTCGCCGGGAACAGGATCCCTCTGTTTACTGGCACCCACTTTAGTCACTGGAAAACTAAAGTGACTACCTACATTTAATCTCTAGGTCATCAGATTTGGGCTGTGGCAGAGTCTCCTCTAGGCTTTGAGGTTAATAAGGAAACTGGTCCCACTGCTGAACAAATCACAAAACTTGACTTAGATGCTAAGGCTAAAAATGCTTTGTTTTCTGGTTTGGGGGTAGATGCCTTTGAGAGGGTTAGCAACCTGGCTACTGCACATGACATATGGAAAACTCTGATAGAAATACACGAGAGAACAGAATCTGTGAAAGAGAAGATAGTAGTGTTGAGACGGCGCTTTGATCACTTTAAAATGCTTCTAGGCGAAGATGCAAATGATATGTACACTCGTCTTAACCCTCCAGTGAACGAGATCAAGGGGCTCAGATTCGCCATCACTGACCTGCAGTCCTTCCAAGGTCTAAGTACAAGGAGTTCGTCATCCTCCGCAACCCTGAAGTCAAGATGATGACTCCCGCTCAGCTTCTCGGACAAATTGTTGCCCAAGAGATGCTAGTAGACGACACTGAAGATGATGAACCCTTCAAGCCCAAGGAGAAGGCGAACACTCTCAAGGCCAAGACGTCCAAGTCAAGTGGAAGTCAAGCAACAAGTCCAGCTCTGAGGGTGAGCAAGAAAGCCCCAGGATGATCAAGAGCATGGAGAACCTGGCACTAGTGATGGGCCGGTTCAACAAGAATGTCAAGAAGTACGGCGCCAGAAACTTCAAGGACAAGAAAGTCCTCGCCTCCATACGCTGCTACGAGTGCAACGAGTGAGGACATATCGCCTCGGTGTGCCTGAACAAGAAGAAGAACAAGTCCAAGGGCAAGGACAAGGTGAGCAGTGGTGACTGGTGAGGACAAGGGCAAGACCAGGAGGTACAAGTCTGGTTTCCGCCGCACCGACAAGAGCGGCAAGAAGCAAGCCTTCATCGGTGAGTGGGAGACCGACAACAGCATGAGCGGCGAATCTTCCTCCTCTTCTTCAAGTGATGGTGGTGCCAAGTAGAAGAACAAGGAGAAGCCGAAGACATTGATCGGCCTCACAGTAGCCGAGTCGGTGCCTCCACCGCCCGCTCTTCTACCCATGAGCTTGGCGGCTACCTCAAGTGATGATGCCGGATGGGAGTCCGACATCGAGTTTGCAGCTCCTCCAGTTCTTCCACCACGATGCCTCATGGCACATCCCTCTAAGTTTTCAGAAGATGAGGTGAGTGTCTCTGCTTCTTCTGATGTGAGGTCTTTGCCTTTTGAGTTGGATTCTCTAGAATGCTTTGAGCAGTTGTGGGCTTTAGCTAATGAAGGACAAAGACTAGCACAGGCATATAGGGCTAAGTATGAAAAACTTAAGGAAACACATGCTGAAGTGTGTAAAGAACGCACAAAACTAGAAGAGATGATAGATGAACTAATAGAACAGTACAAACTAGAAGATAAAAATGACATGCTTGTGGCTGGAAATGCCTTGGATGATGCTATAAATGCTTTGCCTACCTTTGAATATGCTTCTAGTGTTGAGTGTGCTGATGATGATAGTTCTTGATACACCTGCTTCACCCACTGCAGTAGATGAGATGACTTGTGATCCCTTGACTGCTAGTTCTGGTTTGTTTGCTCCTGCTAGTGATACACCACCTGTCACTTTGCTTACACGTGCTAGCAGTATTGCTCTTGTGCCTGATTTACTTGTCTCAGCTAGTAGCTCTACACATGTTGCTTTGCCAGCTGTTTTACCTGCAAATGTGCCTGATTCACCAATTCCAGCAGATAGCTCTTTCCCTAGTGTGTTGTTGCTCCTGATACATCTGCTCCTCTACCTGCTTTACCTGCACCATTACCTGTTGTACCTAGTGCTAGTGACAAGCAAAAATATGTTGCTCATGTTGAAAGCTTGCTTATGCATGTTCCTTCAAGTTCAATTTCTTGCTCTAGTGGTCCAGCTGTGATTGCTTCTTCTTCAAGTGGCTCTAGGGGTAATGGTGGGTTGTGTGATCCCGACCATTGCAAGGGTGCATTGGCGGCTAGGGAGCCGATAATAGAAAATGGGGAGCTTCTGAGGGAATACTGTGTGCTAAAGGCAAAACTAGCTAAGTGTGAGGGCCTAGTGAGTGAGAATGGTGAGCTGAAAGCCAAGTTGGCTAAGTTTGAGGTTAGGAGTTACGAGGGGAGTTTGGCCTTGGACAAGATGCTCAAGAACCAGCGACCTGTCTCCGAGAAGGGCGGATTGGGGTTCACCCTCGAGAAGAAGCCCAAGAGGAGAAAGGGAAAGAGTCATGGTCCTCGTGCATCTACCAATGGTGCCGATACCTCTCGTGCTACACCTAGGGGGAGAAACTGCTACCATTCTTGGCAATACACTAGAAACCCTCGTCCTAGGACACAACTGACGGCGTGTTCTTCACTTAACCACGGTGAATCACACCCCTATCAGATTTCTATCTTGCTAGCCGACCAGCCCGAGTTCTGTTCGATTCGAGCGTGGAACACGGCAAGGAGCGACGCGCAGCGATTACCTAGGTTCGGACCCCCTGCGGGTAATAGTCCTACTCCTGCCGAGCCTTAGCTCTTTCCGTGTTGTGGTTGTGTGGAAAACGATTTCAGAATGTCCAACCCTCCTTTTCCTCTTCTCTCTCCTCCCCTTTTATACAAGCCTTGAGCTGGCAGAGAGAACCGAGGGGTAGGCAGTACAATACATTAGTACACTAATAAGACGTGAGGGACGAGACAGGAGAGACGAAAACGTGCTGCTACTGCGCTGAGCGGCGCCGCCCACGCGAGCTCCACAAGTGGCCTCTGACTCGTGGGGACACGCCGGTGAGAGAACTAGCGGGACCCAGCTTGCTCCTCCTGACGCGGGCGGCCATCCTGATGACGGCAAACTCTCTCTCTGCCGGTCAATTCCGCAGCGCCACAGTGACAGTTGGCCAGACCCACAGAGGTCACTGTGGCGGTAATCATTTCTTCATCTGTCTATCCGTGCGTAATGTCGCATTGAATATGCCTGTCCTGCGTAGGAAGGGGGGAGCCTTCGCCCAGAAGACTCCCTTCGGGACGCTTCCTGCCGTGTGAGCCCCACTCGACGGTGAGGGCCCTCGGTGCTGCTCGTGATGGCGCTACCGAGGGCTCGCTTGCACGCTTAGGGCCTGATCGCTCGCCGACGTGTGGGGCCCTCGCTTTGCTACTGAGGGCTTCGCCCATAAGCTAGGGGCCTGATCGCCTCACCGACGTGTGGGGCCCTCGCTTTGGCGCTGCTGAGGGCTCGCCCCAGCTAGGGCCTGATCGCCTCGCCGACGTGGGGCCCTACATGCTGTTGAGGGCTCGCCCGCAAGCTAGGGCCTGACCGCCCGCCTGACGTGTGGGGCCCTCGCCTTCTTTCAGACTCTTCATACCCCGGTATTTATTGTACCGACAGTAGCCGCCGGGTCCACCATGATACGCGAACCGTCGCGCCAATATCTCGTCACTTCTCGTGCGATGGGAGATGAATCGTGGGGGGCCCACCCCCGCGGCGGCCGTACGCCTGATTCTCCACCTGCACACGATCTTCCTTGGGGAACTACGCCACTTTTTCGCGAAAAACCGAAACGCGCGGGGCATAATGGCGCCACACGCGTGAGTGGGGACGGAATCCAAACCGTCGCGCTCGCTTCTTCCTTCTACAAAAGCTTCACTTCTCTGCGCTTGCGATGAGCTCTTTCGCAAGCCAAGTCCTCAAACTGCCATCCACCTTCTTCGCCGCCGCTGCAGAGCTTTTGCGCCAACGCCACCACCGTCTTCCCATGGCTCCGAAACGTAGCAAGGGTCATCGTGGGGACGCCACTCCGGCCGCTCCGACGGCTGACTCAGCTTTGCCCGCCTCCATCGCCGACGAGGAGACGGTGGCGCGGCTCCAGCGGCACGTGCCGCCTTTTGCCGCCCGACTCCGTGCCGGGACCATGGCGCCAAGCCCCCGCAACGAAGAGATCATCACCTTCACCTGGGCGGTGCTGGCGGGCCTTGTCCCGCCGTACTCTGAGTTCTTCTTGGGAGTGCTTGCCTTCTACGAGATCCAGGCGACGCACCTTCCCCTCAACCCCATCGTGATGCTGGCCATCTTCGCCCACCTCTGCGAAATGTTCGTGGGGCGATGCCAAGCCTCCCGCTCTGGCGCCGGCTCTTCACCCTGCACACGAGCTCGCGCTCGAGCGGGGTTGGGAGCTGCTACTTCACGCTTCGCGACGCCGCCGCCTTCATCCCAGTCGCGCTCAAATCCAACTGGAAGGACTGGGCGCGACAATGGCTGTACGTGGAGGATTCCAACAGCTGCGATGATCTTGTTTTCCCCGAGGGTCCTGCGGAATCCCTCGCTAGCTAGGGGTCTCAGCCTGACGATTCGGCGGAGATGAAGGTGATGCTGGCGCGCATTGCTGAGCTCCACCGCAACGGGCTCACCGGAACCCTTGTGGCGGCGGACTTTTTGCGGCGCCGCCTCTGCCCGCTTCGCATGAGGGTGCGCCCCGCCTGGCAGTACTATGGTGAGGATGATGGGACCCGCATTGCCCCTGGAGGTGAGTACTCTTGCATTCTTTCGGGTCTTCTGACTTTGCGGAATGTCTTTTTCCTTCTTTGGTTCCTTGCCAACTTGCGGCTTCTTCTTTTTGTGCGCCCAGCCGCAGGGAACGTGTCAGAGGAGGTGCTCCGGCAATGGCTGGCGGGACTCCTGCTCGCGCCAGCCGGCGACATCTTCCTGCCTGTGAGCATCCGCCCCCTCTGCGACTGGGACCCACGGGAGCACAACCCATACTTGCGCGCGCTGCCTCCCATGGAGGTTTCTGGTCCCGCGGTCCAAGTGACACGGGGGCCCCTGCAAATCCGTGATCCTCTGCCGACGACCGCCGAAGCTCCTGTGGCCGCCGCTCCTCCGGCAACCATCGCACCCGTCGTGCCGACCGACTCCGACCGCGCTCTTGGGAAGCGCCGCCTCGTCCTCTCCCAGGATGACGATGACGAGGAGGGAGGGACGAGCCCAAAAAGGCCTCGCCCTTCGAGTCCTGTGCCGCCCCCACCTCCTTCGGCCCCCTCCAGTGGGGGCCCTGCTGCTGACGCCGCCGCTCCGCCACCTGGCGAGAGCGCGGCGACTCTTCCGGAACCGGCGCCACCTGCGTCGGTTTCTTCCGCGCCGGCACCTTCCGCCGCGCCGGCTTCTCTTGCGCCGGCACCTCCCGTGCCGGCGCTTGCTTCGACAACGCTGGCTGCGGTGATTCCGCCGCCCCCTCTGCCTCCTTCGACGGGAGGGGGAGCGGCTGAGCCTGCTCCGCGGTCAACCGGCCTGACGCTACCCCCTTCTTCTTTCGCTTTTGGGGGGCGTCGCTTCAGGTTGCTTTCTCTGCGTTCATGTAAATTTTTTCATTAGGGTTAGCATGCTGGATGTTTTTCGCATACCTGAACCCTTTTCCGTTTTTTCTTCGTGGGATAGAGCGGATGCTGGGGCTTTAGGCTCCGTCCCGTGCGTTCCGCCAGCCCCCAGCTTGCCCGCGGCCCCTTCGACGGAGACGGCGCCTCCTGCCGTGGAGAGCGCGCCGGCGTCGAGGCTGGAGGATCTTCCGGCCGCTGCCACAGTCGACACCGACGCCATCTCCGCCATCGCCGCCGACGTCGGGCGCTCCTTTGAAGCAGTTCGTGCCCTCGCCCACACCTGGGCGGCGCGGGAAGGCGTTCTGGCTTCGGCGGCGCGAGCTGTTGGTGAGTTGCGGCGGGCCCTCGACCGAGAGATTGCTGCGAAGGAAGCGGCGACCCGCGAGGCTGCGGCTGCGCAAGCCGCTGTCACCTCGGCCACCAAAGAAGCCGCAAACCTTCGCGCGGCGCACTCCGAGCACCTCGGGGTCCTCACCGCCATCTTTGCGGACCGCTTATCGCGATTTCAGCGGACGCCCTGCACTCCACTGGGGTCACCATGCGCCGCCACGGAGGAGACGGTGCGCAGATTTGTTTGGCGCAGTGGGGCGCGCCGCCGAGGCCCCGCATGATCTGCCGGTGGTGATGCAGGCGCGGGCGATCGAAGATGGTTGCCACGGTGCTTTTGAGGCAGCGTGGTTCGTCTTGGGCAACTGCCTTGCCCAAAACGCCGCGTTCGACCTCGACACCGCCACCGGGGAACCTTCGCGCCAGCTGGACCGGGACGAACAATCTCGGGTCGAGGTCGCCGCCAACCGCGTATCCATGATGGGCGGCGCTGCACCGGCAGAAGACGACGACGACGACGAGGAGTAGCTGACGTCCCTTGTTTGTTTCGTCTTGCATATAAAACCTGTCAATGCAAACTTTTGCTTTTTCTGCCACAAGTCTCGTTAATCCTTTACGCAATCTCTTAATTGCGAGAAAAGAGAACTTGGCAACCGACCGCCAAAAGCTTTAGACAGAACGTTCTGCCGAAAGCGAGCGCTTTTTCCTTAGGCATCTGGTTACTTCAACCCTTACGGCCTCTTCGCAAACCGACTTAAACTCTGCGTGGCGAGCACTTAGCTTTCAGAAGTGGTCTAGACGCTGGTGCCGTCGTTGGCGCATGGCCCAGACCGAGCAGACACACCAGGCTAGGACATGCCTTCCGTCCGCCTCGCCTCGCCCAGCGCAAGTTTAAGCGTTCGCCTTTGCAACTAAGGGGCCATCAGTCTTAAGTACTTCCTCGCTACCAGTTTTCAACAAAATGTTTTCTAACAGACTTTTTAAGGCGAAAAAACTCAGAGAGACAGAACTTATCTTTATATTGCAGATGGCTTTGTACATCGTAGCCCCAGAGACGAGCGGGGGAGGAGGAAGACCTCGCCGCTCGGCTCCAAAGGAAGGCCCAAAAAAGCTCCTGAAACAGCTACCTACGGGTAGAACTTCCTCAGCTGCTCAACGTTTCAAGTGTTGGCCAACTCGCGACCATCCTCGAAAGCGAGCCTGACTGAGCCTGGGCAGGATACTGAGACCACCATGAAGGGGTCCTCCCACGGGGGAGACAGCTTATTGCGGCCTGCTTGCGCCTGGACTCTGCGCAAGACGAGGTCGCCCGCTGCCAGTGTTCTCTCACGCACCCTTCTTGCTTGATAATGGCACAAGGCCTGCTGATATCTGGCGGCCCGGATCGCCGCTCTGTCCCTGATCTCCTCCAGGAGATTTACTTCATCCTGACGCCGGTCAGAGTCTCCGTCTTCGCTGAGCGCCGCCACCCTTGGGGACCCGAAAGCGAGCTCCGACAGGAGCACTGCTTCAGAGCCATACACCAGGAAGAAAGGGGTCTCGCCGGTAGCTCTGTTGGGAGTTGTCCGCAGAGCCCAAAGCACAGTGGGAACTTCTTCCACCGGCGCTTGCCACGCTTTTCCAGGCGGTCGAACGCCCTTGTCTTGAGTCCTTTGAGTACTTCCGCGTTCGCCTGCTCTACCTGCCCATTGCTCTTCGGATGTGCGACAGAGGCGAAGCACAGCTTAGTGCCCAGCTCTTCACACCAATCTTGAAAGTCGGCGCTTTTGAACTGAGCGCCGTTGTCGGTGATGATACTGCTGGCGACGCCGAACCGGACGAAGATGCTTCTCATGAACTTTATGGCCGCCGCGGATCTGATCGCCGGGACTGGCGAGGCCTCAACCCACTTGGTGAACTTGTCGACGGCGATTTAACAGATCGTGTAGCCCTTGCCGCCCGCTGAACGGGCTCAGATGTTCGGCCCCGGACCGCGAACGGCCAGTAGAGCGGAATGGTTTGCAGCGCCTGGGCCGGTCGGTAGATCTGCTTAGCGTGAAATTGGCACGCTTCGCATCTTCTCACCAGCTTGAAGGCATCTTGGAGGGCAGTAGACCAATAGAAGCCGTGGCGGAAGACCTTTCCGACCAACGCCCGGCTCCCTGAGTGGCTCCCGCACATGCCTCCATGGATCTCAGAGAGGATTTCGCTCCCCACTTCCCGAGTGACGCACTTCAGTAGAACTCCGTTTGCGCCCTGGCGATATAGGTCCCCACCTACCAGGGCGTAGCGCTTGGCCTTGCGCGCTATCTTCTCAGCTGACGCGTCATCATCGGGAACCACTCCATCCCACAGGTAGGCTAGGATAGGATCCATCCACTGACCTTCCCGGACGAGTGCGACGACGTTGGAATGGTCGCCGACGTACTCTGTCTGGCCTGGCATTTCCGCCTCAACCGCCGCAGCAGTTCTTCCACATCCTCCCTCCGACCGGGGAGCTTCTGCGGGGACATCGACGTCTCCTCCAGACATGGGAGCTGCATTGAGAATCATGTCGTCCCCACCAGGATCGGGGGCCGCGACAGACAGCCGCGTGAGTCTTTCTTCAAAGACCCCAGCTGGTACAGGTGCCCTTGACGAGGCAATCTGGGATAATTCGTCCGCCATGTAGTTGTCGCGGCAAGGGATGTGCACGAAGCCTAAGCCCTCGAAATGCCGCTCCAACCGGCGCACCTCCGCCAGGTAGGCCGCCATGGTAGGATCCGAACAGGTGAATTCCTTTCTCGCCTGGTTGATGACCAGGAGAGAGTCGCCTTTGACTTGCAGCCGCCGGATGCCCAGGGTCGAAGCCACCCTGAGTCCGGCGAGTAGTCCTTCGTACTCCGCAGCGTTGTTGGTAGCGCTGAACTCCAAAGACCACCAGTGCGAACAATGTCGCCGTGGGAGACACCAGGCGACACCGCCCCACCCCTCCAAATGAACGAGCCGACGAATAAGAGAGTCCACGGCGAGGGTGCTGGGGTGGCTTCAACTTCTGCCGCCGCCGGAGTCCACTCGATGACAAACTCTGCCAGGGCCTACCCTTTGATGGCGGTTCGGGGGGCGAACTTGAGATCGAATTCTGCCAGCTCCATTGCCCATTTGGCGATGCGGCCCGTCGCCTCGCGGTTGAAAAGGATCTTCCGCAAGGGGTACTTGGTCAAGACAGTGATTTCTCGCCCCTAGAAGTAGTGACGCAGCCTTCTGGATGCCGTCAACACGGCATACAACATTTTCTGGTGCTGCGAATACCTTGTTTCTGCATCATGGAGGACCCTGCTGATGTAGTAGACCGGGCGCTGAACCCCTTCTCTCTCCGCCACCAACACCGCGCTGACCACCTCTGGGTTCGCCGCGACATAGAGGATCAGCGGCTCGCCCGGATCGGGGGCGACCAGCACGGGTGGAGAAGTGAGGTACTTCTTCAAACCGTCAAACGCCTCCTGTGCCTCCGCGGTCCACTCGAAATGATTGGTCTTCTTTAGGAGCTTGAACAGGGGAGACTCTTATCCCCCAGGCAAGCTATAAAGCGGCCCAGGGAAGTCAAACAGCCCACCAAGCACTGCATCTGCCGAAGTCGCGTCGGGGGCTTCATGTTCTCGATCGCCGCGATCTTGTCGGGGTTCGCCTCAATCCCCCTCTGGGAGACAAGGAAACCCAACAGCTTACCCGACGGAACGGCGAACACACACTTCTCAGGGTTGAGCTTGATGCGGTACTTCCTTAGGTTGGTGAAGGTTTCTTCCAGGTCGCCGATCAACTCCTCCGCTTTCTTGGACTTCACCACCAGGTCGTCGACGTACACCTCCAAATTCCGCCCGATCTGGAGGCGGTGAGCGATGTGCATGGCCCTCTGATAGGTTGGGCCTGCATTCTTTAATCCAAACGCCATTCTTGTGTAGCAGTAGACGCCCATGGGCGTCACAAAGACGGTCTTGTCTTCATCTTCTTCGGCCATGCTAATCTGGTGGTACCCAGAGTACACATCCAGAAAGCACAGCTGTTCACACCCTGCTGTGGAGTCGACGATGAGTTCGATGCGGGGCAGCGGGTACGGATCCTTCGGGCACGCCTTGTTGAGGTCGGTGAAGTCGACGCACATCCTCCACCGCCCGTTGGATTTCTTGACGAGGACGGGGTTCGCGAGCCACCTGGGATGGGCGACACTTCGAACGACCCCCGCCTTCAAAAGCTTGTCCACCTCCTGGCGGATAACGGCCTAGCGCTCCACCGACTGCTTCCGAACCTTTTGCAAGACCGGTCGCACAACGGGGAACGTTGAAAACTTATGCTCAATCACCTCCCTGGGGACCCTAGTCATGTCGGACGGTTGCCAAACAAACACGTCTGCGTTAGACTGGAGGAAGGAGACGAGCGCGCCTTCCTATTTGGTGCCGAGAGAGGCGCCCACCTGTACGGTCCTCGCCGGGTCTGACTCGCTCTGGGAGACCGTCTTAACCTCCTCGGACGGGTCGGGGGAAGCTCGGATCTTTGCCGGAGAAGCTCCCAGAGTCGAGGCTTCAGCCTTCTGGGTGCCGATCGCCCCCGCCAAAGCGAGAGCGTCCTTGTCGCAGCGGAGCGCCTCCAGGCGTTCCGCCTTCACGATGATGGGGCCGGCAGGCCCCGAGATCTTGACCACCATGTAAGCATAGTGGCAGGCGGCCATGAACTTGGTCAGCGCCGGCCGATCCAGTATGGCGTTGTACGGGAGGTCGAAGTCAGCCACCTCGCCACCTCGAACTCGAGCATCTCCGTACGGAAGTTGTCGGTGCCTCCAAAAGTCACCGGGAGACTGATGCGTCCGAGAGGGACGGACTCAGCCCCCGGCGTGACGCCGAAGAAAGGAAGCGCCGGCCGGAGCTCCTGCTCCTGGATCTGAAGTGCTTTGGCGACTCGGGCGGATAGGAGGTTGATGGAACTTCCTCCGTCTACCAGCACTCGCCCCAGCTTGACATTCCGGACCGTGGGTGCAACCACGATCGGGAGATGCCCCGGGCCGGCGGTGCTGGCGGGGTGGTCGGCCTGACTGAATGTGATCGATTGCTCCGACCACACCAGCTGCCTAGCAGACCCCACACCAGGCACGACGGCGCACACCTCCCTCATCGCATGCTTGAAACTGGCGTGAGACGGATAGGTGGCCGACCCGCCGTGGATGAAGGCGACTTCGCGCTCCGCCTGCTGAAAACCAAGCGAAGCCGGTTCCTTGCCCTTGCCGCTGCCGGATGCTTGCTGCTGCTCGTGGACTCGCTTGTCCACTATCTTGCTCACGACCTGGCAATCCGCCAAGTCGTGGGTGTTGCTGCGATGGATGGGACAGTAAGTCCTTCCATCCCACTCGTCGGGGCGACGTCCTCGCCCTTTGTCGTGGCCGCGGCGGTCGTCGTGGCCGCCCTACGGGGACCGTTCCTACCTCCGCCGCAACCTCCTCCTTTCTTCCGCCCGCCGCGCCCGTCGAGCGGCCGGCCACCATCGTCATTGTCGTCATCGTCGCGCTCGGCAGCCAGGACCTGCCCGGTCTCGGCTGCCTTGCGCTTCTTCTTGTCCTTCCCGCCAGGATTCTTGGAGGTCCCGGCCTCGCCACCCCTGCGGCCCCCGCCCTTCCGGCCGGCCGGAAGCGGGCCTCCGCCTGTAGGGCGCACTTGTGGGCTAGGGTGAAGAGCTCCTCCGTCGTCTTGATCTTGCGGGTGGCCATCTTCTCCTTGACCTTGGGGTCTCGGGCGCCCCTCCTGAAGGCCGTGACAACGGCGTCGATGGAGATGTCAGGAATGGTGTTGCGGACCTGACTGAAGCGCCGGATGTAGTCGCGGAGCGACTCTCCCTTCTTTTGCTCCACATTGTGGAGGTCGTCTTCGACTCCGGGCTGCTCGTGCGTGCCCTGGAAGTTGGTGATGAAGAGCTCGGAGAGCTCCTTCCACGACCCCACTGACTTCGGGGGTAGGTTCATGAGCCTGGCGGGCTCGCCGGTGAGGATCAAGGGAAGTAGTTCGCCAGAACCTTTCCCAACCCTCCAGTCGGCTGCATTACCGTGGTGTAGATCTGCAAAAACTCGTCAGGGTTGATGTAGGCGGGCCGGAACTTCTCCGGCCACTGCACGTGGCGCAGCTCCTTTGATAACGCTGCAACAAGCGCTGGAGCCTCCTGCTCCTGCCAGCGCCTTCGTCGTCCGCCACGCCGCGCCGGGCGGCGCCAAGAGGCGCCTTCTCGGGCGGAGGCGGTACCGCTGGAGCCCTCCTCTGGTCCCCACAGCGGCGGCGATGGCGGTCGCGCTCGATCGTCGTGCCGCCGGCGAGCTTATCGCGCAAGTCTTCTCCGTGTCGTAGATGGCGGTCCTCCAAGCGGGTCCGGAGATCCGGCCCACCTGTGCGCCTGCCCGATCGAACCCCCGTAGGAGTTGCCTGGCTCCTGTCGTCTTGGCCCCGCTTCCTCCCGTCAGGAGATCCGCGGGAGAATGCGGAGAAACAAAAGCGGGAGGGGCGGAAACACCGGTTCCGCACCCGGAACTTGCACTACCGCCCTGGCGGCGTCGGCGAAGGGCCAAATCGCCACCACGGCGCCACGGAGAGTCCGGAGTCACCGGAACCAGCGGGTTGTCCAGTAGGGCCCTGGCCGCATGGAGGTTTTGTGCCGGAATGCACTCCTCCAAGGCCAGGCGCCGCCTAGCCAGACTGGGACGGCTGCTTTTCGCCAAGGCGCCGACCCTTGGCGGACAGCCACCGCCCGGCTGATCTACCATCATTGCCGCGGCCGACGCCTCGGCCACGGCTCTGGCGGCGGCTTCCTGATCCACCGCGGACTGCTGGTCCGCCATTGCCGCCTGAAGAGAGGTCGAAGAACTTGAACTGATGCTAGCACCCCTACCTGGCGCGCCACTGACGGCGTGTTCTTCACTTAACCGCGGTGAATCACACCCCTATCAGATTTCTATCTTGCTAGCCGACCAGCCCGAGTTCTGTTCGATTCGAGCGTGGAACACGGCAAGGAGCGACGCGCAGCGATTACCCAGGTTCGGACCCCCTGCGGGTAATAGTCCTACTCCTGCCGAGCCTTAGCTCTTTTCGTGTTGTGGTTGTGTGGAAAATGATTACAGAATGTCCAACCCCCCTTTTCCTCTTCTCTCTCCTCCCTTTTTATACAAGCCTTGAACTGGCAGAGAGAACCGAGGGGTAGGCAGTACAGTACATTAGTACACTGATAAGACGTGAGGGACGAGACATGAGAGACGAAAATGTCTTGCTATTTGCGCAAGGCCGCCACATGCTGAAGCTCCACAAGTGGCCTCTGACTCGTGGGGACACGCCGGTGAGAGAACGGGCGGGACCCAGCTTGCTCCTCCTGACGCGGGCGGCCATCCTGATGACGGCAAACTCTCTCTCTCTCTCTCTGCAGGTCAATTCCGCAGCGCCACAGTGACAATTGGTCAGACCCGCAGAGGTCACTGTGGCGGTAATCATTTCTTCATCTGTCTATCCGTGCGTAATGTCGCATTGAATGTGCCTGTCCTTCGCAGCAAGGGGGGAGCCTTCGCCCAGAGGACTCCCTTCGGGACGCTTCCTGCCGCGTGGGCCCCACCTAACAGTGAGGGGCCCTACAGTGCTCGCATGGCGCTCTGAGGGGCCCACCCACACGCTAGGGCCGGATCGCCCGCCTGACGTGTGGGGCCCTCGCCTGGCGTGCTGAGGGGCTCGCCCACATGCTAGGGCCTGAACGCCCGCCTGACGTGTGGGGCCCTCGCCTGGCGCGCTGAGGGGCTCACCCGCACGCTAGGGCCTGACCGCCTGCCTGACGTGTGGGGCCCTTGCCTGGCGTGCTGAGAGGCTCGCCCACACGTTAGGGCCTGATCGCCCGCCTGACGTGTGGGGCCCTTGCCTTCTTTCAGACTCTTTATACCCCGGTATTTATTGCACCGACAATAACCACCCAACACATGGCAGCCTAGGGCATGGAATAGAAATGGGCAATGGGTGAACAACAGGACTAGTCCAGGGAACACTAGATAAGTGCAAAACTATAGGCAGAATACTTGGAACACTAGTGCCTGGAATGGCTACGGAAGTGACTCTTGGGGTAGATTCCCAGCTAGGCAAAACTGGTGGGATAGTTGGGATGGCTACAGGCAGGGTAGGAACTACAGGCCAGCTAGACCAGTCTTTGAGCCACGTAGGTTTCAGGGGTCACCTAGGGGTTTTGGAGGTAGAGTACCACCTAGAGCACCACCTAGGAGCTAGCCTAGACCCTACACGTGGACTACACCAAATCCCAACCTTCCTAGAAACCACACAGAGGCCGAGGGGAACTACTTGTTTAGGAGAAACGGCCAAGGGAAACTAGTGGCCAAGTTCATAGGACTCTCCTGGGAGTTTGACAACAAGTCACAAGTTTGGGCTAGGAAAGAATTGCTTGATAAGTTCAGAATTCCTAAGACTAACCCTCGGGGACCCATCAAATGGGTTCCTGAGTCTTCGAAGTGACTCTCTTTTCTGGCTGTGAGTGCAGATGAACTATAGGACCGGCGGCCGTGGATCATGGACAGTGGGTACTCAACATATGACGGGAAACGCGCGGTTGTTCACCTTACTCGGGGAAGAAGGAAGCTTTCCGAAGAAGGTAACCTTTGGTGACAGGAACCGGAGTCAAGTGATTGGGACCGGGGAGGTATATCTCTCTAGAGCTTTCAATTCAGAATGTCCTCCTCGTTGAACCTTTGCATTATAATTTGATCTCCGTTGCCCAATTGCTTGACCTGGGGTTCCATTGTCACATGTCACCAACTGAAATGAGGTTTTTGGATCAAAATGATTACTTGGTGTTCAAATCTTTTCGTTTCCAAAACCTGTTTCTTGCAAAATTTGAGTTGCCTCCCACAAATGACTCGGCATGCCTACTCACCAAAGTCGAGCTTGGATGGCTTTGGCATAGGCGCTTGGGACATGTGGGAATGGCCAATCTAAAGAAGTTGGTGAAAAATGATTTCATAAGAGTTGTCAAGGACGTTACATTTAAGAAGTCTAGGCTTTGTAGTACTTGTCAGGCAGGGAAGCAAGTTGCTAGTCACACACAGCTAAGAGCGTCATGTCTACTTCGCGTCCACTTGAGATGTTGCACATGGATCTCTTCGGTCCTACCACATATGTGAGTATAGGAGGTAACTTGCACTGCCTAGTAGTGGTAGATCACTTCTCCTGTTACACGTGGGTCTTCTTTTTGCCTGATAAAAGGCTCGTTGGGGATGTTTTCAAAAGATTTGTAAAAAGGGCTCAAATTGAATTTGAATGTCCAATAAAACGGGTGAGAAGTGACAATGAATCGGAGTTTGTGAATACTAATATGCAAGATTTCTGTGATGAGCTAGGAATAGGGCATCAATTCTCTGCCACGTATACTCCAGAGAAGAATAGCATTGTTGAGCGGAAGAACGGAACATTGATTGAGATGGTAAGGACAATGCTGGACGAGTACAAGACGCCTGATGAGTTCTGGGCTGAGGCGATCAACACTGCTTGCTACTGCGTCAACAAATTGTACCTGCACAGATTGCTCAACAAAACTGCCTATGAGCTTCTGATTGGGAGAAAGCCAACAGTCAGCTACTTCAGGGTCTTCGGTTGTAAGGTGTATATCTACAAGAAACGCCAGCACTTAGAAAAGTTCCAGAGCAAAGTCGATGAGGGCTTCTTCTTGGGATACGCACACAAATCATAGTCTTACAGAGTATTCAACAAGAGGACAGGGCTAGTTGAGGAGAGCTGTGATGTCAAGTTTGATGAGACAGCCGGGTCCCAGGGGCAGCTTGATAGCTTGGATGATGTGGCGGATGAGGATTGACTAGAGCAGTGCAGCACATGCTAGTAGGAGATGTCAGGCCAGTGGAGGCACAGCCAGAGGATGAGCAAGCACCAGTCCCTCCCATCGACACCTGACCGGGCACTTGACTCAGAGGGAGCATCACCTCAGCACAGCAGTTCCACTGAGTCAGTGCCTGCTCTAGTTCCAACTCCAGAGGACAACATAGCTTCAGATTCAACACCAGAGGCAGCCACAGAGCAGGCTGAGTCAGCTGCAGCACGGCACCTGAGACAGCACCGCACCATTGCCCGGGATAACCCATCCGGCAGGTGATTGGTGATCCAACACGTGGAGTGCAGACCAGGCCCAGGACAGCCAATATTTGTGAGTTTCAGGCCTTCGTCGCCGAGCTTGTGCTAAGGAAAGTTGAGGAGGCACTTGCAAATGTCGATTGGATCAATGCAATGCACGAAGAACTCAACAACTTTGAGAGGAACGAGGTCTGGACACTTGTGGAGCGACCCAAGGACTGCAACGTGATCGACACCAAGTGGGTGTTTAAGAACAAGCAGGATGAGTTTGGGTCAATGGTCAGGAACAAGGCTAGACTTGTGGCACAGGGCTACTCACAGGTCGAGGAGATTGACTGTGGAGACACTTACGCTCCAGTTGCTCGTTTGGATGCTATCATGCTGCTTGTAGCATTTGCAACATGTCACGACATTGTGCTCAAACAGATGGACGTCAAGAGTGCTTTTCTGAACGGATACATTGGAGAGCTAGTGTACGTTGAGCAGCCTCCATGCTTTGAGGACCCACAGCACCCCGATCATATGTACAAACTGTCAAAGGAACTCTATGGACTGAAACAGGCTCCACGAGATTGGTATGAGAGCTGAAGAAATTCCTTACTCAGCAGGGCTTCAGAGTTTGATGGGTCGACTCGACCTTGTTCACCAAGGTGACAGATGGGGATCTCTTTCTCTGCTAGGGCTACGTGGACATTATCTTTGGCAGCTCTAACGAAGCACTGTGTACAGAGTTCAGTCAGCTGATGGCCAGGGAGTTTGAGATGTCAATGATGGGGGGAGCTCAGTTTCTTTCTGGGGTTTCAAATCAAGAAGCTTCGCACAGGCACTTTCATCTCCAGGAGAAGTACATCAACGACCTGCTCAAGCGATTCAAGTTGCAAGATTGTAAGCCCATTCGGACTTCTATGGTTACAAACGGGCATCTCGATCTCGACACTCAAGGTACTCCTGTTGATCCAAAGCTCTATCATTCTATGATTGGTGCCTTGCTTTACTTGACTGCTTCTAGGCCAGACATAATGTTTAGTGTTTGCATGTGTGCTAGATTCAAAGCTGCTCCTAGAGAAATGCATTTAAAAGCAGTAAAACGCATATTTAGATACCTAAAGCATACACCTAGTATAGGAATCTGGTTCCTGAAGGGTGCGCGGTTTGAGCTCCTCGGTTACTCTGACTCGGACTATGCAGGATTCAAAATTGATCGCAAAAGCACTTCGGGCGCTTGTCACTTCCTAGGTAGATGGTTGGTGTCTTGGGCTTCTAAGAAACAGAACTCCATGGCGCTATCAACGGCTGAGGCCGAATACATAGCGGCGAGGAGCATCTGTGCTCAACTTCTATTCCTCACACAGTCTCTATACGACTATGGTATAAAACTTGACCACATTCCCTTGATGTGTGATAATGAGAGCGCAGTAAAGATAGCATGCAATCTAGTCCGACATTCGCATACCAAACACATTGACATTCGCCATTACTTTCTCAGAGACCACGTAGCAAAGGGTGACATTGTGCTTGAGCATGTGCGAACCGATGACTAGCTTGCCGACATCTTTACAAAACCACTAGATGTGAATAGGTTTTGCAAACTGCGTAATGAACTAAATGTGCTTGATAAGTCAAATGCAGTTTGACACCTAGACTGGACTTCGGGAGAGGTCCCATTATAATACCTGTGCATATGAGTTTGTGATTTTGAGCTTTGTCTTTTATACTTGCTTCTCTAGTTGGTTCTGGTAGCTTCATTACATGTTCTAGAGAGCCAGTGCTTGGAAACTGAATCACTTACTCATATGAAGCTTAATTAACATACCTGCTAAATCGATGCCATGACATGTGCTAGGTGCACTTAGAGCCACTTGTTTCTCTCATCTTATTTATGTTCATTGGATCATCTAGAATCTAGCACTTGTAATTGGGCATTCTATTATTTGGAGTAAGCAGGATGGCTAATTGAGAACCTTTTAAAACTGTTGAGAAAAACAAATAAATAAGCTGAAAATGTCTCACCAGTCCTTTCCTACGAGATGGTTCATCATTGCACTAGATGTGAACTTGGGGGGAGTCTGGATGACCAAGATGGTTGCTACCTGTGTAATGCGGGGTGCCGTCGAAGGCTTGAGACAGTCCCACCAGTCATTCCCAATGAGATGGCTCGCCATTGCACTAGGTGTGAACTTGGGGGAATTCTGGATGACCAAGGCGGTTGCTACCTGTGTCATGCGGGGTGCCGTCGACTAAGGCTTGGGACAGAGGCAAATTTGAAAAGAGGCCAATGGCCCAAATGCTTTAAAATGAATAAATTTGCTCAACCAAAATACCTTTCATCTCTTGAAGCTTGAGTGTCAAACATTTAATAGATTAGCTCCAATAGAGATGTTAGACTAGCATTCTCCTTTGCACATGAACATCTTGCTAGGAACTTGTGACTATAGGTTCACCTTGTGCTTGTACTTGGTTACTACTTAGTAAAGATCACATGAAAATGGCTAAATTTGAACTAAGTTGATAAAGTAACCTTGCACTAGTCTTGATAGGATGTGTGAACTACTAGTTTCAGCTAGGTGCTAGTATAAACTACAAAGCTCAAAAGTTCGCTTGCTCATGTGTACTTCCAAAAGTGGTGCCAGTTTAATGTCTTTTTGCATTTTGCTTACAAGAAGGGCGAGGAAAATGTGCAAAATCCAATCTCAATTGCTTAAAAGCTAGCTATGGGAGTGATGGAGAGCGCTTGCTTTAGTTATAGTGAGCATGTGTCCAGGGGGAGCATGTGAGCTAAGAGCAATTTGAGCCCAAATTTAATTTCAGCACTTCAATCTCATATGCATTGATCTAGGGGGAGCTAGGAATCAAGTCTACTTGCATTTGCTATTGCTTGCCTTGACTTGTGGTTGTGCCAATACCTGCTCTAGATCATTGCTCGTGCTTGTGCTAAATTCCTGCTCAAAATCATGTACATATTGTATCTTGCTCTTGCCTTGGTCATGCTTGTGCATGTGTATCTTGCTATTGCCTAGGGAGTGTTATCACTCTTGTATCTTGCTCTTGAATAGTCACATGCATATGTATTGTATCTTGCTCATGTTTGGACCATGCTCATGCTTACTAGCTAACATGCTCATTTGCTCATTTGGATCATGACTAGAGATGTGCTTAGGAGTGCTTGGGCTGGTTTGTGATGTGCTCTAGTTCATATTGATCATGCTTTGGCTAGTGCTTAAATGCTCAAATATGGCTTGGATATTGGATCATATGCACTTGCGACTAACCCACTGCCATAGACCATATGCTCTTGTACTTGTGAGATTGATTTTGCAGGTCTTGTCACCAAATTGCCAAAAAGGGGGAGATTGTAAGACCTAGAACTCCTAGGGATAAGATTTTGACATTTGGTGCCACATCAACCAAGATTAAGGACCTTATTTTCCTAGCCTTTCTTTTAATGATTTTGGTTGCATGCGTGTTGAGGCTCGAGCACGTCAGGTGCGAGTCTCAGTCTCAGGCATGTCGGTCCCATTGAGCACTCGAGTCGTCGTCTCTATCCTGAGCCTTGTTGCGTCGGGAACCTTCAAGACAGACCGAGAGAGTACCAGGTGTCCGGGGGTAGTTTGCTTCGGGTCGAAGTAACCCGAAGGGCCCGGAAGGATCCGTGGCGCCTTGTGACGTGTCCGGGTAGGTTTTGTAGCCACCAAGTCCACTCCAAAATATCCGGCGCGAAAACTCCCGCCCGAAGCCAAGTCGATCCTATGCACAGTTCATAAGCCGACAAAAAGCCCAACAACGAAGCCATAGCATCCGAGGAGCGAGAGGGGGGAGTTAGAGACTGGCCGGTGGTCCCTTGGCCAACATGGCCGACCGGACGCGTCTGGTGGGGGCCGAACGGTCCGGAGGAGTGAAAAACAGAAGGTCTGCAGCCGGTTTTCGAAGCCTGAGCCAAGCCGACCGGACGCGTCCGGTGGGGGCGACCGGGCGCGTCTGACGGGCTCCGGAAGCGTCCGGTGAATACCTAAATCTGTTCACTGTAGCTCTGTTTCAGCCGTTGGATTCCGGGAGTGTCTCTAATCTGCTGCCACGTGTCCTAGCTCAGGTAGGGGGTTATAAATAGACCTCGTGGCTGAGAGGGGAGACTTGAGAGAGCTCTTCATTTGTTTCCCCTTGGCTTGTGAGTTTTTTAGAGCTTCTCCCCATGGGTTCCCCCTTGCCCATGGCCATCCCCACCTAGGGTTTGTGCTAGAGAGAGAGAGGAGAGGAGAGGGAGAGAAGGAGCAAGGTAAGCATGGGTTCCCCTCTTCCTTCCCGGTGGTCTCCCGGGTGTTCTTCTCGAGTGCTCTTTGTGTCGACGGTTGAGATATCGATCTCAAGTCAACTCAGGTTCTTGAGAAGGGGAGATAGGAGACACGCCGAACAACACGAACAACAATCAGCAAGCAACAGGGAGACACAAGGTTTTTATCCTGGTTCAGGCCTCTCGGGAGAGATAATAGCCCTACGTCCAGCCTTTCTTTATATCAAAGAGGATTACAAAGAGGAAGCTCGGCGAGATGAACAAGTCTCAACGAGATTATGGGTGTACAAGGAAGCAATATGCGATCTAAGCTCCAATGCGATAATCTGGTCTTCGGTCGTCTTGGATCGGTCCCTCTACACACTGTAGGGGCCCTGTTTATATAGTGCTGAGCAAACCGACCTACCGAGGGATAATCGGGCCGGGCTAACTACGAGATCGTAACGAACTCCACGTGCCAAATATATCCCGAGGTAGATAAGGAAAACTTTAATTCTTGGGGATCACGACTTCTGTTCCAATCCGGAAAACCACGTCCGGGTCTTCACGTAGCCGTGCAGAACTCTTGTTCGAGCCGGACTCAAACACGAATCCTAGGCCGTTACGCACCGTGCCAGTCAAGAAGCTGTTCGGCAGGACGCTCATAGGCCTGATAGAACCTTCTAGGGAGTTGGGCCCTAGGAAGCTGTTCGGTTGGGCCGTCTGGGAGTGGGCCATGGCAATGGGCCGTGATTTTATCCCCGACACTTTGGGTCTTTCCTGCTGGGTTTGAGACTCCTCCTCGCCGTCCCCGAGCTTCACCGGTCCAAGTCTTCACCGTCGTACGACTACTTCCTCTACATCAACGAAACCCTTGCCGGTGCAAGGTCATCCGGTTAGGAACCGGGTGCTTCCACTTCTACCCTGAAGAAGTCCGAGAGAAGTCGTGTATGTCTACAACTCCGGGGCGCCGGACTTGTCGTCCAAGTTGCCGGGACGCCGCCAAGTGACCAAGACTCCGTTGACTCCAGGTCAAGTCAAGTCTCCGTCCGAGGGTCGCTTGTAAAATACCTTCTTCGCGAAGGCCGGCGCCACGTCCGTGGTGCCGGGGTGTTGGAAAAGCCTCCGACTTGTGGAGGATTCTGACCTCGGTGTGAGGGTCGGGGAGCAAGCCTTGGGCTTACGCCCTAAAAGCTCGCCAAGTAGATTTGCGGGCACGGGACAAGAGAGTCCTGGTCTCTCTTCGGGGAGATTCCGCATCGTGGAGGTAGGTGCTTTGCGCCGAACTACGTTAAAAAATCGGTGATCCTCTTTTTGTCCGATTTACCTTCTAGCACTTTACTTTTCCCGTTGCTTCGACTATGTTTATCATTGCTTCGGCTAGATAGGATTAGTTTATATTTCGCGCTTCTCGGTAATCTAGTTCGCCTTCCGTAGATTAGTTAATCTAATTGTAGGATTGGAACTAGGGTGTGGTAACTAACTTGATTAACTCAAAAATAACAAAAAGAGGTTAAAAGTTGCCGACTTAGTCCGGTTCACCCCTCCCCCCCCCCCCTATCGCGGCCTTAGATCCGTTCACTACTTCTGCCAACTTACTCTGTCGTAGTCTTAATTATTACTCCATGAAGTTTATTTTTCAGTTTTATATTTGTGCATGGCTATTTAGACCTCCTAACCTGTATAACTTGATCCCAAGTTAAGTTCACACATACAATCATGATGGCGGTGTTAGCTCTTAATCTTAATTTGAGCTGAGAAAAATAAGGCATTAGTTGTTAAAGTTGTATTTATATGAAGAAGAGCATATGTTTCAATTTTTACTCCGATATTTTGCAGTGGGGCATTACCTAATTAGTTGGTGTAGTTCCCTTGCTCTCTTTTCTTGTTGGACTTGAATCCACCAAAAATGTATCATCCGCAGTTCTTCACATATTTAAGTGTCAAGCGGAAAATATGCTAAGTTTCATCATATTATCCTGATGCATAAAAAATATAGACCATCAAACAAAGGCTTCCATTAAAAATGGCATACCATTACTTTTAAGTAGTGACTATAAAAAAGAATGTACAGGACAAAGATTTAGACCAAGGATAGGGCAGGGATTTCTCTAAGTAGTAAATATTTAGGTACAATATGAACTTGTATTCACAATCACACCAATGGATTCAGTTCTAAAATACATGGAAATAGAATCATCTCATGGATTGGCTTTACAAACTTTCTTCCTTGACATTGCCCTATCGTTAACACAATCTATCAACTGCTATGCTGAAAAGTAGATGCATACCTTCTTTTGAGACTACCTTCTTTTGATTTTCTTCACATTCTTATTGACACAATAGGGATTTGTTTAGATGAACATATGCCTCTAATCAGATTATTTCCATTTTAAAATGGCTTATGTTGGTAACATCGATCTCCATCTGTTGAGAGCTCGATTGTTGTGATAGAGGCTATGAGAAGTCAACAATGACATTTCTTGCTACTCAATAAAGCAAGATATCATTATTTATATACCACCACTACAGATTGTAGCAACCATGTAATAAAAAATGCAAAAATATGGAGCATATAGGAAAGCATCTCTATGCCAAATGGTGCTAATTGCAGCAACCAAGTAACACAAGAAAATGTGTGCTAACTGCACCAGAGATCGAACCTTCGCGGCGATAACAAAATTAACGGGGACCATGATCTCATTGGCCGCGTACTTTGTTGATCACCGGATCCACGCCACTGCTCCATATTCCTCAATGATAGGTGTCCAATCTGTTCGTCGTTAAAATAGACAAACAAAGTAGCAAGAATCAGTGATAAGGATCCATCACAAATTAGCACACATATAAGTACCATTGAAAACTGTAACAAGGTTAGCATCTTTCAAATCTAAAGATTTAGCTCAGTTCTAAAAGAAATCGAAATATTTGGACAAACTCTAGTTTGTATTACATATCTCCAATTTGTGGATTTGTAATTCTCTCAAATGAATCAAAGCTAGACATAAAAATTCAGTTCAAATTTCATTGCCACCAAATTATTGGATCTTTACCCCTAACCATCAACCTGGCTTGCATCGGGGTAAGAAATAAATAAAAAAAAAGAGTATTGATGCTCCAATTGCCCAAATAAAAAATATACAAACTAAAAGTCTGGAGCAAACACAGGGCAAGTTCTCATTATAAAGGAGTCTAAAGTCTGGAGTAATATTGAAAAATATCAATCTTATATTGAAAAAAACTGAGCATATAATGATTCATTCAGGGAGTGCAAAGTCTGGAGCAATGGCAATTCTTTACTGTTTAGACTAATGACAAAATGAAAACTAATGTTGACAATGGTTCTACAAATAGGTTACTAATGGGGCGAGCGTCCGGACGCCGGAGCGCCGGACCACCTGCACCCGTCCGATCGGTCACTACGGCGCCAATCCTACCGCTGCATGGCGCCCGCGTCCGCGTACAGCGATCGACTAGATAAAAAGTGCGGTTGATCAATTTCCCGTTTAATTTCCGATTTTTGTACAAAATTCAAACAGTGTTCAAAATGCGTGAAATAAATTTCATCATTCTTCTAAAATCGAGAGCAACCCATTTTAAATACTTTTTGAATTTTTGAATTTTTTCACTTTTAAATTTTTTATGTGAACTAGGAGAAGGCACTTATGAAACTTACATCTATACTAGCGAAACTTGACCGTGTGTTGATAAAACTTGGCCGCGTGCTGATGAAACGTGATAAAACTTGGATGAAACCTCGATGTAACCTGATGAAACTTAGGTGAAATCTGTTGAAACTTGATTAAACTTGAATTGACCTGATGAAACTTGATGAAACTTGAAGAAACTTGGATGAAACCTGATGAAACTTGACAGTTCGACAAAGTTTTACGAGTATGAAACCCAAGTTTTACTAGGCGAAACCCAAGTTTCAGTAGGTGAACCCCAAGTTTCACCAGATAAATTTGAAGAGTTACATGGCAACATATATCTTGTTTTGTTCGTAAAAATACGAGGAACACGTTGGTGCAAACGATTTGTGGATTGGAGCATCCAGTCAAAAATTATGGGTGCCGAAAGAAAAAAAAAAAGGCCGTGGGACCCACCTGCATGCTATAGTGCCGGTAAGCTTGACTTAGTCTGCTTTCACAAGATGCATGCATCTTACAGACACCAAGACTTCCTCTGCTGCTTTCATGCATGCATGCGCCAAAGACTAGCGTAAACGCAGCGGGACACTTCATCTTTGCACTATGCAGGTGGGCTCCACGGAGTTTTATTCTTTTGTTGACCATAATTTTTGACTGGTGCTCCAATCCACAAACCGTTTGCGCTAACGTGTTCCTCGTATTTTTTTCGAATAAAACAAGATATATGTTGTCATATTACTCTTCAAACTTACCTTGTGAAATTTGGGTTTCGCTTACTGAAACTTGGGTTTCGTCTACGAAAACTTGGATTTCATATTCGTTAAACTTGTCGAACTGTCAAGTTTCATCAGGTTTAATGCAAGTTTCATCAAGTTTCAACAGGTTTCATCCAAGTTTCTTCAAGTTTCATCAGGTCAATTCAAGTTTCAACATGTTTCATCCAAGTTTCATCTAGTTACATCAAAATTTCATCCAAGTTTCATCAGATTTCATCAACACACGGCCAAGTTTCATCAGCACACGGCCAAGTTTCGCTAGTATAGGTGTAAGTTTCATAAGTGTCTTCTTCTAATTTTACATTAAAAAAAAATGAAAAAGTGAAAAAAAATCAAAAAATTAAAAAGTATTTAAAATGGATTGCTCTCGATTTTAGAAGAATTATGAAATTTATTCCACGCATTTTGAACACTGTTTAAATTTTGTATAAAAATCAAAAGTTTAATTAAAAGTTTAATCAAAGGACGACTAACAACTCTGCCTAAGGAACGCACGGACGCGGGCGCATGCAACACATAGGATTGGCGCGGTGCCAGAGATCGAACGGCCGGGGCTGGTCCGGCGTGAGCGCTCCGGCCGGACGTCCGACGCCTGGCGCTCGCCGTTGATTAATACAAACTTGCTAAAAGCGCGAGCCTACAAGCGAAAGTAGACATCTCTTGCAGCCTATGCCGTCTTCAGATCTCAATAAATGAGCCTTCTAAATCAAAATGCGAGGTTGAGGGAAAAAGTAGAGCCTAATAATATGCCAACGCCACTTGGCCATTTGAAAGGAGTGCCAAAAAATATCTTCAGTGATTTCCTTTGAACTACACTAAGAACAAGCTTCGTAAGTATTTCTTTCAAAGAAGCAAGCAATATGGCATTGTCTACGCCTTCCATTGGCAGCACTACGGAAACCAAATGAGCCTTCTAAATCAATGATTTCCTTTGAACTTCACTAAGAACAAGCTTCTTAAGTATTTCTTTCAAAAAAGCAAGCAATATGACATTGTTTGTCTTCCATTGGCAGCACTACGGAACAAGTATTAATCTCCATCAACCTGTTGAAGATGTGCTACAACCTGGTGCTGAACGCTCTTCCGCATTTTTCGCTGCTGCAAAATCTTTTTCTGCATTCTTAACTTCACTGCAAAATAGATAATTGTTATATTAATCTATCTAAAAACATGACTCGACTCATGTATTATATTACTCCCTCTATTCCAAAATATAAGACGTGCGTGTATTTGGAAAAAATCAATGTTTGCAACTTTTGGCTAACAATTAAACTAAAAACATATATGTTTAGTGCTATGCCTGTGGTATAGTTAAATTCGCATTTGAAAGTACTTTAATATAAGGGTAATTATCTGAAAACCCCCAAATTATCACACATAACCCCGTACAGGCCATTTTACACCATGAATTATACGGGCCAAAAGATGTAAAATGGCTTGTAAGGGATTATGCGATAAAGAGTTGATAATTTAGGGGTTTTCAGATAATTACCCTTAATATAATGTTACTTTATAGCTGTTGATAATATATTGTGAAAGAAATTAATGATGAAAATTGTACATTGAAGACCACAACAAAATATTATATGCCTTGTATTTTGAAATGGAGAGAGTATCTTACATCAATTTGTCTTGATACTTTTTTTCATGGGGATCGGAGACCAAAGCTAACGTCCCCAGAGCTGCTGAAAGTGCCAATTCATAATTCTGTAAAAAAGAGAGTAGAAAATAAGTATAAGTAACATAATAAATCATCAAATAACACAAAAAAGTTATATCACGCGCTAGCGCTAATTTAAAGCCTACCTCTTGTTTAAGAATCCTATCAACCATCTCAAAAATACTCTCAGCGTCAACACCAACACTTACACCTCGGATCTTGAGAGAAGCAATTAAATGACAGAGGTTGGAATACCAGCTCCATTCCTCTGTTATCATATCGTTTCTCAAAGACTGCACATAAACAAATGCTCAAAAAATTACAATACATAACGAGAACTGCTAGAAACACCATATCAAAGGCTCTTACAGCCATATAAACACATGCTCAAAAAATTACAAGAATACAGCTGTTCTTACAACCATACCAATAAGCCATGACATACAAACAAAGAAAGTTATTATAGAACTAAATGAAATATGAAATAACTTCCTATGCCATAGAAGTTGATCATAACATCCAGGGGAAAAAATAATTCATGGAAAATCGTATGCAGTCCAATAGATACTAATGGCCTAGGCATGATTGACTTGAAGAATACAAATTGAATACTTAATCATGAAAAATTTGGATAAATACTTCAGTAGATTCAATACCACTTGGGTTTCATGGTTCAGACACACTACAAAAGAAGTTTACCTGGGATAAAGTAACAGCAGCAAGGATGTAGTTTCTTCTTAGTTCCTCAATAATTCTAGCCTTGAGTGTTTGCACTCTTGCATCAGCTCTCCCTCTATCCTGGAGAATCAAAAATCAACAATTTGTAAATTAAAAGTAAAACAGATAAGAAAGCGGAATTTATATAGAAACATACCATTTCAATAAACTCTTCACTTTCAACATATTGCACCAAACCAGAAATACTCCATTCCACGTTGTCAATCCGAGAGGTGGTGCAATCAATCAACAGTTCCATGACTGATGTCCATTTTTTTTTGGCTGCAGCAATGATGGGTAGATTCTCCGTTCCCTATGTCATTCAAAAAATATAAATCACATATATACACCATGATTAAGATTATTATAATATGTGGTTTTGGAATTATCTTTGACTTCCAGATTACAAATTAAGATGAACAAGGTTTGAGGATTACTCTTTAGAAAGTCGTATTGCATTTTAGTTTATGAGTTTCGATAGTTTATTTTTGGAAATGGAATTTGGTGGCCATCTTGAATACTTGGGCCTAGCGTTTTACTATAGCAAAAATTGTCTTTGAGAAGAGGTTTAAATATTCTAAAAACATAATTAAAAAATAGTTTTAGGATCTTTGAGAGTACTACTAAAAACCTGAAAAAAATTCGTTACAAATTATTAGACCATATAGGCTATATTAAAAAGACAAATTTTGCTATCGTGAAACGCTACGCTGAAAAGAACAAGGCCTTAGTTTGTACGACATTTATTATAGCATGACAGATTGACACTTAGCTCCTTGAGGTGTTAATGTATCGCCCCCTCCTCTTCCCTTCTCCCTAATGCTGCCACTTGGTGTGTAAATCTGAAATTAGAACTAAGCCTTCTCCTGGTCATTACACCTGTACAAATCTGAGTAGAAGTGGAAGGTAGCAGCAGACCCCCCCCCCCCCCCCCCCCAAAAAAAAAAAACCTCAATCTGTCATGTTTTGCGTATGTCCATTACAACACCGCCGAAACTCTCTAGATTTCTCCCCTTGTCTCCCATAGTTATAATATATGTATGTGTATCTGTGGCGAATGGTGAGAATTCAACCTTGTGGACAGCAGCTAGAAAGAAGAGTATTATTGCTACTGATGGCACCCAAACTAAGATAAGTATAGCCAGAAAAGGAGAGAAATCTACCTCTTCAAACAGATGTGCTCCAGCACCTCGCTCCAACAGTACTTCAACTACTTTAAATGCATCACTCTCATGTTGTTTAGAAGAAATTACCGTGTGAAGCAAGGGTTTATCAACCACGTCACAAACCTATAATTAATAACAAACATTAAAATTAATAATACAAAAAAACCATAAAACTCAAAGAGAAAAAAGTGAAATGTATAACCTTTAGCAGGAAGTCTTCACAGTCATTAGAATCATCAAGCATAGCACAAAGAATTGGAGAACAGAACCCCTGGACAACTTTGTTGACCTGTGACAAACAAGCAGATTAGATTTTCGTAAAGAAGTTAAAGATAATTTGTGACAAAAGAAAGCTATAATTTGAGATGGAATAAAAAAAGGAAATACCCTTTCAGGGTTTATACGGTGAATCTCCATCACTATGTCTTTTCTTTCAAATAAAATTGCTGCATGTAATGGTGTTCCAAAATGATCCTCAATATCTGTCCGAGCATTATACTTCAGTAGCTTAAGTGCTTCACCAATTCTACCTACAAAAACATAAAGAAAAGAAATCTATCAATTGACTGGTAATGCTTATTAGCAATGAGCTACTGTTTCTGTATAAAAAAACAACATAAAAAGGAGATATAGTATTCATACATGATCTTACCCTGATATATTGCAATATGAAGAGCAGTCGAGCCAAAAATATCCTTTGCGTCAACATCAGCTTTGGGGATGCCTTTTTTGCGGCTTTTGAGGAGAGAATCCACTACATCCAGATGGCCAGCTTCAACAGCCCAATGAAGTGTCATTTTGCCTACAAACGGAAGTTATGCATAACTCAATTATATACAAATTGATAATGAAGGTATGCAGTTGAATTGGGATTGGTATGCATTCAGCTTAAACAACAGTTTGGATACTTCAGCAGTTTTGAGTATTCTACAATGTTTCTAGAGATCCCAGTTCTGATTGCCGAAGGCACTAACAGGCCAGGTGTAGTCCGTGGAGGAGCCAATGGTGAATTGTGGCTTAATTAGGCCTAGATCTGCAAACTGCAACTAATGGTGAACTGTGGCTTAATTACGCCTATGCAAACCACAGTTGCAGCAATATATTGTGGTGCTGGTAATACTTTAGAGTTTCTATGGCATTTTGGCTTAAGAATGCAAAGTGTTGCCTCCTATATCAAGTGTTGCATATTTCTTTATAGGTGTTCTGATAATTAATGATGAGCTTAGTAGCATGCATTTCTTTTTCAACTGTATAAAAAGAATATAACACTATTCCAGCTGAAACAAGGTTATATGCATAGTAGTATTTTGATTAATTGGTTTGTTCCATCCAAGAAATAACTGGGTGTACAATTTTTGAACCGTTGCAGCGCGTAGGCACCTTCCGGGTTATATAAGAAAATAGAGTGAAGGAGGGGAGAGAAATCTTACCACTCTCCAGTAAATTTGGATCCAATTTAAAATGCTCAAGGAGTAGATCTATGAAAAATGCCATTCCCCTGGTAGCACAGTAATTGAGAATTCTGTAATCATCTCTAGTGCAACTTTTGAAATATTCTTGAAAACATTCTTTCCTCGAAAGTAGTTCAGATTCCCCTGCATTTCAGTTTTCAAAGAAGAAAATAAGTTACTTAAAAAGAATAGTTTCAAATAATGTATGCAAACAGAAACTTACTTTTCAGAGCTTTACGCAGTTTACTACTAGTCTCAGAAGAGACTTCAAGCACAGCCAATTCGAAATCTCTCACCCCTTAAAAAACAAAATTTCAGAATGAGAGAGAGAGAAGAATGGGATCGAGTATGTGCCGGAGAATATTTACTTACTTTTTGTTTGCTTTGAATCCATTATCTTCTGGGGGGGCGGTGGAGGGAAGGCGATAATGTCTGTTGTAGTATAATTAAACAATATGATGTTCAAGCATCAGTCAACACATGTGGATATATAAAGGCTATTTTGAACAGATGCAGGCTGCCATAACATGCAAATCCACAACTAACACAACATGATAAACTAGCTGGGCAAAAAACATTCTACAGCTATAGAGCTACTAAAAGAATATGTTGCGCAACAACAATAAAATTGAACTGAAACCATGCCAAAATAATAACCAACTCCAAGATTTAACCCAAAGCATTCGCACTAAACAAAAGTACACAGCCCTTCAACTAAAATGAAACACCAACTAAGTCCTTGTGCGATACGGCGTGATGTGCCGTAGCGTAGCGTGCGGGATTCAAAATCCCGCCGCTGCGCGCGTGCGAGCCCTCGAACGCGACGCTACGCTACGGCTCGGCACGCTCAAACGCACAACGCCTAAGTGAGCCATCTACCCTGTCTTGAACAGTAAGGGCCAAATGCTCGCACAATGCACCACCTAATTGGTAGACCAGAACCAAGCCTGAATTCCATCTCAGGAGCAGACCAAAACTGCATCAAAGCTCCACAAATCACTTTAAGAACAGCCAATACATGTGGTATCGTTAGTCTGCTAAATTTTGTGCACAAAAACATCCAGAACAAACAAACAGATGTAATTAATCACTGTACGGGACCCACATTGGAAGCACCCACACATCACTCTTACAGGATCGAAGCAATCATCACTAACACAAGAGGGCGCAGCAAAATCAGTGTCATCTCATCGCAACCCAATCTTTTACCATCTCATATCCACAGGTTCTTGTACCGAGATTTTCAATCCGCCGCAACCCAGGGACCACAAAATCGCCAAATTAACAACAAGATGAGGACAAGAATCGCATGCAAGTAAGGTTCATGGCAAAAAGACAAAGGAACTACTATTTGGCGCCTAATCAAATCGCTATCACCGGTAAAGAAATCGCTAATTAAGCCAAGAAACAAACGGTTACTACAGATGGCACCCCACGATGCCCCAAAACCTCGCATCTGCTTAAACCCCAACCCGCTAACCCCAGTGATCAGCGCCAAAACCCCCCAAAGCGCCAGCCAAATCCTCCCACCCACCACCATTCCGACTTCATCAGAGGGACGCGCACGAATGATCAAGCCCTAAACCCCCCTCCCCCGAAAAAAATCTCAAAAATGAGCACGATGAACCCAAAAAAAAAAAACAGGAACATGCCTCCCAAAAGAGCGGCTAAAAACCCTCAAAATGCACCGCGAAATCGCGCCGCACAGGCCCTGCATTTGATCCCCCCGCGACGCGCGCGATCAGTGGGGAGGGTAGGGGAGGGGCGATCGTTCGAGGCCCGCACCTGGGCTGCGTCGCCGGCTCGCCGCCGATCCGGAGTGGTTGGAGAAGAGCGGCGCCTCTCTCCCGCTACACTTTGGTTTCTCGCTTGCTTTTGCGACCCTTGCCCTAGTGAGCAGGGCCGTGTCCGTGTGAGTGGGCGGGTTAAGCGGCGAGCATTATATAGGAGCCGTGTGAGATGCGCGATGACGGCTGCGTGGGTCCGGACCCACCTGCCAGTTGCGGCGGCTTTAAAATGCCAAAGATAACAGAGTATTCCAGGGGCCTTGATCATGTAAAATAACCGATCAAATCTCTACCAACTCTTTTTGTATGCACAAAAATGTATCCTCACTAGGGCGGTAAGCGAGCCCCGGCGCGCCGTGGTTAATATTGCATTAAAAAGAAAAAAAGAAAAGTGAGTGATGGAACATCCTTCTAAACTGTAGCTATATATTTCGAGGACTTTTTTTATTTCTATTATTTACTAATTAATATCGTAGAAGTTGACAGTTGTAATGTTTAAATTTATTTATAGTCCCTTACCATAAAATTTTGGCTGCATCTTTAAAATTTTTAAATTTTTATGGCTAAAATTCATTTATTTATCTTACCATTTTTTGTTGCATTTTGTAATTTTTGTGGCACGTTTACTATTTTTCGGGTTTTTTTTTGGTTGGCATGAAAATGCATTTCAGATTTGTCAAATATTTCTAGGATATTTTTACTTTCTTGTTTTTAAAAAAAATCTTTCTGCTATTTTTAATTCAGTGTATAGAATTTGACAATCCTACTGATTAAATCCATTCATGAACTTTTCCATTTTTTTAATTTTTTTTTTCTCTGAAGCTGACGTGGCGCACCCTGGTCGTGACAGGTGGTAACAACAAGTGGGAAATACATGCTTTTAAACTATAGCTATATATTTCGAAGGCTTTTTATTGCTATTATTTATTAATTAATATCGTCGAAGTTAACATTTGTAATGTTTAAATTTATTTATGGATCCTTTACCATAAAATTTTGGCTGCATTTTGAAAATTTTTAAATTGTTATGACTAAAATTCATTTATGGATCTCACCATTTTTCCTGCATTTTTTAAATTTAGTGGCATGTTTACAATTTTTTGTTTTTCCAATTGGCATGAAAATGTATTTAAGATTTGTAAAGTATTTGTAGGATATTTATGTTTTCTTTTTCTGGGAGGGCGGTGGATCGAGGGAAGGGGATAATGTCTGTTGTAGTATAATTAAACAATATGATGTTCAAGCATCAGTCAACACATGTGGATATATAAAGGCTATTTTGAACAGATGCGGGCTGCCATAGCATGCAAATCCACAACTAACACAACATGATAAATGTGGGACCCCCTGGATATAGTATGTTGATCCCTCTGTGTTGCCACAACACTACCTCACACGCCTAGCACATACGCCTTTTTGCAATTCTGTAAAACAGTTCACTGACCACATGCCTGCAGGCCAGTACAACTGACACTATGGAGACTCGTTGGCTACACCCTCCCCCACCAACGATTTCCCAGGACGTTGTCGGCTCTAGCTCCGCTAGTCTGCACAACTCCTCCAGCACTCCACCATGCAGAACTAATGCTGGAACTTCACAAATTATTCAGCCAGGGACTGTCACATATGGTCATAACAGTCACCGATGGTTGCACTGTTTTACTCAGTGGCATGAACTTGGTTGATTCAGTCATTAACTGAGCAGGGCAAAACTTCCAATACTTGGGTCTCGTGCCATCGGCACTACTACACCCCTATCATTCACCCGGGTCAACTCCAACACCTAGCCTCTAGTTTTCCATTTTTATTATGTCATGCACAACCAAAATCTCAGCCATATGTCCAATGGCTGCCGATTCGTCATCTTTTCCAAGTGAGAAACATACTTGAGATGTACCTGTTTGTGACATAGACTCTAAGCTGGGCTAAGCGTGTCTGAACTGTTGGAACTTGGAAGTCAACTGACTTCGTGATCTTAACTAGGGTGACAAGGAACGATTGTTCAACAACTTTCAAGAGCAGGGTATATAACTAGCCAACGTCACAACAGTGGCGGAACCAAAATTTTCCCAAGACCCAGGCCAACTACCGGCCAAATCTATTTGCTAGACCAAACAACAAATCGAAGACGTACCCAACATTTTTTTGCTAGGGTATGCCTAGCCAAAATACTAAAATATAATTTGGCACAAAAAAAGGGGTACAAAAGATTGATCATCTAATAGTAGTTCATCTTGCTAAATGCCAGAATGTCAAATCCCTTCTCAACTTTTTCTACCCATTTCAACGAGAACTAGGCCCGTGCTTCTAAGCTCATTAATAAAATAGAACAGCTAATTTGAATACTGCAAGACGTCCTACTATAAACATAAATCAAATCATATTCAAAGTTTCACACATCAATAAACACTAGCCAAGCATAGGGACGGAGCCAGGAATTTTATTCACCGGGGGCCAACACAAAAACTAATCTATGTAAACAAAAATTTCTAAAGGATAATTTAGGCATTTAGTCATTCATTGGTGCCCAAAATTACATGTAAAATATATGATATGTTGTGCTGAGCCTATGAGCTAGCTAGGGTGAAATGTTTACAAGAAATAGATAAAAATATATATAACAAGACTATAAGAAAAACTAACCCATTTGATGTTTACTTAAGTTGTGCTCGTCGACGCTTCATTGCATTGAAATCATCTATAAGTGCATCGGTTTTAAACTCTTGAGCTATCTCCCTCTCAATGTAGATTATCAAACAATCTCTAAGAAATTCATACCTAGCTCAGCAGTACGTTGTGTGTTGTACCAATCAAAGAAAATAGACAATGCAAGTATCTGTCGGGTCCATCTAGAAGCAATATGATTAATTAAAGGTGGATTAGAAGGCCAAAAGCTGAAGCCTAAAGCCTAAAGGGCTAGCCGGCAGCAGCAACTTGCAATTTGCAACGCAAGGATTGATCAACTGATCAAGGACTAGAACCTGGTCCTTGGAGACTTCAGACTTGGAGTCCTGGTGAGTGGTGACGTGACCTGGTCTCCCGTCTCCTAGTGCCTGGAGGAGAGATGTGTATCAAGGCAGCCCCAGCTTGGAGAGGCGGCAGCGCGTAGAGATGAATCTGATCGGCGATCGCGGATCGGCCGTCGGTGGATCGGCCGTGTCGCGTGCGTATGTACTCAGCGAGCGTCGTTCTGTCTTCTGATCAGCTACTCGCTTTTTTTCTTGTACTCCAGGTTGTAGCTATGGCCTCATGGCCGATGTGGGTTGGGCTGCCGTCGGGATCAGCGCTGCTGTGCATAGGGGGGTTAAAAAAAAATTGGCCCATGGGGGAGGCCGTGGCCCCTGCTGGCCCCTCCCTGTCTCCGTCCGCCCAAGCAATATCTATGAACCGATCAATAGGATTGCACAGTTTCACACACAAATCAAATCGTATTCACAGTTTCACACATAAATTAAGCAGGAAGACTAGCAGGAGCATGAGCAGCACGAGCGGCGTATGTACCTGTGGGTTACGGCTCGAGCGGACGCCGGACGAGCAGGACCTGCGGCGACCCGGACTGCGCCAACCGACGGCAGCCGCGGCGACCCGGCGGCCGCGGCGTTGCGCTCTCCGCCTTCCCCCTCTAACCCTAGCGTTGGGTCGGGCGGAATTGGGTAGTGGAGATTGGAGTCTGGTGTGACGAACTCGCATAGATTTTGGGAAAAGGAAAGAAGCAGACGAGAAGAACAGAGGAGAAGGGATTCAGTAGGAAGACAGTTCTTCCTTTTCGACAAGACAAGATCGTCTACAGCGCGCCCCATTTAAGCTACCACTCGGCTGCTTTCACACACACACGGCCCACCATGGCGCCATTACAGAATTACACCGCACCGACACACACGGCCCATTTCTCTCTCTGGAGCTCTCATTCCTTGCTGAGACCAGCGTCATGCATGACAAACTGGCCGACCTGCATCAAAATGTTTTAGCCGGGCTTAAATTAGTCGGCCTGCATCAAAATGTATGTTGTAGGCCGACTTCGGTTCAATCTGGCTTTTACGGATTAGTCGGCCTAAACGATTTTCTCTTTAATTTTTCCCAAATCGCTACCCACTCGCTTGACTACCTTTTTTAATGTATAAAAACATCGGAATTGCTATACGTCGGGTGCCCGGACAGATCGGAAGCCCCGCCAGGAAGCGCACGCACATGGCCCACCCAGGAAGCGCACGTAATTTTTTCATTAGCATGCACGTAATTTTTCTCAGACGCGTTTATTCATTAGCATGCACGTAATTTTTTCTCACGTCCGCATGCGCAAAGATGTAGGCCCCACCGCAACTAATGTCTACAAACTCAACAAGACGCTTTATGGGTTGAAGCAAGCACCGCGTGCATGGTATGAGGGTTTGAAGGATTTTTTTGGTGAGAAAAGATTTTGAAATAGGTAAATCTGATCCTACACTATTTACTAATCTAGTAGATGGTGATATATTTGTTTGTCAAGTTTACGTTGACGATATTATCTTTGGATCCACTGATGAGTGTTTCTGCGAGGAGTTCAGTAGGTTAATGACTAAACGATTTGAGATGTCAATGATGGGAGAGTTGAAGTTCTTTCTTGAACTAAAGTTAAACAAATGAATGAAGGAACTTTCATTAGCCAATCAAAATATGTGAAAGATATGCTTAAGAAGTTTGAGATGAGCGACGCCAAACCAATCAAGACTCTTATGCCAACAAATGGTCACCTTGATTTAAATGTGAATAGTAAGGACGTTGATCAAAAGGTATATCGTTCTATCATTGGTTCTCTCCTTTATCTTTGTCCATCTAGGCCTGATATTATGCTTAGTGTGTGCATGTGTGCAAGATTTCAAGCTGTACCCAAGGATTGCCACTTAGTGGCTGCCAAGAGAATTTTGAGATATTTGATACACACTCCCAACTTTGGCCTTTGGTATCCTAAAGGGTCAAACTTTGACCTAATCGGCTATTCGGATGCGGATTATGCCGGTCGTAAAGTGGATAGGAAGAGTACCTTCGGTACTTGCCAATTTCTTGGAAGGTCGCTCGTTTCGTGGGCATCTAAGAAACAACATTCCGTTGCCCTATCCACGGCCGAAGCTGAATACATTGCCGCGGGACATTGTTGTGCCCAACTACTTTGGATGAGGCAAACCTTGAGAGATTATGGTCTTAACCTCAACCACATCCTACTTTTGTGTGATAATGAGAGTGCCATAAAATAGCCAACAACCCTATTCAACACACTCGAACCAAACATATCGATATTCGCCATCACTTTCTAAGAGACCATTCAACCAAAGGTGATATCGATATTACCCATGTGAGAACCGAAAACTAACTAGCTAACATTTTCACCAAACATCTTGATGAGAGAAAATTATGTGAGTTGCGGAGTGAATTGAATATCCTTGACTCTCGAAATGTTGCTTGACATATTGCACACATTGTTTGGTGATTGAAAAGGTTTTATTTATCTTGTCATCTATTTTACTATGGCTACATAGGTTTATATATAAATAAATTGATTGTTTTAGGTCTTTGGATATTCTTATCCTATTTATTCACAGCTGACTTTAGTTTGATTGATTGACATGCTTACGGGTCATTCTTGGATAAATTTAATTCTTAGAACTCCCCTCTATCCTCCCGGAGCAATCTTATCTACTCTCGAGGTGTCTGGAGTCTAAAACTTTCATTTCTAGCTAGAGGGGGATCAGATGTTCCGCTCGGCATCGGAACTTCCGGTGGCATCCAGTGAGGGTCCCGTCGGATGTTCCGACCGACGTCGAAACTTCCGATGCTATCCAGCAGGGGGTCCGTCGGATGTTCCATCGGAACTTCCGTTAGATGTTCCGACTCGGCCCAGTTTTGCCACCTATTTATTTTCACCGCGTGGGTCCCTGTCCTTTTCTTTACCCCATGGGTTTTACCCTAGAGCTTTTACCCCCTTCTCTCTCCTCTTGGGTGGCGGTGGCACAGGAAGTTCCGGCGGCAGCGGACCTTCCGGTGGCGGCGGATCTTCCGGCGGCGGCGGACTGTACGGCGGCAGATCCTGCGTCCTGCGCGCCTCTCCTCTGCGTCCGCTTCCCCCCTGCCCATCTCCCTCCTCCTCCTCCATTGAAGGTAAAAGCCCCAAATCTTGAAATCTTCTAGAACGTGCAATGTGCGCCGTTTTAGTTCGAGTCCGAGGCTAAAAATGCTTCTATATTGTTCATAGAAACATTCCCCACCTATTGATGCCTCAGATTCATCGTTTTGGTGCGAGATGTGAAAAACGCCATTTAGGGCAGTTGCTGTACACCGTCGGATGTTCCGACCCGGTCGTATGTTCCGACGGGGTACTCACTGACCTAGTTGGATTTTGAGCATTCCCTTGCAATTCTTTGATTCCATTGTATATATCATGCAAATGTCTTTTTCTAAGCGGCAACGAACCTCAAGTTCGACTGTCGCTCCTCCCTCAGCCATGCCCAATGAGGATCCTTCGCTCTTTCATGAGAGATTGGCTCAGTGGAAGCGAGCTAATATCCGTGATCATATCGGTCCGCTGATGATCAAGAAGTCAACAAGGACCTTCACTCATAATGTTACTCCAAAGATTCCCGGCTATTATGTAGCGGATGCCAAGGAGATCCAATTCCGCAGATTTGAGGATCCCCTGAAGTATGAGAAGGAAGAAGGGACTGATGAAAGATTCTGTAATTTTTTCATCAAGATTTCTATGATGCTGCCTATGTGAAGAAGAAAAGCCCAGTCATGCGCATGCACTTCATTGATTGGGAAGGCATGGCATTGACAGTCAATCCAGTCATAAATAAAGTCATCTCTGCTTGTGACACCATGGGATTGACTGACATCTATAGATGGCCAAATGGGCGGCTAGGCCCGGCACGACACGGGCCCGTTAAGGCACGGCCTGTTTAAGCCAGGCCCGGCACGGCCCAATTAACTAATCGTGTCGTGCCGTGCCAGCCCATGGGCCAAGGCCGAGGCCCAGGCATGGCACGAGGCTTGCTTAGCCGTGCCGGGCAGGCCCGTTTACACGGCAGCCCGTTGGCTAGAGCGGTGACGATGGGGAGCGCGCAGGAGGCACCAAAGGGAGAGAGAAAGCGGCGAAAGGAGAGAGACCGGGAGAGCAGCGCGCAGGAGGCGGGACCGCGGGAAAGCAGCGTAAAAATTTTTTGCTCTGGGCAGGATTCGATCCTGCGACCTCACAACTGGGAGGTGGGAGTACTAGCACTCCCTCGGCTAGCCAGTAGAACGCAACTGCGGTTGTGTTTTAATACACCAAGAGTTGATAATATACATAGATAAAGGGAACAAAAACAAAAAAAATATAATCGTGCCGGGCCGGCCCACGGGCCTGGCCTTCGACCCAGGCACGGCACGCCTCATCGTGCCTAGCCGGCACGGCCCGTTTATTTTCATGTCGGGCCGTGCTCGTGCCGGGCAAAAATTGCGGGCTTTCATGCCGGCCCATCTGGCCCGGCCCATCTGGCCATCTATACTGACATCTTAGGCTTCTGCCAGTTCTATGCTTCATTGTATGTTGCTGGGGGTGCCGCTGGCGACTTCTTCTGGTTTATGTGCGATGCAGTATTCTACAACTTCTCGAAGAGGGAGTTTGGCCAGCATCTAAAGCTCTCCACCAGAGGGAACATGGAGCAGATTCATAATGTGAATGCTCTGAAGAATCATGAGCTGAAGTTTCTATATGATGGGCCAATTCCTACTAAGGCAGGAGCAACTGAGACTATGAAGCCTTTCTATCAAGTGCTGAACCGCATTCTCCGCAAGACTCTGTGTCTCAAGGAAGGTGATGCATCTCGTGTGCTATCTTACTCTCGCAACCTTCTGTTGAAAATTGGTATGCGTGAGCGTCCTTTTGATGTGCTGGATTTCATCTGGGGTGAGATCAAGATCAGTGCTTGTGATCCAAAGAGGAGTTGCCCTTATGCTCCTTATCTGATGAGCATGATCATCCATGTGACTGATCTCCAGTTTGTTCTGGATGTGAAGCACACCCCCTACATTGTCACCACCCGTGGACTGGCTTCTCCTGGTGGGACTTCTGCCACTCCACCAAGGAGGAGTTCTGCTGCTTGTGATAGCGCAGGTCCATCTTCTACGGCGGGACCGTCTTCAGCTCGGTCTAGCCCATCATCTTCTGGAGGATCTATCAAGAAAATGCTGAAATCCATCTTCTGCACGTGCCGCAAGACAAATGATCGGGTACAAGAATCCATTGTGCGTCTTTGCGACAATCGAAAGCAGATCCAAGTCATCAAGAAGCATCTTGGTATGCCCCTCTCTTCGGATGATTCCGAGTCCTCCTTCTCCACCATTAGTCCTCCTTCTCCACCATTGATACCTACACTCGAGGACTGTTTGGGATTCCTCCATCCGGTGGCGGCAACGGCAACGATGGTGGTAATGATGATGATGAGGTCACCGGTGGTGGTGAAGGTGATGGTGCTGGTGGTCAAGGTGGCAGTAGCAGCAGTGATCCAGAGTGGATTGAGTAGTCCACTTTCAGTTTTTCTCTTTTTGGCGTCTTGATGCCAAAGGGAGAGAAGAGTTATCATTTATCCATTCCTATCTTAGATTCCTATGTTTGAAACTTGAATGTTTAAGGGGGAGAAGAGTTATCATTTATCCATTCCTATCTAAGATTCCTATGTTTGAAACTTGAATGTTTAAGTGTGTGCAAACCTATGTTTTAAACTCGAATGTTTTTTGTGGTATGCTGTCGCTGTAAGACTTATTTATTTATCTTGTGATGATGATGTAATGGTGAATTGCTAGTTATTTAAGTTTATTCGTATTGTGTGATATATCCTGTCATATTGCATTTAGATTCAAATTTTTGGTGAAGGATATAGGGGGAGCTCTTGTTGTTATACTTGTCATAGTTTCAGGGGGAGCTTCCGGTTATATTCTTGTTTATAATTTCTGTGTGAGCTATAATTGTTGTCATCAATACACCAAAAAGGGGAAGATTGGAAGTGCATCTAGGCCCTAAGTAATTTTGGTGATTAATGATTAACAATTATAGAGCTAATATTTCTATTGGAGAATTGTGTACAGATGTTATACATGTTAAATCCATGAGGTACATGTTTACATGTGATGGTGTACCCCTCAAAAGTGGATATATTTCAAGAAGGCATCAAGACTAGTATTTACTTGTAAATCTTTATTTATTGAGTCATAGGGATGCCGTACTATGAAGAGGGATGCAATGGAGAAGCTTATAAAGGTTCCTAAGTGCTCAAAATAGATATCTCGCAGTTCGTGTGAGTTTTTCCACTCAAAATACACCTCATATAGAACCTTCATCATCAGAACATCCGACGAGGGTCGGAACATCCGATGATGATCCCAGTCTGCCAGTTTTCATGCCATCCAGTAAGGGGTCCATCGGAACATGGGTCGGAACATCCGATGCGGGTCGGAACATCCGACGGGGTTTGAACATCTGATGCGTGATTAACTGCAGCAACGGCTAGTTTTTGGGATTCCCTATTTAAGGCCTTCTCTAATACCTGCCAAAAGGTTACTGACTCTGATTACATCCTGATTTGAGCCTAATTCATATTCTTCATCATCTCTCTTAAGAACCCTAGCCTTTGTCTCTCTCATGTTCATCTTGTGAGATCTAGATCTAGAGAGATCAAGGCACTCAAGTGCTCCACGAATTAGAGTCCAATTCTTAAGCACTTAGCGATTCCTATTTTTCTTCATCGCATTTGTTACTCTTGGAGGCTTGAAGGGCTCCTAGACGGCTAGGTGTCGCTGGTGAGTCGCCGATCTTTGTGTGGCGTGCCTCCGGAGTTTGTGAAGGTGCGAATCTACCTCCGCAAGGAAAAGGATTCAACTAGTGATCACCGGTGAGTGCTGTGTGCTTCATCGGTAAGGGGATTAGGGTCTTGGTGATCTGGGCTTTGTGCCTTCCCAACGGTGAGTAGGATCTCCCTTGAAAGATCCGAACATCGGTAAACAAAAATGGCTGTGTTTTTCGTCTTGATCTTGATTTGGTATTTTTATTATTTGTGTTGGTCTGTTCTAAGTATTCTTGAATAGATCTAATCTTGGTTTTGCGAGGAATCCGATTTTACTGCAGGTTTTTGACGAATACAGAATACCCTCGATCGGAACATCCGACGTCGTTGGAACATCCGACCCAGATCAAAACATCCGACGCAGGGCTCTCTGGACCAGACCAGAACATCCGACCTCCATCGGAACATCCGACGCACTGGTCACTGTTTGAGTTGTTTTAATTCCACAATTTTGTTTTATTCGCCTATTCACCCCCCTCTAGGCAGCATAGCGATCCTTTCACCTTCGCTTCGAAGCATTCGTACAGACGTGGATGCCACAACGTGTCGCGCCTGACCCGATAAGCTTCCTCACCACGGACTCCGCACCCGACCTCCAACCGAGCCGCCAGCCCGCCTGACCGAAGCCTTATGCGCGCCGCTTGCACCGGGACCATCACCTGCATTCACAACCACCAAAACACATATCCAAAAACAAAGCGTGAACCGATCGAAAGACCGGGATTAGGATTTAAACTTGGTGAAATTTGTTAGCCTCCATCAGACGCCTCCGGACGCCCGAACCTGGAACTACCGTTCGACAAACCGGCGACTTCGCCAAACCTTAAACTAGACCTAGGGGATAACTCCATGCTAAAAGATGCTCAAAACTTCGCTTCGAATCACGAGAACATATGAACACATTTTAATGGAATTTGGCTCAAATTTTGGAAGAATTAAAACCGAAAACCAAATGGTCAACATGCTCATCACAATGGAATCCACATGATAAGAGGGCTCAACAAGAATCTCAAGAAGTTCAGGTCTAGAAACTTCAAGGACAAGAAAGCTCTCGCCTCCATATGTTGCTACGAGTGCAACGAGCGAGGCCACATTGCCTCGGTGTGCCCGCACAAGAAGAAGAACAAGTTCAAGGACAAGGAGAACGCGAGCAGCCGTGAGGACAAGAGCAAGTCCGCCCGCGTGGCCCTTGACCACTAGCTCCGGGAGGCATTGGCCGCAGCCAAGGCTTCTGAGCAGAAGGTGCAGGAGGTTCGCCACGAGCTCAAGACCCAGATGGAGGCGGCCGCGGGGATGCTCCAGGACACCTTCCGTAACTGCGCCAGTAACTCGAGCGGCGGGGTGGAGTTGAACCCCGCCCCCCGATTGAGTCGGCGACACACTATGCTGGCGCCCTCTGGCGAGCTGCGAAGGCTCTCCAGCTCTTGCTCCAGGAGTTGTCCGCATGCACGGTGCACGGTGGATGTCGGGCACCGCGAGGTGTACAATGTGGTGCAATGAGTCCTGTCGTGTTGCATCGCGTGGGATGCAGCCTTCGACCACGCCGTTTCCTTGGTTGAGCCCTCCCGTGTGCTGAGCACGGGGGAGCTGGCCCGTATTGAGCCCGTCGCACACGCAATCATGATGATGGTGGATGCGCCGGAGCCCGCCCCCGAGGTCGACCCCGTCGATGGCGATAGGGAGGATCCTAATGGCGACGGTGGGGCGCTTCGCCGGTGTGAAGCCGGCTTTATTGCCACGTTGTAGTGGTCGGTGCCATTCCCTGGTTCGCTCCCGGGACATCGATTCCGGTAGCTAGAGTCGTCCCTGGTTCTTTCCCGGGACATGGATTCTGGCAGCCGGAATCGTCCCCGATTCGATCCCAGGATATTGATTCCTACTAACTCTGTCGTGTTTCTGCTGCGCTCCGTCCTGCTTTTGCTGTAGACTAGGTAGGGAAAGGTTAGTGGGCGCGTACTTAGGCTTGCCAGCCAGCACGGCTTTTTCCTTAATCTTTGGAAGCTGCTTCCAAACATCTTGTCTTTATCTTTGGAAGTTGTTTCCTTGGATCTGATAGCTCGTGCCCTCCTTTGCTTGTTTAAGCGATAGCTTGAGTAGAAACAGAATGTAAATCGGTCTCTGTGTGCTTATTAGTTCGATGTTATAGGAGATGAAGGAAACTGCTCACGGTTTGTGGAGGTTTTTATCCTTGAGATCTCTTTTAAGTCTTTCTTAAGCATTTGCGTGGTGAAGGCTAAGTTCGCGGGGCTGCTCAAGACACTGGCGCCCTCGTTGGCAGTGCCTAGATCGAGTGGCGGCACCGGGCTTAGAGACGACTCCCCGTTCCCCCGCTTCACGCGCCGCTCGGCTAAGTGACTCCCCTTATCTGCAAGGAACCCATAAGTTCATGAGTTTCCAATCGATCGAACCGCGAGCACACTAATAGCACAGAATAGCCGCAGGGCGGCAAGCAAGACAAGAGGCGTGATGGCCTGACTCACAACCAATTTTTACAAAAGGTGCCCCTTTTTTCTTCACAAAAAAGAAGTAGTACATGCAATATGTGTAGCCCCCAGCCCGCAAGTCGAACAAGGGAGAAAAAGTCTCCGTTGTTCGACCAAGTGACGTAGGCACTTACAGGGAGGTTGCTTTGTTTCCTCTATGGCAACCACTTATTGCGCGTGATGGTGCGGGCGAGCACCTTGGCTGGGCGGGCCTAAGTGCTCATGGCATGGTCATCCACTCCGGTGACTTCGAACTCCAGCACCTCGGTGCGGAAGTTGTCTACCTCCCAGAAGGTTGCGGGGAGGTTAATGCGGCCCAAAGGCTGGGACTCAGCCCTCCGTGTGACGCCGTGGAAGGGCCAAGCTGCGAGGAGGTCCCGCTCATCGATCTACAGCGTCTTGTAGACCTGGGCGAACAGAAGGTTGATGGAGTTGCCTCCATCGACGAGCACCCGGCAGAGCTTGACATTCCGGATCATGGGGGCCACCAAGATCGGGAGATGCCCCAGGCCGGCAGTGTTGCTAGGGTGATCGGCCTGGGAGAAGGTGATGGTCGCCTCCGACCATCTCAGGCGTCTCTTCGCGCCTAGCTTGAGGGCGACGGCGCACACCTCCCTCATCACCCGCTTGTACTAGGTGTTGGAGGGGTAAATGGCCGAACCCCCGTGGATGTAGGCCACCTTGTGGGTCGCCTGCTGGAACCCTAGCTGGGCTAGGTCCTGGTCTTTGTCGCCCTTGAGGGGCTGCTTCTCTTAGAACAGCCTGTCCACCATGCTGGTGACAACGTTGCAGTCCTCGAGGTCGTGGCTGTTGGTCTTGTGGATAGGGCAGTAGGGCTTGCGCCCTGGGTCGCCCCGGAGGTCGTTACGCCGCCCACCGCTGTCGTCGCGGCGATCGTCGCATTGCTCGCGATGTCCCTCTCGGGGAGCGCGGCCACTGTCGCGACACGGCCGAGGCTCGTCCTCGTCACGCTCGGCCGTGAGGACTTCCTTGGTCTGGCGCTTCTTCTTCTCCTTGGCACTGGAACATTTAGAGGTCCCAGCCTCACCCACCCCATCCCCTTGCTTGGACGGCCGGCTCCAGGCCTCAGCCGCTCAGGCGCAGTAGTTCGCCATCTTCTCGCTCATCTTGTTGTAGTGGATGCTGCGACGGAAGGCGATGATGACGGCGCGGGTGGAGATCCTGGGGATGTTGTTCCGGCACTCGGAAAAGCACCGGACATACTCGCGCAGTGGCTCTCCCTTCCGCTGCTCAAGGTTGTGGAGGTCGTCCTCCACCCCAGGCTGGATGTAGGTCCCCCTGATGTAGCTGACGAAGTGCTGGCAGAGCTCGCTCCAGGAGTCCATCGACTCCCGGGGGAGGTTCATCAGCCAGGACCGGGCCCCGCCAGAGAGGACGATGGGGAAGTAGTTGGCCTTCACCCGGTCGCCGCCCCCGGAGGCTCGCACCATGGTGGAGTAGATCTGAACGAATTCCTCCAGGTTGGTGCTGCCGTCGAACTTCTTGATGGGTGCGGGCCGTAACTTGTCCGACCAATGGACGTCCTAGAGGCTCTCCGTGAAGGCGCCGCAACCATCCTCGTAGGTGGTGCCGCAGACGTCGTCCGACCCCCAGTCCGTAGAGAGCCAGGAGTCGGCGGAGGAGAACCTGTCGGTGCCGTCTGAGCCCCCACTCTGGCAGGAGTCGGGTCCCGGCCCTTCGACGGTCCTTCTCGCGGTGCCTATGGTGCCGCAAGGTCTTGCGTAGGTCCTCCCCCACGCTGCTAGTGGCAGTCTTCCAGGTGTGCCCATAGATTGGGATGTGCCTTGGAAGCCCCCGCGTGGGCCGCTTTGCCCTTCGCGGCGGCCGGTGCACCGGTAGCCACATCCTTGCCTTTGCCTCCTCGACCTCCCCGCTTATCCTTGGGGAGGCTGGAGGCCTGAGAGTTGGCGGCTCCACCTCGGAGCCCCGAGGTCTCGACCCTCACTTGGGCCGCCTCGACATAGTCGATGATGTCCTTTAACCAAGGGGTGACTGGGGACTCCGCCGCTAGCTCGATGGGCGGGTGCTGTAGCAACGCCCGCACCGCATGCAGGTTCTGGGCCAGCATCCCCTCCTCCATGGGAAGGCGCTGCCGGACCTCCTTGGCCTGCTCGCCCGCGCCGTTAGATGGCGGGGTGATGGCGCCGGTATCCTGCCCTCCTCCCTTCGCCGGCAAGCCCGTCATGGTTCGCGCTTCGCCGAGCGGAAGGAGATCGGATCTGCTCAAGAAGGAACTGAATAAAGAACTAAGAAAAACAGCGCGCTACTCCCCTACCTGGCGCACCACTGTCGGTGCAAAAATCACAAGACCAGATCCCCGGGGGGATTACGTAGTTTCGGCTGGGGGAGTACACTGAGCTGCTAATCTAACTCACAAATCACAAAGAGAACACACCAAGAATTACCCAGGTTTGAGCCCCCAATGCGGGTAACAACCCTACTCCTTCCTGTGGGATTATCTGATGTTCTTGGCCTGGTCTTACATGCTCAAGAGCGTGTGAGTGTGTGAGAGAAAGAATCCTCCTCTCTCTCGTGCACGGCGCGCCCCTTAAATATTGGGGACATGCGCCGGCAGAGAGAGACATGGGCTCCTATTAACTGCTTGGGCCCGAGCGGCGACTCGGCCGCCCTCTCCTTCTCGGCGGGTCCCACTCGCCAGCCTCTCAATGGCTCCTGCCGAAGAGACGGGGGACACCGCTTGAACACCTCTGCTACGGCTGCCCCGTCTCGTCCGTCCTTTCGCAGTGACCGCTCCACCGACACTGTGCACCTGACAGCACGCCCTGCGCACTCATCATCCGTCTTTCTGTCCCCTTGCAATATCGAGTGAATTAAATGCGCTCGATGCGCTGCGGGGGAGAGACTCCTTAAGAGGGAAGCTTCCTCTCACCGGGAGTCCACTGATAGTGGGTCCCTACATGATGCGTGCTCGCGGGGATGCCACCTGGCTTGCTCCTCCGTGGCTTGGTGGCCGGGTCGCTAGTCTTGGCTCATGCTCGCCCGACTGCCACGTGCTCCGCTCGCCCTTGGGCAAGGAGGCCGTGCTCGCCCGGCTGCCATGTGCCCTGCTCGCGCTGGGGCGGGGAGGCCATGCTCGCCCCCTTCGCCCCGTGCTTGCCATGGTGTAGCGTGGTTGCCGGGGCCTTGACCCCATCGATGAACTCCTTAGGCCTTACAGGGCCCCCTCTAGCCAGGGCCACTCGACAGACCCTTAGGCGTGGGTACCCCGGTACTTTATGTAACGACAAAGACGCCAGATGAGTTTTGGGCTGAGGCGATCTACACTGCCTGCCACTGCGTCAACAGGCTGTACCTTCACAGATTGCTCAAGAAGACTGCCTATGAGCTCTTGATTGGGTGATAGCCAACTGTTAGCTACTTCAGGGTCTTTGGCTGCAAGGTGTACATCTACAAGAAGCGCAAGCACTTAGGGAAGTTCCAGAGCCATGTTGATGAGGGGTTCTTCTTGGGATATGCCTCCAGATCACAGACCTTCAGAGTATTCAACAAGAGGACATGGCTAGTCGAGGAAAGCTGCGACGTCAAGTTTGACGAGACAGCGGGGTCTCAGGGGCAGTTTGACAATCTGGATGATGTGGCAGACGAGGAGTTGACTCGGGCAGTGCAGCAGATGCCAGTGGGAGATGTCAGGCTAGTGCAGGCCGAGCCAGAGGATGAGCCAGCACCAGTTCCTCCACCGACACCTGACAGAGGAGTTGACTCAGGGGGAGCTTCACCTCAGCACAACACTTCTACCTCTAAGTCAGCGCCAGCTCCAGCTACAGATAGCACAGCTACAGGGTCAGCACCAGAGCCAGCCTCAGAGCAGGTGAAGTCAGCAACACCACAACACTTGAGACAGCACCACACCATTGCCCGTGATCACCTAGTCGGGCAAGTGATTGGTGACCCGACACGTGGAGTGCAGACCAGGTCCAGGACAAACCAACATTTGTGAGCCAAAGAAGGTTGAGGAGGCACTTGTAGATGTCGACTAGATCAATGCAATGCACGAGAAGCTCAACAACTTTGAGAGGAACGAGGTCTGGACACTTGGAGAGCGTCCCAAGGATTGCAACGTGATCGGCACCAAGTTGGTGTTCAAGAACAAGCAGGATGAGTTTGGGTCAATGGCCAGAAACAAGGCTAGACTTGTGGCACAGGGCTAGTCACAGATCGAGGGGATTGACTATGGAGACACCTACGCTCCAATGGCTCGTTTGGAAGGCTTCTTGTGGCATTCACAACATGTCACAACATTGTGCTCAAGTAGATGGACGTCAAGAGTGCATTTCTGAATGGGTACATTGGAGAGTTAGTGTACGTTGAGAAGCCTCCAGGGTTCGAGGACCCACAACACCCCGATCATGTATACAAGTTGTCAAAGGCAATGTATGGACTGAAACAGGCTTCACGGGCATGGTATGAGAGACTGAAAGAGTTCCTTACTCAGCAGGGCTTCAAGGTTGAACGAGTCGACTCGACTTTGTTCACCAAGGTGACAGACAGGGATCTCTTTCTCTGCCAGGTCTACATGAACGACATCAACTTTGGCAGCTCCAACGAAGCACTGTTTACTGAGTTCAGTGAATTGATGGCCAGAGAGTTTGAGATGTTGATGATGGGGGGCTCAGTTTCTTTCTGGGGTTTCAAATCAGGCAGTTGCGCACGGGCACTTTCATCTCTCAGGAGAAGTACATCAACGATTCGCTCAAGCGTTTCAAACTGCAAGATTGTAAGCCCATCAGGACTCCTATGGCAACAAACGGGCATCTCTATCTCGACACTCAAGGTAATCATGTTGATCCTAAGCTTTACTGCTCAATGATTGGTGCCTTGCTGTACTTGACTGCTTCTAGGCCTGATATAATGTTTAGCGTATGCATGTGTGCTAGGTTTCAGGCATTCTCTAGAGAAATGTATTTAAAAGCTGTCAAATACATTTTTATACTTGAAGCATACACCTAGTATAGGAATATGGTTTCCGAAGGGTGCGCGGTTCAAACTCCTCGGTTACTCCGACTCGGAGTACGCTGGATGTAAGATAGACCGCAAAAGCAAAGCACTTCGGGGGCATGTCACTTCCTAGGTAGATGCTTAGTATTTTGGGCCTCTAAGAAACAGAACTCTGTGGCGCTATCAATCGCCGAGGCCGAATACATAGCGGCAGGGAGTAGCTGTGCAAAATTGCTCTTTCTCACACAGTCTCTTTACGACTACGACATTAACCTTGACCACATTCCCTTGCCGTGTGACAACGAGAGCGCAGTAAAGATAGCTAGCAACCCGATCCAGCACTCACGTACCAAGCACATTGACATCCGCCACCACTTTCTCGGAGACCACATAGCAAAGGGTGACATTGTGCTTGAGAACGTGCGCACAGATGACCAGCTTGCAGATATCTTTACAAAACCACTAGATGATAATAAGTTTTGCAAGCTAAGGAATGAACTGAATGTGCTTGATAAGTCAAATGCGATTTGACACCTAGACTAGACTACGGGAGAGGTCTCATTATAATACATGTACATATGAGTTTGTGACTTGAGCTTTGTCCTTTATACTTGTTTCTCTAGGTGCATTTGTAGTTTGCTTCATGGTCTAGAGAACTAGTGCCTGGAAATGAAGTCACTTGCTCATTTGAAGCTTAATTAAAACATCTGCTAAATTGATGCCTTGCACATTTGCTAGGTCTGCTTAGAGCCACCTGTTTCTCTCTTTGTTGCTCTTGTTCAATGGAAAATCTAGCTCTAGTACTTTAGTTGAACTATCTATTACTTGGAGTAGCAGGATGGCTAATTGAGAAACCTTTCAAAACTGTTGGGCAAACAAAAATGAATAAGCTAAAAATGTCTCATCAGTCCTCCCCGACGAGATGGCTCATCATTGCACCAGATGTGAACTTGGGGAGAGTCTAGATGACCAAGACGGCTACTTTCAGTGTAATGCTGGGTGCCGTCGACAAAGGCTTGAGATAGTCCCACCAGTCCTTCCCGACGAGATAGCTCGCCATTGCACTAGGCGTGAACTTGGGGGAAGTCTGGATGACCAAGACAGTCGTCTTCAGTGTCATGCTGGGCGTCGTCGACTAAAGCTTGGGACAGAAGCAAATTTGAAAAAGAGGCAAAAGCCCAACGCTTTAAAATGAATAAAAGGCTCAGCACCAAAAATGCTTGAAGTGCCAAACTTGTGATATGATTAGCTTCTTCTAGAGATACTAGTTCTAGTTTACTCCCGTGTATTTGATCACCATGATTGAAACTTGTGGCTATTTGTTTACCTCTCATATGTGCTTGGTTATAACTTCGTGAACCGCACTTGAAAATGGCTAATTTTATTCAAGTTGGCAAAGTAACTTGCACTAGTTTTGATAGATCCTGGGGTGACCTACTTATGCACTCTAGGTACTTGTATAAATTTCAAAGCTCACAAGTTCATTCTTCTTTGTGTTTTCAAAGTGGTGCCAGTTTCAGTGTCTTTTTGCATTTGATAACAAGAAGGGGGAAAAATTGTGCAAACCAATCTCAATTTGCTAAAAATTGGCTAAGCGAGTGGTCGAGAGTGAAATGCTTTAGTTGTAGTGAGCATGTGTTGAGGGGGAGCATGAGAGCTAAGAGCAAATGTGAGCCCAAAATTTCTTTTCAGAACTTCAATTCCATATGCATTGATCTTGGGGGAGCTAGGAATCAAGTCCATGTGCTTATGCTTTTGCCTGCCCGCTTGACTTGTGCTTGTGCTTTGCTGCCTGCTCTAGATCATGCCTTAGCTTGTGCTCAATTCCTGCTCATATCTTGTACATATGTATCTTGCTCTTGACTAGCTCACATGTGCTCATCTGTTGTATCTTGCTCCTGCATTGGTCATGCTCATACGCATGTGTATATTGCTACTGTCTAGGATTGTGCTATCATGCATTGTATCTTGCTCTTGATTAGTTCACATACACATGTGTTGTATCTTGCTCATGCTTTGGACCATGCTCATGCTCACTTGATTTACTCACTTGTTCATCATCATGACTAGTTTGTGCTTAGGACTGTTTGGGCTGGCTTGTGATGTACTCTAGCTCATGATGAACTTGCTTTGATTAGTGCTTAATTGCTCAAATATTGGCTTGGATATTAGATCATATGCACTTGCAACAAACCCCCCGCCATAGACCTTTTACACTTGTCTGTTTGAGATTGATGTCATTGGTACTGTCACCAAATTGCCAAAAATGGGGAGATTGTAAGACCTAGGACTCCTAGGGTTTAGGTTTTGGCATTTGGTGACCGATGCCACGTCAACCAAGATTAAGGATTTTATTTTTAGCTTTTTTTAATGTTTTTGGTTGCATGTGTGTCGAGGCTCGTGCACGTCAGGTGCAAGTCTCAGTCTCTGGCAGGTTGGTCCCACCGAGCACTCGAGTCGTCGTCCTTGTCCTCTTTCTAGCTGTGTCGAGAAGGTTCGGGAGCGATCAAGAGAGTGCCAGGTGTCTAGGGTTGGTTTGCTTCGGGTAGAAGTCACCGGAAGGGCCTGGAAGGATCCGAGGTGCCTTTACACGTGTCCGGGTAGGTTTCGTAGCCGCCAAGCCCACTCCAAAATATCTAGCGCGAAAACTCCCGCCCAAAGCCAATTTGATCCTATCCAAGTCCAAAAGCCGACAAAAGCCCAACCGAATCCTAGCCGAGCATCCGAGGGAGTGCAAGAGAGAGAGGAGGCAGTGGACAGTGCTGGCAGCCGGCACATGCCCACTGGACGCGTCCGGAGAAGCCACCGGACGGTCCGGAGGACATCATTTCTAGAAAGCGTGCGGCTCGGGTGGTTGTGTACGAACGTGTCCACCGAACACGTCCAGAGAATGTCAAATGCACCAGGACAGTAGCCACCAGACGCGTCCAGCGAGTTATCAGATCTGTCAATCATGGCCGTCTGTTTGTATATGTCTGCTTCGATCTTTGACACGTGTCCATCTCGGGGTGAGGGGTTATAAATAGAGGTCGTGGCTGAGAGCGGAGACTTGAGAGAGCTTACTTGTGTTCATCCCTTGGCTTGTGTGTGTTTGAGAGCTCCTCCCCATGGGTTTTCCCTTGCTCATGGCCATCTCCACCTAGGGTTTGCTTGAGAGAGAGAGGAAAGGAGAGGGAGAGAACGACAAAGGTAAGGGATGGTGCCCCTCTTCCTTCCCCGGTTGTTTGCCCCGTGTTTTCTTGGCATTTGGGTGGTCTCCCGGTAGTTCTCGAGTGCTCTTTGGGTCTTTCTTGCCGGAGTTGAGACCTCCACCTCGCCGTCCCTGAGCTTCAATGATTCCGGTCTTCGCCGCCGTACGACTACTTCCTCTACAACCTCTACACCAACGAAACCCTTGCCGGTGCAAGGTCACCCAATGCATGATCGGGTGCTTCCACTTCGCCGCCGACGAAGTCCGAGGGAAGCCGTGCACGTCTACATCTCTGGGGCGCTGGATTCATCATCCATGGTGCCGGGACACCGCCGCCGTGATCAAGACCTCTGCGACTCTGGATACGTCAAGGTCTCCTTAAAGGTCACATGTACAAATACCTTCTCCACGAAGGTCGGTACCGCTTCGGTGGTGCCAGGGTGACGGAGAGCATCTGACTTGTGGGAGCGTCCGTCCTCGGTGTACGGGTCAGGAGCAAGCCTTGGGCTCACGCCCTAAAAGCTCGCCGAGTGGATTTGAGGGCATGGGATGAGATAGTCCCGGCTTCCTTTCGAGGGAGTTCCTCATCATGGACTAGGTGCTTTGCGCCGAACCACGTTAAAAAATCGGTGTGTCTCTCTATCCGATTTACTTTCGTGCATTCCTTTCCTATCGCTCCGGCTATCTTTTGCTTTCGCTTCGGCTATTAGGATAGTTTATTTCCTCACATATTTGGTAGTTAGTTGTCTAATTAGGATTTGAATTAGGTTGGTTAATTCAATTTGACTAACTACTAAAAGAACAAAAAAGGTTAAAATTGGTTAGAAATAGCCGCTTCACCCCCCCCCCTCGCGGCCTTAGATCCTTTTAGAACGCCGCTGCCGAATCTTGCCGCGCCACCCATTTGGTGCGTCTCTAATACCACCGTGACAACCAACAGCTCCACCCTGCGTTCCTCCTCCACCTCTTTGAACTGCCCTGTTCACACAGATGCATTAAATCGAAGTCGCGCCTCCTTCCCGCACACCAAGACCAGAGGAGGAAGAAAGGGGAGCAGTGCTCCCTCTCCCTCTCTGCTCTCTCCCAGGCCGAAGGCCTGCAGGCCGCTCCATGCCATATTTGGGCTGGGCCCAAAGCCTCGGCCACGCCCCAAACTCAGTTGGACCGGCCCATCACACCAGAGAGCACCCCCTTTGCATTATCCATTTTTGAATAAGTGCTAAATCTGAGGGAAAACAATCTTATAAAAATAGAAAATGGATTTAAAAATGCTACAAACTTTCTAAAAAATAGTTTGGATTCTTCTGGACCTAAGAAAAATATAATATGACTATAGTCATATGGTGTTTTTGCAAACTAAAAATATATATACTAGGTGAAAGGACCTACGACTGTGAGGGGGGTTGAAACGGGAGTAATAACAATTTTACTTAATGTTTTTGGATTTTTGTTCTAATTAGCAAATTAGGGAGGCACCTAAGTTTAATCCTAAGTGACTACAAGTACAAAGCGGAAGCTAACTATTACGAAGACGGAAGCGACTACACAAGCTCAATGGCTTGCTTCAACGCAATTGATTTCAATTAGCAAAGCGAAAATATGTGGAAATTAAAGTTTGGGACATGGAGACGCAAACCGATTTTTTACGTGGGAAGCTATTTAGTGCAAGCGCCCAAGGTGAGCTCCAAACCTTCACACCGAGGACGGATTCTCCCACAATCTAGGAGCTCTCCGTCACCCCAGCACCACGGACGTGGCACCGACCTTCGTGGAGAAGGTGTTTGTACACTTCAACCCCGGAGACCCTTGAATGTAGATGTAGTCGACGTGCGGCTCCGGTTGAAGACGACGTCTGGCCCCTTGGACATTCCCGGCGCCCCGGAAGGTGTAGACGTACACGGCTTCGGCAGACGAAGAGGGACCACCTTGGAAACGAGCCGACGGTGTCCTTGCACCCCGCAAGGGCTTTGGTTGGTGAAGATGAAGTAGAGGTACAGTCTTGGCGACGGAATCGACGATGAAGCACTTGGACGTGGGGTTGAGGTCTCACACCGGCAAGAAGATCCCAAAGAGCACACTAGGACCGGGACTCACCACACACCACGTACTAGGGACAAAGGAGACGAGACCGGGAAGGGGAACATGGATTCTACTCTTCTCCTTCCCTCTCTCCCTCTCTTCTCCCACTCACTCTCTCAAGATCTAGTCAAGAACACCATGGGAGGAACCAAATCGAACCTTGGAGGACAAAAGAGTTGGGGGAATGGCTGCACTTCCTCTTCTCCCACTTCTTCTCTCTCATTTTCCCTCACTCTCAAGCACACACATGGGGGCTAGGGTTTGCTCCACCATGGGAGATCACCTCCTTGGATGGGGATGGATTTGGATGGTCGCAAATGATGCTCTCTCACTCTTTATCTCGTGCCCCACACTTGTATTTATAACCCCCAACGAGTTCTCCTTGAGATCCCACGAGAAAACGCGATAAATATAACTCCAGCTTGTCTCTTATGATTGGAACTTCCGATGCAGCATTGGAACTTTCGATGAGGTGTTTCGGGCGAAGAAACTAACTCTGGACCGAGCCTCTGCATTGGAACTTCCGACCCGCCCATCGGAACTTCCGATAGGGAGCCTCTAGTACTTCACTGAAACACCCATAACTTTTGCTCCCGGACTCCGTTTTCGATGTTCGGGGCATTCCAGAAAGCTAAGAACGAAACCTATCCAACAAAATAGGTCTCAACATCTCATTCCGAAAATAATATTTTTTGAGAGTTTAGGGAACCAAAAAACACACATAAACTTCGGCGTTTAGCTCTTACCACTCCTCTTGACATCGCGCCTAAGGTTGTGGGCTTTCTTTGTCAACTTGTGAACTCGAATAAGGATCAACTCGGCTTAGGTGGGAAGTTTCGTGCTGGAAACTTTTGAATTTTGGACTTGGCGGCTACGAAACTAAAAGTGCAACTAAGGATCGGGATGTCGCCTAGAGGGGAGGTGAATAGGCGAATTAAAATAAATTTAAATGCAAAGCGCGGGAAGTAAACTGAATAAGAGGATCAGAAGTTCCGATGAGCCGATCGGATGTTCCGATGGGAGCTATTGGCCTGTAGTCAGAGTTAGTCCAAGAAACTATGGTGGATATAACTTAAGGATACAACCTACACCAAAAATGATTCTCAAGCAAGTATAGGTGTAGTAGTATCACACAAGTGAAGGCAATCAAAATGGTCAACTCAATAGCACAAAATAAGTAAGTAAATCAAGGTAGAGAGTGAGAACGGATGAAACCAAGATGAAGATGGAGACGCGGAGATTTGTTTCCCGAAATTCGAATCCTTGAGGGGATTCTACTCTCCGTTGAGGGAGGCTCGGTCGCACTTGGGCCCGGATCACCAAGACCCTATTCCTCCCGACGGAGCACCAAGCCCACACCGGGTTCACTCTTGATTTCTTCCCTTGCGGAGGCGAAATCCAACCTTTACAAACTCTCCGCGGCAAATCACACAAAGCTCGGTGCCTCACAAACAACCCCTAGCCGTCTAGGAGTCCTCAACCTCCAAGAGTAATAGATGAACGCGAAGAACAAACATGGAGATGACCTCAAGTGCTCAAAGATTCAAACTTGCAACCTAGCACTCACACCACCTCCCAATCCTTCCTAACTCTTCTCACAAGAGGATCACTAAGATCTAAGGATGAAGGGGTGTTTTGGGACTCAAGAACAAGATAATAGCTCAACAATGCAGCAGGGTATGCCCCCTAACGGTCCTTTTTCAAGTGGGGAAGAGAGGAGGCTTTAAATAGGTCACCTATAGAACTAGCCATTGCTTACAGCAGGCCACGATAGGAAGTTCCTATCTAGACCATCGGAAGTTCCGATAAAGATGCTCTAGACTGATATTGGACTGAAATAGCAAGGCGGGATCGGAAGTTCCGATGGAACCCATCGGAAGTTCCAAAGTCAAGGCTCGGGCCTGGGACAACACACAACACATCCCGACTAAAAAGGCCGTAACTTTTGATTCCGAACTCCGATTTAGGTGATCTTGGACTTTTCGGAAAGCTAAAAATGAGTGCTACACAATCAATAAGGTCTCACTACCCAACTTCCAAAGGATAAATCCAGATTTCACTAAGAAGGCAAGGGAGACCTACAACTCTCACTTTCCGACACCCACCAACACTTCTCTCTTGGTCTCTTCACAATGATTGGTCAATTGAGAACTTGAGACACAACCAAGCCATTCTCAATGGCATCCCCCTTAATAGTATGGCAATCCTTAGACTCAAATGAAAGCAAGATAATACAAGTCTAGGAATAGCACTTTCCATCTTCTTTTCTTGATGCCTTCGCAATCTTGGAGCATTGTGCATGATGACCTTTCTTCAAATGATTGATGACGCCTTCACCTTGTCCAACTTGACTTGATTCACCTCATGAAACTCTCGTACCATCGACCTTAACTTGATCATCCTCTGACGACCTCAACGCCAAATCGATCTTTACTTGGTCCTCAACTCTTGGTGACAACGTTGTCTTGTCTACCTTAGCTTAGCCGTCAACCTCTTGACATACCTTGGTCATCATACACACACACGGAACCTAATTCTTTCCAAACACTCATGAAATTCATTAGTCCCGAAAGCTCAATATATATGAATAAGTTTGTATTTGAGGGCACTTAAGTACAAGAAGTGTTTCATATGAATAAGCACAATATTAAACGGAAACACTTGACATAAGAAAGATCTCCACTAAGTGCATCAATGAATATATGTTATTAATATATATGTGCATTAGAGAGGTGATTGCCAATATGATGAATCAAATAAATCACGGCAAGGATCACAATCTTCACTAGAATAAAGCACATGAAAGGATATATAAAAATTGTACAAGTGCAAACAACATTTAGAGCCAGAGTGAAGTTGTGAACAAATCTAGATTAAACTCCACTAAGTGAGGTCCATGAGAAGATATACAAACAAGGCATGCATGCACCAAGTCAATTTAGCAATGTGAAGATTAATTCTAATTAAGACAAGTATACTAGAAACAACACATATTGAACTCAAATGGATATATATGCACAAATAGATATGAAATGAACCAATGTGCATATATATAGGCAACATGTTACATAGAGCTCATTATGCACTTGCACGCGAGGAACACAATAATAAATGTATAGAAGGATACTGAGATTGCATACTTCATCTTTACTTACCCATCCCATTTGCATATATGAGAATAATGGAAATAAATAATCTAGTGTGTTAGTCTCAATATAAAACATAAGCATACCTTTCTAGGATGGAGAGCTTGTCCACTTGCGATATATGATTTTCCTCTAAATGGATGAGACTAATATTCAACTCGGCAATAAACATGTTGGTCTCATAGCAATATAATCAATCACTAAACTAAGCATTGTCATTAAGTGTGTTTGTCATTAATCACCAAAACCACACAAGGTGTACCTTGAACTTACAAAACCCTCCCAGACACGTGGAAAGTTGCCTCAGATCCTTCCGGGCACTTCCGATGCCTTCTACCCAAAGCAATCTACCCCGGAGACACCTGGCAGTCTCAAATCCTCTCGGCATGCCTCAGAAGAGATAAGGACTAGACTTGAGTGCTCAGTGGGATCTGCCTACCAGAGACGGACCTGCACTTGACGTTCAGGTACACCAACACACACATAACCAAAGTCATTAAAAGAAAGCTAAGAAGATAAGATCCTTAGTCTTTTTGTGGTTGGACACATGTCATCAAATGCCCAAAACTCATGGCAAGGGGTCCTTGGACAAATAAAAACTGCACAAAAATAATTTTGTTGTCTAATTGAGTGTTGTACTGCCTTTGCATGTATTTGTGTGCCTGTTGTGCCGTGGGGACCGTTGGTTTGCTTGGATAGCACTCAAAAGACCCATAGACCCGATCGACGTCGTCGGCTGCTCATACCCAGCAACCACCCAATGATTTAATGGACATTTAGAACCTACACGCTAGTTTGATTAAAACAGACGTATTTGGTAGTAAATAGATAATATCCTTGTATAGATAAGGTAAGACCTATAATAGGTTTACGCCGTAAGGACTAGTATAAACTTTTCGTATATAAATCCCTTGATGGTAGGAAAAATGCTTCAAAATATTTTAAATAGATAGGTTATCGACTTTTGTGTGAAATAAATGCTTCTGTGAAATGTTTGAAAGGATGTTTGGAAAAGGAGATGGCATCAAGGGTGATGCATTGGAATGGTATAGTTTCCTTCTCACCTCAAAATACTCTGACTAGGGAGAATTTTTGTCAGTTGGTGCATTGAGGCACCAGTTTATGAAAAAGGGCTTAAATATTCTCTCTATCCTAGTCTAAGGACTATTCATCCTATGACCCTATGAACTGAGCCTAGCAGTACGACCTCGAGTCCTGGTATGGGACGGGCCTAGTCATTAGGTTTGACCCTGGTGGAGACTTCCCGGCATGTCGCCGCTAGTGTTCTGATCTAGCGGCCTTGTGGCGAAACACCCTTGTGCGTAGCCTCTCGAGGGTAAAGCATACGCACTCTGCAGAGTTAAAACTATCATGATAGCCGTGCTCATGGTTACGAGTGTGCGAGAGAACTGGTCATATGGTAGCTTATTCATTTTCAAAACCCGGTTTCAAAATATTTCTATAATGGATTTCGTTTGATTGAGGTGATGCCGACGGGTATCATGAACTGGGCGACGGCCTATCATGAATTGCCTGCACAGGAAGGATCCTATGTTTTTTGCCCGTAACGGTGGTAGTGCTGACTTTCCACCCGTAATGGTGGCACTTTGCCTTTTCGTCCAGTGCATACGGGCAGTGACGATGGGACAACCTTTCCGTCTCATGCATATGGCCAACGACGATGGGGCAAATAGGATTTTGAAAGAATTAGGACTGGTTTGGGAAAAGATTCCCCAACTAAAAGATTTTGATTTCAAAAGTTCTTTGCAAACCCGCTTTACAAAACTAGGAAAATAAAATGCATTTTCACAAATGACCCAAGCCTATCCTTTGTACTAAACCACATATGCATATTTCCTAGACTTGCGGAGTACAATTGTACTCATCCTTGTTTTCTCCTCCCTCTTTTAATATTTCAACAACCGAGGCTGACCTTGAGTTCGACGACGACGACGAGGACTACAAAGAGGAGGAGTACTTCGAGGATGATGTTGATGCTTAGGGTTGACATTCCTACATCCTATGCCTGTGGAGAAGAATAGTATCTAGAATAATAGGGCTAGACTCTATATTAGGCCCTTGCTTCTGGTTTGTAGTCTGATCTCCGGCCTGCGTGCCGTATGCCATGTATTGTAATTGGGCCGAGCCCGAACTATGTAATAACTTATTCCGTTGGCAATGAATCATTACTAGATAGCTGTGCGTACTAGCTACTTGATCCAGGGACTAGTACAGATTACACAGGAGGGGTCTGGTCATTAAGGTCGGGTCCTGACACCAACACACTTTACACTGGGGACGGACGAAGACGAGGCGGGAATGGTTCTCCCTTCTTCTCCCTCCGTCTCACTCCTCCCTCTCAAACACCGATCAACCTGTAGATAAACTACGAGTGGAGCTCGAGTCCACTCGTGCAACAAGTGGATGGTCGCTTCTGCACACTGCACACTTCTCTGCCTTTTGAAATCATAAGCGACCATGACCATGGACGATAGCGATGGTGTTTGTGCAGGGGCGACGAGGATCAGTTGGGAGGTAGAGGCAAAGAAGGAACCTAATCTGCTTCCTGCCTTCTGCGACAACGACGGCAGGACGGCGCCTCTTTCCTGCCCTCCGTGCCGACAGAGATGCCGCTTCGCGGCCCCTCCTCGTCGCTGCAGCCGCCACGAGTGAGCTTCGCCGTCCCGTTCCCTGACCTCCGTCGCGGGTGAGCCCGGTGCCATCTCTCGCCACCTCCCTCTGGGCTCTCCTGGAACCTTCGCTGGATGAGACGATGGGAGTTGCGCCCGATTATTTTTAGGAACACGGCTCGGAGGGTTAGGCGTACACACGCGCATACGCCCTAACACACAATAGAACTCCTGGAACCTTCGCTGGATGAGACGATGGGAGTTGCGCCCGATTTTTTTTAGGAACACGGCTCGGAGGGTTAGGCGTACACACGCGCATACGCCCTAACACACAATAGAAATGGCTGCATGGGGCAGGTATTAGGCATCAGGATGTACGCGTGTGTACCCTCAACTATATACAGATACTAATGCACCTAGGATTAACCAGTGCCACCTGAGAAGCCGGGGATCGAACTACCGAACGATGGCTTGCACACCGCAAGACTCACCAAGCGAGCAAATGTCGCTCCTTAGTTGCACCCGATGTTTGTCGGAAAAAAGTAGGGAGTGGAGAGGTCTTTTTTTTTTGTATTGGGCCAATCCGATGGTGAAAGGAGAATGATTACTAGCTATCCAAATGCTAATTCAGGCCACGACGGAAAAGAACCCTATGTTTTTACACCGGTTTTGGATGCAAAAATGGGCTTCCAAGTAGGGCCTAAGCAGATACACTAATACAATGATGATAGATAACGTACGTCCATCGACACTTCTAGAGTTTACAGGATAAAAGGTTAGACGGGTTAGCAATTACCCTATGAATATGTATATTCTCTTCATTATATTTTAGATAACGGAAATACTTTCCGGCCTCTACATCCAAAGATATACATAATCCAAGTACAAAGCATGACAAAATTACTGCTTACAACCATTGCTCTAAGGATAAAGAGAATCAAGCAGTACATAGTCTATCATTCATTCTGCAAATAAAAGGATTATTTGAAGAAACACATAGACACCACTTGTAATGTTTGGCACACCGCCATGGTCTCCTTACGATCATCCTTCTTTTGCAATACCATCCAGTGTCGCAATCAGTAGACTGCTCTGAAGATTCCCTAAAGAAAAGAAATATCTTTTTTCTGTCAAATACCATGCCATGTCATTACAACATAGCCAAATAGACCAACTTAGAGTAGTGTAAATCTTTTACCTAGCAATGGAGGACAGACAAATTCTGAGTAGCTCTTGGAACATAGACTAGCTCCGTAAGTTATCCATAGTTTTCTACGATCAGTATCACGCCCTGGGTCACTTGAGTAATTTAACTATGATTTGTAAACAAGTTTGTGTCCTGTAACACCTTGTCCTTTACAAGAATCTCTAAAGGTTAAATTAAAATAAGTTGCCTAGGAACTTCCACTCTTGTATTCAAGTAGCCCATGTGTGACAATTTAAGTAGAAAAGTATTGTGTTTGAGTTCGGAAGAAAACTAAGTCACGTATATCTAAGGGCGGAGGTGGGTGAGTTCTAGACCTAGCCGACTGCACAAGCCCAAGTTGGGTATTGCAGACAACGTGTTAAACAACCATGCTACCGAGTGTAGTTCAAGGTTGTCGAACAACGGTAATCACAAAGTAGACAAAACACTAACATAGGGAGAGATACAATGCTTTGTTATCCAATAGTTTGATTCATTACAATAAGGTTTCTCTCCTTTTATATAGTGAAAGAGTCATGAACAAAGTCCACACGTGTGGATCCTGTTGTGTGCTAGCGCACAACAGTTCGTACGGGGCACCTCTGACGGACACACGAACGGAGGATGCTCAAGGGGAGACTATGACGAGACTTCTGGGCCCAGGGGAAGGTGTTCTTCTCATTTCTTATTATTCTCCTCCCCTCTGGCGGGGATTATACAAGGCCTTATATAGGCAACGGTAATCGAGTACAATGTACATGGGAATTCCTGCCCTCGCCCTTGCTTTACCGCTGAAGCAGGGACCAAGAAGTCTATTCCGCGGTGCCCTTGCTTTACCGCTAAAGAAAGGGCCAGGAAGTCTTTTTTTCCCTTTTTTGGATGACCGAGTACACCATCAGTCCCCTTCTTCCAACGGCCACATTCGCCCATTCGTCCCTGTCTGAGAGAACCCTCTTTTGTCATATTTTCGTAACTTTTTCTTATCTTGCCTCCTTCCTCTTTTGGCAACTGTTCCTTTTTGCTTTTTTGCTTCTGTGTCTAGGGCTTGCCTCCACGCCCTCCGCCTATACGGCGAAGGACTAGCAGCCTGGTCGCGGATGTGGAGGGGACCTTCTTCCCTCCTTGCGAAGGCGTGAGGGTGCTGAGAGCCCTCCACTCTTTGGCCAAAGGTGGGGAAAGCCAACACTAGCTTGGCTGAGGCAAGGGTGGCCCTTCGCCGGCTTAGCGGAGGTGGTGGGAGCCATCGTTGGCCCGACGAAGGTACGGTGGCCCTTCGCCGGCTTGATGAGCGTGTGGTGACTCCCTGTTAGCTCGTACTGGTCGCCTCGCTTGGGCAGTCTTGTCAGATGGCGAGGCTGCATGGTACAACAAATCATGTCCCCTTCCTTACTGCGACCGTCTAGCCAAGAGGCTGACCGGGACTCGGCCTAATAGTCTCCTTGTATGACATGTTATCGGGTAAGCAAAGCTAGCAATAGGTCTAAAACTTACTGTAAATTTTCGTGCTGCGAATTTTAGGGCTTCGCTAGAAATTACTTTATACTTTACACTGTACTCTAAAAGATTTCCACACGAGTCACTCAATATGATGCTGCTACAAATTTACAGCATTATATAAAGCTTATCTCTACCTAAAAATAAAGAGAATAGAGTTTCCACCTTCGCCCGTCGTCTTTCTCTGTCCGTCCATCCGTCTCGCCCGCTCCAGCTGCCCGCGCCACCCGCCCCCGAAACCCTAGCCTTCGCCCGCCTCAAGACCTCCTCCTCTTTGCCTCACCTCCTCGCGCCTCCTCCATACCCTCCTCTCTGTCCTCTCCCGCCGCCTCCCTCTTCCCCCACCGCCCCTTCCCTCTCCTCTCTCTTCGCTTCTCCTCCGATCTTGCCATGCCTGCTGAACCCTCGCCTGCCGCCCCAAGAGTATAAGGCGGGGAGGCGAGGCCAGGCGAGGCAGCTGCGTCCCCCTCTTCTAGAGATGCGGCGGGCACTGTAGCCGGCGCGCGGGCTAATATGTTATTATTGTCTGGCGTATTTTTGTTGTTGTTAGTTCGATGTACTAATTAAAAATCAATTGGCAGCGTCTTGAGCCATATGCAACAGGTACGTCGACAAAACCAAATGGTCGTTCTAAATTGAGGACTTCTGCAAGTAGCACTATGCCACTGCAAAATGACAGTGGTTCACGGGCTAACATTGAGCGATCAGCAGTTTTACAAAATTCAAAGAATAACATGAAGGCTTCTACAGGAAGACTGTCAGTTTCTCAAATATCAGGTTCTACGCCCAAAGAGATAAAATCAGTAGCTTGTATGTCACTGATTTGATCTGTCTGTTCCTTTTATATTTATTGTTGAAACCCTTCGTATGCCTAATATGTCTTTATCTGTTCTTCTTTCCATACTGAAGCAAGTGGGTTGGTCCCAAGCACACCTCAAAGGGCTGGGACTGGTTCCAGTACTAAAACAGTTGGAAATTCAACATTTGCATCTGGTGATTTTGCCTTGAAAAGAAGTTCAATGAAGAACAATAATACTTCTAATATTCAGAATTTCAGTAAAACCGATATGGTACCTGTGATTGTCCCAAGAATTTCAGTAATATATATGTACATTAATACATATATGTATTCAGCCATGCTTTGAATGCCCTAGTTTCATCCTCACTGAGAAAAAAATGCGTTATCACCCAGGTCCACCATCTGCATACATTGAACAATTGTTCATCCAAGGATCACCTAGCCTAGTAAACCAAGCCATTGTACCTCCCAAATCCTGTGATAACTCCTTATTTAGTCATTTAGAATTTGAATAAAAATTGAAAGCCAAACACTATATACAGTACTGTGGTGTATGGACACGGTGTATGTAGATTTTTCTTCTTGTAGTCTGGCAGACTGTGTACATGGAACAGAAATAAACTCCTTAGTGAAAGGAATTGACGAACTCTCTGTGCATGTATTCACCTTTCCCTGTAGTTTTCAGCATATCCATCTAAATACTACAAGTAAATGCTGCCTTGAGAATCATCCAATATACTATTGAAGCACCAGACCATTCTTTATGTCATTTATCTAGGAGATTTCTGGCCTTGTGACTTATTTGGTTCTGCCTGAAATTCAATGCCCACAACCTACTGTCACATGAAAATAGGTACTAATGGTCGAGGGCAGGGACTCCACATCAAACTTCCAACAATAAAATTCGGTGAAGAGGAGCAAAGATGAAGAAGAAGAGGACGACGACGACGACATTGATGAAGAGGCATGTGGCCGAGGTCCTCAGGAGGCAGCTTGAGAAGGGTGACATACAGCGGTGGGAAGTCGCCGTGAGGTGAGCAAATTCTCTGGAAATTCTTTTTACTCGAATCCGAAAATCATATACAATACGATCCAATTTACGAGGCCGCGCGAATGTGCTTAATCCTTTGCTTTTTGTTTGTGACTGATCGTCTTCCTTTTCAGTTAGAACATAAAAGCTTACCTAGCTTTGTTGTTGCTAATATAAACAGATCTACCTTTCCTTTTCAGTTAGAACATAATAGCAAATATGCAAATTTGAACGAGCAACTTGCAGAGGCCAGTCTTCGACTTAGGTTGTATTCTATCCTGTTTTTTTTTTCTTACGTGATCCATTGAAGAAATCTACTTTCACTTTGCATTCTGTAAATGCATGCTTGCCAGATTTTTCTAATTGGAACAAATTATAATTGAAAGAATTGTTTATCACCATTAAAGAAAACTATTTATCAGTTGAAGTGTCAAGTATTTACAAAGAACTATACCTTCTATTAAGAGCCCTATATCAGCCATTGTAGAACTTGCAACTCTGGTTCTATCAGGTGCAGTTGCATGTTGCAATTGTTCTTGTTGACCTGTCATCATTTTAGTATTTTACCGACTTAGCATTTCACACCAACTATCTTGTTGTGATGTATATTTTTAAAGAGAAATATGTGCTCCACTGTTTGCTAGTAGGGGGTTCCTGGAGATGGAACATTTAATCCCGGCCAGTCACTCTCTTGAGAAAAAGTTCCGGCTTGTTTTAAAAATATATTTGTTAAAATATTGGTTCAGGTGAATAATGAAAAGTACCGATGTCATTTGAAATATGATGAAACATATATTCACATGGTGCACTGTTTGCCATATTTTACTGCAGAGTTCACATCTGGCAGAGGATAACAACCGAGGAACCAAGTATGAACCACACCTTTAAATACCCCCTGATTTTATGGTTTGTTTACAGCCCTCAATCTAATCTTTGGTTTTATCTCTTAATTTCTGACACTGGTATCCCAGATACCCATTGCTTGCAAACAAGTGGTTGCTGATACTGATAATATTATTACTGAAGATGGACAGTCCTCTGAATCTGTGATGACTGCATTGCATTCTGGAAGCTCACAGGACAATGATGATGGTTCGGATGTATCCCTCAAGTTAGGGTAAGTTTCTAAAAGAATTGGTTTAGTGATGATATTGCTATAATCTGATGTGGTTTAGTGATTTAATCCTGAGCGGTATTGGTATGGATTTTCCTCCTACTGTTTGCAATATTTTATGACTACAGTCTTCTTGCACCAATCATATACTACTTTTGTTTGTTGGCCGGGTCGCCCATATGGCGCACCCGCCGAGCATCCTCAGGCTATTGGCCTTGCCGCATATGCAGGCCCAACGTACAGCAGCGGGCTTTAGGTCTCTTGGGCCACATCTCCCCCCTCCCCAAAAAGCTAGCTCAATGAGGGGGTGCACCCTCACCCTTATAAACCGTGCTGAGGCCCTCCCCACTTCCAATGTGGGACTACTCCAACATTGTTTCATGACATTTTTTGTGATGTTAGCAGCCAAGCTACAGTAATAAGCAAATGCACATAATAAAGAATGTCATAAGCAGCATGAGAACAGGGAACAAAATGACATTAACACAAAAGAGAAACATTTGGAGAAACAAATATGCCTAAGCAAAGCATCAGTAGCACACATATCGTTCAATATCCACTAATTAACAATAGGTTTACTTAATAAGATCCATGATAGCTATTACCAAACATTATTATCTAAGCAAATAATAGGTTTACTTTAATAAGATCCATGATAGCTACAGTATTACCCAACATTATTATCACATCATTTAGTTGCCACTTAAAAGTAACATAGCATAAATGATGCAGCCATGCAGGCACCGTCACCAGAAGTAGTTTTCCTGTTGCACTCTCTTCATCAAACCCTGTCAAACCAAGCCCAGCAATATATGTAAGCAACAATTTTAAACTCAAGGCTGCATTAAAAAAACTGCAGGGAGCTTGGATAGAAACATTTTAAAGTTGAGATTGCAATAATAGTAGATACACCACACGGATAAGATAAAAAAAACACTATATCATGCGTGTTATCCGAGGCGCTAGGCAGGCGGAGAGAGGCCGCCTAGTGCCTAGACGACCCAGGCGAGATGCAAGGCGCTGCCTAGGCGGTCAAACTGATACATGACATATATAAGATGATAGAGAATAAGCCATGTCATTTCAAAGAAAATCTTCAATATAATCATGTCACAATTATTAATCGCCAATTCAAGCCACTGAATCATCATCTACACATATCCTAAGGCCATCTTGAACCACCTATTCGTTGTGAATAACCACATACGTTGGTTGACCGCTTAAGATCACTGCATAGGCCCAAGGCAGGACAGAAGACCACCACCTAGCTCCTAGGCGGGTCTAGGCACCACCTAGAGGAACAATGATATCATGCAATGAAGATAAAAAAAAATGTCACATTTCACCAGTTATCTGAGCAAAAAAAAATGGTTCTTCCAAAAGACAATTTAATGCGTTTTGTGGCCTTATATGTTTGTTGTTTATATTACAATTACAATTTATGTAAGCAACAGTTTGAAAACTATCTGCGTTAAAAATAAATTGTAGGGAGCTTGGATAGAAACATTTTAAAATGGAGATTACAATATATTAGATACACCGCAGGGATATGTTAAACAAAAACACCATATCATGTAATGAAGATAAAAAAAATAGGTAAGTGACTGGAGTATGAACTTGACGCAAAAATAAATTGGTTCTTCCAACACATAATTTAATGTGTTTTGTGGCCTTCTATGTTTGCTGTTTATATTACAATTACAATTTGATACATGTATATTTACAAAACATGTACTCTTAACTTGGAAAGACGATGAAAATTGGTTCTACTATTGCCTAATCTCTTAAGTGATGCAATGACTTGCAACAATAGTTCAATTGAGCATTGCACAGGATTAAAAAATGTATGCCTCTAAACAATTTGGCGTAAAACATGTACTTAATTATTTTTCTGTTAACAACATGCTGCCCTCATCTTTGCTGCTTGGTTAGAGACAATGAGACTGCAGTGCTGTCTAAGAGCCCAACATGTAAACCATCTATTATTATTTGGCTAACTCTCAGTTGTAAGATCTTCTTAGAAATAGAGTTCAGACATAGTTCTGGAGTAGTATTGCTAACTACCTGAGCACTAGTTTAACTCTACCAACTACATAATCACGGCCATATCAAATAAGAATCCAATGCTGCTGCTCTGTTTGTCAATAAACAAATGCATATAGACCTGCTAATGGTGGCAAACCCACCCCAAAGCCACCCCACACCCATAACGACATACCAAAATTTCCGATCCAACCCACCCCAATCCGATTAATATCTCCACCCGGTCCAATCCAATCCACATGATATCTCCAACCAAACCACCCCAAACCATTTCCTCAGAACCGGTTTCAACCCATTTCAATAAACCGGTTTTGATTAGCAAAAGCACAAAGGATACCGTGGGTTTCACAAGCGAGTCGGACATAAGATGTAAGAAACCTCTGTACATTTGGAAAATCTGGCGGTTAATAAAACTGGAGAAATAAACAAGTCAAATAAAAAGAAAAATTAAGAAAGCACAAAAATCTGAAAATTTTGGGGCAAAACAAGCCGTTCACTCTATAGATTTCAAAGGGGATTACAATATCAATCTGCAGATTTGGAAGAAAATTAGAATAGCAAATTAGCAATCAGATTTGTAAAGGGGTTAGAATAATGGCAGAAAAATCTCACAAATCAGTTGATAGTGGAAGGCAGCGAACAAAGCATAGAAAAAGGATTGAATAATCTTTCCAAACTGATTGCTATTCTATTGCCCTCCAAATTGATTGGATAATCCTCCAGAATAGGAAGAAGAACCAACGTGCGTTGGCGTTGAAGAGGTCATGGCCATTGACGATGTCCTCCACAGCTGCGCGGCGCTGCCAGAGAGCGTGGTCCTTGAGTACGTGCGGGGAGCTGCCGTCGCTCCATCGCCGCCGCCGCTGCTCAGATGCAGAACTTCTGCCACAAGAAGCAGTGTAAGGAGAGAGAGAGCTTGGTGGCCCTCGATCTGAGGAGTCAGTGGCTCTGTGGCTACAGGGAGGAAGGAGCTGCAGCGGCCAGCGGTAGGAAGGAGTCAACGGCGGTGGCGGCGCTTTGGAACCCTAGCAGCCTAGCTCTCTTTCATGTCCAGTCCACCGGCCGGAAGAAATGGTTGGTCTGAATATGGGTTGGAACCATGGGCTCAAACCATGGATTGGAACCGAACTAAGCCCAACTATTTTCAGTGCAACCCAACCCAAACCAAACCGCTATAGTACTAAACTGAAACCAAACCAACCCATTACTAAACCTATCCCCATTTTCACCGGCCCAAGCAAATCCAGAGGAGACCCCAGACCAAACAGACCACTTGAAACCAATCTAATACCAGGTATTATGCATAGGACTAATTACCAGTATAATTTTAGAATTGGATTTAATGGGTTATTTTTTGACAAACAATCCTTTGTTTAACTGAAATCAATTGCCCCTAGAAACGTTGTGATAAATTGAGAAAACTGAGGTACATACAGAGGGGGAGAATTGGAATTCTGTGCCTCTTGAGACAACTCATGAGGAGGTTCTTCCCCTTGTGGTGCTGTTCTTGCCATCTTGAATTCTGGCTCACCTTCAAGAGAGGCCTGTGGTGGGCGTTTCACGACACCATCACCCAGCACCTGAGTAGAATACACAAGAATCAATTCGATAGCATTATACAGTAGAGATTGATGGATGGATGGATGAATTAAGAAATTAAATCTCCCCTTTAACATACCTTCCCTTTGTCTTCATCGTCCTCCTCATTGTCATCGGAGTTCATGTAGTCGTCCTCGTCCTCGTCCTCGTAGCTTTTTTCGTAGTGCATGCCCAACGACTTGAATAAGTCTAGAACCACAAGACCATGTTCCTGAAGGGAAGAGAAGAGATATGGGGATTGAAATCTCGCAAGACATGAAAAGAAAATCAATTGAACCGAAGGCACCTCACCGCATATGCCTGGTATATCTTCTCGTTGACCGACAAATCGACACGGCCCAAGATGTCGGAAATGTCAGGAGGATCCCGAGTGATTAGCCGCGCCGGCGAAACGTTGAACTTCATGGTTGCGGCGGCGGCGGCCGTAGAAGCGGAGGGAAGGATGGTTGGGGTCGGGGTTAGGGTTAGGGTTAGATTTTTCAGGTTTATAGGCGGAGTGGGACTCCTGGCTAGCGGCCCAACCCCCACGAGATCCGTAGGCCACAGAACGGGGAAAAAAAATTTATATATTTTTTAATATTCTTTTAGACAAAAATGTATGGCGCTTTTGAAATTAGACAAAACTAGGCATCCATCGATTGTTCAACACGCGATAGCAACCTATCGATCTCCGAAAACGTGACCGGACCCACAAACCCCGTTCCGCTCGAAATTTGAATCAGCGAGCAGCACCTGTCGCGTGTTGAGAGAGCGACCTGAGCATTGGATTCCTTCGTGGGATGGCGTGCAGAAAAGCCGACCTGTCGCGCGTTGAGGGAGCGACCGGCCTGTCGCGCGTTGAGGGAGCAATAGGTTTATCGCGCGTTGAGAGAACGACAGGGCTCCATTATTGCCCTCACGGGTCCATCTCTCTCTCTCTCTCTCTCTCTCTCTGGCGCAACATGGAGAGAGGCGAATCTGAGGCGATTCTACAGACGTTTTTAAGGTAATTTCTTCTTCTAAATGTTGTTAAAATTAGTAGGTATTGATTAGTATTAGTGATATATATTGATTGGAGAGTGTGTTGGTAAGAGTTTGTGAACTTTTGACCGGCTATATTTGATCCTATTTGAAATTTTGTTTAACTTTGAACGAATGAAACGTTGAAAACTTGATAGGCTAGCCATATATGTTTGTAAGTATTGAATGTGGAAGAAAAAATTTGAACGGAGCGCATGTTTGAACATCGTTCGTATAAAACCATCGGTGCCAAATAAGTTAGGCATAATGTTAGCCAATAGGAGTGACGATTGTAGATTGAAGAATTTATTGAATGATGCAAAAAATGGTGAAAATATTTGTAAAATTATTACTTCTTTTCAGCCGTTGAGCTGAGAGAATGTGTCATGTGGTCAATGTAGGTGCCATGTCAGAGACAATATATTTTTTGATATATTATGGGGTTGGCGAGATTATGCTTGGTCCTAATGGAACAGATTTATCAAACTTTCGTCATGTACAACGTGGCATTAAAAGAGCGTCCGAAAGGTCTTATGGTAGAATTTATGGATGGTTGCTGAAGGTGTTCAATTAGGAGGCGGAGAGATTCCAGCTAGTTATTCAAACAGTAGTAAGTCGTGCCCCGCAAGGGTTCTACGGGGAGCTAATACCAATCAACTCAACGAAGACATGGAGGGATTATCTCCGATATGCATTCGAGCGTGGATGGCCGTAGTATCGCTTGTTCAAGCACGAATACCTAATACTCACCGCCGCAGAGGGACAATGGGAGGAAGGGAGGCATGTGGATGGAGGCACGGAAGAAGGTTGGGGAGGGTGGCGGTAATCAAGGGTTACACATGGAGAACGAAGCAGAGGAAGAGGAGGAGGTAAGGATGGAGGCGACGGGCGCTGCTGATGAAGGTGAAATGGTGGATGGTATAGTGGAGGCGATGGAGGCCGAGGACGCCGAGGAGGAAGAAGCACCGGAAGAGGATGAAAACTCGGACGAAGAGAGCCATGTTCCTATGGAGTGGAGGTCCAGCAATTTTGAAGGTTTAGAAGTGGTTGAAAATAGCCACGTTGAGTGGGAGTATCACGAGAACGAGATAATTGAGGGGGCCACTTTCAAGGACAAGCAGGCTGTAATGGATGCAGTTAAGTGATGGGCGGTGTCACTGCGTAGGCAGTTCACTGTTATCAAGTCAAGTAAAAAGGAGTACGATGCTAGTTGTATGCAAAACTCATGTCCCTTCCGCGTTCATGCTTTCAAGGGGATGTGGAAGGATTATTGGAAGTGTTCAATAGTACGGCAACACAATTGTGTTGTGCATGTTGCAGAGCAAAAGCACCGGAACATAACTTCAACGTGGGTGGCGAGAAAACTATCAGGTATGATTGTGGATAACCCTCATGTTACGGCCGGTTTTATAAGGCAGCAGGTCGAGGAGAGGTTTTAGTACGAGATAAGCTATGCAAAGGCTTGGAGGGCTAAGAGGAAAGCAATCGAGGGTCGGTTTGTGACCTATGAAGCGTCATATGCAAATCTCCCGCTCATGTTGCAGGCCATTGCTAGGAGGAACTCAGGCACATTTATTGACATTGCAGAGCATGCTGCAGGAGAAAGACACCCAGGAAAGATGGTCTTGCAGCGTGCGTTCTTCGCACTCGGGCCATGCATCACAACATTCAAATACTGTCGGCCAATCCTTTGCATGGACCGCACATTTCTAACAGGGAAGTACATGGGGGCAGATCTTGACTGCCATAGCGGTCGATGCGAACAATCAGGTCCTACCAGTTCCATTTGCATTTGTTGAGTCCGAAAACACCTACAGCTGGTATTGGTTCCTAGAAAGGATGAAGGTTGGAGTGGTTCAGGACCGGCCAAAGATATGTGTTATTCATGACCGTCATGCCGGACTGCTGAAAACTATCATGGAGATGCAGGATGGATCGGACCTAAGAGGTGCTGCCAAATGGGATGACATTATTAGCAGGTGGTGCATGAGGCATATGGGAGCAAACTTCTTTCGCCAGTTCAAGAGCAAAGACCTCATGAATATATTCAAGAGGCTATATAAGCAGAACCAGGAGAGTAAGTTTAGGAAACTTTGGATCACGCTTAATGATTTGACAAAGAAACGTAGCTCACTCGGTTCCGTTGCACGGACCAGTTCGAAGAATGCACTGTTATACCATGAGGAAGGAGATGATCCAACCGCCCTTTGTGCACTGCCAACAGATGGGCCAGGTTTGCGGCGAAGGGAAGGATCCGCCACGAAGTCATTTAGTGACTGGATCCATCACGAGCCGAGGGAGAAATGGTCATTGCTGCACGATGAAGGGGGCGCAAGGTACGGCATCATGACGACGAACTTAGCAGAGGTTTACAATTGGGTCATGAAGAGATCTAGATGTCTGCCTTTGGTGGGTGTAGTTGAGAGAATTTTGTATGGCACACAGAAATACTTTGTAGATCGGTACCAGAAGGCGTCCATATTCATGGCAGACAACCGTTTTTTGTACTCACAAGTCATCTCAGATTACATGCGCAGAAAAATAGCGAAGGCACAGCTGCATCGTGCAATCTGGGAGACAGCCAGAGAAAGAAAGTATGAGATTCATTGCAGGGACCGTGGGCGTGAAGGCACACATCATGAGAGGAGGTCACACAAGGTTGTCATACATGGGACAGTTGTTGTGAGTGCTCCTGTGGGAAGTCGGCACTCCTTCACCTGCCTTGTTCACATGTCATTGCCGCTGCAGCGCAAACAAACGAATCCTCCCATTCTTATGTGTCACCATATTATCACAAGGTAAACGTGTTCAACACATGGAATAACGAAGTCATAGGGTACGCCGTGGATGGGTCATTCACTGAGGCACCGGGTCCTAACCATCGATGGGTCCCTGACATGACTAAGCTGAGAACAAAGAAGGGGCGTCGTAGGACTCGGAGAATAAGGAACGGTATAGATGAGTCCGAGACTGGACGTCGAAGGGTGAGGTGCACTGTGTGTAAGCAGGTGGGACATACAAGCCAAGATCTTGCCAGAGTGCTCCCGAGATGTCGCCGCTGGACCGTCCTATCATTAAGTATTATTATGCGTCGTAGTACGTTTACATTATGACCAGTTCTGTAATATTAGGTGAGGTTGTGTAATGACCAATGTCATTTTTGTAGGATGACACGTGCAGGCAAAGCGGCTGGCACGGTGTTGCTAGCTCCTTTGATGGAGGAGTGGGTTTGACAATGGGCGGATACCCTCGATGACGTTGTCGACGAGCCACGACCGTATGATCATAGTACGTTCGAGGCGTACATGGCGTGGTACGCTCCCAGGACTCGGCTAAGGGTTGGTCCGACGGCTGCGGGATATGTCAGGCCCGACCCGACGCCGGTGGACACGTACCCTCGACAGCCGCCTTCGAGGGCAAACAGGGCGGTTAGTGCACTCCTTGTAGCATGTTTCAATATTTGTTTGATCATTAAGGATGTGACCTAGATTTTTTCCATTACTTAGAGCGACATCGGCTTCGAACTTACCGAGGAAGGGACATCGATGCTTCGCCGGCTCAGACAAGGGATTCAGATCACCGCCATCGATATGAGACAAGCTTGGGAGAGAGTGGTCAGCAAGGCGAATGAGCTAGTTCGTCTCTCCTCTTGTCGCCGTACGGGGGACGTAGTGCCACATGCCCCACCACCGCCAGGGCGTGGAAGACGTGGGGGTGGACGGTCGCATCCAGGTTGCGGCTTTGTACCTGCACCTCCACTGCAGCCTGATGTGCCGGCTTGGGAAGGTACGTACGCCGCCAGAGGGTCGCTACCCCCCCAGCACCCACCCCTACTCCTCCCCCTACAGGCCTCCCCCCCCCACTTCGGCATGGGATCAGCACACGCGGCACTCCTATGGGGGTCCTGGGATCAGGGGCCACGGCACTCCTACGGGGGGCCCCTGTTACAGTGTCGCAGCAGCATCCACGCCACTCCTACGGGGTGGATCTTGGTCCGGGTGGGACCAAACAGTGGTGCCGTCGGCACCCAATACGGCGTGGGAGCATGCGGCAGCGGCATACGCTGCCGTCCCCACTCAGGAGGGCGAGTGGTCGATCGGAGATCCTTCACCTTGGCAGATGCACTACGATGCCGGCGAGAGCACCGTACCCGCCTACCGTGATCTCGGCACTAGCGCTGCACAGCCCTACTACGGTGCCGGCACTAGCGCTGTACCGCCCTACTATGGTGCCGGCACTAGCACTGCACCGCCCTACAATATGGGTGTCGAGGAGGGCACCACTACTTCCTACGATGGTATACACATAATGACCTTTACTTACGACATTGCAATTTGCATGTGGTTGCATAATTTCTAAACTTATTTATTTTTCAGATGATTCTCACAGTTTTGCACCACACGAGAGCGTGCCATTTGATCTCGATAGCTATCTGGTTGACGACCCCACCACACCTGTCGATATGGGGAGGCCTCGGAGAGAAGTTCGGCCACGTGACCCACTCACATACTCCCGAGATCAGGTGCGCCACCGCGGGGCTATAGATCAGCAGCGGCAGGGTACGAGGCAGGTGCGAGGACGGCAATGATTTTGTATGTACCATCTTTGTATCATCTTTGTATCGCATCGCACGCTTATGTCCCTATCCGTTAGAACTTGTACCGAGGCATTACGACGCTTAACATGCCACGCCTATGCACAAATGATGAACCTTTACTCTATATTAGGTAATAATATATCTTATATTAGAATACCTTATATCTTATATTATGTAATATATTATATTACAATATCTTATATTATATTAGAATACCTTATATTAGGTAATATCTTATATTACAATATCTTATATTATATTACAATACCTTATATTATGGTAATATATTATATTACAATATCGTATATTATATTAGAATACCTTATATTAGGTAATATATTATATTACAATATCTTATATTATATTAGAATACCTTATATTAGGTATTATATTATATTACAATATATTATATTATATTATATTACAATATCATATATTAGAATACCTTATTTTACGGTAATAAGATATCTTATTTACAATACCTTATATTTATATTAGGTAATAATATTTCTTACATTATCTTATATCTATATACCACCCCATATACACAAATATGCAAAAATCCATTTGGTCGTGCTTTGAACGAACGATAAGATGCTGTCGCTCTTTGAACGAGCGACAGGCTCCTATCGAGCTTTGGAAGCGCGACAGGCTCCTATCGAGCTTTGGAAGCGCGACAGGAAGCCACCGTCAGCTGCCTGCTCCGTGTTCGGGATCTACCGGTCAGTCGTGGATTCAAAATGCGATTGGTAGCTTGTCGTCGTTTCAATGAGCGACCGGCGCCTAGTTTTGTCTAAAATTGAAATCGCCATATAATTTTGAATAAAAGAATAAAAAGAAATACATAAAAAAAATTTTCCACAGAACGGCATGATGGACAGGAGACGCCTGGCTATAGGCCCGCAGAACGGCCTCATGCAGAAAATGAGTTAGGATAATTTATGTGGGCTAGCATAATGTGTCCATGCATTACAACGGAAGAAATAAATAAACTTTGCACACCGGTTCATTCAAAAATTGTTTGCTAAAAAAAGATCATTTAAAAAATTGATTACAGTATGTGGCCACAGACTTTAGAGCACATTGTATTTTCATTATATCGTTTGTGCAACGATCAGGTATTGTTTCTAGATAACCATTGATCAAACATAAAAAAAAGAGAAAAACATAGATATAGGTTTGGGTTACGGTGCTTCGAAAAGTACAGACGAAACGGGGCAAGAAATCACGACTTTTTGGATCTATGGAGCTATGGCCCTACATCATGAACACTCGACTACCGTTTCCTTGGCTTGTCGTCTCCTTCGCCAATGTGCGACATCCTACTATCGTCAAAGGAACCTATCCGCAACTTCAATTGCTTCCTTCTATGCATAGGGAGGAGCATCAACCCTCCAATCAACGCACCAAATCGCTGCTTGCTTGCCACTTGCCCACCCACGGTGACAAGAGATGGCAAATCGGTTCTTACCTTGGCTCCCATATTTCATCCACCTTCTTCCTTACCTTTCATGCTTCTTCCTCATCTTAGGTTAATTGTTCGGAAATGCTTACCGTCGGCCGTCCGGCGCCTCCGGACGCGCGTGGCCCGGCCCGCGTGAGGAGAGATGGACGCACTGTGCACATGCAGTGGGGCCCACGGGCATTTTATTTTTTCGGCGTCCATATTTTTCGACTGAGTGCTCCAATCCACAAACCGTTTGCGCCAACGTGTTCCTCGTATTTTTACGAACAAAACAAGATATATTTTGCCATATAACTCTTCAAACTTATCTGATGAAACTTGGGGTTCGCCTACCGAAACTTGAGTTTCGCCTAGTAAAACTTGGGTTTCATACTCGTAAAACTTTGCCGAACTGTCAAGTTTCATCAGGTTTCATTTAAGTTTTTTCAAGTTTCTTCACGTTTCATCACGTCAATTCAAGTTTCATCAAGTTTCAACAGGTTTCATCCAAGTTTCAACAGGTTACATCGAAGTTTCATCAGGTTTCAACAGAACACGGCCAAGTTTCATCAGAACACGGCCAAGTTTCGCTAGTATAGATGTAAGTTTCATAAGTGCCTTCTCCTGGTTCACATCAAAAATCGAAAAAGTGAAAAAAAAAATCAAAAAATTCAAAAAGTATTTAAAATGGGTTGCTCTCGATTTTATAAGAATTATGAAATTTGTTCCACGAATTTTGAACACTGTTTGAATTTTGTACAAAAATCAGAAGTTAAATTGGAAAATTGATCAACCGATGCTAGCTATCTAGTCGCTGTACGCGTTTTTGCTAGTCGCTGCGTGGATCGTCAGATTGGCGCGGTGTGGATGATCCGATGGCGCTCGCACGTCCGGACGGAGCGCCAGGCGTCGGATGTCCGACGCCTAGCGCTTCCCTTAATTGTTTCCCCCAATTTCAGACCTTCCAAGCTCGCACTGCTCCATGGTGCTTGACTGATGTATTGCTTGAGCATGTCCATGGCTAAGATCCTCTAGGCTTTTAAGTATTGTTACTCCAGCCCGGTCAAGGCCATCGAAGAGCGGTTGCATGCGGACGTCGGCCAGCAGCTTCACCACCTTCACCGGTGAGTGATGCTTTGTTTTCATTGTTCAAGATGGGGATGCTCCATTTGGCCCTGCCCGAGTCTTCTTTACCAGGGTCTAATTTGAACATCTGGAAATCCATTGGAAGATATATAGAAACTAAGATCACAACAGTGATTTAGAAAACCCGCTAGACAATGCACCGTCAATAGTGCTAAAGAACCCTTCCTGCTTCTAAGTTCCCATCTTCAACAAAGGAAAGGGAACAAAATTGGAATATTCTAACCAACGAATTGCAGCGGGTAGGAGCTAAAATCTAACAATACATATAATTAACTTAAATCATAAGATTTAACAAAGCATTCCAATTACAGGAAACAGACATGAGCTATAATTTAAGTACCAAACAGATATGAGCTCTGATTCCAAATCTTCTCAATAAAATATTGGAACGCTGCCCAAGACATAGATCATAACTTAGATAGGAAGAAGTACATGGGTTACAACAAACAGATCTAAAAGTTCAGTTAAGATCCTAGCAAACAGTACAAGCGGAACATCGCATCATGCTGCCACAAGGATGACAAATCAGATTAACTGATCTCGCTTCCAACACAAGATTATTGCAGTCTGGGCTCGGACATGACACGAGCTTCTGCAGTCGATCTCCACTGATGTCGAAACTTCATCTAGATCTGCACGGATGCTTCCAATGTTGTCACTTCCATGGAATACAGGGCAACCTGCAAGATGAAAAGGTTGATGTAAATCTTCTGTTGAAGTACAAAATACTAAACAAAACTACTACGAGCATATAATTTCTATCAGTAAGGTCACAGCGTTTTTCAGTAATACCTAGGCAAGATCTCATATTCTAACCCTCTTTTTTGAGCTCCATATATAAATTTGCTCGCAGCTATACATAGTAATGAACATAATGGAAAGCCTAAGCATGGTCTAGTATTTCAAGTTTTGTAGTATTATAAAAGAGCTCAGCTTAGCTGATAATCGTAACCATATCATCCGAAAAGGCAAAACTCAAAACACTAAATTACAGGAAAATCCATACCAATGCCTCTCAGGATTAAATCACTAAACCACATCAGATAATAGCAATATCATCACTAAACCAATTCTTTTAGAAACTTACCCTAACTTGAGGGATACATCCGAACCATCATCATTGTCCTGTGAGCTTCCAGAATGCAATGCAGTCATCACAGATTCAGAGGACTGACCATCTTCAGTAAAAATATTATCAGTATCAGCAACCACTTGTTTGCCAGCAATGGGTATCTGGGATACCAGTGTCAGAAAATAAGAGATAAAACCAAAGATTAGATTGAGTGCTGTAAACAAACCATAAAATCAGGGGGTATTTAAAGGTGTGGTTCATACTTGGTTCCTCGGTTGTTATCCTCTGCCAGATGTGAACTCTGCAGTAAAATATGGCAAACAGTGCACCATGTGAATATATATTTCATCATATTTCAAATGACATCGGTACTTTTCATTATTCACCTGAACCAATATTTTAATAAATATATTTTTAAAACAAGCAGGAACTTTTTCTCAAGAGAGTGACTGGCCGGGATTAAATGTTCCATCTCCAGGAACCCCCTACTCGCAAACAGTGGAGCACATATTTCTCTTTAAAAATATACATCACAACAAGATAGTTGGTGTGAAATGCTAAGTCGGTAAAATACTAAAATGATGACAGGTCAACAAGAACAATTGCAACATGCAACTGCACCTGATAGAACCAGAGTTGCAAGTTCTACAATGGCTGATATAGGGCTCTTAATAGAAGGTATAGTTCTTTGTAAATACTTGACACTTCAACTGATAAATAGTTTTCTTTAATGGTGATAAACAATTCTTTCAATTATAATTTGTTCCAATTAGAAAAATCTGGCAAGCATGCATTTACAGAATGCAAAGTGAAAGTAGATTTCTTCAATGGATCACATAAGAAAAAAAAACAGGATAGAATACAACCTAAGTCGAAGACTGGCCTCTGCAAGTTGCTCGTTCAAATTTGCATATTTGCTATTATGTTCTAACTGAAAAGGAAAGGTAGATCTGTTAATATTAGCCACAACAAAGCTAGGTAAGCTGTTATGTTCTAACTGAAAAGGAAGACGATCAGTCACAAACAAAAAGCAAAGGATTAAGCACATTCGCGCGGCCTCGTAAATTGGATCATATTGTATATGACTTTCGGATTCGAGTAAAAAGAATTTTCAGAGAATTTGCTCACCTCACGGCGACTTCCCACCGCTGTATGTCACCCTCCTCAAGCTGCCTCCGGAGGACCTCGGCCACACGCCTCTTCATCAATGTCGTCGTCCTCCTCTTCTTCATCTTTGCTCCTCTTCACCGAATTTTATTGTTGGAAGTTTGATGTGGAGTCCCTGCCCTCGACCATCAGTACCTATTTTCATGTGACAGTAGGTTGTGGGCATTGAATTTCAGGCAGAACCAAATAAGTCACAAGGCCAGAAATCTCCTAGATAAATGACATAAAGAATGGTCTGGTGCTTCAATAGTATATTGGATGATTCTCAAGGCAGCATTTACTTGTAGTATTTAGATGGATATGCTGAAAACTACAGGGAAAGGTGAATACATGCACAGAGAGTTCGTCAATTCCTTTCACTAAGGAGTTTATTTCTGTTCCATGTACACAGTCTGCCAGACTACAAGAAGAAAAATCTACATACACCGTGTCCATACACCACAGTACTGTATATAGTGTTTGGCTTTCAATTTTTATTCAAATTCTAAATGACTAAATATGGAGTTATCACAGGATTTGGGAGGTACAATGGTTTGGTTTACCAAGCTAGGTGATCCTTGGATGAACAATTGTTCAATGTATGCAGATGGTGGACCTGGGTGATAACGCATTTTTTTCTCAGTGAGGATGAAACTAGGGCATTCAAAGCATGGCTGAATACATATATGTATTAATGTACATATATATTACTGAAATTCTTGGGACAATCACAGGCACCACATCGGTTTTACTGAAATTCTGAATATTAGAAGTATTATTGTTCTTCATAGAACTTCTTTTCAAGGCAATACCACCAGATGCAAATGTTGAATTTCCAACTGTTTTAGTACTGGAACCAGTCCCAGCCCTTTGAGGTGTGCTTGGGACCAACCCACTTGCTTCAGTATGGAAAGAAGAACAGATAAAGACATATTAGGCATACGAAGGGTTTCAACAATAAATATAAAAGGAACAGACAGATCAAATCAGTGACATACAAGCTACTGATTTTATCTCTTTGGGCGTAGAACCTGATATTTGAGAAATTGACAGTCTTCCTGTAGAAGCCTTCATGTTATTCTTTGAATTTTGTAAAACTGCTGATCGCTCAATGTTAGCCCGTGAACCACTGTCATTTTGCAGTGGCATAGTGCTACTTGCAGAAGTCCTCAATTCAGAACGACCATTTGGTTTTGTCGACGTACCTGTTGCATATGGCTCAAGACGCTGCCAATTGATTTTTAATTAGTACATCGAACTAACAACAACAAAAATACTCCAGACAATAATAACATATTAACATATTAGTGTCACAAATATATCAGAGAAGACAATAACATACCGCTAGATCAACAACCCATATTCCAACACAACTTTGATTGAAAGAACAACCAAGAAGTTTTCCCTCGTGGACATTTAGATCAGAGAGTCTGGACCATCTCATGTCAACTGTATCATGGCATCTTATTGGTTCCCAAGAGAAAACCTGCACAAGTTAAGATAAGTTTAACTCTGGATGACATGGAGAACAAGAGACCTGTTGTGACGTGTTCACACGAAAAATTAGTAGAATTACCTTCAGATTTTCATTCAACCCACATAACAGAGGTCTTCCATCAGGATTGAATGTCATGGATCGGACACCTGTTGTCTGATTTAAATAGAAACAACAGCAAGTGATTAAAATTTAATCTAATAAATAATTATTTTGCACTGAACCATACTTTCGTATATAAGCATTTGCAGTTAACTTCTACCTAGATCGCAACCCGCCTATACCGAAGGTTGATGTTGCATGACTCTCACCTGTGTCTGTGTGCATCTTTTTTCTCTCTTGAAACATGTACCATCACACACACATGCATGTGAATTAGCCTCATCGATGACCACTGACGTACGGCCGCTGAGGGCGACACCAAGGCGCCAGACCCAGTAGCGAACTCCTGAAGTCGTTGAAAACAGGGACGCTCCCACGGAGGAACCACAGTGGCCCTAAGGCTGTCGCCATCTACAGGGTGGCTCGGTGAAAACAGTTACTCGGCTAGGCTCATCTCCCTCGCGTACAGGTCGCAGAGATGGGTGGTGGCGTAAAAGGCTATCGCTTCTACAGCGACCTCGGGAGACAGGTGAGGGCTAACTGTACGGTAATGCGAGTAGGTGCCTGGGCTCCAGGGCACAATCACCTCCGCGTGCCAAGCGAGGTGGAACCGACGAACGCTCGGGTGCTGCGAACGGTCACCTCCTCAAGAAGGTGTAGTACAGCATGGATGCGACGAAGCATCCTCACGGTCTCTCCTTGAGGACCCTCGAAGGCGTCTACCACTGTAAAAGAGTTCTGGTCGGGTGCGAAGTAAAGCGCAATAGCTGCAAAAACAAAATTCGAGGAAAGAGTAAGATAAGTAGAGAGAAATTTTGACAGAGTAGCTTGAGCTAGAGAGGGGGAGCCCACAAGAGATTTTCATAAGCTTGCTAGAATTCAGACATACATACACATATATACACGTAAGCATATATACACACACACATACACATATATATATATACATATATATATGCTAGTTTAAAATATGTTTTCCTCGACCAGACTATAGGGTTTCTGCAGTCGTAGGCTCTGATACCAGCTTTGTCAGACTCGGATTTTTAAGGGAATCTAGGACCTTCGTGCAGTTGCGTTAGGCGGGATCACCGCTAGCATAACCAATTTACAAGGAGTGAATCATTTAAATCTGAGAATTCTCACGAGGGCACTTTATTACAGATAATAGTGGTCTTTCAAAATACATAGAGGCTCCATTTTTCTTGGGGACCGATTAGGTCAAAGCTTACCGTACAAAAGGTGGAACCCATTTCAGGGCCCGATACAGCGGAAAAGCCAAAAGGGGGCGGCACTTCCGAAGCTATGCCTTCCATAACCCAAAATAGGCAAGCAACTGGAGTCCTCCTATAGCCCATCATCCGTCATCCTCCTAGACGTCCTCCTCGTCAAGAGGCTCGTAGGCATCGTCATCCTCGTCTTCTCCTAAAAGATTTCAAGTGGGCGAGGGTAAGCACACTAACCGTGCTTGCGAGCCAAATACCTCAACTTATGCAAATAATGCTACTAGGCTTTTTGGTGGAGGCCGGGTTATTTTAGATGCGATAAATGCCAATTTTATAATACTATAATAATAGAAAACCTAGAACCTACCCATTTTACAAAACAAAGACGTATTGTGCTATATACGCGATTCAAATCATCATCAGGGGTATTTCAACAATAGGACAGCACCTCGAGCTCCCAAACACGGCGGATCCAAGCCATCCCAGTGGTCATAGTCCCCGAACAAACAGGCAGACCGGTACATCGTACCATCTCCAACAGGCAAGACCATACCCTTGCAAGGCGTATGTCTTCCTAAGTGGCGGCAGACTCAGCCTCTCAGCGAGGCGTGATCCCCTTGAGCTCAATTAAGGCCAAGATCCTCGGATCCTCAATATCATTATCATGAGTATGAGTGTTGATTGACTCAATTTTCACTCAGGCAGCACAGTACGTCTTTGTTTTGTAAAATGGCTAGGTTCTAGGTTTTCTATTATTATAGTATTACAAAATTGGCATTTATAGCATCTAAAATAACCCGGCCTCGACCAAAAAGCCTAGTAGCATTATTTGCATATGGTGAGCTATTTGGCTTGCAAGCACGGTTGGTGTGCTTACCCTCGCCTACTTCAAATCTTTTAGGAGAAGACGACGATGACGACTCCTACGAGCCTCTTAACGAGGAGGACGTCTAGGAGGATGACGGATGATGAGCTATAGGACTCCGGTTGCTTGCCTATTTTGGGTTATGGAAGGCATAGCTTCGGAAGTGCCGCCCCCTTTTGGCTTTTCCGCTGTATCGGGCCCTGAAATGGGTTCTGCCTTTTGTACTTTAAGCTTTGACCTAATCGGCCCCCCAAGTAAAATGGAGCCTCTATGTATTTTGAAAGACAACTAGTATCTGTAATAAAGTGCCCTCGTGAGAATTCTGTACGAAATGATTTAGCTCCTTGTAAATTCGTGTTGCGTTAGCAAGATCCTGGCCTAACGCAGCCTGCACGAAGGTCCTGGATTCCCTTGAAAATCCGAGTCTGACAAAGCTGGTATCAGAGCCTACGACTGTAGAAACCCTATAGCCTGGTCGAGGAAAATGTATTTTAAAAACTAGCATATATATATATTATATGTATGTATGTATGTATGTATGTATGTATGTATGTATGTATGTATGTATGTATGTATGTATGTATGTATGTATGTATGTATGCTTACGTGTGTATATGTGTATTTATGTCTCTGAATTCTAGCAAGCTTATCAAAATCTCTTGTGGGCTTCCCCTCTCTAGCTCAAGCTACTCTGTCAAAATTTCTCTCTACTCGTCTTACTCACTCTTTCCTCAAACTTTTGTTTTTGCAGCTATTGCGCTGTACTTCGCACCCGACCAGAACTCCTTTACGGTGGTACACGCCTTCGAGGGTCCCCGAGGAGAGGTCGTGATGATGCTTCGTCGCATCCATGTTGTACTACACCTTCTCGAGAAGGTGACCGTTCGCGGTACCCGAGCGTTCGTCGGTTCCACCCCGCTTGGCACGCGGAGGTGATTGTGCCCCGAGCCTGTGCACCTACTCGCTATCAGCAGCTTAGCCTCAATTGCCTCCCGAGGTCGCCAGAGAAGCGCTTAGCCTTTACGCCACCACCCGTCTCTGTGACCTGTACATGAGGGAGATTAGCCTATCCGAGTACCTATTTTGGCCGAGCCTCCGCGCAGATGGCGACAGCCTTATGGCCATTGTGGTTCCTCAGTGGGAGCGTCCCTGTTTTCGATGATTTCAGGAGTTCGCTACTGGTCGCCGATCTCCTTCGAGAGAACAATTCACTTGTGGTGATGCTTAGCACCACCGTCCAGCCACCGACTCCACTCTGGCCCCCTCGTTTTCCAGCCGTTTCTACCGTCGCTGACACAACCCCACATCCAGGGCCGTTCTAAGGAGTGCCCATCCGTCCCCTCGCTCTTCGTCGCCTCTTGTTTCCCCTACCACTGTTGCTACCCTGTGCCCCTATCCCACCTGCCGACTTCTTCGCACCACCTTCACCTCAGACGGACTGTGGTTGTCCGTCGTCGTTGCTCCTGTCACGGAGCCAGCCTCGGCTTTGGCACCGCTCACGTGCGGCGTGGCAACACCCCCTGTCCCTGCCACGGTGCTTGTGTTGTCGGATGGTACCGACACCGACTCTAGCCCAGCTGAGCCTCCCAGCTCCGTCCCCACCTAGTGGAGGGTACGGATTTCTGTAGGCGCAGTCGCTTCACCCCGACCGGAGAGCCCTTTTGTTGATCCAGCCGTACATAACCTTTTCCTCTTCTTACTAGACTCTAGAGGAATTGAAGCGATGTAGGTTCAGCTCTTGGTCGCTCTTTTTGCTGGTGTTTGTACTAACACCATTCTTTTGTCGGGAGGATCGCATGTAGGCCCCTCCTGGTAGGACTACTTTTGTACCTTAGCGTAGGCTTCGTCCCTATGATCGCGATAGTGCAGCCTGACCGTTGTAAAGCCTAGCCCGTCGCTGTAATGCCAAGTTTTGTACTAAGATATTGTATCCATAATGTTAATATATGGTATTGAAGTGGCGCTTGTTTGAATGCTTGGCTTTATTTTGTTGCCTCTTATAATATTTTTTTAAAAAATCATGCACACCATGTTTTTCTTCTCTACCAAGGCACTCGTTAGCTGAGAAATTGTTCCTTTGCCTAAAAATCAGATGCCTCGCCGAAGGACCTAGCAGGTTAACGCTAGAAGGTCTCCTCAGAATCAGGGAAATCAAAATGGCAGCAGAATTCCTAGTAGAAGAACCTTACTACCTCTTCCTACCAACCCCACCATGTCCGACATAGTGGCACATCAAAATAGACTGATGCATGCTCTTGTGACCAGCCAAATCAACCAAGGCAGTCGGTACGGATCCAAATTAGGAGACTTTCATCGGTCTAAACGCACGTCCTTTTCCCGAACCACGGAGCCCATGGACGCCGATGGTCGGCTCGAATAGTGAAAAGAAGTTCATCGACCCGAGCGCAAAGCTAGAAATAAGGTCATATTTGCCACTCATCTTTTGGAAGGTACCTCCTCTCGAATGGTGGGACAACTATCTCATCACCAGGACCGAGACAGTAATTGAGGAATCCGAGGAGGATGAGGTGCCTATGGAGGAGGTACCAGCCGAGGGACAAAATCAAGATGGACAGCCGATAAATCCTCCAGGCACCCAGCCCCGCTTAATGATCACCGCCAGAGAACACATCGTGGAAGAGTTTTGGGACGAGCTGGAAGAAGAGCCTGCTGAACTGGATGTCACATGGGAGGAGTTTAAGGATGCTTTTCGCGAAGCCTTCATCCCTGATGGGGCTAAGAAAATGAAGAAGGATGAATTTAAAAGCCTCACTCAAGGAGATATGTCAGTGACAGAATATGTGAACAAGTTCAATAGCCTAGCCCGGTACACCCCTAGGGAAGTGACCAATGAAGCAGATAGGATGGAAAAGTTTCGGGATGGCCTAGATCCCGAGCTGACATATCAGCTAAGTGCCCACGATTTTCCCACCTTTCAACAATTGGTGAACAAGGCATTAGTTGTGGAGAATGATCGAAAGAACTTACAGAGTCATCGCACGAAGAGAATGCTCACTCAAAAGGGATCCAGTTCAAGCCGTCCGAACCAGTTTGCTATGGAAAAACGTTGGAAACCAAGCTACTCTCAGGGAAATAAGTTCGGGGGAAGTCATCTTCAAACGCGCTCTCAACTTCGCACTGCCCCACAGACCCCAGTGCCAAGGAACTTCAGTACCCCGACTTCTCAAAACTGCTTCAGATGTGGCAAGCCGAGACACTTCGCCAGCTCCTGTCCCGACAGAGTGATCTCTCCGGTCAAGTTCAACTTGCCAGCTACCCCGGTTCGAGGATCGCCTGCCCCAGGATCCGTAGTCAGAGAAGGACAATTAATCCCGCACCCGCCACGTTCTCCCACCCAAGGCCGTGTGCGACTGAACCATGTTACCGAGGATGACGTCCGCAATGCCACCAGAGTTTTGATGGGTACGTCCTCATTCAACCTGACCCCTGTTGAAGTACTTGTTGATTCGGGAACATCACATTCGTTCATATCTGAGAATTTTGTGAATAAGCATCTTATACCTACTTATAACCTAAAGAGGCCCCTACTCCTTTCTTCCCTGGGAGGACCCTTACTAGCCACTAGGGCCTGTTCCGAGGTAAATTTGACTGTGGGATGGATACCGGTTAAAGCCACCCTAATGGTTTTGCCTGTCGAGTCCTTAGACATAATTTTGGGAATGGATTGGTTGACTCGCCAGGAAGAAATTATAGATTGTGCTAAACGCATGATAGTGATCAATAGGTGGCCATACCAAAATGAAGCAATCCATGTGGACACCCCTGTTCCCAATAGGGAGATGCTTTACTCCGTGGAATGCACGCCTTTGGAAGAAGTGTTAGTCAGGGAATGCGGGGCCCGATTGAATAGAAAAGGAATCTGTGATTTAATTAGGTCAAGAAGAAGAGTGTAGCTAAAACTATAAAAAGGATTTTAACGAAAATTTTTAAATATACTCGTTTCCAAAATATGACCACTTTCAACTATTTTATAGTCTAAAAATAGGGTGTTACAATGTGCAAAAAACAAAAACAAAAAAAGAGCAAGAATAAAGAACAAACAAACCGAACATATCAAACCAGAGCCAATATAATTTCTACACCTATCACGATGCCCACACACCTTTCAGCAAAGACGAATGCCATGCTGTGACAAGGGCCGCCCCGAGGGGGGGGGCAGGGCGGCCGCCTGGCCCCCAATGTCATGGGCCCCAGCCTGTGTATGCAACAGAGGCTCAGAGCTTTGCCTCGCCGCTTTCTCTGCATGCCTCGGTCTCGGTCCTCTACTCCTCCACACCCGACGCGACGCGAAGTCCTCGATCGCAACCCGACGACGCCAGACGCTGAAGTCACGCGAAGACGCCATGCGACACGGCGACATCGCCTCGGCGGCTCGGCGCCTCGGCGCCCACGCCCGATTGTTGCCTCGGCGTCTCGCGGAGGTCGCGATCATCGCCTCGTCTCGACGCCTTGGCGCCTCGGCCGCCCACGGCCTCGCGGTCTCACAATTCCGAACCGGTGATCAACGATCCGCAAGGCGGTGTGCCCTACAACCGCATCCAATCCATCCATCATCTCATACGTCGATTGCTTTTCCATAGTGTATGTGTTATACGATTCTATTTTTCTTTTCAATTCCATAGACTAAATGAACATCTGAGGTTCTTTTCAATTCATCATTTGATAAGTTTATTTTATTTTCAGTGCTTTGTGATATCATGTCATCGAGAAATTTTTAAGATAATGTCAAGTGCCAAGTAAGTGTTTATGATTACAATTTACATTTGTCATTTCATAAACTTTAAAGTGTTCTGTAAAAGTAATTTTGTGCATCGAATATTAATTTATTCAATGATGTGTGCTTAAAAGACTCTCTCTCTCTCTCTCTCTCTATATATATATATATATATATATATATATATATATATATATATATATATATATATATATATATATATATATAGGAATCTAGCGTGCCGAACACGGATCTCTCGTGCTCCCAACTCGTTTCGAAATCGAGATGCCTAACAATGATCCGAACCGTTGATCTTGTTAGTCTCACTTTGAAATCATTACCCAAGTTTAGTATTTTTTGAATTTATTTACTATTTGTTTCTAATTTCAAAAATCAGCCTTCCAATTAGTTGTAGTGCGTCCAAAAAGCTGATTTTAAAAATAGGAAACAAATAGTAAATAAATTTAAAAAATACTAAACTTGGTTATCGGTTACATTTCAAATGAGATTTAACAAGATCAACTGTTCGGATCATTGTTAGACATCTCAGATTCGAAATGAGTTGGGAGCACGAGAGATCCGTGTTCGGGTGCACGCTAAGATTCTCTATATATATATATATATATATATATATATATATATATATATATATATGAGGAGGTGGATGGGGCTCCATATAAGTTTTCGCCACGGCCCCCAAAATGTCAGGACCGGCCCTGGTGACAATATAACTTGTAATAGAAAAAACAGTTTACAAGTTGGATGAAGCATAGCATTTCTTATGTAGTCTTCAGCATTGCAAAACTAAAACAGCAAGGGATTTAAAGATGAGTACTCCTTATGTTTTAAGGGATTAAACAGTTGGAAACCCGTATGCCAATTTTTTACTTGAGCTACAAGCTTGTTTTCAGGGAACTGTCATCAAGCAAGGTGTTTACAGGAAAGACGACGATATGTGTGCCCCAGGACCAGCAGCATACCCGTAATATTCTGGGCATTCGTTACCCAAGACTTGAACCATGGAGGTATTGAGATGATAGGCAACTGCTTTGCTCAATGAAACATCCAAGTAGACAACATCTTTGTAAGGATGAAATCCAAAGAAACTGGCAAAATATGATCGGTAGCTCTGTTCTTCATCTTCACATTCATTGCCGAGAATATTATCATTGTCGGAATCCCATTCAAATTCCCGAGTCATAAGTGCATCCTTGTTGTCATCATCGTCGTTAACATTCCGTGGAAATGGAAATTGCTGATCATGGTATTCCCATTGTTAGCATCCTGTAAAATCCAGGGTCCCTCTCCCTCAGCTCGTGGACCACATGTCGGTATGCGTGAGATGCTATGCTTCATGTCAACCTGGTGCTTCAACACCCACTGTATATGACCACCAAATACGAAGCTTGAACCAATCAGCAGAAGCAAATGACGCGCAGCACAGCCCTGCGTGTGATGTTCCTAGGCAGGCGTGATCACGATCTGTCTCTAGAAGATCTGTTGGCACCTTGATTACTCGATACTTACAATTTGACAGGGAGATCCTGCAAAAGAATCGAATCATCGGCATATATATGTTTAGCAGACGGCAGAAGTGATTGATCTATACAACGATGGTTTACTAGTACGGAACCATGAACTCGCATGGCTGTGTTTGAATACGATACGATGGTTTCCCCAAAATATATATAAACTATGCAGAAACAGCACTGATAGCCTAAGAAAGAAGGTCCATTCCATATGCATATGGTGGTTGAATTGATTACCAACCTGATAATCCTAGAGGCACGAAGGCACTGCACAAAGAATGCTCTCCGCCAGTAAGCGCCGGAGCGGAAGCCGGTTCCTGTCCTCGCCCTCCCAGGAAGCCGCAGCGGCCTCGGACTCGGCCTCGCCTTCCCGGGCAAATGCCCTGTCCTCCCACTCACCCGTGCGCGCGCGATGAGAAGACACAGATCACCCATGACGGCGGTGGCCATTCCCGTTCGTGTTGGTTGGAAATGGATGGCTCTGCGGCCTGGCATTGCTCCTCCATGCGGGGGCTGTCAGGAATGAGCAGGACCTCGTAGTGCGATGAGTCGGTGCGATCAAAGACAAGGCGCGCCGCGTAGGAGAGGAAGAAGCGCAAAGCGCTGCGGTGGAGGAGGCAGGCGCGCCCGGCGCTCCATGGCGGGGTTGGCCAAGTGGAGGCCGCGCCGGTCTCTATAGAGCAGGAGGCCGTTGCAGTGGTCCAGGATGGAGGCGGAGGCGGGCGAGAAGAAATCCGGCAGGGAGAAGTGGAGCGAGGGGTCGGGGTGGGGGCGAGAGAGGAAGACCAGGTAAGAAAGGTCGTGGCACATGAGGAAGATGCCGCGCACCGACGGCGAGTGCGGCGGCAACTCCGCCACCGAGCGAAGCAAGAAGGCCGTCCGACCCTTTGGGCTGGCTGGGCTAAACGATCATGGGCCGAGCTGAAATAATCTGGGTGATCTGAATGACTTCGTAGAACCCTATTTTTATCATCGGACGCCCGGCCCAGTTCGCGCGTGCATACAGGCTACGCTAGCTAGCTAGCTTGCAGCCAACGAATGTGCGTTTTATTTATGTTTTTTTCGATTTTCTATTTTTGTATCTTTTTCATTTGGAGTCCAAATCGCGTAGTACAAATTTTATAATTCATCTAAATTTCTAATGAACTCATTTTAAATACTTTTTTATTTTTTCTATTTTTAATTTTTATTGGTACAATTGTTCCATCAGATAAGATAGATTGTTCCAAAAGGCTAGACTTTTTGTTCTAGCAAGTAAGATAGATTGTTCCAGTAAGTATACAAGTTGTGATTCATCAAACAATACATATTGTTCCAATTGGGTTAGCCTATTGTTTCAGCAGACCAAATACATTGTTTCAACAGATATAAAAGTTGTTCCAGCAGGCAAGAGAAGCGCTTTCGCTACTGAGAAAGCGGATGGTCAGCGCGAGGGTTCGACGACTTAGCCGAGCGTTAGCGACGCGTCATTCTCATAGCGAGGCGCTTCGAGTTAGCGAAGCGCTGTAGTAGCGTCGAAGATTGATTGTTTGGAGAGGCTAGACTCATTGTTCCAGCAGATAATATAGATTGTTCCGGGAGGCTAAACTCATTGTTCCAACAAACAAACTTTATTGTTCCAACAGACCAACTTTATTGTTCCAGTAGGCAAAACCTTATTTGTTTCAGAAGGCAAAAGTTATTGTTCCAGAAGACAAAAGTTATTGTTCCAGTAGGTAAAGCTCAACTATTCCAGTAGGACAAACTTTATTGTTTCAGTAGGCAAACTTTATTGTTTTAGTAGGCAAATTGTTCCGGTAGTCAGAACCTTTATTTGTTCCAGAAGGCAAACTTTATTGTTTCAGAAGGCAAATGTATTGTTCCATAAGGCAAAAGGTATTGTACCAATAGGCAAAGTTCAACTGTTCTTGTAGCACAACCTTATTGTTCCAGTAGTCAACTTTTATTTGTCCCAGTAGGCAAACCTTGTTGTTCCAGCAGGCAAAAATTATTGTTTCAGTAGGCAAACCTTTTTGTTCTAGTAGGAATTTCTTTTTACTATTTCAGCAGACCAAATACATTGTTCCAATAGGTATGCAAGTTGTTCCATCAGACCAAATGCATTGTTCTAATTGGGCTTAGCCTATTGTTCCAGCAGGCCAAATACCAAGTTGTTCCATCGTATTAGACGTATTGTTTCAATACTCCAAATTAATTGTTCCATTAGTATAGATAAATTGTTCCAGTAAAAATTTATATAACAACATGGGTCTTGTTTTGTTCGAAAAAATGTGAGGAACACGTTGGTGAAAACGGTTTATGGATTGGAACTCTGAGTCAAAAGTTATGATCGTTTAAAAAAACGAAAAATGGAATCTTCGATAACGTCATCGCGAATTGTGCCGACGGAGGCGCGCATTGTTCCGGGCGTTGACGCGTATTGTTTCGGCAGTGCTGCGAATTGTTCCGGCGGAGTTTTTTGGCTGAGTACTGCGCTGTGCGTTTGGCCAAGGGAGGCGTCCGATCCAAATTAATTTGGTCGGACGTCCGACCCCAAGTCCTTCCCTTTTATTATATAAAACGAGTATGGTGCCCATGTATTTGTGCGACTAGACTTATTTTATAGTATTTATTTTAAGTCTTATTTCTATTATTTTGTTCTTATAGTTAATATTTACTCTCTGCCCCATTATAATTTGATCGATGGTGGAGATTTTATTTTTCCATTGATTTGTGTGAGAATTTTTTCGATAAAAGTTCAGTACAAGTAAGTTATAACTTGGCATCACCAGGTCGATGGTGGAGGATGGAGATCTTTTTCTTTTCTTTGATTTATGTGAAAAACTTCGTTATAGATTTAGTTTGAGCTGTTATAATTTGGCACCACCATAATCGACGGTTGACATCTTTTTCCTTGATTTACATGAGAATTTATTTAATAAATGTGGTGGCTCCTTTATGGATATTCTTTATTTTATTTGATATGGGCTCTTTTTCTTGCGTCAATGTTGGTACATTACTGTTTGTATTATTTATATTGTATGTTTAGTAGAGTAGATACTCCCATCCAGATCTCAAATAATACAACTTTGACTTTGCCACATGTTTAAGATATTAGTGTCACATAACCACATGTCTTCGTTCTAATTAACTAAAAACCACATGTTAAGATTTACCTGACACATGGGCATGTGGCATGGCATGGACACACCCGTCAAGTCCAGCTACGCAACGATTAAGGGCAGCAGCTCTCGTTGTCATCCCGTGGCTCTCGCACGCCTACTCGCCTCGTCATCTCACGCGCCTCGTTATCCTCGTCCCGCCTGGCTCGTCGTCATCCTCCATCCAGCCTAGATCTCCATCCTCCTCGCCCCCCCCGGCTATGTGTACCCGTATCATCCATCTTCCCAATCTTCATGCTGAGAGGAGGACAACGAGGTGGCCAACAACGAGGAGTCGGGCATGCTACAGGATTGCGAGCCAAGCGAGCTGGAGGACGATGATGAGTCCGGCGGGTTGGAGGACAACGACGAGTCGGGCGGGAGGAGGACAGCATTCTGGGCAGCATGTAGGACGACGACGAGCTGACCGGGAGGAGTACGACAAGGCGCGTGGGAGGACGACGGCGACCCGAGCGAGAGGCGCACCGGGCGACGCACGAGCAGGCACACGAGCGTAGAACTGAGGAGTCGAGCCCTCATGGCGCAACAGGAATCGGGGGTTGCAAGGAGTTGCGCCTCTTTTGCCCATAATTGCTGCTTATCTGGACCTGACGAGTTGGCCAGTACCTTGTCATGTGCCATGTGTTACAACCATTTTTAAAGCCCGTGATTTTGCGTTAGTTGGATGGAAGACCAATGGTCATATGAAACTAATAGCCTAAACCTGTGGCAAAACGATACAATGTTTTCTAAATATTGGGGTTATCTGAAATTTGCCCTAAGATTTAAGGCCCGCTTCATGCAGATCTATTGCCGGCAGACTGAAAAGGCACCAGGTGTACAGGTTTCTCCAGGTTCCTGTCCGTCACTGTCGATTTTATGCTGAAGCCGCTCGGTATTGTACTAGGTTCCAGTACTGGCATCCTTTTAAATAGATCGTACTGCTCTCGCTGACCTCCTCGCATGCATGGCTGCATGGGACTCGAAACTTTTCTCGCGTTATTGCTTCTGCAAGGTAGCTATCCCATTTTAGCCACAGAATGGCAGCAGCATTTTCCCATTTTTGCCGAACATGCAAGTACGTCGTCGTTCTGCATCAAACTAGCTAGAACCTGCAGCTTGTCAAAGCGTCCCACATGCATGTTGCATTATCAAAGTTCGATGGTATCTGAAAATGTGAAAACCAAATGATATAATTTTGAAAAATACATGTTCTTCGCGACGTTGTCTCCACCTTGAGAGCTTCAATCGTTTGTGCGCAAGAAACAAAGCTTGCAGTCATCACTCCTCGAGACATGTCTCAGGCCCTATTTGTTTGAGCTTCTAACCATCTTTTAGCCTCAGAAGCCAAGCGAATTTTCCATCTCTAGGGGAAAACACTATTATATCCTACCAGATAAATTCCTAATTCACCTTTTGGAGTCTCCATTCTTACATAAAGCTCTTGCTTTGACAATTCAAAATTAGGTGAGGAAGATTTTTTCTTCCTTTTGTTACCCTTTTTATAAGCAAAGGACATCAGAATATAACATAAAATTAAGATATATAAATATTTATAAACTCAAACAAACAGCCAGCTTTTGGAACCCCTTCCAAGAAGCCAAAAGCCACCAAAAGCTCAATTTGTACTGTGATATGAGAAGTTTTTGATGCCTTTTCCCAGAAGCAACTTTTAGAGAAGCTGCAGCTCAAACAAACAGGGCCTAATTGTCTTGGACAACGCTTCTCTAGTAACTTCGCCGTTGTTCCTACCGATGGCACAAGGGGTGGGATCCTTCTCGCCGTCGACGAGAGTTTCTTCGTCCTTTCAGGCCTCTCAACTATAGCTCACTCCCTTTCAGCTGTTGTGACATCCAAGTTAGATGGCCAGGCTTTCAACATTATTGTCGTGTATGGCCCTCAGACACCAGAGCAAAAGCTTCTCTTTCTTAATTAATGAGCACATCACGTGTGCACCACCGGCAGTTGATTCTCTATGGCTTGTCCTAAGAGACTTCAACCTTATCTACCAAAACTCCGACAAGAACAACAACAACGTCAACCTAATCCTCGTGAGTGCCTTTTGTTCGACCCTGGATCGTCTAGCCCTCCTCGAGCTGAACCTACCCGGTCGAAAGTTCACGTGGAGTAATGAACAGGCCAACCCCATACTCATAAGGATCGACAAGGCTTCCTGTACCGCTTGCTGGAATCTCCTGTTTCCAGCAGCCTTCCTAAGTGCCATGTCTACTCTGGTCTTAGACCATGTGCTCTTGCTTCTTCTAGGTGAAGCGGATCATCAAAGGCGCTCTTGCTTTCGTTTTGAGAACTTCTAGCCTGAGCTTGATGGGTTTCATCAAACCGTTCAATCAGCAAGGGGTAGAAATGTCGTCTCCAATAAGCCCTACAAAATCTTCCACATTAAGCTTTGTCGCACCGCCAATGCATTATCCAAGTGGGCAAAAGAGAAGGTCGGTGGTATTAGGGTCTAGATAGAAGTGGTCAACCTCCTAATCCAATTATTTGACCAAGCACAAAAAAACCATGCACTCTGTGTCAGAGAGTTAGAGCTTCGCCACCTCCTAAAAGCTCTTTGCCTTGGTCTCACCTCCTTGGAGAAAGCCAGAATCAAACTAAGGTCCCACATCAACTGGGTCAAGGCTGGTGACGCCAACACCATGTTATTCCATTTTGCGAGCCAATGCTAGATGACATAAAAACTTCATTCACTCCCTAGAGTCTTCATCCGGTGTAGCAACTACTCATTCGGAGAAGGAGGCCGAATGCCACATATTCTTTTAGGAGCATCTTGGCTCCTAAGGCTTTAGAACCGTATTTCTATCCTAGGATCTTTTGGGGTACCTTCACCATGACCTCGCTGCATTGGAAGAGCCCTTTGATGAAGTTTAAGTTAAGCAAACAATCATCTCCCTCCCGCAAAACAAAGCACCAGGTCCGGATGGCTTCACATCAGAGTTTTACCATGCCTGCTGGGACATCATCAAAGCGGATTTCATGCAGTGCATCCTTCGCTTCTACAACCAGGATGATTCCTCTCTTGGCCTAATCAATACAGCCAACATCGTCCTATTGCAAAAAAAGAATCTACCGAAATTTGGGAGGGCTCTGCGTCTCCGCTGGCTTTGGCACGAATGGAAGAAAACCGACAAACCTTGGGGGTACACCCACCCCATGCGACGATACGGACAGGGGGCCCTTTCCGTGCTTTCACAACCATCCTCATTGGCAATGACAAGAAGATAGACTTTTTGCATGATAGATGGCTCCAAGGCTCGTAACCGTGCGTCATTGCCCCAACTTGTATCTCATCGCTTGCAACAAGCGTCATAACGTCCATGAACAACTATCTAACAACAAGTGGATGAGGACGATTCGACACCTCAACACTGTTGCCCAGCTTCATGAGTACCTACTACTATGTCGTCTTGTTTGACAAGTCAACCTAAACCCGGATGTAGATGATGACATTGTCTGGAATGCCACTTCTCGAGGGAATATACAACCAAATCAGCCTAAATCAGCCAATTCACTGGGAGCATCGCAAGTGGGTGGGCCTCTTCCGTCTGGAAGGCGCAAACAGGAAACAAATGCAAATTCTTCGTCTGATCACTGCAACATGGTCGCATCCACACGACTGATGTCTTAGCGCACAAAGGCTGGCCTCATCCGCAGAGTTGTCTGCTCTACGGTGCTAGCCCTGAAACGATTGATCACATCTGCGCGTATTGTCTAGTTTTACTGCCATCTGGAGCGACATCTTGCCACAATGTGCATCCCACTACATTGCCCCCATGCGGTTCCGCGACTGCTGGAGCCACTCAGCACATACCCAGTCAAAGGCGTCCAGAAGAATTTTAACGGGAGGGTTATCTATACGTTGTGGAACATCTGGAAGGAGAGGAATCGCCGTCTATTCCAGCAGCGCAGCCTGAGCCACGCTCAATTAGTGGCCAGAATTAAGGAGGATGTTCTCGTTTGGGGGCGTGTTGCCTAGTGGCATAGCGAGTAGTCGCCTCACTTAGCCTGGGCACCTCTCACTTCCCCTCCCTTTCTCTCCATTTCCCTCCCCTTTCTCTCATCTACAGTGTACAATGCTCTTCTTCTTCAATGAATCAACAGTGCTCGTGCCTTCGGTTCAAAATTTTTTTTGACAAGTGATTCTATGAATGAGACACACACACTTTTCCTTCTATGGTGCACTATCCATTTATGAATAGTATTGCACTTCCTTCTCTTGATAAACTAAAATTCAAAAAATTCTATGTATGTCTATTATTAGGTCGATTTTGTTTTCTTTCTTGACTTAGTGTGACGATTATCATTATTTTTCCTTGATTTTAAGCTTGTAAATAAGTGCTTGTAGTGGTTGTGTGGATCCCTAGTTGACGGAGATGTTGAATATTTATTTCATTAGTAAAAAAACTATTACACATAAAGTATATATGATAATTAACAACTAAGTTGTGGTGCAAGTTTGGCGAAGAACCAAACATGCACTAGCCTAGCGAAATCCAAATATTCTATTTGGTTTATAATTTGAAATTGTGCGTGGGCAGGGAGCAACCGCCTTTGTGTGAAGTGGCAACAAACGATCCATGATGAAACCCTATGTTGTTGGGAAGAACCAACAAGCTCATTTTTTAGGAATTCTTTCTCTCCCCTCTATTATTCTCGGACCTCCCTATTTATAAGGAGGTTGTGAGGAAAGGCACCCCGACAGCTAGGGTTATTACCCTCGCAGCCTTAGCAAAAGCGAGGTTACAAGGGAGATTACAGGGAAACTGAGTCGTTGTGCTTCGTACGGGTATCTTTCTGCCAGCCGCTGTGAGCGCGGCCTACTGGTCCTCGGCCATGATAGAGGGTAGCAAGGGTGCGCCTTAACCGACAGCGCCGCTGCGGAGCTCCACCCGCACGGAGACATTAGGCACGACCTCGAGTTGTGAGGACGCAATGGTTAACGGCACCACCAGCGGAACATCGAGCAAGTGTGCTTCGGTCGCCGCCACGTCGACAGAGCAGGTCTCCTTGAAGGCGTCGAAGCCGAAAGTCTCCACCGACGGTGGGGTCGTGGACGGCAAGGCGGCGCAAGGGAGGTTGGCGGATGCGACGGGCTGGCACGTGACTGGCACTACCTGAGGCCTGGCACTCAGGCTGCCGCCACTCCAAGAGAGCTGGAGTGTTAGGACCCTGTCTAATTGACCGAACCCTAATTGTGCATGCAGTACTAGTCCCTGAAGATCATGGCTAGCACACACAATTCAACAGTAATGGTACATTGCCTTCGAGTTACATTATTACAATACAGGGGACACTTTACATTATTACAATACAGGGGACTAAGTGTCCCAGAGGAAATCATAGCTTAATACATCAAGCGTGGCACGCAAGCCAAGTGTCGGCACCCGATTTACAAGATCGGATTCCACATGTGTAAACACGTACTAGTCCCAAGAATCATGGCTAGTACACACAGATATATAGAAACGGAACATTTCCAACGATTCGATTATTACAAAAGGGAACATAGTCCAGTACAAATACATACAACAGCTCGCAGGCCGCAATTCAGAGTACACGAAGATACATGCCTAATACAACATCTAGAAATTTATCCATGTTTTGCTATAGAGACAACAGCCTCGCCTTGTTAACTGCTTGCATGAATTGTTTAGAAAACTATCTCTATTGTATCAAATTAATTATGTAAATTAAGAAATATAATTTAATTATAAGTCCTATACAAAATTAACAATCTCCTCAAATTCCAACCATTTTTACCCCTAAGCTAATTAATAACAGTAAAATACAACAATCTCACCAAATCTGTTTCGTGTTAATGCTTCAGAGATCACAGCATTTAATCGTGATTCACTAGAAGGAATTAATGGCATTTTGTATTCCATTTGCCAGATATGAATGTACTAATATTATGGAAATGCAAAAATATGACCTTCACACATAATTGTCCTATTTTTTCCCCCTCGGAGTGTTGCCTTGTTCATTTCTAGTTGAACTACACGATCGAGAGTAGGGCTGATACAAACGGTATGCCTTCCCACTACGACTAAAGAATTTTAAACTTTCTGGCCGTAATCAGAGGCATTTGATCTTCTCCGACATTCATATTAAACGATATACTAAAATTCGCTTAGGCCTTCGAAAGAATGAATTCGAGTAGTTGGTGGTAGTAGCAGTACTTAGAAATTAGGAAGTTATATACTCCCTCTGTTTTTTTTTGTTTGATGCTTTTAATTTTGAACACATTTTTGACCATTCGTCTTATTCAAAAAAATTATGTAAATATCATTTATTTTGTTGTGATTTATTTTATCAATAAATATACTTTAAACATGACTTATTTTTTTGTATGTTTGCAATAATTTTTTAATAAGATGAATGGTCAAAGGTGTGTTTAAAAGTCAAAGGCGTCAAATAAAAAAAAACGGAGGTAGTATTATATTGTGAGAAAATTAAATATGCCAATTTACAGCTCATTTATTTGAATTTTGACAAAAAAAAAAAGAATTCATACCGCAGAGCAACCTCGTACGTGCGTCGGGCCGGCTCCAAATTTTTCGTCGAAGCGGGTGAGCGAGGAGCGGTTCCATGGTGGTATGATATAACAAATCATGACACATCATAGTCTATCGATTACAAGATTTAATCACATAGTACATAGATATAGATGGAGAGAGAACATATGTGATAAATTTTGTTTATTAATCTTTAGTATGCCGGCATCTATTTATAAATGGATGTCTCTATTATTTATAACGGGGTTTTTTGACCACCAAGAAACCTAAAAGGATAAGGACATTTATCTCGATTCGGAGTTTTACCCATAATACCCCGTGTATATGATCAATTCACGTAGGTTACAACACTCCCCCTGAAAAACCGAGCTATACACATGCCCCGTCAAAAACTCTATAAAAAACCCAATGGAAAAAAGGATTAAAGAAAGAGTGCATTATACATGCAAGCTAATTGATATTGCCTTGTTACAAACCTTAGTATAAGAAACTTAAAAAAACTCATATAAAAGATATGATCTTTGGGGGTCACTATGGGCTACCGCTTGCTTCCACCAAGGCTTGCACCTCTTGGAATCGCCTCATTCCTATTCCCCGAATACATGAAACATTAAGATAGGCAAAGCCTTTGTGAACAAATCCGTCAAATTGTCGCATGATTTCATCAGAACTATTTCTATCTCACCATTCTTCTAGAGTTCATGAGGATATAACAACTTAGGGCAATATATTTAGTTATATTGTTTTTATTGTATCCCGTTTGCACCTGTCCAACACAAACAACATTATCTTCATAGATAATTGTGGAGGTATCGCTGGTATTCAAACCACATGAATTCTGAATGAGATTAACCATCCACCTCAACCGAACATTTTCTCATGAGGTTTCATGTAAGGAAATTGACCGGATAGGATGACGTACATAGCGATAGCTAGCGCCGTGACTGACGGTAGCCTTGAGATTACCAGGTCAAAGTGCCATGAGCAAGGATCTGCTGCTCGGGGACGCTCGGAGGGGCTGCCCGAGCAAGAGCGCACACTCGGAGGGGCTACCCGAGCAAGACCGCTCCTAAAAGGTCCCCGAGTTAGGGTTGCTCGAAAGGAGCTATGGAGCCACGGAGGTCTTGAGACCATTAGCGTTGGGACTTTGCTCAGGTCACGCCAACAAGGTAGACACGTGTCAAAGATAGGCCGCTTGGGGCATGGCTTCTCAGTGAAGTCACGACCCTAGCAGGACCCTTTTTGACATTCAAAATAATCCGCATGCTTCGGGAGCCACGAGAAAAGCGCTACAGGGACAGGTTAACAACCAAACAGTGAAGGCGCAGTGGTGACGCAATAGAAGTGGGCTCGGGTTGGCAGACAAGACGGATATCAACCTCATACGGTAGTGTTCCCCAGTCACGCCCCCGTGCCATCTGCTGATTCATTAAAATACGTAGGGCCCCGCGCTAGCGCTGGCAGCATGATGAGCTCAAGCATGATCCGAGCAGCTATAAAAGGCCGCACCTAACAACAGATTCGGAAGATCTAACCACATTAGGTACAAGGCAGTACATGTACAAGAGGGATGGAGATCCACACAAAACTTAGACCCTGTTCTTTTCGGCTTAACAGTGTAATGACTTATCTACGTTTTGAATAGACATATGCTTTAGGGTTTTTGAGTCAATTTTTTCGGTGTTTCGAAGGTGGGTCTTAACGCTTTAAAAATCTAGTCAAACAAAATGGATCCGACTCTCAAGACAACCTCGAGAAACTCTTAAAATTCAGTCATTTTAGTCATTCAACTGTTCAACCGTTCAAATCAGCTCAAAAGAACAGGACCTTAGACACTCTCTCTCACACACACACACTCGGAAGACCAACCAAGGTGGTAATCGAGCACCATAGTTAGAGGTAGGAAGTGGTGTTCCTAGTGGTCGCCGGAGTCCTTCACCGACAACAGTCACACCAATCTCCCCTTGTATTCCTTTGACTATCCTGACTAAGAACCACTGGAGTAGGGTTTTTATCTCCCCGAATAGACCTGAACCAGTCTAAAAAAGCATTGTCCCTAAGAGTCCACGACCTTCCTCCCACCGTCGCGCAACAATACCAAACCTGTAGGGTTCAATATATCAGTCTGCTCACCCCTCTCTACAAATTCTACAGTCCGAACCTCGGGGCCGTGACGTGAGGTCCCAGGTGTCGACATAAATAGTCTCATGATGATTAGTGTATGTCACCACAAATGATTGCTTACTAGATATCCACGAAAATTGACGTACCGCCATACAGGTAAACAAACCTCATCTAAGATTTAGCCGTACACGGATCAGACATGAATCCCACGTCAGTATATCCCACCATGGTCTTGGGCTCATTTCTCCTATAGAATAATTTAGGATCTTACGTTCCTAGTAGGTACCTAAAAACCGTTTTAACCACGGTCCAATGCCTTCTAGTAGGTGCTAAGCTGTATCGAGCCAAAAGATTCACTACAAAAGCAATGCCAATCCTAGTACAATTGGCAAAATACATAAATCTCCTTATTTTGTCTTATGTTTAAAGGGATCTTTGTCCACCAGGGACTTTACTACCATGGGGGTTTTCAGGAAATGTGCCTTACTCATGTTAAACTTCTCTAACACCTTCTAGGTATAGACAGTTGGATGCACAAACATTTGCTCTGAAACATGCTCGAGCTGCAAGCCCCAAGAAAAATTGGTTTTACCAATCTTTCACCTCAAACTTCGTCAGTAAATGAATACTTGCACCACTTATGTCCTTTGTTGTCTTGATAATATTCAAATCATCGACATAGACTGAGATGATACAAAATCCACTCTGGGATTTCTTAGTAAAACACGTAGAGACAATTATCATTGTTCGTGTATCTCTTCTTCGGGAGGAATTCACTAAGTCTGTTGTACCACATCCTTCCCAATTGATTTAACCTGTACAACGACTTCTAAAGCTTTACGCTATTTATGTTGTGATCTCCTTGATTTGGAATCTTCACCCCCTCAAGGACTTTCATATAAATCTCTGAATCTAGTTACCCATACAATATGCGGTCACTACATCCATTAACTTCATTTTCAAATTTATGCAATCTGCCAATGGTATCATGTATCGAAAGATTATTCCACTCATGACAAGAGAGTTGCTATCATCGTAATTGATATCGATTCTATACGTATACCCTTGTGCTATTAGACTCATTTCTCATCTCTCTTTCGGATGAACACCCATTTTGCTCCAACAAAAAACACTTTGGGAGGAGTTGACGATACAGCGCCAAACACTTTCCTCTTGTTAAGTGAGCGCAATTCTACCTCAATCCATTTAGTCGAGTCCAAGCATTTCGGTCACTATGCATTGGTCTTAGGTGTTGGGTCTAACTCTAAGGACTCAACAATTTTTGAGGCAAAATATATGTTGACAATAGTAGTATTTATTTTAAACATCACTCTTGAATTTATATAATTAGTGAATATTTCCTGATTCATATCCTCGGACTCCTCATGATTTCCTAAAAGAACATGGTCGAGACCTTCAGAACAAGCAACGCCAATGTTTGTGCGTGCATTGATACTGGGCGTGTCATTGCCTAGATGGCGACCATCTTCTGGATGGTTTTTTCGGCTTTTGGTCGGATCATTTCACCTAACAAGGTTCATAAATCTATACTGACCTTTTGCCTTTGCAGACTTCTCCGTGAGTTAGAATCACGTGTAACCAAATCTCTCCCTCTCTTCAGACCAAGAGCGCCTTGAGCAGGAGTGGCTAGCTTCCACTGAGGTACTTCCACTCTCTCCGGTACATTGCCAATAGGTATATGCGAAGGGAAGGAATTTAACAAACTATCTACAATCTTTTACAAATCTATTATCCTCTAAGCTTCCTATTCATTTGCTTTAGTGTGTGAATCTAAGGACTGAATGCCCCCGTCACTCCAATCTATTTCCCAGCATTCCTTTAAGTGGTACTAATTATCTCCCCTGATGCTAAAAAATTGTCATCGTCAAAAAATACAATTTGCGAAGTGAGCCTTATGAAGATCCCAAGTCGTAGGCTCTACGTATTTAGTTATTGACGGAGATTCCAGCCCAACATAGACCCTTAGTTTACAGCGAGAACACATAGTGGTAAGCTGTGTTGGTGAGGTTGTAACGTACGCCACCCGCCAAATCTATGCAAATGGAAAACACTAGGTTGTTTCTCATGCGCTATTTCCTTAGAGGTTTTATGATATGTAGTTGGACTTAGCTTAATTAATGCAGCGGCATGCAACACCACGTAGCCCTAACAACTAGTTGGATGCCTAACATATTGCAATAAAGTTCTAGCAATCAATTTCATCCTCTTGATCAACCACTCTGCGAAGCCATTCTGGGTATGCGCATGGGGGACAAAATGCTCTATAGTTATGCCCATAGTCAAACCATTAAATGCCTGGAAGCTAAAGTCAGCAATGTTATCCATCCGGATGGATTTAATTCTTTTTTTAGAAAGTAAGCATTCAATTTAATGATTTTGGCAATCAGCTTAGCGAAAGCATGGTTTTATGTAGATAATAGACACGCATGAGACCATCTAGTAGACTCATCTATCATGACCATGAAGTATCTAAATGAGGCTGAAATTAGTAGAATTGGGTCCATAGATATCAACATGAATTCTTTTCGAAGAAATTTGGTAATTCGTCTTGGACTTTTAGATGGGAGAGTCTAATTATCAAATTCCCTTTGGCACATGCCATGCACACATAATTTCTAGGTTTCCAGGAATTAGGCAATTTTAAAGTGACCTACATAATTCTTAATAATTCTTTACATCATGCTCAAACCCAGATGACCTAGATGATCATACCAAACCCTAACAATACTAGAGGGACTACATGTTGCAAAAAATAGGCTTGTTGGGCTAGGAGCTAGGATGGTAGTTTGATTTTAGGTTAAGGTGAGGAGTAGGGTCTTTGTCAATGGTGAGTTGGGTTGTTAGGGTGATTTAGTGGTTTGTGGCCTTGGACTAGTGGAATATGTTGGTAGTTGGGCTAGTTGGGCTGAAGTGCATCGATGAGGCCAATGGGATCGACAAGTTGTACTTTAGTTTGGCTAGCTCAAATCAGGATTGTGCTTGACCCTAGCATGGTTTGCTACAAAGCTTGATATGATCGCAAGTAGCTCGTCAAGCTCGATCTTCTGGTCTAGCTCGATATGCACAATACGAGGAGGGGGCGCGTGGAGGGGCATGAGGGATTGCCTTGTGAAGAACGGGCATGTGACCTACTAGGAGAGCACAATGGAATGATCATAGCTAGCATACATTAAGTGATGTGGCAACAACCTTTGGTGTGGATAAGGAACCATTCTTCAAGAGAAAAGAGGACAAAGAAAATCAAAAAAAGGAAGAAGGGAGAAAGGGAAAGTAAAGAAAAGAGCAAAGAGAAGAAGAGGAGACAAGAAGGAAAATAAAGTATGTTCTTTAGTGTTAATGAGTATTATTGCATTATTTTATTTTTTTATCATACTATCATATTCTAGTTATTGATACACGACAACAAGTTATATGTCCACGACCAAGAGATCATGCCACATGATCTTCAACCAACCAGCCGCTGACATTCTTGGCGATCATCCAATCCACGTTTGTAGGCCTATTGACACCTCTGTATGCGGACTAATTAGTAACGTCATATTTAAATGGTTAGATATTTTGTCGCCGCAACCACTACCCCAACACTTGCAACGTCAGCACAATCTAGCAGACTATGTTATCCGAAACGTCACGCTTACTTATACCTTTCCATCACCTTTCTTCGCCTTATCTACTTTTGGAACACACGTAACGCCAATATGATCCTAGCGATCTATTTCGTAACGCCACACTTAGTAATCACACCTTTTCGTCACCTCATCCACTTCCGCATCCCTTAGTAACGCCAACACAATCTAGCCGATTATTTCGTAGCGTCACGTATGGCAATTATCCATTCCAGTCAATTTTTCGTCGCACCACAAGCTCTTTATCCACGAGAAATTGCACAGCTATGGCCCCTAGCCAGCTTTAAAAAAAATTGCATCTCTTCCCAAAAAACCATTGGCATGTCTTACACCAGAAAATACCCATGGTATACATGCAATGCAATAACAACGAATTTACTTCTTACCACGGCAACAAAAATATTTCTCACTAATAATATGCCAAAAAAATACTACAAATGATAAATGATATGCATCAAGCATCATACACCCCACCGTCTATCCCCAAACTTGAATCCGTTCCAAAGATATGCACGCTATCAGCACCACCATCACTCCTCTTCGGTCTCCTCCTACCTGCCCCTGGTTTTTGGCATCCATATCACCCGGTATTAAATGATGCCATATATAATAAGGATTTCCTCCATTTTCCGCTGCGAAAAATTAGATTTTTCGGCGATAACTCGAGACCCAGCCAGGATCCGCCTCCCCTCCCCGGGCCCCGGCTCATCCCTCCCCTATATAAGGTGGGGCAGGCCGGAGCAGAGGGCCCAACACCCGGACCAGTTCTCCATTCCCTCTCTCCTCTGTCCCGCCGCCGCCGCCGCCGCCCACAGTGAGAAGCGAGGCGAAGGCGAAGTGAACGTCGGAACTCGGAACCCAAACGCGCGGCAGGGTAAGCACTGATGAATGATGATCCGGACGGGAAGGGGGACGTCGTCTATGATTTGGTTTTGATTCGATTCCGTGGCGCTTTGTATTCGTTGCAGATTCGGGTCTCCTAGTACGCATGGCAGCGGCCGCCGCCGCGTAGGCTGGTGGGGGTGTTGATCCAATGGCGTACTATGGGGGGCGTGGAGGTGGCGGCGGGAGGTTCGGGGGCGGGCGAGGGCGCGGGGGTGGCGGCGGAAGCGGAGGCGGGAGGTTCCCATGGGGGGCAGGCGGCGGGTGGGGATACTGGGGAGTGCGCGGGCAATGGTGGGGCGCGGGCGCGGGCGAGACGCTCGCGAAGGTGATGGCCATGCGGGCGCCGCCGCCGTCGTCGATCCGGCCCGAGGCGATGCGCGCGGCGGAGGCGGCGGCGCGCGAAGTGGTGCTGCGCGTGCACCCCACCGTGGAGGCGGAGCAGCGGCGCCAGGACGTCATCAGCTACGTCAGGCGGCTCATCGGCACGTCGCTCGGCGCCGAGGTGCGTGCGTGCGCCTCCACCTCCCCTCGCTTCTCCTCTCCCCTCACGAAACCCTCGCGCCTCTGCTCCGGACGCTGTCGGCGTTCGCGTGGATTATGCTTCGTTTCATCTTTTCCTCTCTTTTTTTTTTTTAAAAAAAGTTTCTTTCGTGCAAGCTTCGGCGAAATCCATTGCTGAGATCATCGTTCCGCCTCATCCAACTCCAATCCCGATCGCCGCGTCTCGGGTTTCGATTCGCTTTCGATTTTGTTTTTCTTCTCTGCTTCCGTCGCTTTCACCTGGGCACAGGATCGTGTCCCCTAGCCTAGGTCCTCGCGCTTGGGGATTAGACTATAGACTAATCGGTCCATTTCGTTTGGATTAAGACTAATCTATGAATTAATTAGTATTATATCCTTCTCCTGGTCGTTTTTTACTCGTCCCTGTTTGACTAATCTGTCCTACTGTACTTCGAGTCATACGGTTTCTTTCCCTTTTCTGGGCTCAGGTATATATGCTTTACTTGTACTTTTACGGTTTTACCATTTTAGGCCCTGTTTGGAAGTGGAGTTATTTTGTAGTTTCTATGCAAAACCATGGTTTTCTCAAAAACCATGGTTTCTGAGACCATGAGGTGTTTGGAAGCAACCTTAAAAATTATGTTTTAAAAACCATGGTTTTGGCAAAACCATGGTTTTTTTGGAGTTTTGTAGACTTCACTCCACACCAAAGTTTTTTAACTTGTGCTAGCAAACAATGGTTTTCAAAACCATGATTTTTCATGATTATAACAAAACACAAACCATGGTTTTATAAAACCATGGTTTTAAAAAACTCCACTTCCAAACAGAGCCTTACTGGCGTCAGTGCAGGTTGTCTATTTTAAGCACGGTGATTAGGACTTTCACTGTTGACCTTATACCACCGTAAGTGCAGCTTGTTTCGGGTGATCTAAGGCCTTGTTTTTTTCAGATTAAATTAAATTAAATTAAATAAAAATTTGTTATTTTTGTACAAGCCAAATGGTGTAATATTTTATAGTTATTTTAGCGGGGTTTCAAATAGTTCTTCTTAGAATTCGTAAAATATTTTTTTCATAATTTTTTAAATTTTTTAAAATGTCTTCCAAGGGGATCATAAATTTGCGACAGTAAAACTCAACTCAACTCAACTTTAATCTAAGCCTTAATTTTACCCTTTACTAGCGTAAGGACAATTGTTTTCTTTTTTAAGCAGTGTGATTAGGACATTTCTGGAAGCATTAAAAAGCCTTTCCGCTTTTCTGTTGGTCGCTGTCTGTAGCTTTTGTCCATGCCAATATGCCATGGCTACGTAGTGTGCAGTGCACTACTCCAGTCCAGTCCCCAGTATGCATGATTCATGGCTTCATTCGAGTGAGGACTCACTTTTTACCTCCCAAAAAGGTTAAATTCAGGTAGCGCTTGTGTCTGGGCCGGGTTGGCCTTTATGCTCGCCATCGTGCATGAATGTGCGGATCAGCTGTGAGCTCGTTGCATTCTGGGGTTATTCGTCACGTGCTTGGACGGAGCACGGCTGCTTTTGCAATGCCCCCATTGCATCCTTCTCTACATGTGTGGTTACATGTCATACATGTCAATGGCACAAAGGCACTAAGGTAGAGGATATATATATATACGTACGCGACGGTTTGGTATTTACTATGACGGTTCTGGTCGTCGAAACAACTGTTGTTTTCTGTAGTGATATATACGTACGCCGGTACGCGAGCGGCTACATACCTACAGGACCGGAGAATGCAGTGTGGCAGGGCAGGAACGAGCAAGGTTTTTAGGTCGATGCAGTGGCAGATCACAGATGCATGCCTGTCACATTCTTGCATCCGACTGTGCAGTCTGTGCTGCATTCTATCTTCGCTTCTTATAGGAAGCCTTCAGTTTGTCTCTATTTAACATGAATTGGGAGCATCCATCGTTGGTGCTAATGGAAGTTATTCCTTCCTCACACTGTATCCACCAACTATAAATCTGGAAATGTGGTCCTTGCCTGTTGCTGTTTTGCTCATCATATTAATTGTTTGCATGAAGTGGAATTTGGTAGGAGGTTCGTGTCTCGCCATATGGATCGCATGATAGGAGCGTACCCAATTGCTGATCTTGATTCCTTGCACCTGTTAACAACTGTTCAAGTTCTTTATGTGTCCTCGTAATGGCCTTATTGAATTCCTATTGTAACATGCCCTTTTGGGAGGAAATGCTGATCGGGTGGTACATCCTTTTCTGTTGAAGCGCCAAAGGCGTATTTAACTTGAAATCAAAATGGGAAGATCCATATACAGGGGGTGGGGAGGCAAGGTTGCTTTCCACTTTCCTTGAACGAGTAGCATGGTTCTGACTTCTGAATCAACAAGCTACATGTGGCCAGTTTACTGGTCACCTCTACTTGGTCATTTTTTCCCTTCATAAACTGGCTGATTTTGCGATAGGCTATTTTTTTGGGATGGAAGGCAAGGGCACTACCATTTCATTGCAACAGAAAGGTTAGGATTTCTGATCAGTAACTAATAAATTTCTTGGCAGGAAAGATCTGATCAGTCGACTGCTTTTACATTTGATTTGCTAGAGCTATGGATGGGGTTATGTGATGACATATAAGTTGTGTCTTTGTCTACAGTACAGAATATTATACTTGAATTTGTGCCTGTAAGATTTTCGCTGGCTTCCTAAAATGTAGTCCTTGTATTAAATTTAACTGAGAGTGCATTTATGCTTGAAACTTAAGGTTTAACAAATTGCCTCCTGCCATGGAGGAATATCAGTGTAGTGCTTGCGTGTCTTGCATAAACTCCTTATATTATCATTTTGCCGCTAATATTTTGGTTAAAACAACAATACTTGTTCTTGTTAAAAAAACTACGGTACTTGTTTTACTTATTCTCTTCGTCATTTAGCATGAAAATCTGCCTATACTTTCCACTAATACGGTGCTTCTTTTGTTTTCTACTACTAATAATAATACAGGTATTTGCATTTGGATCAGTTCCATTAAAGACCTACCTCCCTGATGGGGATGTGGATGTAACTGTACTTGGGAGCACATCTTTGGACAGTACATTCATTGATGATGTTCGCAGTGTACTTGAGTCAGAGGTGCAGAACAAGGACGCTGAATTTGAACTCAAGGGGTTGCAATTCATCAATGCTGAGGTGCATCTTTTTTCTAATAATTCTGCATTTTATATTCACCGACTTATTTTACAAATTAGTTCATCAGTCGCCTGTTATTCCTAACTGACAATGCTTTGACCTTTTCCTTCTTTCTCATCAATCATTATGTATGCTCCTTGAAGAGGTAGTTTTTTCCTTTTCCAACTATGTAATCTGAATATGCGGAAAGGGGATTAAACTATGTGGTCTTTCTACCTCTTTATACATGCCACAGATATCATTCCACACGGTGTCTCAAAACTTCTTCATTGTTTGTGCACCCAGGTTAAGCTCATTAAATGTGTTATTGAGAATATTGTTGTTGACATCTCCTTCAACCAAGTTGGTGGGGTGTCCACACTCTGTTTTCTTGAGCTGGTATGTAAAATGTAATTTTGAACTGTCTGCTCTGCTTGAAATCTTTCAGCATGAACACACACCCAGCAACTTGAACAAATACAGTGTGTAACGCTGGATCCCAAACTTGAATGTCTATTCCTGGTTCAGGTTGACCAGGAAGTTGGGAAAGATCATCTGTTCAAAAAGAGCATTATATTAATCAAGACTTGGTGTTACCATGAGAGCCGCATTCTGGGAGCTCATCATGGGCTTATATCTACTTATGGCTTGGAAACGCTTGTCCTTTACATATTTAATATATTTCACAAATCTCTGAATGGCCCTCTGGAGGTAATTCCTGGAAGCCATAACATGTTTTAGATTTCTCAGGCAGCTTTACAAGATGTGCAAGTTTTTGTTTTATGTGTCTTCTTTATTTAACAGGCCTTGTATACATTTTTGGAATATTTTAGCAAGTTTGATTGGGAAAACTACTGTGTAAGTTTAAATGGTCCTATTGCTTTCTCAGCCCTGCCCAACTTAACTGGTGAGTTATATCTGACACTGTGTATTCCTTTTCTCTATTGAGGGATCACCAGGCATCATTTGTCTAGTTATTAAAATCTTAACATTTGGTTCAAAAAAATTTGACATGCAGATCACTCTACAGCCATATATGATGAACTGGTGCTGGGCAAAGAATGCATCAAGGATGCATTGGGTAGACTACTTGTACTTCCAGAAGATTCTGGTGGATACAACTCTAACTTCCGCCTAAAGCATCTTAACATAGTTGACCCACTGAAAGGGAGCAATAATCTTGGAAGAAGTGTCAGCAAAGGTCAGAATAACTGAGATTTCAACATTTGTTAATTTGGTTCTTCTGATATTTGTTGTTAAGTCTGTTAATTTTCTGCAGGAAGCTTTTATCGCATACAGAGTGCTTTTGCATTTGGTGCACAAAAGCTTGGTCAAATTCTCCTGTTGCCTTCTGAATTTATTCCTGATGAAATTTATGGTTTTTTTGCAAACACATTGGATAGGCATGGAACAGGAGAAAGACCAGACCTGGGAAATAGTGGTTTGTTCCAATCTTTCCTTGGTCCTGAAATGGCACTTAGCGAAGATTTGTCAGACTTAGAAATTTCTAACGTGGATGAAGAAGAAAATAGAAGTCCTCACAATTCATTGGAACTGCCTGACAAGGAATCAAATGTGAAACCAAGTGTTCACAAGACTTCAAGTAGATATTTGCCAGGCGATGCCCATGATCGTCCCTGGAACAAAATTTGGTATACAATGTCTGCAGCTGATTATAAAAAGATTGTATCACGAGCTAATTTCAGTACGAAATTACCATATTTAGCCAGTTACGGGAACAACATATCCTTTTCCCCAGAGAATGATGGCAGCAACACTAAGCATCACAGTAAGGATTCTGCAAGAGAGGAATATTTACCCCCTAGCAGATCATTTGTGCAAAGACAGATTTGTGCAAACGGTCCACATATATTGGCTTCTTCTACTCGTACAAATACTTCGGATGCTACCAATTCTTGTCCTGTTAGCGAGTCAAGTTGGACTGATCTCCATGAGGAAAAACTGCTACTTTCTCCTTTCTCACCAAATTTACTGAATCTCTCAGGAGATCTGGATTCGCACTTAGGATGCCTTCGGAAAGTTCAGTATCATCTGGAATCCTTGTTTGATGGGTTCCTGCAGTCAGTTCAAGAAGCATTTTTGGCTGGTGTTCTTGACGAGAACTCCTTTGATATTCCAACTGTGAACTTGACAAACACTGATGCAAGGCCCCCAGGGCTATCGTTAGCTTCATCTACTGATACCGAGAGATGGAACACGCCTCCAGTTTATTGCTCCCAGAGCACAGGAAATGATTCTCAGCAAGCACACGCTGAGGTCCAAACTAATGCAGTTTATCAGCAGAATGTGGCGTTACCCTCTGGTACATATACTCTGTGCAACAGAATGCCATTGTCTCCACCCCCTGTTTCTAATCCAGAGAATTATCATGTTTGGTTTCATACCACAGGGGACATTCCTAAGATGCATGCAACTGATGCATACCTTCCCCAAAATGTAAAACCCTTGGCTTATGATCATTTTGTTTATGCTCCACGTTTTAGCATCAGCTCTATTTATAATTCAATGAATTTGACTCAGTTATTGTCTGTTCCTTATGCCCAGGGTGTAATGTTTCCGTCTGGAACAGATTTTCTATCCAGTGGATTAGCATTGTCTCCGTCTACTCCAGCTGGTACAGAGAATTACCCTGTTTCTTGGCCCTGTATCATAGGGGATATTCCAAAGACGCGTGGAACTGGCACATATATTCCCAAAATGGTAAGAACATTCAGAATATGCTAGTTTTGTTTATGCTACATGGTTTAGAAATTCTCAATTTTTCATTAAATTACTTTGTTCTTGGTTGTACCTTGTTTACCACGAGGCTATTTTCCCTTTTTCCTTGATAGATGGATTCCTTGTCATTTGATCATTTCAGGGTCAATCAAAACTTGCATTGCGTAGGTCCAACCTTGGTAATCTGAAGCGCATTACAAAAGCTGTAAATTTAGCTTCAGTGGTCTAGATTCAAACGTTTCCATGTTAACTAGATGCAAGTAATGGCACTTTGCTCACTAAAATCTTTGTAACTAGCTATTCATTTGAACTTCATTCATTTAATTTGCAGAGTTATGATACTTACAAGGAACGCATTTCATCTGAAAAAGGGAGAAAACAAAAGTTATCGCTATTAGATCGACTTATAAGAATTCATTGTACCCTGTATAACAACCTTCAACGGTGCAACTCGTTTGAACAGGGACATTATGGTCCAAGCAATGAACTTATCGCAGTTCAGAATGCAATAGATCAAATATTGATGAAGCAAAACAACTCGCAACAGGGTGTTTCTTCCAGAAAGAGCTTAGTTCCACATAGAGATGCTGTTTCTATTGATGACCAAGCATCAACAGACAGTGTAACCAAACAGATGCCGTCAAAGGTTCAGAACAAGCAACATGGCTCAAACATGAACACAGTTGGCCAAAAGTCCGAATATAATGGAGGGCTTGTGGGATCTGAAAATCAATTGAAGGAAATCCCAGCATCTAGTACCTCTCAGCCTTCCTCACCTGCCACCAAGGGATACTGTCAGCTAGATGATAATCTTGAGTTTGGATCTTTGGGGACTTACCCGTTGAGGCTTCTCCCAGAGTTTAACGCGGCATTCCCCCCTCTTCCTACTAGGAAGGGGCCTGCAGAAGTCCCTGCCTCATCAAAGACTGAGAACCTTAGCGAAGAAGCCTGTCCCCCTCTTCCTATTAGCCAGGGGCCTGGTCAAGTCCCTGCTTCAACGATTCAGAACCTGAGTGAAGAAGCATTCCCCCCTCTACCTAGTAGGCTTGCACAAGTCCCTGCCTCAGCTATTCAGAAACCAACCAGTCCAGGTGCAACCCGATGCAGGTAATCCTTTCTTTCTCATACTAGAAATTTACTATCTGATACTCGAAATTTTACGTGATGAAAATGCTTTGAACTGCGGTAGTGCAAGGAAATAGGTAATTAGTAGCTGTCCATTACTTTTTATGCAAGAGACTGGTCTCAATGGCAATGCATTTTGTCCTCGTAGTTAGTCTATGGGCGAAGCTCATGTTCTTGCTCTTCATATTACTATTTTTTTTATTGAATCCATTGCGTTTAAGTAAATTTTGTAACATTATGAATGACAAATCTTCAGGCCACAAGGGTCCTACGTACTGAGGGATGAAGTTGACTTCCCTCCTCTCAAGGGTGGCGGACACTGACTTACAATACTTGCTAGAGATGAAGATATAGCTAATCATAGAATTAGAAGGTGAAAGGGGAAGCTTAACTGATTACCGGTGGAGAGGCAGGATTTCCGTCCAGCATCGTAATGATTTTGGATGCTAACATGCTATTGTTCGTCGTAGAAGCATGTGTTCTGTCTTGTAAAACTCCGAGATAATCCTTGTTATCCGTGTGTAACTCCCAGACTAGAATGGTGCGGCTTTTAAGGGTAGAAACTAGCTGCACCTACATAGCTTACATAACTCAAAAAAAAAACTAATAGAAAAATGCGAAAAATAGCCTCTCATTTGTAAATCCGCATTAACTATTATAATAAAAAATGGAAAAAAAAAAGCTTGGTGTAACACCCTGTTTTGTTCTGATTGTGACCTTGTGAGCTATGCTTCATGGTTAAATTTCACAAATTTGTAGGATTGTTGGAAAGTGCGATGGTTTTGTTTGTTCCAAATGTTCCATGTGTTGGTGATAAGCTTACATAGTTGATGCCTAGAAACTCTTGAAGCATGTTCAGCGTGACTGAACTGAATGACATTTGTAGGCATAGTTGATGTTGAAAGTTGAGTTGAAATTAGTTGTGAGACTGAATAAATAAGGTTAAACCATTCTCAACATGTCATTAGAGTCAGCGTAACAACTGCAATTTGACAGGCCCTTCTGCGCACGAAGCCTGTGCCTGAGCTAGGTTTCGAACCATGCTCGCGTATTCAGCATCTCGGTCAAGCAAGTCCGCGTATTCGGCATCAGCATCAGGGCTCTGATGGATGGCCATCGATGATGGCGGCGCGGCGAGCAGCAGAAGCGATCGCGGCCCTATCACGTGTACTCTCCCATGGCAATGAGAAAATTTTTACAGTTTGCCCATAAAAAATCACGCAAACGAAAAAATACCCAAGCTTTACGGCCAAATGCGCCAAGGGGCTAGGCGCCCTCGCCCATGGCGCCCTAACCCTAGGCGCCCCCGCCCGTGGCGCCTTGCCCCTAGCCCGCAGTTTCACTCTCTCTGCCGTGCGCTCGGGCGACAGGCCATGGCGCGTCCTCGCTTCGGTGACTCCGCCCCGCTGGCCGCTGCAGCTCTGCCCATGTCCTCCTCTCTTCCTCCTCGCTCACCTGCGACGCCGCCAAAACGGAGGACACGACGGCGAGGTTTTGGGGATCCCGACGCCGCCGAGCTCCCTGTTCTTGCTCATGTCATCGGTTCAGCCCCTGGATACTCCCCTTTCCCTCACCTCTAGCTCCACAGCGGTCTACTCCTCTGCTCCTCGGCGCCGCAACGCCCGGACGACCGCCATTACGCCCGGCTAGGCCTGGCCGTGCCGCGGCCGACGGCCCCGAAACCGGTTTGGCGGGCGCCATGGGCTAGGGTCGGCGCCTGGCGGGGCGCTTAGGCAAGCGCCATGGCGGGCGCTTAGGTTAGGCGCCACGGGCGGCGCTGAGCGCCTACCCCTGGCGCTCTGCTGCAGCCACTGTTCTTCATGGTGCTCTCACTCGAGGCGCCTAGGGGCATTTTTGCATTTGGCTGTAAAGCTTGGACATTTTTCGTTTGTGTGATTTTTTATGGGCAAACAGTAAAAATTTTCTGGCAATGATCATATTCCTTGCCGCGGAGATACGCAGGCTAGACCGAGCCACGGGCGACTCACGGGCGGCTAGGGTTTCCTAGCCGCCGCTGCCGCCAGCGGGCGCCGCCCCTCGAGCTCCCCCTCCCACCGCGACGCCGCCATCGTCCCTCTCCTCCCGCCACCGTCCTCGAGCTCCTCCTCCCACCATGGTGCAGCCTCGAGCTCCCCTCACCTGACGCCGCCATCGCTTCCCCGCCACCGTCGCGCCGTCGCCTCCCTCCCCACTCCCGCTGAGCTCCGACGCCGCCCGAGCTCCGACGCCGCGCGCCTCCTCCGCCACCGCCGACGCCGCCCTCCGCCCGCTGCTGCGTGGCCGGCCTCGGCGGCGCCGCCCACGCCTGCCATCCCTGCCTCGGCGCCCCTCGCCGGCGCCGCCTCCACGCCGAAGTCGGGCCCCGCGCTCTGTCTCCGGCATGGGACAGAACCTAGCAGATCATGACGTCGCCGGCGTCGGGGAGGCTCGCCGTCCCTCCCCGCCACCATCTCTCTGTCGAGCTCCAACGCCGCTGCCCCTCGAGGATGGGTTAGGCTGGTTGATCCCTTTCCTCATGCTGGTCTTCACCGCTGGTCACCACCGCCACCCCTCGTCCTCGCACTCGCCGCTGCCCCAAGTTGGAGCTCGCCAGCACCTTCCTCCCCGAGCTCCTGATCTGGTCGGCACTGGCCATTGCGAGATTGTCGTCGTCATACTCCTTGAGCTTGTTAGCGCCGCCCTTCGCTCTAATCATGCCGTCCTGCTCCCGTGCTCCTTCCCCGCCTCCGCGGTCGCTGCCACCGCCTCCCCCCTTCGTGGCTCCACTTCGGTCTTGTCTCAAGAAGCCGACCCGAGTCTCAACGCCACCGCCAAGACACTCAAGATGGCTGTCCTCGGCCTCTCGTGACAAGTCAATTTCGTCTTACCTAATGAAGACCCTTCCGAGGCGGAGTGGACCCTGGTCCGCTCTAAGCGGCGTCGCCGAGAGGACAACCGGCAAAGGCCTTTCGCTATCATCGCTTCGCCAACTTGTCGCGCAGGACCTATGCGCAGGCTCTTTTGACTCCAGTTCGCGGTGATCAGCGTATTCGACGCTCTAGATTCTACGACAGCTCCGGGCGCAGCTCACCCCGTCTCCGCCACACTCGCTGCTTCCGCTGCCTAGAGTTGGGTCACTTGGCGGTGAGCTGCGAGGATCCATTCGATGCGCGGGCGCAAGCGAACGGGCATATATCTCGCAATCGCCGCTTTCAACGCCTCTACTCAAGCACCGATCGCCGCTCCTTTGCCTTTGGCGGTTCTGGTTGACCCAAGCCGACGCCCGCATCGTTCGAAGAGCTTCATCCGCTCCACGATGAACTTGGAGGCTACCCTCGACGATCTCTCCTCCTGTCTTGTGGTGTGTCGCCTCTTTGGCCTTCGCGACCCTGTGCGGGCCTCTGGTGTTGTCCTCTCCGCCGCAATGGAGGCGTCTGAAGTGCCGCGGGAGAGCATCTCTGTCTCGCCGCACTTCCCAGAAGACTTCCTCGTGCGCTTTCCGTCGCAATGCCATCGGAACCGTGCGGTGCAACGTGGGTGGTTACAATACAGTAGCTACTCCCTTGAGCTCCGGCCGTGGCGCCCCCACCTAATCGAAGACCCCACCCCTCTCCTCTTTCGGGTGCGCCTCTGCCTAGAGAATGTCCTCATGCATGTGCAGGATGAGGAGACTGTTCAAAGCATCATTGGTTCGTCTTGTGTGCTCCAGTCCATTGAAGAGCACTCGCGCCGCCAAGAGAAGTCCGTCACCCTCAATGTGTGGGCATGGACGATGGAGCCAATCGACATCCCCAAGATCCACTACCTCTCTATCGTTGTTTCTAACTCGGCGAAAGGTGCAGCTCCTCCAAAGACAGTGGACACATTCAGGGTTCTCATCCACTTGGATGTCGTTAAAGATTCCTTAGCGGGCTCCCCGCGTCACGGTGGCCACTCTCGCCTAGTTTGGCATCTAGGTATGGTGGACGGGGAGGAGCCGCCGGTTAGGTCGCCCATGCGCTCTATACCACGCTACCACCGCCACCATCCCGACTCTGTCGTCGACACCCGTGGTTCCAAGTTTCGCAACCGGGGGGACTACTGCTCTTGCTTTGTCACCCGCAAAGTCGCCCACAACACCTCAGCTTTCAAGACAGGCCAATCCGGTAGCCGACTTGAAGAGGCAAAGTTGAGCCTTCGAAAAAAGGGGCACAACAAGCGTTATCACTCGGTGGTCCATAAATCTTCCCCCTCGAAAGCTGTTTGGGAGTGGCGACCGGTGACTTCTACCACTTCTGGCATTGGCTCTAGGACCCCAGGGATCGTGGAGGTCGAGGCTCTAACAATTGATGATTGTGGTCCCAATCTGGAGCATGGAGCCTCTCTCGACCTAGATATAGCACCACCTCAACTACAACTCACCCCTAACGAGGCTGATATGGTCTTTGTGACAACATCCCACATCGGCGAAGGGGACCTTCCGGATAATGCAGGCTCCACAAGCTTTGTGTTTGCTCAACCGACCTCCGAAGGTGGCTCAGTGGCCCAAAACCCGACGTCGGCCTCCCCACCCTCGGCAATGTCTTATATCGGCGAAGGGGGCCTTGTGACCAACGCAGACTCCACAGGCTTAATGGCGGAGGATGCCCCACCGACCTATCAAGGTGACTTGGAGGCTCCAATTTAGACGCCGGCCTCCCTACCCTCGTTTTCGCCGCCTCGCTCTAGCGTCTCAAGTTTTTTCATCCCCGTGAAGCCCCCTATCCTCCGAGTATTTACCAGAAGAGCATCGCGCCAGTCCATGAATGTTGTTCCGACACCGGTCGCTACTTTACGACGAAGCTCTCGTCTTGCAGCTAAACCCATGTCAGGGCTACCAGTAGAGGAGAAGGCCAAGAAGCTCATCGCCAAGTGCCTTGAGCCGTGGTTTGATTCTCGTGCCAAGCCTGATGGCACCATAGACCTTCTCTTCGCCCTCCTGGAAAAGCCTCTACCCATCGATGTGGCCGCCGCTTTGGCCAGCCTCTCCAGCCTCCCTCTTGCTGATCCCCCACAAATGATGAGGGCAGATCAATCGACAGCCTTGGGAGCCACTCCTTCGAGCAGCCCACGATCAGGGTCCGATGCTTCTTTGTCTCTCCAATGACATCACACATCCTCAATTGGAATGTGAGAGGCCTCAATTCAGGTGCAAGGCGAAGTGTTCTTCGAAATCCCATCTCCACATCTCGAGCATCGTTGGTTTGCTTTCAAGAAACGAAGCTGGACGTTCTGGATGCTCAGGTTGTGGTGGATTGCGCTGGTCGTTCCTTCGGGTCTCTTTTTTCCTGCCTCCCAGCTGTTGGAACAAGGGGAGGGATCCTTCTACTTGCGCATGAAGATTACTTTCAGATGGAAGACATTGTTAGCACGCCTAGCTGTCTCTCGGCAACCATCAAGTCAAAGTTGACAAGCATCTCCTGGCGCATCACGGTTGTCTATGGCCCACAGTCCATGTCAAATAAACTTCTCTTTCTTCAAGAGATTACCACCCATGCATCGACTACTCTTCCCTGGCTCATCTTGGGAGACTTCAACCTTATCTACCAAGCCGCGGACAAAAGCAACTCCAACCTTAACCCATCGCTTATGTATGCCTTTCGCTCAATGATCAGCAATCTTGAGTTAAAAGAAATTCACCTCTCAGGTCGTCGCTTTACTTGGAGCAACGAGCGGGCCAATCCTACCCACACGAGGATAGATCGTGCCTTTTGCACTGCAGCCTGGGAGCTCCTCTTTCTAGAGACTTACCTCAGAGCTTTACCATCGTTGGTTTCTGATCACGCCCCTCTCCTCCTTTCGACGGCAATGGAGCATAGGCCCGCTAAATGTTTTCGCTTCGAAAACTATTGGCCACGAATTGAGGGCTTTCACCAGGTAGTCCAGCAGGCTTGGAGTCGTCCTGTGGCTAACATGAACCCCTTCCGCAAACTTCACACCAAGCTCTCCCGTACTGCTAAGGCCCTCTCCAAATGGGCAAAGACCAAAGTGGGAAACTCCAGGGTTCTCCTCGCCATAGTTCATGAGCTGATCCTCCTATTCGATCGAGTTAGCGAGGCGCGCACTCTTTCGCCTATTGAAAGGGACCTTCATAGGCGGCTCAAAGACCGTAGCTTGGGTCTCACCATCATCGAGAAAGCACGGATACGTCAACGGGCACGGGCTCAATGGGTCAAGTTGGGTGATGCAAACACAAGATTTTTTCACATTCGTGCCAATTCCCGAAGAAGAAAAAACTACATTCATTCCTTGGCCACGCCCGATGGGCCAGTCAGCTCCCACTCTGATAAGGAAAAGGAATGTCACCGCTACTTTCTGGAGCATTTAGGCACCCCCTTCAATTGTGAGCTCTCCTTGGTTTGGGAACACTTGGGCTACTTACCTCATGACTTGGATGACCTAGAGCAGCCTTTCGAGGAAGAAGAGATAAAGCAAGTCATTCTTTCTAGCCCAATAGATAAGGCGCCTGGCCCAGATGGCTTTACAGGCCTTTTATTTCGTGTTTGTTGGGACACTATTAAAGAGGACATCATCAATGCCTTTCACCACCTTTAGGACCAAAACTCGGCCTCGTTAAATCTGCTCAACACAGCCAACATCGTCCTGTTGCAAAAGAAGGAACTCGGTCTGCAGCTGACAGACTTTCACCCGATTAGTCTAATCCACAGCTTCAGCAAACTATTGTCCAAACTCCTGGCCAACAGACTAGCCCCTCATTTGGATAGCCTAGTCTCACGAAGCCAAAGTGCATTCATCAAAGGTCGTGCCATTCAAGATAACTTCCTTCACGTGAAGAATGCCATTCAAGATCACCAACACAGAAAGACCTCGGCTATCTTCCTCAAAATTGACTTCTCCAAGGCTTTCGACTCAGTCCATTGGGGCTATCTTCTAGAGGTTCTGTAGCGCCTGGGATTTGGCCAACGATGGCGTAATTGGATCTCCTCCCTTCTAGGGTCAGCCTCCTCCTCCGTCCTTCTCAATGGCACTCCGGGTCCCTCTATTTATCACGCAAGAGGAGTTAGATAAGGGGATCCTATCTCGCCCATGTTGTTCATTTTGGCCATCGATCCTATCCAACGGCTCTTTCTTCGGGCACAAGAAATTAATGTTCTCTCTGCTATCAACTCACGGATGGTCTCCTTGCGGACATCCCTCTACGCTGATGACGCGGCCATCCTTATAAATCCCGTGCGCAGTGAAATTGAGGCTGCTATGAATATACTCGAAGGTTTTGGGAAGGCCTCCGGACTACACACAAATCTTGCCAAGAGTGCTGCCTATCCGATCCACTGTAGGTCAGAACAGCTAGATGACATCTTAATGTCCTTCCCCGGTAGGAGAGATTCATTCCCCTGCACCTATCTCAGACTTCCTCTTCACCAACGAAAGCTAAAGAAGGTGCACTTTCTCCCCTTAATCGAGAAAGTGCAAAAACGACTTCAAGGTTGGAAGGTGAGAGTCCTGAGCAAGGCCGGTCGACTTACGCTCGTCAACACGGTCCTCTCAGCTCTACCGACATACTTCCTATCGACTTTCCCAACACCCAAGTGGGTTTCAAAGAGGTTGGACAAAATACGTCGAGCCTTTCTCTGGCGGGGAGAGGAGTCATGCAGTGGTGGACACTCACTTGTCAATTGGCCAACTGTGTGCTGACCAAAGTAGATGGGTGGGCTTGGCACCCTGGATCTCCAGAAATTTAGTACAACACTTCGTTTGCGATGGTTATGACTCGATTGGACTGACCCAAGTAGGCCTTAGAATGGTTCTCCGGTACCCTGCAGTGATCTTGACAGAGCGCTCTTTCGCGTGGCGACGCGCGTCACAGTACAAAATGGACAGAAGGCTAACTTTTGGCTGGACAACTGGTTGCAGGGGTCCGCACCATGCAACATCGCGCCCACCTCTTCAAAGATCGCAAGAGGAAAGGATCATTCATTGCGATTTGCTTCCTAATGATAAGTGGATAGGCATGGTGCGGCACCTCAACACGGTGGAGCGACTTGGGACTACCTCCACCTTTGGAGCCAACCGTGGTGTAACGCTCACAGATGTAGCCGATGAGATCATTTGGACTCCAACCTCGAATGGTCGACTCTCCACTAAGTCGGCCTATCATTTCCAACTTGTGGGCAAAGACAGTTGGTCCCTCTGAGGCACCATCTGGAAGGCATGCATGAAAACAAATACAAATTCTTTGCCTGGTCTCTTGCCCATGGATGCATTCATACGGCTGACGTCCTGGCTCGAAAAGGATGGCCACACCAGCCCATCTGTCCTTTATGCCAGAATAGTCCGAAAACCATTAACCATCTGACTCTCCATTGTTCGTACTCTGAAGAAGTTTGGAATGAGGTTCTCCATCAATACCCTCAAATGCCTAGATGGTCAAACAACATGAGCTTCTGCGATTGGTGGATTGCGGCCACTTTTCAGACAGCCGACAAAGCGACCAAGAGGGTCCTGAATGGTTTCATAATCTACACTATTTGGAATCTTTGGAAGGAAAGGAATAGACGCATTTTTCAGCATAAGAATCTTCTCTCTAGGACGCTGGTTGATAGAATTTTGGAGGCTGTGAGGGGATGGAGCATGGGGCTCCTTGCTGCCCCAATGTAATTCCTTTTTGTTTTCCTAGCCGTGGCTAGGTCTTTGTACAGTGTACAGTTCTCTTCTTCTTAATGAAATGGCAGAGCGCCTGCCCCGTTTCATTAAAAAAAAACATCTCTCATCTACCTCATCTCTCTCGGATAAGATGTGATGAGAAAGTTCATCTGTCAAGCTTGGTGGCCCGATCCAACAAGCACAACGTGGGGGTTCGTTGGATCTAAAGAACAAGAGGGCTAGGAGAAGATGTGTTTCCTATTTTTCGTATGAAACCTCGGTAACATATGTGCGAAACTTTTGGTTTATTTTTCACTGAACTCCTATGTTTTGATCTCGTAAACCTTTCTTGTATCTGGAGCTCTACCCATTTTCATATGAAACCCTCAACAATGTACATGTGAACTTTGATGTCTTGCTTACTAAAACTTGAGTTTTTGGCTGCTAAACTTTTTGAGTTGTTCTCGTGAACATTTCTTTCATGCATCAATTAGACAAAGTTTAGCTAGTTCTTTTGTTAAGGTGCATGAGTACATTGTGAAAGTCTCACTTATATATTCTCATATTTTATTAGTAGTTAACCAAGTTTCACTTCACTCTAATGGTTCATCGGTCTTTTTTAAAAGTCCATCCGTAGCTTTTTCAAGTTTTTTAGTAATTCTTTTGCAAGGTTCATCAGGGTTCGTGCATGTTTCATATATACATTTGTCAAGGTTCATTAGTACATTTTGCAAAATTTCATTGTTATTTTTCTAAGGTTTCATTCTCACGTCATGCTAACATCGGTCGTACAATGGAAAGATTCCCATTGGACATCCGATTTATGATGGCCGCCTAGTAACCAGAGTCCACCAATCAAACAAGGGGTGACCATCCGATGGAATGAAATGGAAGCTCTAAAGGGGAGCCATGACAAGGGATGAAACTTATGAGGCAAAGGAGCCCCTCCTCCCCCCCCCCCACTTCCATGTGCGTCGACGTTGCCACATGTCCTCCGGTTCGATATGTAGGGGAGAGTGTGAAATACACCATTGTGTTAACTACATATTAATACATATATGAACTCATTCTCAGATATAAAACCACCATTATCACATAAACATAAGCTTAAAACCAGAGTAATAGAATTTTATTTAATATTATTATCCGATATAAGTGTCTTCTAATTTACAATAATCATCAGCAATGCATGCTTTATTAAAGCGAAAAGAAAAATGTAAATTACAATTCTTTCTCTACATATTTTTTCCTATCATTATTCTGGGGCCTCGTTTTTGTCCAAGCCTTCGTCTTGCCATTGCATTATTCTGCCTGTTCCAAGTCGATTTGCACACCGCTAGAGCACAAATTAATTACTATGCAAATAATTAATAAATCTATGAGCAATAAAATTAACCAACTAAAAATTTAACTCTCATTAACGAAATTGTAGGTCGTCAGAATTCCAGTAGCACCGTGTTCATCGGGACACCAGACCGTCTGGGGACAGCCGGTCTCCCTCACCGCTACATTCTCATCATCCGGCGAATACTACATGCCTGAAATTCCAAACCCCTCATTCAAAAAAATTTTAGCATCCTATATCACCCTACTATTGTCCGGTAGCAAAGGAGGAGCATAGAGAAGTGTATCATAGTATCAATCATTTTAAATACACAACCCACAGTCATATAGGACAACTAGAGCAGCAAAGGGCCCATGCAAAGAGCTGCATGCGCAACTGTATGCCAAGGCAGCAGCCAAAAAACATTGCTTCCCCATAAAAACCACCCAGCCCATAGTTTCCATATCTGGAAACCACTTTCCAGCCATTCAACCACACCTGACAGCAAGAGGGACACGTTTGGCTCTCCTCCCAACCAAGTTACAGCACTAGTAAAGGTAAACAGCTCACAGCCACTAGTTCCCACCTCCCCACTTACCTTCTTTGGTAAGGACAACACCCATTCCTCTCAAGCCAGTCACCCATAAACAAAGGAAGAAGCCTGAGAGAGAGAGTGTGTTTATGCAAGAAGCGAGAGTTGTTGCATGTGCTTCGCGACAACTACGGTCCCATGAGTTGAATTATACTACTCATGATTTGGAGTTAGCTGTTGTGATGCATGCTTTAAAGATTTGGAGGCATTACCTAATCGGTAATCGCACCGAGATATATACTGATCATAAGAGCCTGAAGTATATATTCGCCCAGCCAGATCTGAATATGAGGCAGAGGAGATAGTTGGAGCAGTTAACGGACTATGATGTGGGTATTCGTTACCATGAAGGAAAAGCTAATGTGGTTGCCGATGTTTTAAGTCGGAAGCCAAGAAGTGAGCATATCTAAGAAGAAGCGGAGAAGTTGAATCTGATGATTGTTCTGCATGGTTATGTGCTTAATCAGTTGAATATGATGGAAGTGCAACCAGATCTTCAATATCAAATCAAGAAGGCTCAAGATAATGATGATGGGATTCTCAACATCATTGTTGGAATAATTGAAGGGACCTAAGGCCGAGAGGGGGGGTGAATCGGACTATTTTAATTTTATTTGCTTGTTGAACTTGGTCAATTAGTCAAGTTAAGCACCCAACTAGCGAATGAGCCCTACACAAGTCTAGTAGCGAAAGTAAACACAAGTGCGAATAATAAAGGAGACAAGAGGGCAAACCGATCTTTTTACCGAGTTCGGTGCAAGTACCTACTCTCGTTGAGGAAGCTCGCCACACAGGAAAGCCCGGGACCCTCTAGTCCCTAATCCTCAATCCACTAAAAGAAGTTCGTTCCCGAACACATCGGAAGGGAACTCCAACTTGTACAAGAATCGGCAGCATTCACACGCGAAGGACCCCGAAACACCCGACTTCACATGCGAAGTCGACCTCGAGCACACCGAGGATTTAGCACATCTCCGACGCAATGGAGAAGACGATGCACCGGCTACGTCTAGCTGATGACCACCATGTTGGTGGGTTTGCTTACTGTTCACGGGTCGATGAAGCTTGTGATAGAGTTGAATCCCGGTGACAAGAAATCCAAGAGCACAATATCGGAAGCACAACTAGACCACCACGTCTCCCACCATCGAGCTAGGCCAAGAACTCATGGGGAAGGCTCAAGAACTTCGGGGATGACCGGAGGAGGCAAGGTATGGCTTCTTCTCCTTCCTCTCTCCCTCTCCCTCTCAATCCCTCTCAAATGACATGGAAACCCTAGGTGGAAGGACAAGCCATGGAAGAGCCAAATCTTGGAGATGGATGGATGAAGATGTGGGGATCCACTCCTTCTACTTCTCTTCTTCTTCCTCTTCTTCTCCCACTCTCAATCTCAATTTCTCATGTTGAATCTAGGGAGGTGAAGGATGAACTAGGGAGGAGCTCTCACTCTCTCAAAGCTTGGGGATGAACAAATGAGCTCTCTCAAGTCTCTCCCACGAAATCTCACCTATTTATAGTGCTAGGGTTCAGGCTGGGCTAATGGACGAATGAGATTTACTTGGAACAAGATCAGACGGCTGGCAGTAATCCGACTCGAGCTGAAACGGTTTCCGATGAAGTGCTGGCGCGCGCATAAAAAGTGCATGCCATGTGTTTGCTCGCGGGTGTAGCCGGCATCGGACGCGTCCGATGACCTGGTCGGACGCGTCCGACAGTGAGGTTAAGTTTTGGGCTCGCAAGGGACTTAGCCGCTGAGGATGTTTGGCTGTGCAAGTTTTAGTCCATCGGACGCCGTCCGACTCTCATCGGACGCTGTCCGACAGGAACAGTGCAACCGGGTCGTGTAGGGTTTTCTTCCTCATCGGACACCGTTTGGTAACTATCTGACTCCGTCCGACAGCGACTGTGTATCCGGGTTCTTCTAGGGCCTTTGACACTTGGTCATGACATAGTGCACCTAGGTTCTTGTCTTGTCTTGTCTTGATCTTATAACTTGTCTTGTCTTGTCTTGTCTTGGTCTTGTTTTGTCTTGTCTTATCTTGATCTTATCTTGTCTTGTCTTGTCTTGTCTTATCTTGATCTTGTAGCTTGATGCTTGACGTAGATGTAGCAGGCTTGAGCAGGAACGAAGACTCATGCAAAAAGTATAAGAGAGAAACTATGAAACACAAGACCCTTAATCTTGAAGTCCCTGTTGTCATCAATACCAAAACTTGATCTTACAATAATCTTAGAGAAGGCATCAGGGTTTGTGATGGATAAGAAAGGTATTGTGTGGTTCGATAAAAGGATCGTCGTGTCAGATAGAAAGGATCTTAGAGAGTTGATATTGAAAGAAGCTCATGATTCAGCGTATTCTATTTATCCCAGGAGTACCAAGATGTATCTGGATCTGAAAGAGAGATATTGGTGGTCGAGTATGAATAAAGATATACTCCCTCCGTTCCGTTATATAGGGCATATAGTTTTTCTCGTGCTGTTCCAATTTGTAGGGCGTGTTTCTATTTTCCTGCCTGGTTACCTTTCCCAAAAACGGGCGTTCAAAAAGGCGCCGGCGTAGCCACACATGCAGAGGCGCGGGCGTGGGTGCGGATGCATGCAGATGCCTAGGCGTGAGCATGCAGAGGCTGGCAGCGCATGCAGCGGCACAGGCGCGTATGCAGAGGCCTAAGCGTGAACATGCAGCGGCATACATGCGGAGTAATTGGCTGCAATTAATCAGCGCATGCAATTTTCTTGGTCTTTGCAAAAAATTTTATACGCCTTATAAAACGGAACAGAGGGAGTAGCAGAGTTTGTTGCCTTATGTGATATTTGCCAAAGAGTCAAGGCCGAGCACCAGAGACCGGTAGGTTTGCTTCATCCTTTGCGAGTGCCTGAATGGAAGTGGGAAGAAGTCGGTGTGGATTTCATTGTGGGTCTGCCGAGAACTCAAAAGGGTTATGATTCGATATGGATGATCGTTGGCTGATTGACCAATGAAGCCCATTTCATTCCTGTGAAGACAATGTATGACAATGCTAAGTTGGTCGAGATATACATGTGAAAGATAGTATGTTTGCATGGAGCTCCTAAGAGGATCATGTCAGATCGAGTGAGCCAGTTCACGTCAAGTTCTGAAGTATCATTCATTCTCTGTTCGGCACGCATTTAGCCGCCTTTAGTAGTGCCTATCATCCTCAAACTGATGGACAGACTGAAAGGACGAATCAAATCTTGAAAGATATGTTGAGGGGCAGTAGCTTTGTCAGACTCAAAAAGCTGGGATAATGCATTGTCTTATGCGGAGTTATTTTACAATAATAGTTATCAGACCAGTATTCAAATGGCGCCTTTAGAAGAAAGTGCCGTATTGATCAAACTATTAAAATTTTTAAAACCATCTGCTCCCATCCTTTCTTGCACACTTGATCCATCGCGTGCTCATCCGCTCGCCGTTGGTTCTCCTCGGAGTCGGAGCCCCATCGAAGTTGACCCGCGAGAAGGTCGACGGGAAGGTGGGCCTTAGCCAACATCTGTTTGCGCCTTATGCCATCAGGAACCTGCTCGAAGACGACGTGGATCTCGTGGAGAGCTGCTCCGGCGTCTTGGAGTGGTCCAGCCGGGCGCCATCGAAAAAGAACTTGCCCGTGTCATAGCCGACCTCCGGCGTGCTGGCGTAGTACAGGTCCATCAGGACTTCATCTTGTCCACCATCCGGATGGTGCAGTAGGACCTGCGCCCGTCCTCGTCGCGCACCTTGAGCGTGACGTGCGTTCTGGGGTTGATCTTGATCACCGGCTTCCTGTCCTCCTCCCCATCCACCTAGCTAGTCGCCATGGTTGCGGGCTTCCAGTCGTCGGATCATCTCGAAGAACGCAAAGGCGAGGGGAGTATCTCTGTGATAAGCTCTGTGATTTCATTGAAGATTAGGGCCGAACCAAGTTAAGACGTTGTTTGTTTGGGTTGAAAGTTGTTTAAGGCCCAGTTCTTTTCAGCTTAACAGCTTAACGAATTATCTACGTTTTAAAAACACATCAACTTTGAGTTTTTTTAGTCCGTTTTTTCGCTGTTTTGAAGGTGGGTTCTAATGCTTTAAAAAGAAAGTCAAACGAAATGTATCCGAATCTCGAGAAGCTCTCGAAGTTCAGTCATTTCAGCTGTTCAGTCGTTCATCCGTTCAGATCAGCTCAAAAGAACAGGGCCTAAAACTTTAATCTGAAAAAGTTGTGACCTTTCGAAAGACATCTCAAAGAGTTCAAAAATTATGAAAATTATTTTACGAACTCTAAATAGAATTATTTAAAACCCCACAAAAATGAATACAAAGTATTACATTATTTAAAACCCCATACAAAATGACTACAAATTTTTACATTATTCAGGAGAGTGTTCATCGAGCACTAGCAGCAGCAGAGGCCAAGTGAACCATGACTAGAGATGGCAACCGGGCATGAAGAGTCTAAATTTTACCTACACATATCCATAACGGCCAAGTGATCCGTTTCCATTTTTTAGTGATTTGGAACCTGTTTTCATAACCGGTCGGATACGGATAATTATCCAAATTTTTTTACAGATACGGGTTGAATGGTATCCGACGGATACTGATATCCATTGGATAGTAACCAAATTTGAAATACGGATACATATACGGATAATTATCTGATTTTTTTACGAATACGGGTTGACTGGTATCCAACGGATACGGATATCTGTCGGATAGTAAACAAATTTGAAATACGGATGCTACATGAGTCATTCAGCTTTCATTATGTCTTGTGGGTTATGTGTTATGAACTTTTGTTATGTGCATTTTATGATTGATGAGTCATGTACTTCTGTTAGTCATGTACTTACTCATAGCTCACGTCAATTTTTTTTAAATATATTATGGTAAAACTCGGTTTCGTATTCGTATTCGATCCATATCCGATTTGAAACCGTACCCGACTAAATCCGTATTTGAATTCGTAGCCGACACTATCTATATTTGAATCCGTATCAGACAAAAAAAATATTTACCTCTATCCGATCGTATCCGATTCGTTTTAGGGGGGGGGGGGCGAGTGTGTATGACTCACTCGCATGTCGACGTTGCACTAAAAAGGCTATGGGTGCATGCGCAGAAAAGTTGGGGCGGGCTTGGGTCGTTGAGCAGTCACGCAGCGGCCTGGGCTTCTCTAACTAAAAAGGACGCCCCACATAGCAAGGACAGCCTGGGCAATATCCCGAGTCCCGACCCGTCCCCTGGCTTCCTGCACGTCGGTGGTGACACACACACACAAACACAAAAGCATCTCGGTCTCTCTCGTTACTTCGGATTCACTCTCTTATATGCATGCAACAAGTGAGAACAAGACAGGGTGCCATGGTATTGTATCAATGTAAGCCGGGGTAATCTTACGAGCCACGCGCGACTGCTGGACCTCATAAATATTGGACACCACCACGCACTGTACATCGTAGGAATGGCGGCAAAGCCTCCCAACAGATTTACCAACACCCATGTTAGCTTACAATGAATTTTACAGTCCACTGACATGATCACATCACATGAATATGAACTCCCTCTAAGAGAAATGGCTGACATTTCGAACAATTTTGACGTGGCATATCCTGGAACTCGGGTGGGCTGGAAGGAATGATTGGAGGTGCCCACATACCGCGCAGCCTGATCCATTTTCTGATCAACTTGCAGAAACACTGACGGCAGGAGTGAAAATGTACATTTTGCAGTCATGCACATCAACTTGTGATCCGAAAGTTCCTACCACGTCTGATGATAGAGTTTCATGCTGGAAAAGGCACATCCAACAGGCCGTAAATGGGTCACAGAGGGAAAACGAAAGTTTGACAAGATTAAAAAAAAAACAAAAACACCATTGAAACAAAAGGAAAGATCCCATTGATTGCATCTGTAGCAAATGAAAACTATATTAACTTACCTTCCACAGATCTCTAACAGAATAGGCTGATGAGCCATCAAGGCCTACAGCTGGCAATTTCATTGTAATATTAACGGTTTCCGAACAACGGTTCCATAAAGCAACAGCCAGACGGTTGCCAGAGAGGGGTCCAGCCCACACCTGCAAACATGAGAAACTAAGTTAACTTGGTGATGATGCACTGATATACCAACCCTCCACACAAAAAAGGCACGATTTAAAATAGCTCAATTCAAATCAGCAGCTAATCTATTGAAATATCTTAAAGTGGTGCATGCTTTATCCATACTACATTATGCACCTATCCGACCATAGTCGCCAGAACATAACTAGCACCAATTAAACTTTGTCTGTAGAATTTACTTCAATAGGTAGCACATAGCTCATAAACCAAGTGGTCCACCTCAAAACTTGTATTGTAAGGTTGTATTCATTGAGTTTCATGTATGAACGAGACAATGAGCTTAAACTGCTAGAGGAAATGTTACAACAACTTGCCGTAAAAGTTTTTATATATCGTATACATCAGTGCTCGCTAGCTCATGCAGAAACAATTCTAGTTAGTGTTTTATAAATGTGCAATGAAAATAAGGGAATAATTTATGAGGAAAAACTGAGAACAACACTACCTAGTAAATGAATAAAAAAAGACAGTGAAATCACCTCACGGCATCCATATTTTCCTTGACTTAAAATTCTTCGTCCTTGAACTCCAAGAGGATCTGCAGAAAAGAGAACAACTTTAATTTAATAGGAATATATTTGCATGAACAATATATAATCAAATTGTTCTGCTACATTACCATAACAATATGACTGATAAATCCCATAAAGCAAAAATGGATGTTAGTCAGGACAATGACCACTTGGCAGCTCACATGACACCATAACACAGAGATGGATCAAACTATTCTTCAGTGTCTAATCGATCCAGTGGTTCAAGCAACTCATTCAAAAACATCCATGAGCATCACAACAAAACAACTTCTAAAGATCAACTGAGATACAATATTTCCAATAAGATATTTTCATGTATAGAAATGTTGCCCCGAAGTCAGGTCCTTTCTGCGCATGAATAATATTTGACAAAATAAAGTACAGGCGTACAGTGGTATAAAAATGCTCTATTAGACCACCTATTTTAAAATATATACATCACATTATTCCAAGCAAAAAAAAACATCACACTATCAAGAAATAAAAAGAAAAAATTGAGTAATACCTTGGTTTACTTGAATTATTTCTTTATTGCTCAATATTTCCATTGTTTCTGTAGTCATATTTCTGACATCACAACCAATTAAGAGAGGAGCCTGAAGCATCATAATACACATGGAATTGTCACTGAGAAGTGATTAATGCATTACTAGAAGTATTTTATTCAGTTGAAAGAAATTATAGGAGTTGGCAATTTTGATGTAAGAAATATCAGGCATATGATGTTAATAAAATATTGATCTTATACTCAATAAAATGTTTACCTTCATAAGTGCCCAGATGCTAAAATGTGCATGATATTCTGCAGAGGTCATGCCACTGTTCCCAACTTCTAGCATGTCTGGGTCTGCAAAAAATGGCAGTTGAATTATAGTGTAACTGCATTTCTAGCACTATCTAACTGTGTGAAAAGCAATAAAAGTTTGTACTCCTTGCTAACATAATTACCATTCCATCCACCAGGTCCAGCATATGACGCCCACTTGTTATTCTTATCAGCAATTTCTGTCATGCTTATTTTAGACAGGGGTAGAGATAAATCAGCTTCCGAGAGCAACTAAATATTGATTAGTGTTTTTTCCAGGAAAGAGCATGAATCACCTTTTCCATGTATCTTGTATGTCATCTGTTGTACGCCAACTGTTTCCAATTTTGCCAGCCCATAAAGCTGGATCATCCTGACCCCTAACAGGGGATATCAGATAGCACATCACACATGTCAGAAAGAAGCAAAAATCATTGGAGCTTCTCTCAGCTTGAGCATGATGCCAAATCACAAGTTTTCTCCCAAAAGGCCTACCATTCACATAGAGAGTAGAATATCTGGCGTCCAGTTGAATTTAGAGCATCACGCATTGGGGGATACCTAAGAATTTGACATCATGAAACAAATATTATGATGCTATGTTGTTAAGGTCAATTAACTGTGCTCTAAAGTCCAAACTGTGGCTGACACAGAGGGAAATCATGTAATCTTACCTGTCCTGGGGCTTTATTCCCAAATTATAACAATTATCATACTTCAAGTAGTCAACACCCTGGATAAAAATCAATTTTTGTATTCATGTATACATAGTATCTGCTTGTTTAATGATAGCCAGTATAGTTGTAAAACAGAGAAACAACAAAGATGATCTTATTATGTTCATCCCAATAGTGTGTAAAACTATGTTTCCATCAATACTTTAGCGAATGAATCTAGCTCATACCCATGAAGCAAAAAGTGTAGCATCATCATCTTCATGATGGAGCGATCCAGGTCGAACTTGACAAGTAAATTTCCTAAAAATTGTCTTCTTATATTTGGATTATTTCAATAATTCATGTTCATGATATATCCACAACCACAAAAAAACAGCTGCATACTTACCCGGCATCAGAATATATGCCAAGTTTTAGACCTTTGCCATGCACATAGTCCGCAAGAGCTTTGATGCCAGAAGGGAAAGTCTTTGGATCAGGTAGTAATTGCCCCTGCATGTTACATAAAATAATCTATTAAGAACAGTACAGATTAACTGATGGGCGCGTATTTGTATAGGGATGAACCAAAATTAACATATGAACTAAAGAAATTTTGTGAACTCAAATACCAGTGCGTTCAGTGATGCAATAGAAAGATTATTTAAATTGGGATAAAAAAAAAATGTTTCATTTTACTAATAATTTAAATCCATTACCTTCTTTCCTCTTTTCACGTAGGACCAACAATCATCTGAACATGTTAAGGAAAAAAACAATAATTAAACTATTTTCCACAGCCAGCAATACATACTACAGTATTGAGGCAAGTATTGTACCAATGTTGACATAGTTGTATCCCAAATTTGCCAGCCCCGTGGAGACCAGCGCATCAGCTGTTTCATAATAAAGGAACAATTACTAAATAAATTACTCCCTTCGTTTCTTTTTATAAGGTGCACACAAATTTCAAGATTCAAACCTCGTAATCATAATTTGACCAAAAATTTGTCTAACAATATATGGATTCTATGATACAAAGATGATACAATTGAATTTGTATACAAGGTGCTAAGTAATTAAAGGCATATACAAGGTGCTAAGTGAAACATATCCCTTGAACAGTGCATTGTACCAATCCCATACCAACCAACAGTGTTGTATGTAGAAGGTTATAGTGAAACAAATCACTTGAACAGTGGGTTGTACCAATCCTATACCAATCGACAGTGTTCGTATGCCTGTGGATTTGTACTAGTTATGGAAACCTCATCCGGTGCCAATTTAGACCAAAAAAAAAAAATTGCAATCGAATCACTGGGGAATCGCAGATTTAACGACGGAAATTAAGGTGATTCCTTGGCCGAACCTGTCTCGCGGATGACCGTCTCGTTGATGTTGCAGGCAAAAAAATTCCAGCTGTTCCACCTGCGCGCAGATCCCACACACCAATCAATCACTCAAATTTTGATCGCAATATGATCCACGGAAGAGGGAGCCAGACACACTGCAGGCGCGCGGCGAAGTAGCGGCGGCGGCAAGCGGCAGTTGCAGTCAGGGAGCAACGGGAGATGAAATTACCCCATCTGGGGCGTGAGGGCGAGGCCGTTGTTGAGCTGCAGCCTGCCGTAGTTGGAGGTGTCGTAGAGGCGGCGCAGCGCGGCGGTGGGAAGCGGCTCGATGCGCGGCGCCACCGCCCTCGCCGCCGCGGCCACCGCCGGCGAGAGGAGCACGGCGGCGGTGAGGAGGAAGAGTAGGGGGAGAAGGCGGGGAGCCCCCATTGCCGCTTCCTTCGCGAAGCTTCCGCACGCGCTGCTGCTCCCTTCCTTCCCTTGAAGGCTCGAATTCGAAGCAGTTGCTTCTCGCGTCGCCGGTGAGGACAGATTGAGTTAGCATGTCGCCCCGACGATGGTCGCCCCACCTGTCAGTGGCCGTTGTACGAACTTTGGGTGGGAAGACTGCGACTCTGCGAGGTACAAGTTTATTGGTCTATTCAATTACGGTGGGAAACGTTGACACCTGGCACACAGGGGTTTATTATCCGATTGATGATCAGTTCAAACAAAAAGAAAAATATGGGGGCGACTAGCGGACGGGATCCCGACGGCCGACGGGATCGTCCCCCACGCGCCACGTGCCCCCCGTGCCCCTCGCTTGCTCTCTCGTCCGCTCCCCTTCTCCCGCCGCCTCCTTCCTCTACCTCGGTGGTGCTCACAGCCTCCTCCGCCGCCGCCGCCTCCTCCTCCGCCGCCAGCGACCTCCGCCGCCGTTGCCGCCACTCCACTTTATCCCGAAGAGTGATGATACCCTCCACCGCTAGCCGATCTTATCCTCCTCGGCCTCGTGGCGCCACCGCCTCGCCGCCACCCCGATTTAACCCCACCCACCGCCATGCCGCCTTCCCGCCCAAATCTAAACCCGAACCCACCTGAACCCTAACCCGAACGGCCGGTGGCGTGATCGACGGCGAGGTCGACGAAGGCGAGGTAGGCCTTCTTCTTCCTCCTCCTTCCTCCTCCTTCCTCCTCTCTTCTTCCTCCTCTGCACAGCGCGAGAGGGGGCCGACCTCGTCCGAATCCCGCCCGGACGGGATCCCGTCCCTAAGAATTTCTCAAAAAAATTACTACCTCCATCTTTTTATTTGATGCCTTTAACTTTTGTACACGTTTTTTATCATTCGTCGTATTCAAAAAAATAGTATAAACATGCAAAAATATAAGCCATGCTTAAAATATCTTTAATAATAAAACAAATCAAAACAAAAGAAATAATATTTAAATATTTATTTAAATAAATGAACGATGAAAGATATATACAAAAGTCAAAAATGTTAAATAAAAAAAGGAGGAAGTATATCTTTGATCTTTCCTTGTATATCTTTCCTTTCCCAACAAAACCTCGACACGTAGCGTAAGGCTCTCTGAATCCTCGTCCCTCCGGACAAAAATCCCAAGATTAAAATTATCAATTTGAAAATGTAAAAAGTGGGTAAGCTGAAAAAAATACAAACCGGTGAAGTTAAAGAGGGCCGCATTTGAAACTAGAATTTAAAAGTTTGTTGAACTTGTTTATCGAAGTTTATACGTTTCATTCATGTTATTTTTTAAAAAGTTTTTAAAGATCCTCGTGATAATAAAAAAGAAAAACTCTTTTGGACAGACATTTTAAAACGTCAGACGCTGTCACCTAGTCACCTAGATGGACCCATCCGGCCATCCCCATCACTCCTTTTTCTAACTTCATTCTCTAGCAACATCGCTTGCAGCGAGCTTTCTCTTGCAATCGCAAGCAGCTCATGCTTCCCTCTCCTTGCCAGCCGGCGGCTCGCCGATGCTGACACCGTTGGCTCCGATAGTCACTCTGTTATCCATCTCTTTTTCTCTATCTATTATCCATCTCTTTTCTCTTTACCCCTCTTCAGTAAGAACTGCGGTGCGCTTGGCGCCAAATCCAGCAAGGATATACCTCAAAAAAAAAATCCAGCAAGGATAATGTGGGAGCTCCTCGAATCTAAAAAGACTATTAAAAGAAGATGCATCCCTATTTTTTGAATGAAACTTTAGTTGTTTATGTATGAAACTTCGCGTTTGCTTGGTGAAACTTTGTTTTGTTATCGTGAAACATCTTGAGTGTGTTCAAAATTTTGTAACACCAATGAAAACATGAGACCTCACCTAGTCTTTTGCTATATTTCAAAATGTCCTTTTCCATGCTTCGCTAGTTTTTTGTCATATTTTATTGGATATTTCGTTCATGTTTAAACAGTTTTTTCTTTAGGTTTTATCAAATTCTTCCACGTTTCATCAGTACATGGTCAAGTTTCGTCAATAGTTTATCCAAGTTTCATGATAAATTATTAAGGTTTCATTTTTTAATTTTAGTAAAAAAATTTAAAATTTCATCAGTTTGTCATTTTTATATTATGATATTTCATTAATAGTTTTCTCAAGTTCCACGACAATAGCGTTAGCATGACGCATCATCCCATGGGACGTCCCATGGTTGGCTCTCACAAAAAAGGGCCAAAGTTAAATCATTTTTCATCTTATTTAAGTTTATGCCACTTTTAATATGGTAAAAAAAATTAAAACTTATATTTCGTCCAATTGTAAATTTAGGCTGTTGTAGCATCATGACAAACAAAATAGAAGGTAGAAAAATATAGATAAATAGTGAAAAAAATGGACAGGTGCACCGGCCCGGGAAGGCGACGTGCATGCGCGCGACGGGATGTACCAGAATGTCCAGCCGAGCACTCACGGCCATGGGCGTACAGAGAGACGCATCCTCTTGCTGTCTCTTCTAGGATAATCCACGCTATGGCTTCTACGCCATGCAAACCCGTACACGAAAGAGACATGGGCTCCTAATTCCGGGAATGTTAATTACACGATAATATGATAGGTAGTTTCCTGTCAAGAGATGCATGGGAAATTTAGGGAGTTCTTTTTTATAAAAAATTGTTGCGTTATATTCCCTGATAATTTTTCTTTTGAAAAAATAGTGTCATTCCTTTCGTTATAGTTCCTTAGGACGTGTTTTTTCTAACTTATCTTATTTGACTTATCTTCTAATTTCGTGAGTATCTTGAGTTAGCCTTGAGAGCCAGTTTCTCTTTGTTTGATTTGTTTTGAAGACCATTTAGACACGTCTTCGAGATAGAAAAAAATGATAAATTACAAAAAATAAATTATTTATATTTAAAATAAAATAATTAAATAAGCAGATAAATCAAATAAATCATATAAATTATGTATAGATAAATTAGATAGAAATCAGATTAACTCGATTTTTTTATCGGTAAAGGGCAACATAAATGGCTCTATGGCTAACTAGCATTAGCAATATGTGTATTTGGAACCTCATGACGCTGTGTGGTCCATGTAGCATACAGCAGCCTTGACCAGAGGAAAACGCACGAAAACAAAGGGTAGCAGGGAATCGAACATGGTAATTTGGTTGAAAGTTGGCTCGGCTAGCCCGGCCAAGCCCGCCCATATGCTTAGAAAGACGAAAAAATCGTTTTATAGATAAACAAACGAATGGACGGCTAGATCTCCTGGCGCACGCGATCGGACGGCTGCGATGACTGGGTGACGTGGGCGGCAGGCGGGAAAAAAAGGAAAAATGCGGGGCGTATACGGGGGGATCGAACCGTGGGTTGCTGGCTGAGAGCTGGCTTAGCCAGCCAGCCAGCCAAGCATCCCGCGTTGTTTATAGCTGCGCGAAAAAAATCCTCTTGTAGTTAAAGAACAAATGGACTGCCGGATCCAACCGACACGCGCGATCGAACGGCTGGAAACAAACATCGCGACGTGGCACACCGGCGAACTGACAGCAACGACGCGTGGCACGCAGGGGAGCCTGTAACCCGGCTTTGTATATTTAAGATGTTGACGGATGTGGTTGTCGACACGACGGTATTGGTTGATGAGATAATGCACGTGTGACTTGTCTTGTTACAAAAAAAAAAAATCAGTGCATAAACTGTCACAATATCCAAAACTAACACTCAACTTTATGGCCATAAACATTTGTTGTTTTACTTCGAGAGACCAAGTTTTTCTAGTCTTCGTTTTTCTAACAAATTGATTTACTGATGACGGACCAAATTAATCAGGTTTCAGTGTTTTTAATCCTAGAACTAGGAACGACAAAGCTAATGAGAAACACTTCTAAAAAAACTTTTTTTTTTGACACGGAAATATATATTCCATTACCAACTAGGAGAGACAGCAAAAAAGCACGTCACCCTGGACAGTACATACTTGAAAACTAGGGCGGTACTCAAAGATATACACACCCAAACAAACACACACATAACTAGCACAGAGAGGAGACGCAGCTCCCTCACAAGAACATCGCCCACCCAACAGTGACATTGACAATTCTGATCAACATAGTAGTCCCATTTTCTTCTTCTTTCAAATTGGACCCAAGTAGGGTTAAAGAGCGGTAAGCCAAGAACTGGACCATGCTGTTAGGTATTGTGTCGAATATGTGTACAAGTAGGTTACAAGGACTCTGTGTTGTAATAGGTATGATTGGTTAGTGTTTGAGTCGGACTCTATCCAGGCCTCCACTATATAAAGGGAGGCAGCCCTGGTGTAACCAAGACAACGACTTCATAATAGTAGCATAGGCAAGAGAGGAGGTCATCGGTCGGCATGTGGTCGTGACCTGGTTAGCCGGTGTGCGGCGGTATTATGGATTGGGGAGGAGCGCCCATAATCAGAGCCCCGCAGATGTAGGCGAAAGCCGAACTGCGTTACCAAACATCGTGTCTTCTGGTGTCGTTCATGATCTTGCATTGGCGTAATTTCTAACAAGTGGTATCAGAGCTGAGGTTGGCGAGGTTGGCCGTGCGAAAGATCTAGGGGGAGACATGGGGTTTATGCATACACGGACGCCGCAGAAAACACCTCATCGGCGCAAGGTGGAGCATGGCGGCGATCGACGATTCGATCGGTGGTGTCGGACACTTCGGGCAGGAGGCTCGAACCGTTCGATGGGCTACCGTTGGCAGGGATTGACCAAACGTGGCGATCAGGCTGACAAAGTAGCCGGCGAGGTCGGCAGGCGACGGCGACTACCTCGGCGTTCGCGATCAGACCGGCAGGCGCGGATGGATGCCGGATAGATCGGAACGGCGGGAAGCGATGATGCGACCGGATGTTGCTGAGAAGTTACCGCATCACGACCCGGAGGTGAAGGCGTGGCGTGGATATGGATAGCTTCGGGTGCGGCATGTTTCTTTGTGCGTGGGCGTGGTGCTGCGGCCGGTGAAGCTGCTTTCGAGGGCTCGAAGATTGGATCTGGAGTTGGTTGAAGAATTTTTTTCTGGATTTTTCGGCCGCGGAGGATGTCATTGGGACGGCGACGGCTCGTTGTACGGTCACGGTACGGCGGCGGTGTACGGGACGAGTCACGCCTTGGTGTACGGATCGGTTCGGCACGAGGAGCAAGATGTCGTCCTGCTAGGGGATTCCATTGTCCATAGCAGGCACGGCCACACGGGGCTCATGTGCAGAAGCCGACAGGTGCGGGAGGCGCTGGGCCAAGCTGACGGGGACTGTTGGCCGCGGGCGCGCAACATGTGCGCGTGGGAACTGGCGAACGGTATCCGGACGAGTTGGTCGTGGTGTTGGGCTGGCCCGAGGAGCGAGCAGGCCAGATGGCGCGGGCCTAGACGGGTGGGGTGCCGAGCGTGCGCATGTGCAGACCGGATTCCACGATGGTGCAACGCGGTCTCTTGGGGCATGCAGAGCTTAGGACATGCAGGAGGGCAGGTGGCCTCGGGCAGGAGCAATACCATGGCTGGAGGAGCGTACGTGCATGTGTTGACCAAGGCTGGAGGAACGTGCATGTGATGCTAGATCAAGGCATGTCAAAGGCACGTATGGTTCCTTGTGGGGTGTGGTTGGCGTTGTTCATAGTGTCGAGTGTTATCTGAAAAATTAAAGAAAAAAATCAAAGGAGAGGAGAGGAAGTCCGAGGTGAAATAGAAGTCCTTTGGGACTAAATTTTCAAGAAGACATCCTCATCATATGAAGCAGATCCATGGGAGTCAAACAATATATCCAAAAGAAGAGCAGAAGATTGTTCTCAGGACGAGGAGAACTCAGATCTGCCGAGAAAGGCAGCCGGTGAGAGCGTGGTGTTCAGGACTGGACAGTCGTGTCGGTTCTGATGGGAAGGCGTTCGTAAAGGCTGTGAGGTGGTTTGACCAGAGAGGTCGAACTGACTGATGGTGAAGTCGGCGGCGATTTGTGCCTGAAGTTGAAAGGATCAAGCGGTCATGACGGTAATTTGTTCAAGGTGGAGAACATATTATGGAGATAATACCGAGGATCTATTCTAGATGGCGGACAGATCGGGACGGTGCAAACCGTGGTCGGCAGGACGATGCTGACAAAAACGGAAGGAGCAGACGCTAATGTGGCAATAAGCTCATGTGACTCCGGAGGCGACAGTGCTGAGATTCTACTGTTAGAAGAGGCTTCTGTTGCAGGTGGAGCTATTAAGCGTGTTTTTGCAGGATCAGCGTCATCTGTTCCAAAAGGCGGCGAGTTGGAGGACTCGTCGGACGGCCCGCTGTAGGCTGCAAAGGAAGGAAGCAACCAGAGTCCGGGTGCACGGGTTTGCGCAAGACGCTGGAACGACTTTAAGGTGGAGAGACCATATTCTCCAAGGTGGAGTTTGTTAGGTATTGTGTCGAATATGTGTACAAGTAGGTTACAAGGACTCTGTGTTGTAATAGGCAGGGTTGGTTAGTGTTTGAGTCGGACTCTATCCAGGCCTCCACTATATAAAGGGAGGCAGCCCTGGTGTAACCAAGACAACGACTTCATAATAGTAGCATAGGCAAGAGAGGAGGTCAGCGGTCGGCATGTGGTCGTGACCTGGTTAGCCGGTGTCTTTGCGGTATTATGGATCGGGAGGAGGCGCCCATAATCAGAGCCCCGCAGATGTAGGCGAAAGCCGAACTGCGTTACCAAACATCGTGTCTCCTGGTATCGTTCATGATCTTGCATTGGCGTAATTCCTAACACCTGCAACCCAGACACGCCGGGTTGGTTAACCATGATCTGTAGCATAAAGTCAGCCTCCTTTACCGTTGTTGAAGAAATCGAAGGAAAAGACCACAATCTTGGAAACATCCTTGTCGACGCCCCTTCTGGATCTGGCAGCAACAAAGACACGACAACAAACTCCACACACCGAGAGCTCTGAAGGAATTCGTCGATGGGGAGACCAAGCTCCAGCGAGATCAAACCAGATCGAAAGATCACCGAAGACTTTATTCAGAAGATTGAAGACCTAAAAACTTTACTGAAGACGACAGGACTGGGTCCCCTTCTCTCTCACCACCGACGAACCGCTTAAAAGCAACACGCTAGCTATGGGAAAGACGCTTCACTTTTCGGTTGACGTGAAACAGTTGCTCCTTAGTCCTTCCCTCATATATCGTGCATAAGTTAAACCCTCATTTCCATCAACATCGAACGCTTTAAATTTCTTATTATAACACTATTTCCTACGTATTTCTATGCATCCTCTAAAATTTCTTTATTACACTTTATAGTACACTCTAAAAAATTTCTTCCCTATAACAATTCATCCATCCAAATTAGATGAACAGTATTTTTTAGTTACTGCTGGACGTCAGCTGATGTTTTGACTCTTTTGAAAAAGCTTTAAAAAAACCTTCGAAATGAATTAATTTAGCCTTTGTAAGGATGAACTAAAAGGTGAAAGGATATGGGAGGTTTTTCCCTTTACGGACTGAAGTTTTGACGTTTTGAAAACTAGAAAGAAAAAGTTACCGTTGATTTCGTCAGAGAGATCCAAAAATTACAATTGATGGCGAAAATTGTAGTTTACTCCACAAAATAGTTTTTGTACTAATATTAATGGAGAAGTAGAATGTAAAAGACCCTACTATGAAAATATCATTTTAAAACATACATTAAAAAAGATGATATCTTGTGATGAGTAATGAGGCCTAGTAAGTATGGACACTCGACTAGTAAGTACTCACTCCGTTCTTTTTATTTGATGTCTTTAACTTTTGTACATTCCCTTGATTATTCATTTTATTTAAAAATTTAGTGTAAACATGTAAAAATATAAGTTATGTTTAAAATATCTCTAATGATAAAACAAATCATAACAAAGTAAATGATATTTACATAATTTTTTCAATAAGATGAATGATAAAAAAACGCGTTTAAAAGTTAAAAGCGTCAAATAAAAAAGAATGGAGGTAGTACTAGGTAAGATATCTATGGTTACCTGACGGACCACAGAAGTCCATGGGCTATTCAATTACGCCATGCTCCTTACGGCGAATTAAAAACAAGCAGGGTCACATAGCCCAAATTTAAGCGAACGCGACGATTCCTTTTCTAACCGGGCCGCATCTAGGCCAACCCAAGAACTGCTCCAGTCGGCATCGCCTGACACGAAGAACATCATGCTCTTGGCCACGAGATGACACGTCTTGCTCTCTGTAGTCTGTCCTGAGACAAATCCAAGGGGGCTCCATCTCCCACTCGCTCTCCCCATGGCCATGTGTGCGCAGTGCGTCCCTACGGGTAAAAGATCTTCCGGCCCGTTACCTCAATAATTAATGATTCTTGTTAAAAATTTGTGCTTCGATCAAACCAAGGAGAACTTCCTATTTCGCCAGAGCTCACAAACTCTGATGGCTGTGGCTTAGTAGGCGTACCCCGCATCCCATCTGGGCTGGCGACCCCTTCCTCGCTTCGGAATCGGACCAAGCTCTACTCAGGGTGGGAACCCTCGCAACGCTGGGCAACGACTCTTCTATCTCATTCTGGGAAGACCACTGGCTTCATCAAACTGCCCCAAGGCACCTGGCACCATCGCTGTTCAAAGGCCTCTCCAGAAAGGGCAGAACGGTCCGCGACATACTTTCAAACAGCGCCTGGATCTCTGATCTCGCAAGGAACCTCACTATTCAGATGATCCCAGAACTGATCTCCCTGCTTAGCCAGTTAGCGGCGATCCAGCCCAACGCTAAGGTGCCCGACCAGTTTCTATGGCGATTCTCAAATAATGGAAACCTCTCCGTTAAGCCCGTCTACTTGCTGCAATTTGAGGGCCGCATCACCAGGCAGTCCTTACAGAATTTTCAGAAATCCATGGGCCCCTTCAAAATACAAGTTCTTCCTTTGGCAGCTGTTACACTGTAGAGTTATGACCGCACATGCCCTGCTGCGCCATGCTCTTCCCAATGACTACTTCTGCCCCCTCTACAAGCGCAACCTAGAAACCCCGAAACACCTGTTGCTTCAGTGCGAATTCAGCTCTTTTGTCTGGTCCCTACTCACTGTCAAGTTAAACCTCCAGCACCTCAGCCCCGCCACATGGTCGAAACGTAGCTCGGTGGTTAACTGGTGGCTGCACGACATTTTTCATGGCACTGCGCAGTGCGGAGTTCGCTCCGTATTCTTCACAACGGTGTGTCATCTTTGGCTTGAGAGGAGCAACCGTATTTTTCGTCAGGTCGACAGAAGAGCATAGGCCTTCTTTCTTTTTTTGATCGAGGAGTTGCACCTTTGGGAGGTCGCAGGAGGTCGTTTTATAATTAGTTATTTTGCCCCATAACGACTCACGGGGGGAGGGGCCAATGTCTCCCCACCTCTTTTTTTCTCCTATTTTTAATCAATACATGGCAGTTTTGCTGGCCGTTTGCTTCAAAAAAAAATTACATGAAAACCTCCTCAATTTTCCGATATCAAGAGATCATGTCCTTTCTCTCATCTAAGCTGGCCGCGCCGCCGCTGGTGAACATTTTCTAGAAAAATATAAGAGTGTTTCTATAAAAAAAAAACATTTTTTTAGAAGCATCACGGTCAAAATGTGAATCGTGCGGCCGTGAAGATGACCAGGACCAGCTAACTTGCTCATTCCCCTGAACCAACTGGCCATCACACGGCCGGACGCTGCGAGACCTGACCGCCCTGAGCACTGCGCTCTCTGAGCTCTGAGCAGCCGGCGATGGCGAGATCTTTGTACGTTGGCGATTGTTCCCTTCCGAAACATGTGTATCTCTGCGCGGTCTCATCGCATCCATCATCCATGCTGCAGCACTGCACTGCGCTGCACCGCTCTCTCCTCTCTGAAACCTGAATGCCTGGCGGCAATGGCAGCTGATGGATCGATCAATGGGGTTCAGTGCAGCAGGGAGGGAAATTCTGAATCTCTTCGAGCGTCTTGGTAGTTTTTTCTTGTTGCGAATCCATTGCGCTTTTGCCTTTATGCTTCATGCTCTCTGCCTTTTTGATAAATGGATCTCTTCTCTCATTTCCCTAGCTATATACATAAAGGTCTCAGCTTTGCTCATTGCAGCCACTATAGCACTAGGAGCAAGAAATGAAAGGGGTTTTAAGGGGCTCCTACTTGCCCATTGGCAATCAGAGTGCAGCATGCACTGCAGGTTCCATCTTTTCCTCTCCTCCTTTCTGCGCAGGCTCAAGAGGAGGGGCCTACGTACGTACGCCCATGCAGTTAAGCCTGTGCCCTGGAAAACTGACAGATCAATCGTGCACAGATGACAGGAAGGCTTTTGTTTCTTCAGCCGGTGACCTCTGCCTCTGCGGCCCCTGAACCTGACCAAGAGCGTTGCATCGTCTTGGGATGGAGTGTGGCACGGATGAAGCTGAGGCGGGCAGGCGCAGTAGTACTCTCTCTGCTCTGTAGCTACAGGGGCAGCGAAGCTAGCTAGGCTCGAGGATCAAGAGGGCACCGGTCAGTTTCACTCTCACCTGAGGAAGCGTGAGAACGATGTGTCCTGTACGTTGGGCTCCTCATGCTCGGCGGTTTTGTCTTTCATCCTAGCTAGCTAGGGCGTGGCATGGTTACCAACTTACCATAGGTCAATTTTTGTCACTCCTTTTTTCATGGGATTGTTGATCGGCGGTCGTCTGAAATCATCGACGATTTCGGTCGCCTCCATCTCTCTTCCCTCTACTCTCTGCAGCATTACCTCTAGACTAGTTATTGGAGCACCTTTCGTGGTTGGAGTTAGGATCGGGACCTAATGTTCAACACCGCTCATAGGTTTATAGGGAAGCAAAGTCAATGACTGGGTGCATGATTGGAGGCAATGGACAGTGTTAGGATTCACCAAACCTAACAGACGGTGACACTGTCTTTGTTGCGGGTTTGCCAAAGAGCAATGCGTGATGTCGACGATGGAGGGGGCCACACTCAATGGCCAGTGTTAGGATGAACAAGGCTGGTGTGGCGATTGCAATAAAAGGGAAGGAGTTACGAGGCACCGAGGGTGCCTCCATGCGTGAATTGGTGCTTGGTGGTGGAGGTGTGCGAATGTGCTCCACCCGAACAAGGAGGGATGGTGGTGGAGTGAGATGACGTGGCCTTGAGGTGGTGCTAATTGAAATCCCACATAATCAACTTCCTAGCCTTTTTTTTAACTAAAACTTTTTTATGTTTTTGTTGTATTGGAAATGTGGGCTATTTTAGTATATAAGATGTGTTTATTACAGGCGGCGAATGGCTTGGCGAAATGATGCATCACTCGAGGTGCACCAATGATCACCACTTAAGACTTTTTAATAGTAGAGATGTACATTTTAGATGTATATCTGTCTTATTTCATATGGGGTAAGAGATCATCGGTGGACATTAGATTGGTTAAAACAAATAATCCAAAATAGTTTGTATGCATCATTTTAATTGTCGAAGCACATGCGAGTTTTGTTCAGAAAGCACAACGATTTTTCGCACTCTATTAATTAGCACTAAAGGAGCTTGTTTTGGCCTTAAGTAAATTGGCATCCCTTAGATAAGGAACACAACAGAAGGAATCTGATGTGAACTGAAGCAGCAAAGTGCACGTGAGATCGGTGGATGTGACGCGTGCCTGCTCCTCTCGGTAACTAAACAGAATTTTGTACCATGCATGATCCAACGCATAGATGCTTCCCTAATCAGCTACTAACCTAGGAGTACGTACTTGCTAGTGATAGCATCAACAGCCACAAAAAAATGATTTTTTTTTTGTTGTTGTTGTTGACGCAGGTATACATGCCTACTCCGATGTGTAAAGCCAGGAGCATACGATGGATACCGTCGTGAAGAAACAAAACAAAAGGCGGCGTAGCCCGTGAAGCGCGTGCACTCATGGATCGTTCAGCTTTGCAGAGCTGCAGCAGCAGCCAACCCATATACCAAACGACGATCTCGCGATCCGTGCGCACACCGTCACGACACCATGCATATCACCACAACAATTCACATGGCCACGCGCCCACGCTCATGCATGCTGTACACATGCTCGATCGAGCTAGGCTCCGGCCGCGGCGCCGAGCCACGCGCGGCGGAAGGCGGCGACGATGGCGCGGTGGTGGCCGGCGTCGTTGAGGGTGAGGTAGCACGCGAGGAGCTCCTCCAGGCCCCGCGGCGACCGGACGTCGTCGTGCTCCGCGATCATCTCCGCCATGCTCTCCACGAAGTCCTCCTCGGGGTCGGCCGACTCTTTCACCACCACCACGCTCTCGTACAGCCACCGCCGCCGCCGTCGCTTCTCCGGCGGCGGCGCCAGCTTCCGCCGGCCGAGCCGCCGCACCCTAGCCGTCGGCGACGGGGCCAGGCTGGCGTCGCCAGCCGCCGTCGCCGGCCTGGTGAGGATCGGGCGGAGCTTGAGCTCCGGCGGCGCCGCCTTGAGGCCGTCGAACCGGTCGGCGCGGCGGGCGGCGGCGGCGGAGACGGCGACGACGTCGAAGACGATGTCGCCGGGCTGCGGGCTGCGCGGGAAGTGCGTGTCCCGGAGCCGGTGGTTGTCCTTGACGGGGCTCGAGGGGAGGCGCCGGTCTCGGCTCGGGAAGTAGTAGGACGCTCTGTTAGGGGAGCACGGCGGCGGCGCCGCCATGGGAGCTTGCTGATGGCTTCCCGGCTCGCTCGCCCACTCCGCGGCGGCGCCGCCTCTCGCCGTGGCTCTCTTCCGCCGGAGCCGGTAGAGCCAGGAGCCAGGCAGTGGCATCGTATTGCAGGGAGAGCTATGGAGTGTGGAGTGAGGTGCCGTGCGCGCACTCGTTAAGTTTTTATGACGGAAAAGTTTGGCGCGGGTGGAAGGCGAGAGAAGTGGCGGTGGAAAAGCGCAAACGGCATCTTATAAGAATCCGTCGAGTCTGTCAGTGATCAGTGTGCACCGGTGATCCTATATAAAGTGTTTCTCAGAATCTCACCCAAATTTAAGCACGATAGTATACAGTACACTCTAGGTGATCTCTCTCTTGATGCTGTATGAGCTTGAAATTTTGGAAAAAAAAATTATGCTACGCGAAAATGAATACGAACAGTTTATTCTTCTTCGTCTGGCTGTCTGGATTGATATTAAACTTTTAATAAAACTGTTGTACTATATGTAACAATTTTAGCATGTTTTTTTATGTTGAAGGCTCTTTAAATAGAAGGAAGATCTGAATTATGCTATCATTCTATGATATTTGACTATATTTGTCAAACATATATGTACTGCAAAAGAGTTCTAAATTTCAGGTAGACTAGTTGTGCATACAAGTACTTTGCAAAAATATAAGGTCTGTTTCAAGTTCGAGCCAATGGCCCATGTTGTTAGCTTAAACTTGTAATAAATTGATCCGTACAAAGTAAAATTGTTCGGTATGCGCAACTTAATATTGCAATCGTGTTGCTGTTGGGCTTGTTAGGTATTGTGTCGAATATGTGTACGAATAGGTTATATGGACTCTGTGTTGTAATAGGCAGGGTTGGTTAGTGTTAGAGTCAGACTTTGTCCAGGCCTCCACTATATAAAGGGAGGCAGCCCTGTGTAATCAAGCGAACGATCTCATAATAGTAGCATAGACAAGAGGAGGTCAACTGTCGGTATGTGGCCGTAACCTGATTAGCCGGTGTGCTGCAGTATTATGGATTGGGGAGGAGCGCCCATAGTCAGAGCCTCGTAGATGTAGGCGAAAGCCGAACTGCGTTACCAAACATCGTGTCTCCTGGTGTCGTTCATGATCTTGCATCGGCGTAATTCCTAACAAGTGGTATCAGAGCCAGGTTCGATACCCGAAACGTCTCCATAAGATCGCACGGTGTAGGACAGATGGTCCGACCACATCGGATATTGGTGATGATGGAGCACGACTTAAAAGGTGGAGGCACCCCTCTCTCACCAGGCTAGTCTTTTGGGCTGAGTTGGATCAGGACCTAGGTTGTGCTTCCAGTTGGGCCAATACATGTGGGGGACCTACGTCCGAGACCAGGTATTGGTCTCGGGGGAGCCGGATCGCTGGCGGGCCATGAGATGGCAGGATCGCAGCGGGCTCCAACAAGTGGTATCAGAGCCAGGTTGGCGAGGTTGGCCATGCGGAAGATCTAGGGGGAGACACGAGGTCTATGCATACACGGACGCCGCGGAAAATGCCCTATCGGCGCAAGGTGGAGCATGACAGCGATCGACGATTCGATCGGTGGTGTCGGACACTTCGAGCAGGAGTTACCCCTCTCTCACCAGGCTAGTCTTTTGGGCTGAGTTGGGCCAGGACCTTGCCAACCTGGCCCATGTTGGTTAGTGTTAGAGTCGGACTCTATCCAGGCCTCCACTATATAAAGGGAGACATCCCTATGTAATCAAGCGAACGACCTCATTATAGTAGCATAGGCAAGAGGAGGTCAACTGCCGGTATGTGGCCGTGACCTGGTTAACCGGTGTGCTGCGGTATTATGGATTGGGGAGGAGCGACCAGTCAGAGCCCCACAGATGTAGACGAAAGCCGAACTGCGTTACCAAACATCGTGTCTCCTGGTGTCGTTCGTGATCTTGCATCGGCGTAATTCCTAACAGGGCTTTTGCTGGTTAAACCGCATTATTTCCAACAGTTGCCATCTGTTAGAACAAGCGGACATTGTCCAAAGTAAAAATCATCCAGACAAGGCAAGAGATACTTGCATCTTCAGAAGTTTTGGGTGAGTGCAAGGTATATAGTTGCACAGTAAAAATCCAATAGTTCATCTATGAATCTTCATATCCTTTTTGACAGTGGGTTCATCGGATAGCGCGCTCTTGAAAGCAGTGGGGATCATCGAAGACCAGCTGGGAGACAAGCATGCGTTGCAGCTGGTACTAATTAATTGTCTTCATCCTGACCTCAATTTGGGCGCCCTGCTGTTTGATCTGACTTAATCATCCAGTACGAAAATTAAGTCTCCGCCTAAAACACGATCACCTTACTTATATGGCTGAACACGGCCCTTCGGGGTCTTTTCCTAGTGTGATTAAGATAGGCGAGATTTTGGGGTGAGGGTACCGTATGAGATATCGTCACCTCTCAAACAGTTCGGGTCCCTTTTATGTTGCGCTGGTGAGACTCGATGATAGGTTCAGAAAACAGAATCGTTTATGATCATGGCGCGTTAAATTAAAAAACCATATAGAGCTGCTTAGGAAAGAGGCGAAATCAGGGGACGCGCACGCGTATTAGAAAAGGTTAGATAGAAATTGTGTCTCTTTGGTCGTCTGAGGTCAACCAACACCTGCAGCCCAAAAACCAGGAGGGTTTTGCAATGAGCTTAGGCTTGGAGTGTGAACCAAGCTATTTCCTAGGGCAGGCGGCCATGATATGATACGGTGCCTGCAGGGGACAAGAGGGCTCGCAAAGGTCCAGGCTTGGTCCACCGCACATCACTGTATTCAAATCAAAGGGGATTTGCTTTGATCCTCATGTGCGGCAGCTTAATTGCGCACAACAACGTAGCGCCCATGATGCACGGTTAAGGTTTTCTTTGGTTCACAGGTTGGTTTGATTTTATTCAACTGAATAAAAGTTTTTAATTTTTACAAACCACCCAGTGTATCATTTTGTATATTTTTTTGAGATTTTATAAGGTTTCACCACAAAAATCTAGAAGATATTTTTTTGATAAATTTTTAGTTTTTCATATTTTTTAATACTATTAGCTTTTGACTCAACCAAACTGTATCAGACGGAACCACGAATCAAAGAGAGTAATATTGTGTGCTAGTTCTAGTTTGCTTCAATCTTTCAAAAAAGATATACATGTGCATATCAAACTAAGGTTCAAAGCGGGTTGCGGCGTTTGATTTCAAAAAATATGAATTGATGTGAATTGGAAATTAAATATGCATGCACTGTGCGGTGAAGCAAGAAGAAACAGGTGCGCCTTTATCTTCTCCACTGTAGTGATTCCAGAACATGTGTACAACAGTAGCAGATTAATGGGGGGCCTGCCGTTTGTTGACGTCAAACCTACAAATTAAAGCTGTTCGCTCTGCAGTTCTTGCCGCCTCCAGGGCTTTGCGACACCGATCAGATGTCAAGTTACAACTATATACCATACATGTCTGCCCTGCAATGAGATCAGATGACGTGCTCTTACGTAGGATTGAAATTGAATTCTCTCTCTTTTGTTAAGTAACATAGGATGTGTCACCTTGGCTCAGGGTTTTATTTATCCCTACCACGTTCACTTTACATAGATGGCATTTCTCATGTCCTCTGTTAAAAAAAAATTAAATTACCTCTTACCTCTTAATGTGCAGAGGAGCAGGGAGAACCAATGGCCGACTGCATGGAAGGTATGGGTATTAAATGATGAGTTTGCCGAGATATCAAGGATAGAAAAAAAAATTATTATGATTAACGATTATAATTTGTGAATTATGATAGATTAGGGAGCCTATACAGTACGGACCACCGTTCCATTGAAATGCAACGGATGAGCAAAAGGACAAAATAGATGACGTCATCATGAACCAATCTGAAACTATATGAACCAAGCTGAACCAACCTGAACCAAGCTGAACCTACCTGAACCAAGTTGAATTTTTCCATAAAGCGATCTGCATGAACCACACTGAACCAACCCGAACCAACCTGAAATTGCCTGAACCAACCTGAACCTGTATGAACCAACCTGAACCTATATGTTTTTCTTTAAACTAACTGAAACAACCTAAACCAAGTTGAATTTTTCATAAAGCTATCTTCTTTTTTTACCAGAAAAATCCTGAAACAACATGAATTTTCTACGAAACTATCTGAATCAACCTGAATTTCATATAAACCTAGTTGTTTTTTTACCTACACCAATATGAACCTATCTGAATTTCCTATGAAACTAGTTGAAACAACCCAAATCAAATTGAATTTCCTATGAAGCTATCTGTTTTTTTTAACAGAAAAATATTGAATCAACATGAATTTTTCATGAATGATAAGCCCGCTCCCTAGCGAAGGCTCTTGTACCCGGGCGAAGACCCGAGCGGGAGCTCGTAGGCGGCTCCGCCGATGAGCGTGGCCTACCTATGATACTGGCTGACGGAGCCACCGGCCGGTTCTCGTCGGCGGCTTAGACTGCTTTTCACTCTCAAGACTTCCTCTTTATTTCTTAAGACCGCCTTATAAAGGTTTTACAAGTACAGATCCAACCAAAACCAAATGGCGCTAGAAAGAAGGAACCGAAACTAGAGATAACAACTTGCTGGAACTAACAAATAACAAACTAACAGAACGATAAGCAAAGGCAACTAACAGATACTACGGCGCCCTCTTATTGCGCCTGAAGTAAACCCGATATGGAGTCCTAACATGACTCCCCCCCTCTAGATCAAGCTTGTCCTCAAGCTTGAAGTCAGGGTACGAACGCCGAAGGACAATGGCATCAACCCAAGTTGCATCTTCAGATGTCGCACCGTCCCACTGGATCAGGAACTGCCTATGGCCCTTGACGAAGCGTTGCTGCAGAATAGCCTTTGGAATTGGTGCAGTAGGTGCAGGGTCGGAGGCCAGGTCGTCCGGCAAGGAAGGTGGTGTTGCTGGAGGGGAACCTTGGAAGCCCTTGAGGAGAGACACATGGAAAACATCATGTAAACGTGCGGAAGATGGCAGTTCCAGGCGATAAGCAACCTCTCCAATACGAGCAGCCACCTTGTAAGGTCCATAAAAACGAGGAGAGAGCTTATGCTGAAGTCCTGGACGCAATGATCCTTGGCGATGGCGTTGAAGACGAAGCCAGACCCATGATCCTACTTGGAAAGAGACCTCCCGATGGCGACGATCGTATTGTTGCTTCATTCTAGATTGAGCGGCTAGAAGATGTTGCCGAGCTTGAGCCACCAAGGCATCCCGATCCACCAGGCGGCAATCCACTGAGTCAATGGCTGATGCTCCTTGTTCGTATGGAATTAAGCTGGGTGGCCTTCTCCCATAGACTAGTTCAAAAGGCGACATTCGGAGGGCTGAATGGTATGAGGTATTGTAACAGAATTCTGCCCAAGCGAGCCAATGAGTCCATGTAGCTGGGTTATCTGCTGCCAAGCACCTGAGATACATTTCAATAGTGCGATTAACCACTTCGGTTTGCCCATCTGTTTGGGGATGGTAGGCTGAAGACATGAGGAGTTGAGTGCCACACCGCTTGAACAATCCTTGCCAAAAGGCACTTGTGAAAACCGGGTCCCTGTCGGTTACGATCGAGGATGGCATTCCATGGAGGCGTACCACACGATCGAAGAAAATATCTGCAACCACTTGTGCTGATGTTGGCCTTTTGAGAGCGATGCAGTGGCCGTACTTGGACAGACGGTCGACGACCACAAGCAAAGCGGTCATGCCTTGAGACTTGGGAAGGGCAACTACAAAGTCCATTGAGATGTCAGTCCAAATCTGAAGTGGTACCGGTAAGGGTTGGAGAAGTCCGGCAGGAGTTTGGGTGCTGGACTTGTGTTCTTGGCACACTGCACACTGCTGGATATACTCTTCGACAGTGCGGCGAAGGCCCTGCCAATAGAGGAATTGCCGCAGTCGAAGTTCTGTCTTGTGAACACCTTCATGTGTGAGGTCATGATAGGCGGCAACCATGGCTCTTCGGAGGGGTGAAGACTCCGGTATGAAGATGAGATTATGTCTGTACAGGAGGCCATCTTTGCTATGCCACCCGTCCGGCCTTGGTGCAGTTTCCTGTTGGTCCGCCCTTCCTGGAAATGGGGTTGCTGTGGCTGCTGTTGTTTCGACGGGCTTCGCTAGCTCACCCAGTCGGCGCTGCACCTCTGGATCACGTCGCAGCTCCTCTTGCCAGCGGTCCCATACTGTCTCCTCAGGTACGACCAAGGCTGAACATGAGCTGGAATCCTCGAAGATGCGAGACAGGGCGTCAACGGCGCGATTGGAACGGCCTGGCTTGTACTCGACAGAGAAGTCAAAGCCCAATAATTTGCTAAGCCAATGCTGCTGGGGTGGTGTCACCAATGCTTGCTCCAAAAGATACTTCAGGCTTGCGTGGTCTGTACGTACCGTGAACGGGCGCCCCCAGAGATACGGACGCCAGTGCCGAATGGCCTTGGATAGGCCAATGAGCTCGCGTTCATACGCCGCCAATTTGGTGTGACGCTCTGCAAGTTGGCGGCTGAAGAAGGCGATGGGATGGCCATCTTGTTGTAGGACCGCCCCCACTCCGTGACTAGATGCGTCGCACTCGACAACGAAGAGATTATCGAAGTCGGGTAACTTCAGGACTGGAGCTGACTGCAGGGCCAATTTGAGTTGTTGGAATGCTTGTTCTGCCTCTGATGTCCATTGGAAGTTGCGACGCCGAAGGAGGTTGGTGAGGGGTTCGGCGATTTCAGCGTAGCGATGGATGAAACGCCGATAGTACCCAGCCAGACCCAGGAAACTGCACACTGCTGTCGATGATGCCGGCGTGCGCCATGCAGCGATGTCCTGGACCTTGGCCGGGTTTGCTGAGACTCCGGATCCAGAGACAATGTGTCCCAAGTACAACACCTCCTGTTGGGCAAAAACACATTTGGGGCGCTTGAGGAAGAGCTGATGTTGCTGCAGCCGTGTGAGCACCTTCTCGAGGTGCTGTACGTGTTCCTCCAAGGTCGAGCTATATACCAAGATGTCGTCGAAGAACACGAGAACAAACTTGCGAAGGAAATCAGTGAGCACCTCATTCATTAGAGCTTGGAATGTGGACGGCGCATTGCACAGCCCAAAAGACATGACCAGGAACTCGAAGTGACCATGATGGGTGCGGAACGCGGTCTTCTCGATATCTTCCTTCCTCATTCGCACTTGGTGGTAGCCCGAACGGAGGTCAAGCTTGGTGAAAACAGTAGCTCTATGGAGCTCGTCCAGCAGCTCCTCAACTACTGGAATGGGAAATTTGTCTTTGACTGTTTTGGCGTTGAGCTCCCTGTAGTCGACGCAGAACCTCCAGGAGCCATCTTCTTTGGGAACTAGGAGAACCGGTGAAGAGAAAGGTGATCGACTTGGGCGGATGATGCCTTGAGCCAACATTTCCATGCACTGCTTCTCGAGTTCTCCCTTTTGTCGATAGGCATATCGATACGACCGCACTACCACCGGATTTGTACCCTCATAGAGGCAAATACGGTGGTCACAAGCTCTCGAGGGAGGAAGCCCGTGGGGCTGTTGGAAGAGGTCTTCGAAGGACACGAGGAGATCCTCGAGGGCCTGATTACCATGAACTGATAGAGTGTGGTTACTTGGCTTCTCTGCTTGGCCTTCACCCTTAATCTCCATGGTGTGATCATTCAGTTTGAAGGACATGGTCAAAGTGTCGAAATTCCATGTGATGAGTCCCAAGGTTCGCAGCCACTGAGTTCCGAGGACTGCATCGAAACCAGACAGAGGAATGACAAGGAAAGGTGCTTCGAAACTCCTGTTTCCCACCTGGAATTCTTCAGAATCCATGCGCCCCAGACATGGCAGGAGCTCCCCGTTGGCAACACGTACCATCTGGCCGCCGCTCGAGGCTGGTGTCACCCCGGCTTGTACTGCGGCTATGCTGCTGATGAAGTTGTGTGTACTCCCGCTATCCACGAGTCCCAGGAGACGACGGCCACGCCAGGACAGGGCAATTTGCATTGTGCGCCCAGTCGCTGGTCCTTGAACCGCCATGAGTGAGAGGGCCGCTTCCTTGTCCCCTTCATCTTCTCTCTCGTCCGCGTCTCCCTCATCTTCATTAATGATTTCCAGGTAGAAGAGATGCTTACAACGGTGGCCGGGGAAGAATATTTCATCACAATTGAAACAAAGACCCTTTGATTTCCGCCCAGCCATCTCGTCGGCGGACAGGCGGCGGCGGTAGGGAGATGAACCCGCTGATGATGCCTGGGGGCCAGCGGAGGACGTGCGGCCACCACCGGCTACGGTCGGGGTCGTGGATTTGGTCGCCGCCTTGAACGTTGGAGCAGATGCCGTGGCGCGCGATGTTGCCGCCGTCTTTGTCCAAGTTGTTGCTGGAGCCGTCATCGCCGGCGCGCCTCGGCTGAAAGCAGGGCGATGCCGCCCTGGGGGGGACAATGCGTACACCGCCTCCGCGATCCACGCATCCTTCCTCAGTTCCGCCTCCCGGGCGAGGCTGATGGCTTCGGTCAGGTCCCGCGGACGATCGCGGCGAACCTCCGCCGCCAGAGTCGACGACAGCCCCGCCGTGAAGATCTCGATCTGCCGCTCGCGCCGGATCTTGGGGGCTCGTGCCAAGAGACGTTGGAACTCTCGGCCATACTCATCCGTTCTGCTGGTGCCCTGCTTGAGGTTCACCAAATCACCGATCGGACCAGCGGATGCCCCCCTGGTAAAGCGCTGGAGGAAGGTTTCGTAGAAGGTTGTCCACGAAATTTGCTTCTCCTCCTGCTGCCAATTGTCCAGCACCTCTTGAGCTTCGTCACGAAGGTGCAGGCCGGCCATCTCTACCCACTCCGATACGGGTACGTTGTGTAGGCGCGCGAAGCGCTCACACTACCGTAGCCAAAGGAGGGGGTCCTCTGAACCATCATAGATCGGGAGATCATACCGAGGCGTACGTGGTCGCCAACGGCAATCTTCCCTCCCATCTTGGTCCTCCTCTTCGAATGCATCTGGATGCTCCTGGCCTCTTTGCCTAGACATGTGTTGATCTCTCGTAGCACTAGCTTCAGAATTTGTGGCTGGGATCATCGGCCCTTCTGCAGGCGTCTTGCCTGCTGCCTTGATGAAGTCGGCTATTGTCTTCTCAAGCCGTTCCACCGAGGACCTGAATTCCTTCCGCATCTCATCCACTGTGGACTCCAGCTTGCTGATCCTCTCTTCATTAGTGGCCATGGCAGCGGTAGGAACGTCGGGCTCTGATACCAATTGATAAGCCCGCTCCCTAGCGAAGGCTCTTGTACCCGGGCGAAGACCCGAGCGGGAGCTCGTAGGTGGCTCCGCCGATGAGCGTGGCCTACCTATGATACTGGCTGACGGAGCCACCGGCCGGTTCTCGTCGGCAGCGCCTAGACTGTTTTCACTCTCAAGACTTCCTCTTTATTTCTTAAGACTGCCTTATAAAGGCTTTACAAGTACAGATCCAACCAAAACCAAATGGCGCTAGAAAGAAGGAACCGAAACTAGAGATAACAACTTGCTGGAACTAACAAATAACAAACTAACAGAACGATAAGCAAAGGCAACTAACAGATACTACGGCGCCCTCTTATTGCGCCTGAAGTAAACCCGATCTGGAGTCCTAACAATGAAACTATCTGAACCTACCTGAATTTCACATGAACCTAGTTGTATTTTTACCTGAAACAACCTAAACCAATATGAATTTCATATGAAACTAGTTGAAACACTGAACCAATCTGAATTATCTATGAAGCTAGCTGAAACAACCTGAACCAAGCTGAATTTCCCATGAAGCTATCTACTTTTTTTAATCAGAAAAATCATGAAACAACATAAATTTTCTATGAAACTATCTGAACCAACCTGAATTTCACATGAACCTAGCTATTTTCTGACATGAACCAATATGAATTTTATATGAAACTGGCTAAAACATCCTAAACCGACCTGAATTTTCTATTAAACTAGCTGAAACGATCTGAAACAATTTGATTCGTCCTAGCGAGAAGTCGTCGTCGTTCTCAGAATTGTCAACTATCATGTCAGAAACCCAATATGATACGTCCACACAGCCAGCTATCAGTTCTGTCCACGTATGCGTACCACGACCGGCCGGGCCTCGTCGTCGTGGCCTACATGAACCATTCTGAACCAAGTTGAACCTATATGAACCAACCTGAACCAAACCGAATTTCCTATGAAACTATCAACCTTTTTACCAGAAAATTCTGAACCAACATGAATTTTATCTGAACCAATCTAAATTTGCCCTGAACCTAGCTGTTTTTTTTACCGGAAACAACCTAAACTAACATGGTTTCCTATAAAACTAGCTAAAACATCATGAATTTTTCTACTTTTTTACGAAAAAAATCCTAAAACAATAAGAAATTTCTATAGAACTATATGAACCAACCTGAGTTTCACATGAACCTACCTATTTTTTTCACCTAAAACAATATGAACCAACATGAACCTATCTGAATTTCTAACGAAACTAGCTGAAACAACTTGAACCAACCTAAACCTACATGACCAACCTGAACCCAGCTGAACCTTACGAACCAACTTGAACCGAACTGAACCTATATGAACCAACCTGAACCAATTTGAACCAAGCTTAACCTATATGAACCAACCTGAACCTATATGAACCAACCTGAACCAAACCGAATTTCCTATGAAATTATCAACCTTTTTACCAGAAAAATTCTGAACCAACATGAATTTTATATGAAAAATATCTGAACCAATCTGAATTTACCCTGAACCTAGCTGTTTTTTTTTTACCGGAAACAACCTGAACTAACATGGTTTCCTATAAAACTAACTGAAACATCATGAACCAATATGGATTTCCCATGAAACTAGCTTATACATCCTAAACCAACCTGAATTTCTTTACTAAACTAGCTTAAACGACCTGAAACAAGATAAATTTTCCATGAAGCTATCTACTTTTTTATCATAAAAAAGCTTGAACCCACATGAATTCTCTATGAAACTATCTGAACCAACCTGAATTTTCCATGAACATAACTGCCTTTTTACATAGAACAACCTGAACCAATATTAATTTCCTATGAAACTAGTTGAAACATCCTAAACCAATCTGAATTTTCTATTAAACTAGTTGAAACAAACTAAACCAAGCTGAATTTTCCATGAAGTTTTCTTCCACAACTCGGGTCGGAATATTTTTTTCCTTCCACAACGTCGCTAAACGTCCGCTCGACGAAGTCGGCGATGATCGCACGCAAAACAAGGCACGCACGAAAAAGTCCGCTGCGTGAAAAAATCCTAAAAATACCAACTAAATATAGTAGATACAATATATTAGTGTAAAAACACAAAAATTGGTTCGGAGGAAAACCGACTTATGGTTTTAGGTGTAAAAAAAGATGAAAGGGCATTGTTCATCAATGGACACTAACAAAGCTTGATGATCTAATGGGATGAGAAGACAACGGCTTGGCTAGCTTTCTTCGTCCTGGGCTCCTGGCCACACACCTGCAGTGACTAGTTGAAAAGGGGATCGGCTTCCTTCTCATAGCAGAGCAACGGCAAGGCAGCGGTGCATCGACGGTAACTCCGACGAGCTTGACCCCAGGACTGCAGAGCAAAGGCGGAGCGGCTCGGGCCGGGAGGCTGCTGCATCGGCAGCGGAACATTGGGCGGCGGCAAGACGACGAACCGGCGGTAACAACACAACGCGGGATGCAGCGGCGGCCGTGGCGCGGCAAGCAGCGGTAGTTGAGGGCGACACGGCAAGAGGTGATGGCGGCGGTCACTTGAGCCAGCCCGAGAGACGGCGAGGCCGTGGGCTCGCCCGCGCCTGCAGCGAACACCCATCGCGGTTGGGTGGGAGGAGGAGGAGGAAGGAGCTCGTCCGTCGGAAGCCTGGGAAGTTGCCATCCTCATCGGCACGGGAGGGCATGTCGAGATCCGATGCCCGGGCGGCCCGCGGCGGCCGTCGTCATCGAAGCCGCCTCCGCGGCGCTCCCCTGAGCCGCCAAACCCAGAGCCGTATGAGCGGAACCCGCAACCGAGGCGGGACCGGTCGAGCTCCTTTGCGGACCGCTCGCGCGGGCCGGTGGGCAGCATCATCTTGGGCTCGGCCGCGCCTCCCGGGGCCGTACGCGGCAAAATCGGAGAGCGAGAGGGTGGTGCCCTTCTTCTTCCTCGACTTGCCGCCCCCGGGCGCCATGGAGGTCGGGAAGCGAAGCGGGCGCGCTGGCCATGGCGGAGGGGTCGGGCGGGGGGAAGGCGGTGGCCGTCTCGCTCTCCTCCTCCTCGGCGCGCTTGGCGTCTAGCGCCGAGGCCACCCCAGGGGTTGGACATGGCGGAGATCTAAGGTTTGGGGTCGGGAGGGAGAGCGGGGAGGGACGAAGGGGAGGAAGAAGGGCGAGGAAGGCGCGGCGCTGGGTTGGCGAGGAGTCGGGGTGGGTGGATGGCCATGGCGCGGAGGTGTTAGTTACGCGGTTCATCCGTCTGAGCCCGTCAAGACGGATGTCCGTCCTCTAACATTTCTGATTATGATAACGTGCTAAGGATGGTAAAAAAAACTCATCGCGCGAATGTCTAAGCGGGCTCGGACACATCCAAAAACCACGCGGCAGATGAATATGGCGGCGACAAGAGTAGAAACTTTTTATTCCCTGCCTTTGCCTCCTCGTGACTACATGCCACATTCTAGTCTCCCTACTCATTTGCTCGTCTACTCTCTTGGTGCCAGACCCGGTCCTATCTTTTTAAGGCCCCGGTACAAAATTATGATATAATTTAAAACACAACTAAAAATATAGCATTAGAAGAGAACAAAAGTTAAATGGATCCAAAATGATTCAAAAGTAAACTAAAGTTTGAAATGGTGAGAAGTTGAAACATCCGAGTTTATTAAAGTGTATTTGGGCTATAAGTGATGGACCAAAAAGCCTATGATATTGCACTTGTGAGATGGGTTTTGGACCCTCTCGGTTTGAGGGCTCTATGCACGGCCCGTGCAAGCCATGGGCCGGCCCTGTTTTGCGAGCATTGATATTGTGGCCTGTCATCGTCGCTTGCACATCCTCCACATCTAACGCATTGTGTTTTTTCATCTATCTAATTTCTCTCTCTTCCCCTCCCTCTCCACGCATGGTGAGTGAGTTTGGTGAGCTTTCACGGCCTGATTCGGCTAGCATGACGTGGGAGCTCGCCAAATATAGAGGGTGAGAGGGCTAGGAGAATGTGGATCCTCCATTTCCACCACGAAACTTGAACATGTTTATATGAAATTTGGGTTTTTGCCATTAAAGCTTTGTTTGTTATTGTGAAACTTCATATCTGTAGTGGATGATTTTTTGAACAATGATTGAATACGACATTTTATATATAGTTTAACCAAGTTTCATTGGTCATTATTCAAGTTTAATCAGTAGGTTGGTCATGTTTAATTGGCCATTCTTCAAGTTTCATTGCTCTTTTTCGAGTTTCATCCGTGCTTTTCCCAAATTTAGACAAAAATTGTTCATGTTTTTTTTTATTATTTTGTCCCTTTTCATTACTACATTATCAATTTCATCAGCAGCCCCAATCCACTAGCAATTTCTCAAGTTTCATCAGTTTTGCACATGTTTTTATCTATACATTATCAAGTTTCATCCATAGTTTTTCAAATTTTGACAATTATTTTTTAAAGTTTATGCGATGACATCAATATGAGTCATTTTCCTGATGGGATGATTCCCATCATACCTTCAATTCCTGTCGCTTCCCAAAACTATACGTGTATCGGTTGAACGACACTTAAGTGAGCTAACGTTGAGCGTCGAATGGATGAGGAAAACTAAGCATGGCGGTACGCCACCACTACCTTATGTCATAACATACACTTCCACCTTGCAAACAGTGACACACTTGTATATTGCTTCTCAATTAGGTTTTTTCCTTGAGTCAATTGCATATAGTAGTGGGAGTTGGGCTGTGCCGGGCCAGCACGGCCCGGGCCCGTCGTGCCTCGGGTTGGTTTAAAACAGGCAGGCACGGCCCGGCCAGCACTTCGGACCGTGTCGGGCTGGCACGGAGTGCCAAAATCTAGGCCCGGCATGGCACAAAAGCACGACGGGCTGGCCCAAGCACGGCACAAGTAACAAAAACAGTAGGCAAAATGATTTTTTAGAAATTCATACGTTGCTCAAATGAAAATCTTGTTTATACAAAAAGATGCGTCTCGAAATTACCTACAACTTTTTTGTTCAACCAAAATTCATTGGAGCAATATAAGACCTCGAAAATGGCGAGTTACCGAGGACAGTGCTGTCGGCCCGAAAGGGGGCAGCGACAAAAATAATTTTTTATAAAATCATACGTTGCTCAGATGAAAACTTGTCTACATGAAAAAGATGCGTCTCGAAATTATCTACAACTTTTGTATTGAACAGAAATTCATCCGAGCAATATAAGACCATGAAAAACACAAAATATTAACTCGGACCTCTTTTTGGACCGGGCCGGCCCAAGCATGGCCCGTACAGTTGGGCCGGGCTGGGCAGCACGTCGTGCCTTGTTTCTAGGCCCGACCAGGCATGCCATTTCGGGCCGTGTCGGCCCGGCCCATCAAATCTCCATGTCGGGCCGGGCCACGGGCCTGTTTTTTCGGGCCGTGCCCGGGCTAGCCCGTTTGGCACGGCCCGTTTCCCCAGCACTAATTGCATATATTCCACTGCAACGCGATATTAGAATTTGACAGTCTATATCGATAAGTCTAGGTTTTTTTTATGTGAATAAGTCTAGGTTTGACATGCCATTGACAAACGGCCGTTAAAAAAAAAACTGAACTTAAATTCTAAATCACCAATTTCTTTTTCTTCTTCTTCTTCTTCTGTTTTTTCGATCGGAGCTGGATGCTTTGGTTTTGGGAGCGCCGAGAGCAGAGGATTTGATCATTCCTTTGGCTCGCATTTTTCCGGGGCAGGTATGATCGCGCTCATGATTTCGCGGGCCGTCGTTCTTGCCGGACGGCGATCGAGCCTCGCGGTCGCGGATCATTCTGCCAGCCGTTGCGGAGACACTAGGTAGTTTAGGCTTATTTCTCGAGGCCACACAATTTTGTCACTACCGTGCCAGTGCTCGATCCTGCCGTATTAAGCATCCACATCAAACACTTCATCCCTACACTTCACTTTACTATTAGCTACTCACTTTACTATTAGCTACTCATTTTATTCTACGTTCTAAATTTTCTTTACAATTTATAATATATTTTAGAAAATTTCTTCTCTCCCATGGTTAAAGTGCCTGTCCGCGGTGCATGCCAAGCCGGCGTCAAGAGTTTCATCAGCCACCGCCCTAGCTCAGGCAGCCATCCCTGCCTGACACCTCATAGCCTACGAAGAGGTAGAAACAACATCCTTAATCTCTCTGACTCTCTTAGTGCACTCGTATTGACAATTCACATGCATACAGGTCTGGGATGTTTGCACTGTTATATAGCTAGGTACGATCGATGGCAGAGAAAAGGAGGGTTTAATTGGCAATGATCTAGAGGGACCGCACTGCATAATTGTAGCTTTGCAAATCCTACTCGAATGTCATCATTGTGGTGTACCCAGATAACGAGTTTATATATGCGAAAGCTAGGTTCGGTCCTGCAGGGGATCATTGGCGCTGATCAATCATGAATGCAGCGAGTAATCTAGTGCTAACTACATCCTAACTTGCTGACAGTTTGACACACACACACCAGCACCAGGCACTAAGGCCATGAGCATGTTATTTTCGACTTATCTACTGATTTGTTTGTCTGCTATCCAAAGCGCAAATGCTTTGTATTTTTTGGTTTATTTTTGTTTATCTCAAATATGTATGAGAAAACATATAAACACTATAGAAGATACGCAATCTCTCGGCAACCAGAATCATCGAGAGAGACCAAAAACCATTGACAGAGACCCCTCTGGACTACCAGCCATCAAGAAACGACCGTCGTGAGAACTAAGTTGAGATGACCTCTCTTGATGGCACGGCTATCGAGAAAACATCTCTCAAGAAATAATCGAGGTGTTGCTGTTCGGTTGGATGACAACTCTTTCTCGACAGCCACAAAGCCGCCGAGAGAGTTTTAAATTGGGTCGGGCCACGAGGTTCTAGCCTACAACCTCGCCCCTAGCCTCTCTCGATGGACTTATCCTAGCTGTCGAGAAAGAATAAAAGGAGCCACCTCCTCGGTGAGGCCTACCAGGTGGGTATGTGCCTCCCAAGGCCATCGAGAGAGACCTTAGGTTGTCGGCTCCCCCACGTGGCCAGTCATGTGGGCCCAGGTCCATTTCTCTCGATGGTATTGTGCTTGCCACCAAATTCCAAAAACATTCTAGCAAAAAGGAGCTTTAAAACAGCAAAAACTAAATATTTGCAGCTACCGCTGCTGCACCCGAGACCAAAACAACCTACAAACCCTATTTTCTCTGTATTTTCACCACATTTAGCCACAAATAACCATAATATCACAAGTATTATAGTAATTCACATTCACGCATGTATAAACATCACATTCACATCGACGCATACGTATATAGCACAATCTGAACCTCAATTCACCGACAACCGCAATTACATAAACACGAGGTCGATCCATGTTGACAAACAACTCCACATATTGTACTTCAACCATGACAAGCACAAAAGAGTCAGGCCTATTTGGTTTCCAGCCTAACATTAGTCGTGCCATAGTTTTTTTGTTGGTTGTTTGATTCCTACCACAAAGATGAATTGCCACACTTTCTTAACTTGACCCATACATCAATAGGCTAAAAATTTTGCCACACTTTGCCACAAGTGTGGTGTTCAAATTCTTGGCCACAAAATTTGTGGCTTGCCACAACTGCATAGGGAATCCCACACGATGATTTGATACTAGGCCTAGGCTAGTACCTTATGATGGACAATTCTATGGTTATCATTGCCGGCATCCCGTAATTATTTAAAGAAAAAAGTGTCGATTTGATCTCTCAACTATACCCGTCGGATCACTTTTGTCCCTGAATAGCAATACCGAACTTATCAGGTCCTTGAACTCTCAAAACCGAACTTGGTTAGTCCTTTCACTGGTCAAAACGTCCACACAGAAGAAATCTGCCACATCAATAGCCACATCAGTGAAAACCTCAAAATCACCATTTTGACGGGTCAAAGGACTAGCCAAGTCCGGTTTTGAGAGTTCAAGGACCTGACAAGTCCGATATTGCTATTCAGGTACCAAAGTGGTCCGACGGATATAGTTGAGGGACCAAATCGGCACTTTTTGCTATTTAAAATAACGGAGTATTATAAGGTAGCATCATATGCTATTACAGTAAGACAAGTATTATCAAATATTAAGAACGAAAGAAAGAACATCAGACAGCAGCAACCTTCAGTGATGATATCCAAACAATTGACCCAAACACCCGCAGCTAGTCCTGCACACCTGGTTCAGACCCTTTTGGTCCTGATCAGACTTGCAACCTGAACAATAAAATTATCCGCGATAGATATAATCAGTATGCGGCTACCCAGCAAGCAATCGCTAACAAATGTATGCAATGGCAATGATCAGGGAAATTGGCTATTTTACACAAGACCTATTAATTACTAGCCAAATTTTAGTGGTCAAATTTTAATTGTTGAATGCATGATCTCAATATATTACCAACAATTATCAAATGAAGGTGTGTCATCACACCAGGGCAGACCCAGCCTGCTCTAGTCAGGTTTAATTATTAAAAAGGTGGGACTACATGTGAAAACCTCTCGCCCTGTCCATGACTAGGGATGGCAAAAATACCGATGGGTCCGGGTACCCACGGGTACCTGACCGGATGGGTCCGGGTCTGGGTCCAATTTTGGACCCATGGGTATGTGAATTCGGGTCCGGGTCTGGGTCCGGGTCCGGGTCTTGGATTGGACCCATGGGTACCCAGACCCATACCCGAACATGCTATGACAAGTGGGCCTTCCGGTAAATTCCCATTTGGAGCCAACCGAAGTCCCCAGCAGCCAACCCAAAAGTCCCCGTCTCCATCCCCCATTAAATCCCGCATCCTCCATTCCACCCCTCTCCAACCCTAGCCGCCATCCGCCCCGCTGGCCGCCGCCGCCTCCAGCCCTTCACCTCGCCGGCCCGTCGCCTCCAGCCCTTCACCGTCCGTCGGTGCTGCCTCTGCCCCGTCTCCTCTCCATCCCCTCCTCTTCGCCCACGTCGCCAAGCTGCCGCTGGCTCGCCGTCGGTCGCCGTCGCGTCCTAGTGGAGCGCCGCCGCCGCTCTCTCCCCGGTGGCGCAGCCTCCCTCCCCGAAGGCGGCGCGGCCTCCTCCCCTTGGCGGCGCGGCCTCCCTCCCCGACGATCCGGCGGCGCAGCCTCCTCCCCACAACGACACGGCCTCCATCCCCACGGTGGCGCGGCCTCCTTCCCCGATGGCGACTCGACCTCCCTACCCAACGGGCGACGGCGACGGCTTCCCTCCCCTCTATTCTGCACTGAGGCTAGACCCGATGGGTACCCATTCGGGTCTGGGTACCCATCGGGTCCAGGTCTGGGTCTGGGTTTGGACCCGTGCGCACCTCCGGGTCTGGGTCTGGGTCTACTTCTCGGGTCTCGGGTCCGGGTCCACGGAAGCTGGACCCGGAGGTACCCGGACCCATTGCCATCCCTATCCATGACCGTGGACACGGCTATCATGATAGTTTTAACTCTGCAGAGTGTGTAAAAATTTCTCGACAAACCCCGTCTCATCCAGTAGGAGATACGGTAAAAGGCTTTTCCAGCCTACTGCGCCTACCACTTCGCCTGCCCTTTCTTTTAGTTTCCCCAGCCCCGCCGGTGTCCGTCGCGGTAGGGCGTCCACTACTTCTGGACACCACCCATGGTCGTTCTCCATTTAAGCCATTCGGTCTTAAGAACGAGTTTGTACTTTGTATCTCAGGTATAGGTTGTCAAACCTTCCCCTAGCACAGAGACCCGAATCATAACCGGCCAGCCTGCAAGCAAGTGGTTAGTAGGTTTCGTAAGGTACTACGCCAAGGCTGAAGGCACAAGTAGTTGTACAGTAAGGTTTGGTCTAGCAGTTCACAAGCATGAGTCCTTATTAGAGATCCTCACATCTCCACCATAGCCTCGAAATCAACACTTCCGAGTCTCCCCTAAGCAACTACACCAATTTTAGTTGTTTAGGGTTTAACAAAAACACCATCACGAAGCATACGCATCACTAGGCACAATTTACCGATCGCTAGTCGCCCATGAAATTTTCCCCAATGTGCTTGTGGATCACTAGAGGATGAAGATCCGCCTCTTCTGGGTTGCTTTGTGGCCCATTCTCCTCTCTTTAAGCATCCTCGTTCCGATCCTGCATGTATCAAATCAGAGTGTGTATCACATATGGAAGGTGGTTAATTAGTACACTTATGTTGAAAAATGTAGATGACACTTACCCATTTGAGTTGCGCATAGGGGTCCACGGTCGGTTGTGTACCAGGCTTGGCCTTGGGCGTGTGCAGCTTCCTCCAGGCGTTCAACTTCCTTAATGTGGATCTGGTTTACGAGCACTATATTACAATAACGAGAAATACATGTTAGTAGAAAAATTCAAGTATGCAAGCATGAAAAAGATATTATTACTAGATTTTTCCAAACTATGCAATCGACCATCTCCCGGTGTGTTTCTTGTAGTCCTTGGACGCTCTGTTCTTCTTGGCAGTCACCCAGGCCCGGCTTTGGGCCTAGGCCTGAGGGGCGACGGCCGAGGGCCCATGACGGAGGAGGGCCCATGATTTAGTATTTATGCAGCCCAGTCCATGGCCAACAAACTCCACCCATCCAAGGGACCAACCATCCAAACCACAAAGGCTACCACAAGGTTCGCAGCCTCATTTCGACAGCTCCTCAAGGCCCATGCGGCATGTTGCGAACCACCGGGCAGCGAGCCTCAATCATCGATCGCTTCTCAATGAAGCAGGAGGCAGCACGTCGGTTTGCTTGGCCTAATCCGCGACCGCTAATGCCTCTAATCGCTGATCGCGTTCGGCACTTTGCTCGTTCATTGTTCCAATTTGCTAATCGCAAGACCTAATCCGTGATGACTAATCGTCATTCATTGCGATGCCTCGACTTCCGCGAGGACCGCGACGCCGACGCCTCCTGACAGGTTAATTTATGATTTATGTTTATGACTTAATCTTTTATCTATCGTCTATTCATAATTCATATATGATTATCAGTTATCACTTATCAGATTATGAAGCAATCATGAATCATCCATCATCCATGATCTACAATCCATCAATTATTCAATTAGTTCATTGGCCATTACTTATATTTCATTAATTTGACTATTCCATTAGGACTTAGGTATTAAGCTATTAGCATCAGCATGTTAGATAGTTGTTAGTACTTACTAGTTAGTAACTTAGATTGATAATTTGATACAGACATAGAATTTTAACTTTTATAATAAAAATTTTAATTTTATTTTCGGTATTTACTTCCCTTTATAAATTATAATCCAGGTGTTAAAAATGTTGCCTAAGAAGCAATTGTTGGGTTCTGAGAAAAGGAAAAAAAAGAAAGCGAAAAGATCAGCTTATTGAATCGTAAAGGGGTGCTATACATAAGTATATTTTACCAAAGATAAAAGCTAAAAGGCCCATAGTCTTCCGTTCGCCCTAGGGCCCTCGAAAACCTAGAGACGGGTCTGCATCCAACCATATATGCGGCCAAAAATTCATCGAGATTCTATTGATCCTGCGGCTCCTGACACGAGCCAGAAACAATATACTTGTCTACCTTTGCGGCGGACGGCGGTGCGTGCTCGAAGCAGTGGATCGGCCGACGACTCATGCAGCTCAGCGTAGTACGTGTAGGAGCAGCATGCTCTGAACCGCCTGCGTTGCGGTCGGCGACTGCAAGACTGGAGTTAATTTTATGCGGTCGGTCCATCCCTGTTCGTTAATTTTACGTCCCCAACTAGGGTTCACGTTAAAACTGCCCTGCCCGTTCTTATTTACGAGTTTTGGCTACCAAAGAAAATTAAATTTAATTGCCGAAATAAGCCTCGGAACCGGTCAGATTAATTCGAAAAATAATTTAGTTTTTTCTGTCCCTCGATCCAAAATATGAAAACGAAAATTCGATCAGTTTTTAACTTTTGTTTAACCGAAAGCGGATAAAAAATTATATGCGGTTCTAGACACGTTCATGACCATCGGATCTCTTCATCGAGGTTTGTGCATTGCCCTCGCTAGCTCGCTCTCCCTTCATTTGTTTTCTTAAAGAAAAAAGACTATATTACACCATGAACTATGAGTGTTCGTCTATTTAACCCCCTTTAAACAAGGTATTAATTATACTCCACGTAACCAGAAAAAGGTGTAGATAACCCACTAAAGGTGGTTTTAACGGTGGTTTTGTCACACAAACTGTAAACATGTGTAATTTTACCACATCATCGCCATGTGCACACATAACCGTCTTTCTCTCCCTCCCTCCCTTCCCTTTCAGTCTGTACGCATGGGTGGGTGCAGGGGAGGCAGGTGGCAGTGGGGGAGGCCGACGTTGGGGGTGTCTGGAGGAGGCTGGCGGCAACACGGCTGGAGGGAGCGATAGAGGAGGCTGACAATGGGGGCAGTGGAGGTGTATTGGCAGTGGCGCCAAAGATGCGGTCTGAGACGGTGGCCGCAAGGGATTAGGTTGGGGAGGACAGGTAGCTAGGGACGGCGCCGGTGTTGGCGACGGCTAGGCGACGCTCGAGCCGCTAGCCCATCATACTGTGGAGGTGGCCAGCAGGGAGGCTGAATAAAGGATAGCGGCGTTCGTCGGTGGTGGAGGTGGCGGTGACTAGAAAACCCTAGTGGTGCCTTGCCGTTGTTCCTGTCGGTCGCATGTTCTTTGCTTGGTCTTCCCTGGATTTGGGATGCATGCATGGATCTTCACTCGGGAATCGGGATGAGTGGGCGTGAATGTGTATGGAACGGCATGCACCTGCCGAAATCCGTTTGGCACAGGCGGGTTGAGCAGTTCAAAATTGTAAAACCGGTGTGGAAACAAAGGGTGGGAATCGGGCTGTGCCGTGCCGGCCCGGCTCGGGCTCATCGTGTCTCGGGCCGGTTCAAAATGGGCCATCATGGAGTGCCAAATTCTAGGGCCGTGTTTTTGGGCCGGGCCGGGCCGAGCACATCACGGGTGACCAAACAGTAGTCAAAATGATTTTTTAGAAATTCATACGTTGCTCAAATGAAAATGTTGTCTACATAAAAAAGTTCTGTATCGAAATTATCTACAACTTTCGTGTTCAATCGAAATTCATCCAAGCAACAGAAGACCTCGAAAATAGCGAATTACAAAGGACGGTGCGTCGGCCCGAAAGCAGGCAGCGAAGAAAATAATTTTAATAAATTCATACTTGCTCAATGAAAAACTTATCTGCATGAAAAAGACGTGTCTCGAAATCATCTACAGCTTTCGTATTGAACAGAAATTCATCCGAATAGCAAAAGAGCACGAAAAACGTAAAATACTGACTCGTCCTTCTTTTTGAGCCGGGCCGGCCTAATTAGCACTGCCCGTGCAGTCAAGCCGAGCCGGGCGGCACATCGTGCCTGGTTTCCAGACCCAGCCCGGTATGCCATTTGGGCCATGCCGGTTTGGCCCATCTTTTTCCCGTGCCGTGGTGTGCTTCGGATCATCTTTTTTGGACCGGTCCGATCCAAACTCACAGCACTGGTGGCAACACGTACGCGCGCGCGTGCCGCGGCCAATCACGTCTCCCATCTATTCGTAATACGTGTGTGCATATATGCGTGCGATGGACGCCGGCGAGGAAGGGGTGGATGGAGAAACGCCGCGCGCGCGCATGATTCCGACGGGGACAGGGTGATGCATGCAGGCAGATGAGGTGCATCTCGGCTTTTAGCCGGACAGTTCGGTGCCGGACCACGCCCGCGCCTTTAAAGCTGCCATTTTCTCTTCTCTGCCCTCCTCTCACGCCAATCCGCATGCCAACACGCAGCGGCGTCATTTGGCAAACTTCATGTCGTTGCATTAGCCTCGAAAGCTAAACGAACTGTGAAAATCTAGGCCAAACCAAAGTAAGCTCAAGCTCAGATGGAGCCACCCTCAGACCCAGCTGAGGCTAGACAAACTTTATTACCCTATATACCTATTCTTAAAATAATCTTTCTCTGCTCTCCTCTCGGCTTCTCATAACATTAATTAGCTCATTTATATGAGCTGAGTATAAGGACAGTCACAATGCAAAGTTTGTATAAGAGTTTCTTAGAAGAGAGAGAGTAAACAAGATACGATGAAAGAAATCATCCATCTAGTGCAACGTATATTATGTATTTAATAGATGTATCTTTTGACCGGCTACCTTAATTACTTGGGCCCATTTATGAAACGGCTATTACCTTATAGTGGGGTATCTTTAGTGTTTTATAGCATCGGATTATGTGAAGAAACAGTTTCTAATTAAATTAAAATCGGTTTCACTCTCTCTTAATTAATAGGCTGGGACATTAATTATAGCTTTTTATCCTACATGGCATATGTAGAAACTATCTAAGAAACTGTATTGTAAGTGTCCTAAATTTAACTATGCTTCTATTGATCGAAACCAATTGTGGAACCAACATTATGGTCTTGTTTTATTGAGATGACCTGAACGGCTGAAATGACTGAACTTTGAGAGCTTTTCGAGTTAGTCTCGAGATTCGGATCCATTTCGTTTGATTTGTTTTTCAAAACGTTAGTACCTACCTTTAAAATAACGAAAAACAGACTAAAAAATATAAAACATATTTCTTTTTGAAAATTAAATAAGTTGTCAGGCCATTAAGCCGAAATACGTCCAAGGCATGTGTGCGTGCATGGGACATGGAGATTTGGCGGTGCACGCAACGACGACGCATGCGACGATTTGGTTGCCGGCGTGGGGCATCGGGGAAATCAAGGGGCAGGCAGGCTCACGTACGTTCGTACGCTCATCGATCGGCTCATGCATGCAGATTAAGCCGCGCTTGCGTCTCCATCACTCTCGCGAGTAGGTGTTTCCGGCCATGCCTCGATCATGGAAGGTTCATAACTAACTATGTCTTTGGGCCGGTTCAGGTGCTTCTTGCCATCCGAGGCTAGCTCTGAGCGAGCTCATCTGTAAATCCTTCCTAATTAATTCCTTCCAACTGATCAAACAAGTTAATTTTTCTAACTTATGAATTTTCTTTCCCTCGTCTCAACTTCCTCCAACCAAATAGTCTAGCGCTATAGTGGCATCAATGTTATGCCTACCAACTTAGATCCAAGGGTATATATGCTGTGCAATCACACTAACCGTGCAATCGAACTATCAAAAGTTACAAAAAATTATAAAAAAATTTATACATGTACTCTTCAACTTACTCTATCTCTGGTTAAAATTTCAACTCTTTTTTGTAACTCTTAATATAGGATGAATTTGAAGTTGAGATTTTAACCAGAGATAGAGTAAGTTGAAGAGTACATGTACAAATTTTTTCAGAATTTTTTATAACTTTTGGTAGTTTGATTGCACGGCGATTACACAGTCAGTATGATTGCACAGCATATGTATCCGGTCAAAAATTCCATTCTCTATGGTTATATTCTCCGGAGATGAAAGTCGACGTGGTATCAGCAGATAGCCTACTGATCATCGTTGGACTAAAAGATGCTGGTAATTAACAAGAGAAGAACGAACGGTTTGTCTTCACACACAATGCCATCGATCGCTCGGTGGTTGTCAGGAGTGTCACTGTTTGCGCCTGCAGTGCGTTGCAGTGGTGCAGCAGCGTCCATCGATCGATCCATCCATCGGGAGAGCAAGAGCACAGAGAAATGAAGGCTGCAACTCTGCAAGGAGGGGAGAGCAATAAAGGGGCCTGCCTCCTCCTGCTGCCGCCGCCGCCTCCGATGATGTATTTTACGCAATCATGCATGCATGCGTTGCTGCGCGCGCCACAGTGAATTCGTTGGCGAGTCGACTGATGCGGCTGCTGCCAACGACAGAATTATTACACCGTTGTCGCCTCGCTTGTCCCGGTCCAACCAAGTCAATTTTTGACCCCCCGACTGATTTGACCCAGCGATCTTACTAGAGCTAGCCTTGTTTTTTCTTTATGTATTATCGTCCTCGGATCAACTCTCCGATTTTGTCCGGGTGTGATGTACAGGCCACGGATCTCAATATGGCCGTACGTGCAGAATTCCATACAGTGGAAGCTCATCATGTCTGGTAGACTGGTACTCGGTTAGCTCAGCTCACAGGTTGCAATTTTTTGGCTTCTTTCTAGATCACTGTTATAGAAGGATTCAACAAACTAAAGCCGAGAACCATTGCCTTTTTTCTTCTGGGTAACCATCCAAAACAGGTTGCTAACAGCCGACAAGCTTGCGGTCATGGAGTGGCCACACGACCCATATTGCGTGTTATGTGCATTGGGCTTCGACTGCGCTCCACCTTCTGTGGAGTTGCCCTTTTCGCCAAAGTGGTGTGGTCGGCAGTGAAGCGAAGTTTCCAAATCACCATGCTTCCAAACGACAACATATACTCTATTGGGGTTTGCTGCGATTGCCTAGGTCAAAGAAAGCAAGGAAGGGCAACGATGAAATAATTATTATCACTCTCCAAAGCCTATGGAAAGAACGAAACAATCAAGTGTTTAATCACGTGGTTTCAATACAAGTGGCGGAGGCGCCCTGCATTGCCACCGTCATACTATGTTAGCCATGGCTGATCCCTAGCTCCTCCTCTTAGCGGCCCGAGCGCCTCCGATGCTGAGCTGCTCGTTGCAGTTTGTTCACACCATTACCCTTTTCACTATTTGGATGAAAAGGTGTCTTGCCCTTTTTTAAAAAATATATTTACTTTTTTCTCACATGTTTATCTTGTAAATTTTGAGAAATTTTTTAAATGATCTTGAGAGTCGGATTTAATTTGTTTGACTTATATTTGAGATCTTTGGAGGCGTGACTTTCATATAGAAAAGCATAAAGTTTAAAAGGTTGCCATAAAGTTGGTGGATGTTCCAACGGTATAGTTGGATGACAAAAAAAAAAACAATCGAAGACACCATATGAAATAATACTATTCAAGTGTGCCTGTGTTTTGCTATAAATAAAAATAATGTTATACTATTGGGCACCACTTTGTAATTGATGCGATCGTGTTACTTATTTTCACCTCCCATACATTTCTTACGGCTTGCGAGTAGGAGAACAGTTGTCTTTCGAGAAATTTTTCTATGATTACCACGCAAAAAGCACTATAAACACGGCATGAGATTTGTGGTACCCTCTTGCATCACTACTAGAGAAATGGCCTAATTTACCGGCACATCAGTATCTCTAACATCTCAATTTGGGGCTAATTCAAAAATTTCTTTAATTTCAAAATTCATTTGAATGTGCGCTGTCATGTGGGCCCATTCTCTCTCTCTCTCTCTCTCTCTTGTTCATTTTCTCTCTCTCCCTCTCTTCCCCCTTGGTGGCCCTACCACCGCCACTCGCCACAGCTTTGCTCTGCTTGCCTGCTGGCCTTGGCGTCTCTCTTGCCGCGCCTTATCGCATCGCTGATCAGCCAGCGCTCCGTCGCCTCGAGCCGCTCTAACCCTGTCGCGCCGCGCCATGTCCCGTCGCCGCGCCGCTGGATGTGCCTTTGGGCCGAAGACCATGCCCCTTGCCTGTAAAACAGAGAGCGTCCCAGCCGGCACCGCCTTTCCCTTTTTCCCCAAATCTTCTCTGCGCCGGCGCCGTGGAAATCCCGTCGATTCCGAGAGCCTAAGGCTAATTCCTTTCGTCCCGAGCTACCAAACCTTGCCCTAATCATTTCGCCTCGCCCAATTTCAGCGGAGGCACTCGGAGCTGCCGTGTCGCTGCCACCCCTATTTCGGCTTCCATTGGGCTCGTCATCGCCAACTGCCTCCGTTCCTCTGCGTGCTCGTCCGTAAGCTCTGTGAGCACCGTCGATTCCCCCTTGAGCTCCCCGTTCATTCGCATAGCGTGTAGGTCCGTAGCATGCGTGGGCATCTCCGGCGAGCCTTCGGCTCCACCGCCGCATGTCGCGCTGCCGCGTTCAGCCATCCCCGGCCTCGGCACGAGCTCCGCTACGCTCCCTTGGAGCTGTAGAAGCAAGCCCTCGCATGCAGTTGGCCGGAGCATGGCTGTAGCGCCACCACGGCGCGAGCCGTTGCCGCCGGCCACGTCACCTCTTCCGAAGGAAGACGATGACCCCCAGCAGTAGATATCGCGCTAAGATTCATGCAGACCCGTCGTCGTTGAGTCACTACTGCGTGGGTCCCACCAACAGTAAAGCCCCGCGCGTTGGTTAAAACCGTGACCCTGTGCCTTTGCCATGTGGGCCAGTGGGCCATCGGTCGGAATAAGTGGAGGTGCACCGTTAAGCAACGCCGACACCTCGCAAAGGCGTCCCTGCAAAATGCGCCTTCGACATTTGTGGCCGAGAATGGCGCGGTGCACGCGCATGAGTGGGCCGTGGGCCGAAACCGTCGCTAGGCCGCTTCGTTCGCCGGCTCGGCCTATTGAGTTTTATTAGTTTTTCCACTGATTTAACTAATTAGTTAATTACATAAATGGTTATACAATTATTTAAAATAGCTAGAGGCTCCCAAAAATTCTAGAAAAATTTAGATAAATAGTTGAGGCCATTAATGATTTATAAAAATATGAAAACAGCTTCTGTAATGGAATAATGGCACTGTTTTTTAATGAAATGGGTATAATTCTTATATAAGGAAATGATTAAACTAGAATTAGGAGAGTATTAATTAGTATAAATAATGAGCCTGACCCCATAAAATCATAAGAAATAATATGGGTAGATAATTGCCATAATAAATATAGAACATTTTAAAAATGCCATTCTTGCTTAAATATATTCATTAGAATATATAATTATTAGGCACCAACAAATAATTAGCAAATTCCTTATTAATTAAATTAGGTGCTGACTTTAGAATATATATTAATGTGACATATAACTTAGGATTACATCATAAATTTAGGAGCACCTAGAAAATGTTGACTCCGATAAACATAACTCCATATGTAGACCGTAGTACGGCATGTCGTCATCATATGTCGTTTCAAAAACCCTAATCACCTGATTATGACCGTAACATACGAAATCCTATTTTGGGGTGTAGCTAGTCTACTATTTAATGTAATAATATTTATGCTCTCGAACATGCATGGCATATCATACGAAACTTAGCATCGTTACTCAATCTTATATAATAGCGTCGAAGGTTAAACCTAGAGCACGTGCATGCATCATAATTTTCTGCTTGCATCAGTAAGTAATTATTGGATGGTGTGTGTACTTAAACGTAGGCGATCCCGAAGGGAGGTTCGGAGACGCTGAGGAGGACCTTCCACCTGAGCAAGGCGAGTTAACACTTACTCTTTAGAGATTTACCCGTATTAGGGAAGGTTGGCGACTTTCCCTAGTGCAGATTGACATCGATATATTCATTGTCTATTACCAGTTTCTCAAATTAGATTGTTTTAATATTTGAAATGCATGCTTACTTATCGACCTAATTGTTATTCATGTAATACTTAGAGCATCCATAGCAGCCTCCCCGTTTCACTGTTCGGCACTGTAGCTACAGTGCTCACATCAATTTTTCCCACCTGCAGCGCCTGCTCCTGCTGCAGTAATCCCAAGCCTATGCAAATCCTGCTGCTTCCCGCCTTTTTTCCCACCTGCATGTGCGGTCTGCGCTGTAGCTACAGTGTTCGGCACTGATGCATGCTACAGTGACACCGATGCTGATGGGGATGCTCTTATACATGCTTATCCTTGGATCATTTAGCCTTTATGACTGCCTTGATTGTCATAAACCTTGCAAGACTGAAATTAGTTTGGTAACAACTTTAACCCTATCTAACGGGTAAAACCCGCTTAGACTTGCTTAGGATTTAACAAACCTTCTGGCAATTAGCCACGGAACGGTGAACCGATTGTCGGGGATAAAATCACGGCCCATAGCCATGGCCCACTCCCTGACGGCCCAATCGAACAGCCTACTAGGGCCCAGCTCCCTGGAAGGTTCTATTCGCCCATCGCATCTGTTGAGCGGCTTCTGGCCGCGCGGTGCGTAATGGCCTAGGATTCGTGTTTGAGTCCGACTCGAACAAGAGTTCTGCACGGCTACGTGAAGACCCGGACGTGGTTTCCCGGATTGGAATAGGAGTCATGATCCCCAAGACTAGGAGTTTGCCTTATCTACCGTGGGGCATATTTGACATGGTATGAGTTCGTTATGATCTAGTAGTTAGTCCGGCCCGATATTCTCTCGGTAGATCGGTTTGCTCTGCACTATATAAACCAAGCCCCTACGGCGTTTAGGGGGGATCTGGCACGAGGTTTTTTGCTCAATACTTCCTGTACACCCACATTCTCGCCGAGACTTGTTCATCTCGTCGAGTTTCCTCTTATATTCATCCTTGATATATAAGAAAGGCTGGACGTAGGGCTATTATCTCTCCCGAGAGGCCTGAACCAGGATAAAAACCCTGTCTCCCTGTTCGTTGTGGTTCGTGGTTGTTCGGCGTGTCTCCTATCTCACTCTTAAAGAACCTTAGTTGACTTGGGTCGTTATCCCAACCGTCGACACCGATGTTCATCGGTCATCCATTTCTTCATTCAAATATGTTATGACCTGTGACAGTTAGGGCTAGTAGATGCATGATGGGCTGTATGTGGTTGTGGGCATGGTTATGTGGACTGTCGGTCCGGTTCGGTCGGTTGGTCGGAATAGTCCAGATAGGTTAATGTCTGGGATCAAAGAAGTGGGAGTAGATGGTGGAAATGTTGCCCCAAGACATCCTGAGGGATGAGTAAGGCACGAGGTGCCTTGTGCTGGGTTTAGCCAAGGCTTACCCGGGAGGAGCGCGGATGAACATGTGTAGTGGGAAAATCGCTGCCATCCGAGGGATGGTTCCAACACAATGCATGGTCATCGCAAGGAGAATGGGTTTCGGATGGCCAGTTGAGAGCGCTCTGCGGAGGCCCTCTGGGACCATTCTCGATAGGGACCGGCATGCGTCATCACTGAGGGTGATAAAGGCCACACTTCCCTAGGATGACGCTCGGCTAGCGCGGGCTGGCAACCCTAGGCCGAGGCGGGCAGTCTATGGCAAGTGTGGTCCACAACAGGATTGCCAAGTCCTGGAAGGATGGCAAAATTAGGAAACGTGGGGGTAACAAGATGTTTGGTGTGGTGAAGTACAAAGTCGAGTGTTTGTTGGTCGAGAGTTGGTCTATTGTGGGTTGGTCGGAAAGGTCGGTTGGTCAGTTGGGCTTGGGAAGCATTATTAAGATGTTAGACTCTTGATTTACATAAACAACCAATTACTATCTGATGCTAGATAGGATAATTTAAAAAATCATTTAAAATCTGGCTTTATGAAAATAAAATAACCCCTTTCCCTATATGAAGCCTTCTATACACTAAGTGCATTAAGGGAAGTGTTAACTAGCCAGCGTTTGGATGATGCTGACCTCGCCTACTTACATTCTTTTAGACGATGGGATCGAGGTGGATCCTTATGAGTGCCACGAAGATGACGGACAGGTCCTTGGTGGGCTGGATGAGTCGTAGGCGTTGCACCAGTCGCTTGTCCGACACCTAGCCGATAGGATATTCTTTTGGGTACATATTTTGGGATAGCTGCAAGCTCTGATCAATTTTTGTAATATAAGGCTGGTATTGTTCGCCTTGCTAAATCCACCTATGGGCGTAACATGGTATGTAATTGTCGGGGATTAGATCACGGCCCATTGCCATGGCCCACTCCCTGACGGCCCAATCGAAGGGCCTACCAGGGCCCAGTTCCCTGGAAGGTTCTATCAGGCCCATGTGCATCTGCCGAAACGGCTTCTTGGTGACACGGTGCCTCTTGACCCATGATTAGTGTTTGAGTCCGACTCGAACAAGAGTTACTGCAGTTGCGTGAAGACCCGGACGTGGTTTCCCGGATTGGATTAGGAGTCGTGATCCCCAAGATTAGGAGATTATCTTATCTACCGTAGGTTGTATTTGGCATGTATGAGTTCGTTATGATCTCGTAGTTAGCGGCCCGATAATCCTCGGTAGATCGGTTTGCTCCGCACTATATAAGCAGGGCCCTTTGGCGTTTAGGGATCCACGGCATTGAGTTTACATCTTAGCATCTAGCTTAGAGCTTTGGCACTTGTCAGCGCATAATCTCGCCGAGACTTGTTCGTCTCGTCGAGCCACCTCTTGTATTCATCTCGATATATAAGAAATTTGGGCGAGGGCTATTATCTCTCGAGAGGCTGAACCAGGATAAAACCCACATCTCCTGTTCGTTCTTTGTTCGTGGTTGTTGGCGTGTCTCCTATCTCACTCTTGAAGAACCTTGGTTGACTTGGGTCAATATCCCAACCGTCGGCAATTTGGCGCCGTCCGTGGGAACACGCAGATCGAGCATGTCGAACTCGATCGGTGATCTGGAGATTCTTCACGAGGGCTACGACTCAGAAGGACAGGATGTCTCATCCCCTGTCGGTTCAGATCGATCTGTTCGGTCTCTAACACTTTCCGTATCCGGCGAAGTCTCGCCTATATGGCGTAAATAGCCTCGGATCGCACTCCGTCATTGGCGATGGTTCGGAACCGATGATCTTTCGACGGTTTAGATCTATCGGATTCCAAGGCTATGTCGGTAGACTCTACCGTGGAGACACAGCGATGACACCGTCTAGCATACCTTCGCATGGCCCCGCGGCATTAACATGGCGATGTAGGAACCTCGAGGATCCCTGCACGGTACGTGGCGGCTGGCGGTCGAGGCGGATTAACTCGCTCGGCATCAAGGCGAGGTGCGTTGGGCGCTTTCGCGAGCAAGAAGTCGTCGCCGCAACCTCGGCGATTCCATCAATCGAGACCTTGGCGCGGTTTCGCGACCGGTGTAGCGGCGGCGTCGCGACCCACCTCGCGTCTTGGCGCTAAGTCTCCGGCGAAGCTTCCTGTTGGGTCAATTTCCGCGTGGCCGGACTCGATCAGGCGAGCAGCGGATGGTTCGAGATCCGGGACCCATAGATCAGAGTCGGGAACGGCTCGAAGCTATAGCAACGGTCCTTAGATCCACCAATCAAGACGACCTCGCTCGTATGGGCGATGCTGTTGCATCTAACCTAGAGCGACTGGCTGAAGGCCTAAAGACTCTAGGAGAAGTCAACAACTCCTCGAGCGGTTGATCAAAGCTGCCGGAATGATTGAGCGAGCTCGATCGATCGCGTGACCCTCGTCACCATCGAAGGATCACTGTCCATGAGCAGGCTACCCGTGGTCGCCGTCGCTCGCCGAGTCCTCGTAGTCATCGCGACCACAGGGGCAAGCGTGCACGCGATGATCACGAACGGTCCCCTCGTGAGGAGGCGTCGTCGCGACCACGAGGAAGGCGTGGTGGGTTGTCTCGAGAGAGTTTCTCCAAGCGAATCATCCGTTCAGCGGGGAGTTCCTCCGCGCCGCGGGACCAACGTCTTCTCAAGACTAGGTTACTGCGGGAAGGTGGCGATCGTATGCTTTGGGCTGCGGGGCTTTCTCGGCGAGCTTGGGCTGTCCGGTGGCCCTCAAAGTTCAAGCCGGTCACATGGAGAGGTACAATGGGACTCGAACCGGAGAATTCCTTTCCATCTACGCTATGGCCATCATGGCGGCGGGGTGACGAGCTCGTTATGGCTAATTACCTCCCGATCGTCCTTGAAGTATTTGCTTTCGGGCGTGGGCATTCAATCGGCGGAGGGTTCCATCGGCTCGTGGAACCAGCTTTGTGATGCTCGATCGCTAATTTCCGGAGGCATTACGTGCGTCGGGCAAGGAGGATGATCTGCACGGATGATCCGGATGAGCGGGAGACCCTCGTAACCGTGAAGCGTTTCATTAAGATCCATAACACGATCCGAATATCTCGGATGAATGTTGTCGCGCCTTCAAAAGCGGAGTCTGCGATGGCGGCTCACCGGGATCTCGAGATCAGCGAGACTGGACCGCCAACGACTGTTCAAGGCGGTGATCGCTATGCCAACGCGGCGAGCGTGTTGATAAGAAGGCATTTGACAAAGGCGTTGCTGCCCAAACTGGTGTGGATGAGAAGAAGAAGAAGAAGCGACAACCACGGTGACAAGAAGTCGAGAAGAAGAAAAATAAAGGTGATCACGAACAATACCGTCATTGGTATGGATCGCGCACCTCCTCAAGGATGGGCGAAGAAGCCCAACAATAACTATAAGGGCAAAAAGCCTGCTCAGGGAGGCGGACAAGGCAAGAAAGGTCCAAGCGATCGATTTTGCAAGTTCCACCAGCACTACGGGCACGACATACGCCATTGCAGAACTTGGGCCGCAAAGCTCGAAGATTTCTACAGCGGCAAGGGCCCAATGCCCACCCCTGTCCGAACAAGGTGATCGGTAAGGAATAAGCGCCGAACCGGCGATGGTGATCGGGAAGGCGATGATGAATATCAAGAACCGTGAACCATATCGCCGTCATATTCGCGGCTCCTCGGCTTACACCTCTCGACGCGACCTCAAGGAAGCCGCTCGGGAGGTCCTGGCGTTGAAAAGGCAAAACCTCGGCTGAGTCGATGAAGTGGACCGAGGTCCCCATCTCCTTCTCTCGGGAGGATTGCCCCATTTGGGATGACCAAGCCTCGGCGGCTCCCTCTGGTGGTTGCCCGACCATCGACAGCGCGAGCTGGCCGTGTACTCGTGAGGCGGCGGGGCGCTCTGGACTTGCTTTACGCTAAGGTCCTAGGCGAGATCGATTCCTCGTTCTAAGTGAAGGAAGTCGCAATGCCCTTCTACGGGATTGTTCCGGAGAAGGCTGTCAAGCCGTTAGGCGAGGTTGTCTGCCGATTACCTTGCAACCCAAGCAACTTCCGGACGAGTTGATCACTTTCGGCGTGGTTGACTTCCCATCCAGCGTACAACGCGATCTTGGGCGAGCCATCTCTTGGTAAGTTTATGGCGTCCCACCACGCATACCATTGCGTGAAGATCGGGTCCTAACGGTGTGATCACCGTCAAGGGCAACTACAAAGCTGCTCTGGATTGCGACGAGCAGTCCCTCGTCCTGGTCGACCAGCTTCCGCCGCACGGTCCCGAAGTTCCGCAGACCAAGTCTGCACGCCCTAGGGTCTCCCTTCAGCCAGGGGGAGAAACCAAGGAAGTTCCGCTGTCCTTGATGATACATCCAAGACAGTTCACTTGGGGGCCAATCTGGACCCCAAATAGGAAAGCGAGCTCATTGCCTTCATCGAGCTAATGCAAATGTGTTTGCACAGGAGCCATCGACATGCGGAGTCCCAAGGAGGTCATCGAGCACAAACCGGTGTCCGTGGGACAAAAGCCTGTTCGCCGAAGCTTCGTCGTTTTGAATTCAAGCAGGGATCATCAAAGATCGACAGCAAACCTTTCATTGCGGGTTCATCCGCGAGGTTGATCACACCGAGTGGTTAGCCAACCCGTAATTGTAAAGAAGAAAGCGGCAAGTGGAGGATGTGTCGATCACACGGATCTGAGCATTGCTTGTCCTAAGGACAATTTCCGCTACCTCGTATTGAAAAGTGGTCGATGGGATGCGGATGCCCGACTCTGAGTTTTTAGATGCTTACTCGGTTACCACCAAATAAGCATCTCCCCGAGGATGAAGAGAAGCGCCTTCATCACCCCTTGGCACTTTACGCTATCGACCATGTCTTTCGATCTGCGCAATCTTTGGTGCCACGTTCGGTTTTAATGGGAAGACATTCCCGAGCAGCGGAAAAAACACGGAGGTCTATGTCGGCGACATAGTTGTAAAACAAGTTTACTCGGATCATGTAAAAGACACGGCGAGACTTTTGAAATCTCACGGGCATCGAATAAAATTAAATCAGAGAAGTGTACCTTTGGCGTTCGATCTGGAATGTTGCTCGGTTATGTTATTGGTTCGCAAGGTATTTACGCCAACCACGAAAAAATCGTGGCCATTGAAAATATGCGGGCTCCAACTACCGTAAAGGAAATCTGAGCCTCCTTTGGGCGGATGGTTTGCTCTAAGCAGAGTTTATTTCCGTCAAAGTGACGCGGGCTGCCCTTCTTTAAGGCTGCGCAAGCACAATGGTTTCGAGTGGGACGGAAGAAGCGATAGATCCTTCCAAGATCTCGAGCGATACTGTCCAATCCTCCCGTCTGACTACCCAGCGGCATGGCGGCGCTCTGTTATACCTAGGTTGCACGCCACAAGCGGTGGCGTGATCTTAGCGGTCGAAAGGAAGGCATCTGGCGACCAATCTATTACGTGGCGAGGTACTTCACGGATCAAAGGCGTTACCACGAGGTCGAAGCTACTCTCGTCTTGCTCATGTCCTCCGAAACTTCGCCACTACTTCCAGCGCATCAAATCTGGTCCCGACCACGTTCCCTCGGGAGAAATCCTCGGAACAAGGAATCTAGCGGACGTATAGCTAAGTGGGCAATGGAACTAGCGAGTTTGATCATTATTTCTTTGCCCGGCGCTATTAAGTCACGTGTCCTAGTGACTTTGTCATTGAATGGACTTGCCGCCCAAATCACGAGAAGCTCCAAAGCAACCCGATGAACCCTCTTGGACCATGTTTTCGATGGCTCGCAGACCGAAATTCGGGGCTGGTTTTGTTTTCATCTCCTCAAGGAGAGCAACTCGATATTCTATCCAACTACACTTTGCGGCGACTAACAACGCTGCAGAGTACGAGGCCTTCCTCGCGGGACTAAGGCGTGCAAGTCGCTTGGCGTCAACGGCTAGCTGTGAAGGAGATTCACGACTAGTCATCAATCGAGTTAACAAGGAGTATCGGTCTTTGCGATGACTCAATGGCGCGATACGGTTGAAATGAGGAAGTTGGGCGGCATTTTCGATTTTCGAAGTGCTCTTCGTGCCGGGAAGGACAACTTCTGCCGCCAGCTATACAAGTTTGGATCCTCACGCGAACTGCTCGGTGGTGCTCGTCGAGCACCTTTACAAGCCCTCAATCACGTCTCCGGACGAGGCAACAGAGGCAAGTGGTGCTGTTTCCGTTATCGGCGGTGCCGCGGATGGACAACGCCATTTGTCCGGTACCTTGTAGATGGGACCACCGCCGACAGCGAAGCCGGCGTTCGGCTTACAAGGCGTCTGCTCCATACAAGCTTATGGATGGCATCCTTTACCGTCAAGGTGCTCGGGAGTTCTCTCCAAGTGCATCTCGCAGCAGAGGGTGTGTTCCTTCTTAGGGACATACACGAGGGTGCTCGGGCAACCACGCCTCCTTCGAACTCACGGTCGGCAAAGCGTTTCGCATGTGCTATTATTATTGCTGCGTTACATGGATGCGGAAATCGTGACTAAATGCAAGGCTTGCCAATTTCACGCCCGGAAGGCACATAAGCCCGCCCAAGAGCTCCAAACGATCCCCCTTCTTGGCCTTTCTCCACATGGGGTCTGGATCTGCTTGGCCCATTCCCTAAGGGGTACAAGGGCTACACGCACTTGCTCGTCGCCATCGACACTTTTACAAAGTGGATTGAGGCAGAGCCTGTGTCGTCTCTTCACGCCAAAACGGCTGTTCGCTTCTTCAAAAGCAACGTGGTCACGCGTTTTGGGATCCCCCATAAGCTGATCACGGATAACGGTACCCAGTTTCGGAGCGAGCTATTCCAGAATCTGTGAGCGGTGGGCACCAAAGTTCGCTTCGCTTCGTAGGCGCATCCACGAGCAATGGAAGCGATCGGCGAGCTAACGAACAGATCGTCCGGGGTATCAAGCGGCGGGTGTTATTTGCTCTCCGCGAGCACAACAAAGCTCGGTCGACGAAGTTCCTTCCGTCCCTCGGGCGATTCGCTTTCTGACGGTCGAGCAAGCGGGAAAACTCCTTTCCAACTGGTTCACGGTGCGAAGCCATCACGCCGCCCGAAATCGTACTCGGTTCGCCTCAAGACGAGCTCGGTCAACTTAGTTGACGGCGAGCAAGAGCGCCTACTCGATCTCGATCTCCTCGAAGGCACCGCGGCGGCACAAGTCGAATGGCACGCTACCGGCAAGATCTTCGCCGCACGCCGCCAAGTCAGTTCGACCAAGGGCTTTGAAGGCGGGCGACCTCGTTCTGCGCCGTGTCCAGAACTTGTCCAATGCCAACAAGTTAACTCCCCGTTGGGAGGGCCCATTCACGGTCGTCTCTTCTGCTCTCCCGGGGGCTGTTCGCCTGGCAATGGAGGACGGGAGAGAGCTGCCCAAAGACTTGGAACATTGACCCGACCGTAAGTTCTTTGTGTAGGTCTTCTTTGTTTGCTTAGCCTCTGCGCTTTTTGTTAAACTTCGCGCCTTAGTTCGTCCAAGTCCCTCGGGCACCATGTAAAGTTCAATCCAATTCTCAGTGAATCCTCGCGGCCTCTGTGCCCTTTTCACTACTTGTCTTCTCAGACTACTTTCTTCTGGTAACACTTGATGGCTGTCCGGCCTTGCGAACTCTTGGCTCCGCGTTTTTCAGGGTTTCCCTGCCCGTATCTTGCTTCAGCGAATTCCTGAACTCAGGGTTACGTAACAAGGCTTTTTCCACCTTGCGGTTAAGTCTGCTCTCGTAAGCCCTCCGCGGCAGAGGCACTTACTGCTTGGCACGACCACTTGGCAAAGTCCGTTTTCGTAAGCCCCCCGCGGCAGAGGCACTTTCCTTGTTCGGTTACTCTCGGAACTGCCTAACTTACGTTGACGAGCAGTCCATGGAACGAGTCGATCAGGCTACGGGTGTCGCTCTTTCTCTCTACGCACGTGCTCGAGTTCGCAAACTTAGGTTCTCGAGCATCGTCCGTACCGGGGGCTAGGGTGTCGCTCTTTCTCTTGTGCACCTGTTCGGGTTCGCAAACTCAGGTTTCCGAGCAGATGCATAACAGGGGCTGGGAGTTAGGCAGAGCGCTCTACCGGTTTTCTTAAACTTCTTAGCGCTGTTCGCTTTTCTCTTAGTTTCTGTTCGTTCTTGTCTTTTTGCTGCTCTTTTTGCGGGAAAGAAGGTAAATACTATTACATTACTCAAAAGTTTGGTACAAGGCCCTTTAAGATTCTGACAGCGGTGCTACTTGGGAACAAGTCTGCTCCTTCACTCCTCAACTTCTAACTTGAGGCGCACGACTTCGCCCTGAGCCTTGATTCCTTCCCGGGCTTCAGCTCGGAGGCGTTCGATCTCCTCCTTGCTCCGCTTATTTTGCGCGCGGCTTACGCCGGATGGCCTCGACCTCCTCGGTCTTGGCCTTGGTGATCGGTCGAGCCTCGCTCTGGTGACTCGGCCTTTCGGCCGTCTTGAGCTGCTCGTCCGGCTCCTTGACCTTCTTCTCTGCGGTGATCGCCCTCCGCCATCCACGCATCTCCTCGATCTCTCCTGTGAAGCCCACAGGTTGAGATTTTTGCTAGCAGAGACCATGAAGTGCGCTCTTCCTTGGCGGTGGGCCTTGAGTCTCTTGGCTTCCGCCACAAGTGGTCCATTGTTGGGAAGCGTCGTGGCTGCTCTTGAGCCACTTCATGCGGCCCGGCTTCTCCTCCGCAGATGCTTTCGCCTTAATGGCTTCTTTGCAAGCTCCTCGGCCTCTCCTAGGAGTGACTCGCGAGAACGCCTCTCTTGACCGCTTGGACTTTGAGCCTCTTCACCTTCGCCTTGGTAGAAGCCGACTTTGGGGTGGTGCAGAGGGCCCGCTTTGACTCCCTCGTCGGAGGTGCTCCGGAGGGACGCCAAGATCTGGCGCTCCGCTCGATGGTGACGCCGTCCTCGAGCTCCTCCATGGTGTCCTTGAAGACCTGAGAGAGAAGACTAGTTAGCCGCTTTTGCGGTAAAGTTACCCAAATGAGCTAGACGTGGTCTTGGTGTTTACCTTCCCAAGTCGTTGCTTGATCCATGGCGCAGCGGTCCTCGAGCCATGCGTCCGAAGCCCTTCGTCTTGGGATGACACAGTGCGTTGTTCCCGTCGCCGTCTTGTCCGCTCCTTCTTCCCGCTGGAGCGCATCTTCTCGGGAGCAGGAGCGACGGGCGAAGCGCTTTCATCTCCGCGCTCCCCTTCCCCTTCCTCTTCCGCCCGAACGTCTTCGGGCAAGACCGGAGCCGCTCCGCTGGGTGGCGCCGGTACCTCCACGGGCAGAACGACTTGCGCGACCTGCTCGGGGGCTTCTTCTTGTTCCCTAGCGGCTGGGGTTTCACCCTGCTCGCCGAAGAATCCCGTCGCCTCGGGGGTGAGCTGCCCCTGCGACGAAGTGCCTGGCAGAACCGGCTGCTCGGTCCCGCCCTCGGCAGCTTCCGGAGCCGTCGTCTTGGCCCCGCTGTCCGTGGCGCCGCGCGCCGCTTCTTCTGCCTCCAGCCGCTCCACAGCGCTTTGAAGCGCGTCGAGCTGCTCGCCGGAGCCTAACGAGAGCAGGCTCCATGCCGCCAGCTTGTCCTTGAGGCACGCTGGCCTCACCGCTCGCGATGCACCGTGCAGATGCTCGGGCAGCAGCGACCGTTCGAGCGCCTCCGCGACGTCGTCTGTGGCGATCTCTTCTTGGGCAGCTGATGAAAAAGAGATGATCGTTAAGTCTAGTGCGGTCAGTAGGTGAGAGATCTAAAGATCGGTTTCTACATACTCGCCGTCGAAGGCTTGATTCTGATCTTCTTTGCCGGAATTTTCCGCCTCTTCGTCGGGGGCTCCTTGGCGGCTTCTCCGCCTTGACCCTTGGGTGTTCGCGGCGACGAGCTCAGCTCCCTGGTAAGCTGAGCGCTCCTCTCGCGCAAGCCAAGAAGTTTTTCCTTGCGTGCGACTTCTTCTTCGAGCCTCCTCGCTTCGGCGACACTGCGGCCGATCCATGCGGCGAGGTGAGCTTGCGTATAACGCCTAAGCCAGAGGGCCATTGTCTTTACCTCTTCGTCGCTCTGCTCGGCGAGGAGGGAGGGGCTTGGTCTCTTCCCACTGGGCTGACCGCGCGCCCGCTTGGTCTGCTCGGTACGCTCCGTTGCCGCAGGTGGTCTCTTCGACGGCTAGCGGCCGCCGTGTCGCGGTGAGCTCCGCGTCGGCTCAGCCGCCACCTTGGGCTTAGTGGCTATCTTAGCCTTGCCCTTCTTCGCCTTCTCCTTCTCAGACCCGGAGAGCTCCTCTACGATCCCTCAGGATCAGCTGGTCCTCCTGCGCGTTTTGAGAAGCGAACATTAGCATTTAAACAACATTGCAAGTCTAGCAACATAGGCTGAGGGTAAGTGATTTACCTCGTCTGTGCGGACAAGCACGTTCTTGTGGACAGTATCGCCACCTCGCGGTAACCTCCCGTCCTTCTTCGCCGTCTTGACATGGCGTCGACCCTTCGGTCACCCATCGTCGGTTGGCTTCTCTGCGGCGAGAATGGATTATTAGTTCTGTTCGGAGGAAATAATCGATGTAAAGGTTGAGTCTTAAAGGCACTTACCGTGCTCTCCTGGAAATGTCTTCCCATCCTCTATCTTGTAGAAGGATAGGGCCTCCTCCATGCAGGACAGATCTGTTATTTGTGAAGTCCCGTATGATCTCCCTGCCCGTGAGCCCGAGGCTCACGAGGGAGGCGATCTTCCTTGTCAGGTACCAATCCTCGGCGGACATCTCCGGCCGAGGCATTGGAGTTCCCTTTGCCGGCGCCTTCCCGTTGAAGGCGAGTTTGCTGTCGCCGCTCCGCTTGCTGTAGAACCACCTCACCCACCACGCGCCCATCGAGTCGAGCAGCGGTGGGCAAGGGTCTGGCGTCGTCGGCGGTGGCCGGAGCTTGAGGTAGTAGCACCCTAGCACCGAAGCGGCGGAGCAGCTCCTCGTCACTGTGTAATAGTGGAGGAACAGCCCCGGTGGATCGATGCCGGATAGCCCTCGCGCGGTGCGAAGAGCGACCTTCTAGAGGATGGAGTTGGATTGAGGTTCGCCACCTCCAATCCGGCGATGTTCAAGAAGGCCTCGGCGAAGTCGCTCTCGGGAGACCTCAACCCGAGCAAGGCGAAGCTGTTGAAGTCGACAAACTCTCCTCGGCGGCTCCGGGTATCCTCCTCTCCGGCGACCTCCGGCTCACGGTGTCGATGTAGCCCTCTTCCTCCCAGCCTTGGTCCTCCTCGGTCAAGCTAGTGCGGTGAACTTGGCCATAGCGGTTCCCGAGTTGGACAAGCGGGTTTGGTGGTGGAGTTTGGGTGCTCGATCTTTGGCGTGGTTGGAACTAGGGCTTAGAGAGGAAAGGCGTGAGAGCGAAGTGGGGCAGCGGGCAGCTTGGGTGCTTTTATAGTACCGTATAAGCAGCTACCAGAACGGTTTTGTCCCAAAGCGGCTAGTTTTTACCACAGCGGCTAGGTAAAAGCGGTCGCTTTGTTTTCCTTTTGGCGATAGGAAGTTACCGTTGGAGTCCGCTAGCGGCTCTTTTTCGAGGTTCTTTGAAGTCTCGAGTGATCTGCTTTCGGGCGGTGTGATTCCTCGTTCGGCGCAATGAGTTGCTTTCGGTCTTGATCGGGTCTGTTGACTTCGAACAAGTCTTGTTCGGTTGAACCATGACCTGCTCGGTTGCTTGTTACATGTCTTTGTAGCAGCAAAATTTCCCTCTTCGTGACTTGGAGTCTCAAGAGGAAGACCCCACTCTAGTGAGTCCTTCCACTTGAGTCTCGGGGGCTAGCTGTCGGGGATTAGATCACGGCCCATTGCCATGGCCCACTCCCTGACGGCCCAATCGAACGGCCTACCAGGGCCCAGTTCCCTGGAAGGTTCTATCAGGCCCATGTGCATCCTGTCGAACAGCTTCTTGGTCGGCACGGTGCATAACGGCCCATGATTCGTGTTTGAGTCCGATTCGAACAAGAGTTCTGCACGGCTGCGTGAAGACCCGGACGTGGTTTCCCGGATTGGATTAGGAGTCGTGATCCCCAAGATTAGGAGATTATCTTATCTACCGTAGGTTGTATTTGGCATGTATGAGTTCGTTATGATCTCGTAGTTAGCCCGGCCCGATAATCCCTCGGTAGATCGGTTTGCTCACTATATAAACAGGGGCCCTTTGGCGTTTAGGGGATCCCTGGCATTGAGTTTTACATCTTAGCATCTAGCTTAGAGCTTTGGCACTTGTACGCGCATAATCTCGCCGAGACTTGTTCGTCTCGTCGAGCCACCTCTTGTATTCATCTCTGATATATAAGAAAGGCTGGACGTAGGACTATTATCTCTCCCGAGAGGCCTAAACCAGGATAAAAACCCCTGTCTCCTGTTCGTTGCTGTTTGTGGTTGTTCGGCGTGTCTCTTATCTCACTCTTGAAGAACCTTGGTTGACTTGGGTCAATATCCCAACCGTCGACAGTAATATTCAGGGATTCTAAATTAATCGATGTATGCTTGCATCGACTACGTGATCTTCCGCACTAGTGCACCGATCCATGGGCTAGTGCATGGGATTCCGACTCTCAAGGTAAGTTAAAATTGAGGGTTGACAGTACTGGTTGAATTGAAACCGGTACTGATAGTGCACCAGTACCGGTTCGTAGCAACGGTATCAATTCTAGACTTTTAGTATCGGTTGGATGTATAGATGGTCAAATGGGCGGCACGGCCTGACACGGCCCGAGCCCGCTGAAGCACGGCACGAAAAAGGGAGGCACGACACGGCACGGTTAAGCATTCGTGCCGTGCCGGGCTGGCCCACGGGCTCAGGTCTCAGCCCAAGCACGGCACGTTGAAGAGAAAATAGTGCCGTGCCAGCCTGTTCAGCCCGGCCAGCCCGCCGTGCCGTGCCGGCCCATCGGCCCAAGACTACAAACATCTCAAAATGATTGTCAAGAGCTACGCAATCCAGATTTCCTAACAAAAATGCACAAGTTCAATACTTGTAGGTTCTAGCGTTCAAGCTGCAAGTCCAAAACTCCAAATGTAGCAATGCAAATTACAGACAAGTGAACAACCAACAATTCTAAATTTCAAAGACAGTAGACAAAAGACAACTTAACAAACTTGATATATTATTTTGGGTTGCATATAGTTTTTGGTTGCCTCATTAAAAACCTTTTTAGGTAAAAACTCATATCTCATGAGAAAACCCTAAAAAGGAAAAAAGAGTACAGCACTACAACCCAAGTTAGTTCAAATGTCTTAAGGATTACAGTCCAGATTACAGTCCAGATTAGTTACAAAACATTACAGGACAGATTCACAAAGATAGTTCATAGTTCGGTCTTCAGTCATGGTGCATCTCCAGGTTCAGTAGCATCATCCAGATACAACTGCTCATATGAATCCTCCAGGTCCTTGTTCTCCACACAGTGCTAAGATCTTGCTTCACCCTGCTCCCAATCTTTCAGGCATGATAGCATCTCCACCATGTCAGGTGCCAAACGGCATCGCCGGTCCTCAATAACCCTGCTAGTAAGACTGAAGGTAGACTCTGAAGAAATAGTGGACACAGGCACAGACATTACATCTTTAGCAAGTATAGATAGAATGGGATAGGTAAGCTTGTGCTCATGCCACCAGTTAAGAATGTTGAAGTCATCGTCGAAGTGGTAGACATTGTCACTGTCAAGGTAAGATGACAACTCAGAACCTGCAAAGGCTGAAGATGGAACTAGTGGAACTTGAGCAGCAAAGGATGTAGTTGAAGCAGAGCCTGCAGAGGCTGAAGATGTCTCCCAGTCCCCAGGTCCAGAACCAGAACCAAAACTAGATTCACCTACACCAAAAATTAAGCCCCAGGCTGTTTTCTTCTTACCAGAACCAGTGGCAGGCTGTGAACTTCTCTGCTGTCTCACTGCACCAAACTTTGATTCATATTTGAGAAATCTTTTATTCAACTTATTCCTAACCTCAGCTAAATAAGTTAATCTGTACCACTGAGATTAGATAAAAGCATAAGCACATTAGTGAAGGCTCTCATCTTACCTCTGGGATCAAGAATAAATGCAAAGGCATATAGCATTGGTATATTCCTCCAATACTTTAGAAACTTAGTTTTCATGGGGACAACAACCTCTCTCAGCAAAGTATCATTCTCATATGAATTAAGATGTCTAGCAATCTCAAGAATATGATGCAAGATCAATGGAGAAGTGGGATAGTAAATACCAGACAGAGCAACAGTCGAATCATAGAACATCTCTAAGAATTCTAGAACCTTTTCACGAACATACCAATGTGCATCAGTGAGGAGGGTCTGGCCACCTCCATGCTGGTGATAGTGAGTGTGTATAAATACAGAAAAAGTGCTTCTGTATGGTATGAGGTGCTTGAGAATGAGGTAGGTGGAGTTCCATCTGACATCCATGTCCAGTCCAAACTTACGTGGGCGTACCCCCATAGCTACACAATAGCTTTTGTATGCAGCAATACGTTGATTGGAAGAATTCAAGAAAGAAATTGTTGTTCTAAAAGCATCAACATAAGGATTCATGCGTTTCAAACCAGACTTAACTATAAGATTGATTATATGGCAAGCACGACGCTGATGCAGAAAAACAGATCCAATATAACCACAAATTGTAGGTCTGAGCTTATCAATGGCACTAGTGTCAGCAGAAGCATTGTCCAATGTAACAGAAAATATTTTGTCAGTCAAACCAAACTCAGCTATGACAGTGGCAACAAGTTCAGCAATGTTCTCATCTTAATGTGATACATCAATCAACCGAAGCCCAATAACCTTCGGTAACATAATGAGCAACCACACTAATGAGCAACCACACTAAGGTAGTCTTCCTTAGCATTCCCGGACCAAATGTCAGAAGTGAGAGCAACAGAAGAGACAGTCTTTTGCAAGTTTTCAATGAGATTATTGCGTCATTCTGTGAAATATTTCTCCATATCTCTAGTGGTGGTTTGCCTAGAAACACTGCAAAATCTAGGATTATGAGCACGGCAAATGTATTCCTCAAACGCAGTAGACTCACCAAAGCAAAGAAGGAAAATCCTCTCTAGCAATCAAGCGACAAAGTTCAACACGTGCTAACTCAGAAGTATACTCTCGTTGACGAACTGTGTCGTCGGGATTGAACTGAAGCATTGACTAAACCCTAGCCGAACGATCATCTTTTAGTTTGCATCTATCACGGTGCCTTTTCAAATGCTCAGTACCACCGGTAGAACGAGCAGACAAAGTAGCCTTGCAAATATTGCACATAGCACCATACCTGACCTTTTTACAATTTTCAGTTCAGCTCAGCTTCTCGAAATCATCCCACACATCTGAGGTAGAGGATCTGGTTCTGCTCCTCTTCTCACCGGCGGCGGCGGTGCCGATGCTTGCAGCCTGTGATAGATTCGCGGCGGCGGTCGATGGGCCACCATCAGAGCCAGCTTGAGCTAGGTTGATTGGCTCCGCTGCATTGCTCCCTAACAAGTCCTCACAGCCCAAGTCTTCTCCGGCGTCCCCTTGCAACCTCAAATCATGGTCGATGGAGGTCGGATCGAGCTCCTCCTCCATCGTCACCTCCTCGGCACGGGGCCTGTCGGCAGGTGACTAACTAGGGGAGTCACCACCGGCAATGAATTTGTACGAGGGGACTCTAATCAAGAACTAAGTTAAATGGTAACACAAGACAGGGTTATACAGGTTCAGGCCCTCAACGGAGGAGGTAATACCCTATTTCCTGTGTTCTGGGATTATATGGTGGATCAAGATGCGAGATGCGAGATGATGCTGTGCGCTGTAGATGATTCTACCGCTCTTAGACTTATATGCCGATGGCCTCTACCCCCTCCCTTTATATAGTGTAGGGGGAGATAGAGTTACAGGATATCTCGGGATCCCTGATAACTAATTCTGGTATGCAGTTACATGGAATGCATGTGTTGATTTGCTAATTACATGGAGATAGATTATATCCTCGGGAACTTCCTTGCGGCTCAAGCCACGCGTAGCCCGAGTGGTCTCTATCCTTGACCGGCCGACTTGGATCGCCCCCTATCTGCTCCCTTATGGGCCTTCTAGAGGATACTCGAGGCCCATATAGTCCACAGTAGCCCCAAGTGCTTTATGATCGAGTCAGATGTCCGGCCGACTGGTCTCACCAATACCTCCTGTAATCTGAAAAGAGATTGTAAAGAACTCAAGAAATCTTAAGTTTTTGTGTTGAAGCAACACCTGGATCAGCAATACTGAACTCCAGCTTACTCGGCCCACTGGGCACATCGCCTCAACAGAAGGATTCGGCTACTTGACACCCACTCTTGCAATGCAAAAGCAGCGATTGGCCCATCGTGGGGCGTGCCTTAAGCCACGTCTCCACAACTTCTATCTTGAAGCATGTTGTAGTTTAACGTTGCAAGGGATATCGACGTCAGGCGCCTAGCCTTAACTTGTAAGAGCTAGCACTCGGCCCAGCATGGGGCGCACCTTTCAGCCGGGTGGTACCTGTCCCAACCAGAGAAGGGATCAGCATAAGCCCCTCGGGGCGTACCGATTGGATGCAATTTTGCCGAGAGGCACTTGTACCCGGGTAGCGGTGTACAACTGGCGACCTTATAAAAGGCATGCCTCAAGAAATTGGACCCAAATTTCACCAACACCCAACCTCGAGCATGCGAAGTTAGCTAGTGACCCAACATGGGGTATGCCGTGAAACATTTTTAATTTTGGCGCTGCCGATCATATGCTCTCCAGGGTGTACCGAGGCCAAATTAGGCTCGATTTTAACACATTGCCACCGTTAGCGGCGTGTTAAGAAAGCCTGTTAAGGGGGTTGCCCTTTGCAGTTTTAGCCCAAGCCCAATTTGGGGGAGGCGAAGCGTCTTCGCGCCTTTTTCTCAGGCAGCCGAAACGGTACGCGCTTCCGTCGGAAACCGTATTCGTATCCACTTCCGTCCCATCGCCATGATGGTTTTACTGTGTCTGAAACGGATTACGAGGCGCGACCCTTGAACTTCCTCTGTGTATAAAAGAAATCCCAGGGGCACTTCACCACCAGCTTTCAAGTTTTCGAGTTTTCTTCTCCCCGGCGACACTCAAAAATCCCCACCCTCTTCTTGCTTCGAGAGCAATGGCGAACATCATGGAGATGATCGAGATGTGGATCGCCGAGGCCCTTGAAGGGCAGGCGGAAGCCGCCAGAGCCGCCAAAAAGCTTTGAAGATGAGCTCTGGCAGGACTTCGCGCAGATGAGGGCGGAAATCGACGCGGGAGAATCCATTAGGGTTCTAATCCGCGGGTTCCCGCAACTCCACAAAGTGCGCTTCCCCCTGAAGGACGCACTGGTCGCAGCCCTCCTCGCGCACGGGGGGTACTAAGGCCCTCCTGCCGGGGGGCTTCTTTTTTTGCTCCTCCGCGAGCCAGCGACGAGCCCTAGCTCAATGTGCCGCGCCGCGGAGAATATGTAATCGGGCCTAAGAGCCCTTTTAATGAAAATCTTTTGGACATCCGTATGCCTTTATCTTTGCTCCAATTTTGAATTGACAATGCCACTTTTTCTTGATTTGATCTTGAACCCGCAACATCGCTTCGTCCGAGTAGTTAGGCTTGCTCACTCCTGGACCAGCAGTCGGCACTTGACGCAAACCTCTCGGAGGGAACCACTCGGCCGGCCGAGTGATTATCGGGCCCCTCACAGAAAGGCCGCATCCAGCGCTAGACTAAGGCCCAGCCCAGAATGCGAAGCTTTGCCCATTGCAATAAGTTAGGAACAGGGGAATGAAATTAGTTCACCTCGCTCACTTTTCACGCCAGTCAGTTAGCTTCTCACAGCAGACACCGCCGCTAGGGTTCTTCTCCGCCGTCACCTCCGCCGCCACCCGTCTCCGATCGCGATGGCTCCACCATCCCCCACCGCCCCTGAGGCTGCTAAGGACGGGAAGAAGTGGATGAAGTCCATCACGACCGAACGGAGGCTACAGAAACTGGTCTCCCTCGGCGTGCTTCCCGTGGAAGGGTTCGTGTCTTGGCGCGCTGCCGCCGGCGAATCCTGCCCCACCCCTAGCCCGGACGAGGTAGTGGTCTTCGAATCCTTTTTTCTGCGTGGCTTCGGCCTTCCTTGCTCTTCTTTCTTTCGGGGATTGATCCACTTCTATGGGATTGAGGTCTCGCATTTGAACCCCAATTCCATCTTTCAGATTACGATTTTTGTTTACGTCTGTGAGGCCTATTTAGGGATCGCTCCTCATTTCGACCTTTTCAGATTCCTTTTTCTTCTCAAACCTTGTCCCAACAAGAATTCTTCCAAGGCCGCAGACGGCGCGGGATTTCAATTGCGGGAAGGGGTCCGAAAGTTTTATTTCGATCTTCCTTTGAGAACCTCCAACAAAGGCTGGTACTCAGAGTGGTTCTATTGTGCCAACTCTCATCCGGTCCTCCCTTCCTTCTCCGGCGAGTACCCCACAGTCCATCCCTCCTGGTCTTCTCTCCTCGCCGACGACGAGGGAGGCCAAGTAAAGGAACTTCTTGTTCTTCTCCGCAAAGCAAAGTCTGCTGGGTTGACCGGCATTGGGGTACTTTGGAACTATACCCAGCGCCGTATCCAGCCCATCAAGGAGAGGGTTCATCTCGCCTTCGAGTACTCGGGGACCCAAGACGCCACTCGGGAATCTAATGAGAGCCTCTCGCAGAAGGAAATCATCAGCCGAGTGGGCGAGCTCTTAGCTCCAGGTTCGGAAATAACTCCTGCAGAGTGCCCGGCTCCGTACAATCTGGGACATTTGCCACCGCCGGTAAGGAGAAGATCCTCCTCAACTCAACCGCGGTTTGTCTATGTAGAGCCAGAATTAATGTAATCTGATATGCTACAGGGACACGAAGCCTTCTTCTCTACCCCTCCGGTTCCAGAAGCACCACACCACAAAGAAGCACCACGCAAACGGCCCACTGAGGGCTCGACGAGTGCTCCTCCGGCCAAGTAAGGCAAGGGGGCTGCTCTTGAGGACTCGGAAGAGGATGATGAAGACGAGGATACTGTCCCGCTTCTGCGCCGCTGCCGCCCAGCGACGAGATCGCCACCGGCCCAGGCTGCGCAGCCACAAAGCCCTCCACCTCGCCAGTCCGCTGACCCAAAGGCCGCGTCAGGGGCAAAGAAACCTCCGGGCTCGGGCCCGAGTGGTTCGGGCATGCGATTCAAGATGAAATACGTCCCATCACATAGGTATTCCTTTGTGACGCCGTAACTTCATAATTCGTGGAAATGTGTATCTTGAAAGGTCTTCGATTGCTTTCAGAAAACCAGTGGACGATGACGAGCCGCCAAGTTCGCATGGTCAAGGGATGCCTGCTCCAGCGGCTTCAAAATCTGATTACCAAGCCAAGCCCCAACCTTCTAGGGACTCGGCTCAGCCTACCGCGCCTCGCCAAGACTCTGGCCCATCCTCCACCAGTCGCCAATCCTAGTCGGCGAAGGGGAAAATCCCAACTCTGGCTCCAGAAAGCTCAGAGCTAGAAATCGAGGAGATTCCTCGCCCCTCCCCCAAAGCTCACGCCCCACCCTTCCGATTGAAATGGCGGAAGGAAATGGAGGGCTACGAGGTCGACGACGGGCAGGAGGCCGAAGAGTGGGAGGTGCTGGACCAAGTGACTGCAATTCAAGTCGAGATATACAAGGTAGAATTCTCTCTCGCCACGAATCCTCATCCTGCACGGGGGAATCCCACTAATCTCTCTCCCTTCTCCACGCAGCGCATGAAGGAGAGGTCGAAGCAAAAGACCCAATGCATGGAGAGAACGGTAGGCGAGTTGAAAACACGCGATGAGTTTGACAACGCGTTGTATGCCGTCAAGCGACAATATCGCGGCCGGATCGAAGAACTCCACCGCGAAGTCACCGAGCTCCGATTCCGCCACGTGGAAGAGGCCAACACCAACCGAGGTATGGACCCCAGTCCGTGCTAAATCTCTAGAAAGGATGCCCCATGGATGATGATCTCCGATATTTGTCTTCAAATGCAGCTCTAGAGGCGAGACAGAAAGCCATGGAGGAAGAAGTCCGCCGGGCCAACTCTCAAGAAGACAAATCCGCTAAAGAGTTGGAAGGTAACCTTCTCCATTAGCTCACCCCGACTCAACCTCAACAGAGCCTGACTGCTACACCATACCCGACTGGTTTCGCAGAGCTTCGCCGCCGAGCTTCGGTGGGGATAACCCCAGTGCGTCAATGTCTTTACCCGGACGAAGAGCCGCCGAAAGATCCTGACGTCCTGGTGGCCCAGCTCGACGCTATTCCTGAGCGGATCAAGGTCTTAACTCGGGAGGCCGCGATAACATGTACCAGCCGAGGCCTCGCCATTGCGAAGTCAAACTTCACCCGCCTAGACTACAAGGCGGTGAAGGACGGGTTTGCTTGCACGGAGGAGAAAGCCGCCGCTTTACTGGAAGAGGTTCGCCCAACCGCCATCCAGATAGTAGACCAATTAGACTTGTAATTATGTCTGTAATGGAAACGCTTGGTTGATCCTCAATACTAATGATCCGATTTATCCGAATAGTACGCTTTATCCTTTTTCATGAAACGCACCCGCCGACTGGTCCAGCCCCCGAGTGCCAGGAAGTAGCGCTTGGCTTTCTCCCTATGCAACTACAGAGTAGCTAAACATTGCCGCTGGGATACAAAAGCGCCATTACTCAAGAATTGTCATAATACCCGAATTTGATCAATACATGTAAAGAGAAAAAACTTTATTGATGAGATAGAGTACGGTTGACTCCGCACATTATTTAGTGTAGCCTCCGACTTACTGCTTGGTCGTTTACGGCCGAGTAGCAAGTCAAAAGAAGGGAAACTAATTACATGTTGCTTGAATACAAGACCTTAAGAGTAAAAATGACGTAGCTGCTCTATGTTTCAGGTATTGGGCACTTCAGACCCGTCTTCACGTTGTAGCCGGTAAGCCCCCGGGCGGGTCACCTCAGCGATCATGTAGGGGCCTTCCTAGAGTGGGGAGAGTTTATGCTCGTGCTTCTGATTCCTTCGGAGGACCACATCTCCTTTGGAGAACGCACGGCCCCGTATGTTGCGCTGATGGTAGCGACGCAGGCCCTGTTGATACTTGCCGACTGGATCATTGCTGTTTTCCTGGCTTCCTTGAGCCGATCGAGGTCTTCGTATCTTGCTTCATCCGACTGATTATCGTCGTGACCGGCGACCCGAGGGGACCGGAACTTCAATTCAGTCGGGAGGACCGCTTCCGAGCCATAAACTAGGAAAAAGGTATACGCGCCGGTTGCTCGACTTGGGGTCGTTCTGAGCCCCCAGAGCACCGAAGGCAACTCCTTAACCCAGCGCGTTGCGTACGGCTTCAGGCGATCGAAGATTCGGGCTTTGAGCCCTTGTAGCACCAATCCGTTGGCGCGTTCAACCTGTCCGTTGCTTCTTGGGTGGGCCACCGAGGCGTAACAGATCTTGATGCCCAGCTCCTCGCCCCAATCTTGAAATTATTTGCTCTTGGCTGAACGCCATTATCGGTGATGATGCGATTGGAGCACGCAAAACGCTGCAACGATGTCCGGAAGAACTTCGCGTGCCTTGGCGCCGTGATGACAAACAACCGCCGGCAGCTTCAATCCACTTGGTAAACTTGTTGAGGGCGATGAAGAGATGAGTGAACCCGCCTTACGCTCGCTTGAGGGGGCCCAACATGTCCAGGTTCCAGACGGCAAAGGGCCAAGAGATCGGAATCGTCTGTAGATCTTAGGCTGGCATGTGGATTTGCCGTGCAAAGAACTGACACCCGTCACATTTGCGTACTATGGCTTCCGCATCTGTGACCGCGGTTGGCCAGAAGAATCCCTGCCGATAGGCTTTTTCCACCAGGGTGCTTGCTGCTGCGTGATACCCGCACTCCCCGAGTGGATCTCGTTGAGTAGATCTCTGCCTTCTTACTCAGATATGCAACGCCTTAGTACCCCGGAACTGCTTTTTCTGAAAAGCTCGTCCTCGACTACCTTGTAGCTTTTGCTTCGGCGTGTGATGCACTCGGCTAGGCTTCGATCCTCAGGCAGCTCATCACGAAGAAAATAATCTAAGTAAGGCTGAGTCCACCCGGGAGTAATTGATAGTACATCTGCATCGGGCTCTAGCTGCTTCTCTTGATCTTCCGCTGATGCAGATGGTAGTTTGATAGATGGTGCGCGTAGCTCCTGAACGAAAACACCACTCGGGACTTGGGCCCGAGTGGATCCCATCCGCGCTAGCTCGTCTGCTGCTTCGTTGTCGCGGCGGAGCACATGAGTAAGCTCCAATCCGTCGAACTTATCTTCTAGTTTGCGTACCTCCTGACAGTAAGCCGCCATGCTGTCGCCAATACAAGACCACTCATTTTGAACTTGGTTGACCACAAGTTGTGAATCTCCGTGCACCATTAACTGCTTGACGCCGAGCGATATGGCGACGCGTAGCCCGTGGATGAGTGCCTCGTACTCAGCGGCGTTGTTGCTGACGGGAAACAATATCTGGAGGACGTAGCGTAGCTTAGTTCCAGTTGGCGATATGAGCAAAATCCCAGCCCCCGCGCCGCTGAACATGAGGGAACCATCAAAGTACATTGTCTAGTACTCGAGATTTTCCTTTGCTGCTGGGGTTTGAGCTTCCGTCCGCTCGGCGACGAAGTCGGCCAACGCTTGAGATATAATAGCTAGTCGAGGCCTGAACTTTATTTTAAAGGCTCCATGCTCAACTGCCCACTTGGCAATCCTCCTAGTGGCTTTCCGATTATGAAGTATGTCTCCAAGCGGGAAAGAAGTGACCACCGAAATTTCATGCTCTTGAAAATAATGCTTGAGCTTCCGCGATGTGAGTAACACAGCATACCGAAGCTTTTGCACTTGTGGGTACCTTTTTTTTATTCGCCCAATACCTCGCTTACGAAGTAGACCGGACGCTGTACCTTTTGGAGGGAGCCCTCTTCATCTCGCTCCACAACCAAAGCGCTGCTGATGACGTGAGTCGTTGCGCCGATATAGAGTAAGAGGGGCTCCTGGGGCATGGGAGGGACCAACACCGGTGGCGTGGTGAGGAACCTCTTTAAATCTTCAAAAGCTTGCAGTGCTTCTGCTGTCCACTGAAAATCGTCTTGTCAGCGTAAGAGCCTAAAGAAAGGCATGCCTCGCTCCCCGAGAGGGGAAACGAATCGGCTAAGTGCCACGATGCATCCAGTGAGTTTCTGCACATCCTTCTGGTTGGTCGAAGGCTTCATCTTGAGGATGGCGCCGACCTTCTCTGGATTTGCTTCGATCCCTCGATTGGAGATGATGAATCTGAGTAGTTTACCAGACGGAACCCCAAAGACGCACTTCTCGGGATTTAGCTTCATCCGAAATACCCTTAGGCTCTCGAATGTCTCGGTCAGATCTGTTATGAGATCCCATTTGGATTTAATTTTTATGACGACGTCGTCGACATATGCCTCCACGTTGCGTCCGAGCTGAGTGTGAAAACACCACTGTATGGTGCGCTGATAAGTCGCGCCAGCGTTTTTCAACCCGAATGGCATTGTGATATAGCAGAAAGCACCAAAGGGCGTAATAAACAACGTTTTGATGCAATCCTCCACCTTCAGACTGATCTGATGATAGCCTGAGTAGACGTCCAGAAAACTCAAGAGCTCGCACCTGGCGGTGGAATCCACCACTTGGTCGATGCGGGGGAGCCCGAAAGGATCCTTGGGACACTCCTTGTTGAGGTCGGTGTCGTCGACACACATGCGCCACGTCTTGTTTTTCTTCTACACCAGGACCGGATTGGCAAGCCACTCGGGATGATACACCTCTTTGATGAATTGAGCGGCCAACAATTTGGTGATCTCACTCCTTATAGCGTCTTTCCGATCCAGGGCAAATCTTCGTAGGCGTTGCTTGACTGGTTTCGCCTTTTCGTCGACGTGGAGAGAGTACTCGATCCCCTCCTTCGGAACACCGGGCATGTCCGAAGGCTTCCAAGCGAACACATCCCGGTTGGCCCGGAGGAAAGTGACGAGCGTGTCTTCCTATTTGCTGTCGAGCCCTGTCCCAATCATGGTCGTTTTGGTCGGATCAGACGGGTCGAACAGGATCTTCTTGGTTTCTTCGGCTGCTTGGATGGATGTTTTGGCCTGCATCTTGGCGGGGACATCCCCTTCCTCTTGAAGATTCGCGACCTCCAGTCGGATCTTTTCCATCTCGGCAGATGAGTCCAGTGCCTGCGCCATCTCGCAGCTTTCGCTGTCGTAAAGCATGGACTGTTTAACGTCACCAGGAAGGGTGATTACACCATTGGGACCTGGCATCTTTAAGACGAGATAGGTATAGTTGGGAACAGCCATGAACTTGGCAATCCCCGGCCTTCCCAAGATGGCATGATATGCCGTCTCGAAACCAGCCACTTCGAAGCTCAGACTCTCGGTCCGATAGTTGTCCTTGGTCCCGAACGTGACCGGCAGAGAGATCTGTCTGAGTGTTACTGCGGACGTCCCGAGGATTACCCTGTGGAACGGAGACGATCCCTGCCGTAGCTCGGAACGAGGAATATTCATCTGGTCCAGGGTCTTGACGAAGAGGACATTAATCCCACTCTCGCCATCGACCAGAACCCTTTTTAGTTTACTTCCTCGCACGACTGGATCCAACACCAGAGGGTACCTCCTAGGGAAGGCGATCCGGTCCGGGTGATCCGATCGGTCGAAGGTGATGGGCACCTCGGACCAGCGCAAGTACTTAGGCGTCGCAGGCATGATAGCGTTGATCTCCCGAGTGGTATGCTTTTGCTTCCGCTTGGACTCGTACGCATCAGAGTCCCCGAAGATGTAGTTGATCTCACGCTCGGCGTCCTGGTAATCTCCATCAGGTTTCTTGCCTTGACCGCCCTTAGCCGACTGGTTCGCGCTGTCGGCGAACTTCTACAGAATGAGGCAATCTTTGGCAGAGTGCTTTCCTCGAGGATGGAAGGGACATACCGAATCCATCACTTTCTTGTAGTCGTTGTCGTTGGGGGGCTTAGGTCGGTTGCGCTCCATGTTGGCGACCATCTCGTCCCCCTTCCGCTTCTTATCCTTGGGCTTGCCTTGCTCGTCGTTAGGCTTCTTCTTGGGGCCTCCGTCATTGTCTCCGCGATGATTCGCGATGGCCTCCTCTGCTTCGGCCTCCTGGTCCGCCATCGTGAACATGGCCATGAGATTACGCGGGGGGTCCCGGGTCATCTGCCTGATCAACTCCTCGGATTGGCATCCGGCGAAGAAGGCGTCGATGACTGTTTGCTCCGAAACATCCCGGATCTCATTCTTCTTCTTGGTAAAGCGCTTGATGAACTCGCGAAGAGTCTCGTTCTTGCGCCTGTGTAGCTGTCCGATCTCCCATCTCCCCGCGGGCCTTTCGTAAGTCCCTGGAAATTGGCGATGAACTGCTCCTGGAGGTCATCCCAAGACTCGATAGAGTTCTCCGGGAGTGCCGTTAGCCAAATGCAGGCGGTTGGGGTCAAGCGACGGCAAGTAATTTGCCATGGCGTTACGATCACCTCTGCTGGCGGCGCTAAGGCGTAAACACCGCAGCCGATTCTTTGGGTCCTCTCGCCATCGAACTTGTCGATGCCTTTGAGGTTGAAACCATCCGGCCAAACCACTCGGCGAAGATCAGGGGTGAAGGCCCGAATCCCCTCCAATGGTCGTGGTCGCCTCCTATTTGAGGATCTCTCGACGCTCCGCGACGGGCCCCGGCGTTGCTCTGGTGGTGGTCGCGCCGGTGGCGGTGCTCTCGGCTTGGTCATCGTCGCGGCGACTTTGGCGGCCACGAGTTCCGCTTCGCCGGATCGCTCTCCGCAGACAGCTTCAATATCTTGGCGAAGATCGGGCGGCGGTGGTGGGAGTCGCCCGGCCCGGCGAGGCGTGGGCGGTTCGATTGCGGGTAGATCATTGCGTCGAAGCGGTCGGGCGGGCATTGCCTCGTTACGTTGTATGGCGCCATCTCCACCATGGCCGTCGCTCGAGCAAGGGTGCGGGCGAAATTGCCTTCCCGAGATGCGGGCAATGGTCTCGAGAAGAGTCTTTGACGCGATGACGTTAGCCTGGGGAGTGTTGTAGACCTCCTGATCCCTCAGCTTCACCGCGCGAAGCTCATTCTGGACATCGCGGCCGCGGACGCGAAGTTATTGTACGCGATCTTGTCTCTCCGCCTGGCGAGGATCTGGGTTCGCGCCAGCGTCGGTTACTTCATACGCGACGAGCGGAGAAGTGGAGTGGTGATCATCCGCGCCTAGGACGAAAACCTCTCGGTAGTTTCGAATCTCAGCGCTCCCATCGGACTCTAAGTCAGAAGCGGAGAGGCTGACTTGTTCGCTCTGTCCAATGGGTTGGCTACCATTGATGACACCCATGAACATAGATGGATCTGATCCGAGTGGATCCAATGCGCTCGCCGACTGGTTATCTCCTATCTAAATAACCGAGGAATCCTGTGCGAGAGTCGCGACGGAATTCTCGAGTCCGGAGGGAAATCCAGCCGAGGCCGAAGAGTTGTTGGGCGGAATACAATCCACACCCAAGCGGTCGAGCCCGCCGAGTTCTTTTTCGTCTGCCTCGGGCGGAGATGCGAAGGCGAACAGCGAGGGGGTCAATCCGTGGAAGGCGCATGCCAAATTCTCCAAGCCATAAGGCAATGGGTCACATTGATTGCGCGCGCCTCCTTGCGAAGGAATCTCTCCAGGAGGAGAGAGGTGAAGATTGCCGATGCCGTCGGCGACGAAGTCTAGGCTGCCGAAGCGAAGAGACTCTCCTAGCCTCATGGCGACGTACGGCGATCTTGAAAAAGCCATCTAACTTGAGAGATGATCTTGGCGCCGCCCTACTGGCGCGCCAGCCGGCGGTGACTAAGCGGGGGTCACCACCAGCAATGAATTTGTACGAGGGGACGCTAATCAAGAACTAAGTTAAATGGTAACACAAGACAGGGTTATACAGGTTCAGGCCCTCAACGGAGGAGGTAATACCCTACTTTCTATGTTCTGGGATTATATGGTGGATCAAGATGCGAGATGCTAGATGATGCTGTGCACTGTAGATGATTCTACCTCCTCTTAGACTTACATGCCGATGGCCTCTACCCCCTCCCTTTATATAGTGTAAGGGAGATAGAGTTACAGGATATCTCGGGATCCCTGATAACTAATTCTGGTATGCAGTTACATGGAATGCATGTGTTGATCTGCTAATTACATGGAGATAGATTATATCCTCGGGAACTTCCTTGTGGCTCAAGCCACGCGTAGCCCGAGTGGTCTCTATCCTTGAGCGGCCGACTTGGATCGCCCCCTATCTGCTCCCTTATGGGCCTTCTAGAGGATACCCAGGGACCATATAGTCCACAGGGCCCGACAGCTCCGGTAACTCAACGGCCACACATCTATCTACAACAACAAATTAAGGAAAAGAACAGAGGGAATTAGAGGAAGCAAGTCAGAAAACAATGAACATAGTGAAAGAATCAAAGAACATATCGAATCACCAGACAAACCTGCGAAGCCGGAGCCCAGATCCGCTGTTCCACAGATGCCAACGGCAAGCGAGACCAGATATACAATTCTACACTTCGGGGACGCACGGATCCAGAAGGAGTGGATAGTAGAAGAAGAAAGCCAGAGGGAAAAGGCGGTTAGGCAGATACGAGAAGGAGACAGGAGAGGAGAGTAGGAGACGATGAGTCGAGGAGGTTTCGAGCAGGCACGGTGCGACGGGCCAGCAGCGGTGCCTTGCCGCCTTGGTGGCGTCAGCGACGATGAGTCGAGGAGGCACGGCGCGGCGGCTGCGTCGTCGAGAGTGGGGAAGGCGAAGCGAGAGAGAGGCAGAGAGTCGCGGTGCCACTGTGGGAATGGGGGAAAGGGGGGAGAAAATGAGCGAGAGAGACCGAGAGGCTCTTATATATGTGCGGTGCCTGTGCGGAGGAGGCGCTAGGCCGTGCGGGCCTAACCGTGTCTGCCGCTTAAGCGGTCTGTGCCCGTGCCGGCCCACAGGCTCATGCCTCAGCCCAGACACGGCACACGGTATCGGGCCGGGCCGGCACGGGCACGACATTGATCGTGCCTTGTCGGGCTTGGGCCGGGCCAATAATCCGTGCTTTCGTGCTGGCCCATTAGGCCCGGCACATTTGGCCATCTATAGTTGGATGCAACAGTAAAGATACCTTTTGCAGTCGTGTACAGGCCAGCTGGCGCACGGACTCATCAGTACCGGTTCGTAGTATGAACCCGTACTGATATGGGCTCGCCAATACCAGTTCGTATTACGAACCGGTACTAAAGGCTCGTTACAGCAAACTTTAAAAGGAATACATATCCTACTCTAATCAATATGCGTGGGTAGGTGGGTTAGAACGATGAGTGGAGAGTCATGTAGTGGCATGAGATCGGCCCAGGTTTGAGTCTTGGGTTCGTCATTTTTTTTAGATATTTAGTCTTGGGTTCGTCATATTTTTTAGATATTTCAGTGGCTGTAGTCCTAGTTGGGGGAACCGGGGCTAAAAACCATGTTCCCAACCGAGACTAAAGGCCTTTTGTGTAGTAGTGCATCCGTGATTCTTTAACACATCGGAGATGGTCAGAGCATCTCTAATAGATCCTAAGCTAGGACGTCAAAGATACTATTCACATCTTTGTTTTACTGTTTCTCTATTTTTTATATATTTTATTTGCTATAGTATTGTAATGTTTTAAGTTAGAATACATTGAAAATGCTCTTATAGTATGGCACCATAAATTTAACCCTAACTCTGTGGTGGCATGCACATATAACTATGTACAACAAAGAATAAAAGCTAGCTAGCTATCGACGAAGGATTGAGACTGGCGACTAAAGGTGGAGGGGTGAATAGGAGCCAAATTGAATTTTAGTCCTTTTCGGCCTATGCTAGATCGGATAGTTCGATGTTTATATCGGATACTCCGATATCATATCAGACTATCCACGATGTCATATCGGACTATCTGATATTCAGTAGTTTCAGCACATCACTCGGGCACGAAAATCGACCTACTTCAAAATCTACCCACGGGATTCGTCTCAAATTTGAACCATAGATTCCTAAAATAGTCTACTATCCACTCCTTGTAACATCCCAATTTTTAAAACCCTAATTCAGGGCATGTATATTTCATGTGCATGCTAATTTATAAAAAAAACATATTCAAATATTTTGGATTTCAACATTTATTCTTGCACAAGTCAAAAACATTTGTTGGTAAAAATAATATTTTGATTGTGGACTTTTAAGATAGTTGTTTGCAAAATCTAAAATTATATTGTTGCAATTTATACTTTAATTTTGGGAGTTAAATATAAAGATTTATTGATATTAAAAATCAAAATAATATTTTGGATTTTGGAATAATTATTTATAAAATTAAAATTCCATATTTGATAATTAATATTCTAATTTGGGTTTAGGAAAATATAAATGAATTAAATTTAAATTTGAAAATGTTATTCCTATTTTGGCAAAATTTGATTTAATCCATTTGAATTTGAAATTTGATCTTAGAAATTTGGAAATTAATTTCTAAGATTTTTCTGGCAGTGGGCCCCATCTCTTCCTTTTCTTTTCTTTTTCTTTTCTTTTCCCTTTCTTTTCTTCTTTCTTTTTCCTTTCCTGATGGCTTGTCTCTTCCCTAGAGCATCCTCCGCCACTCGCTCATCACCGTGGGACCCACCGCTGTACCTTCGCCGGCATGGCGTTCGGGCCACGCCACACCCACTTGCTAGCATGGACCCCGCCGCCGTTGAGCTCATCTCTCCTCCCGTAGCATGCCAAACCACCCCGCCGCCTCCTCTCCCCTGACCTACCCGAGCATCGCCGCCGTTGTGCCTCCTCTTTCCCGTACCGTCCGCACGCCACCACGACGGCACCATCCTCGCCGGCCCTCAATCCGCGCCACTCCTAGCTCCCTCTCACCTCCCCGTAGTTCACCGGAGCTCCTACACCCCTCCTCCCGTCGCCGGTGGCCACCCCGTCGAGTGCCGCCTCCTCCTCCCTCCTCGGTCTGCCGCCAGCTCGCCGCCGACAATCTCTGGTGCCGTGGACCTCTCCCCTAGATCCGCCTCGGCTCCCTCTCCCTTTCCCCTCACATCCTACCCACCGGAGCGCCGCTAGTCATCGGGAATGCTGCCGCTCCCCTGCTCTGGGTGGCTGACAAGCGGGCCTGCCTTGTCCTCCCACGCGTCCTCAAGGCCTGCCAAGAAGCCGCACTGGCCGAGCCGAAGCGCCGAGCCAGCGTGGCCACGCTCGATCAGAGCGCCACCAGTAGAGCCATGCCACGGCCCAAGCCAAGCTGGCCCGCTCCGGCCGGCCAATGCCGAGCCCGGCCAGAATCACACTCCCACAAGGCTGTTTCCACCACTGACCGTCTTGGCCTAGTTCCCACCTCAGACGTATTTTACAACTGGGCCGAAGCTAGCTGCTGGCCCATTTATAGTTTCCTTTATTTTACTAATGCAATTAAATTATTTATTTCATATCTTTTGCAATATAGCTTCAAATTTAGTAAAATAAACTTCTACAGATTCAACATGTGCATTCATACTTTTGGTATGCGCATTTATTTGTGATTATTTGTTTGCACTAGATCCAAATACCGGCGTCGTTGAAGCCGAGGACCTATCTTGATTCTGGACGCCCGGAAGACTGGATTCATGGCAAGTCATTGTTGGCTTTCTCTCTCAAAACTTATTGATCATATTGCCACCTAGTGTTATAAATGATTTTATTGAATTATGAATATGCATGATAATTGAAACTTAAAAATGCTAATTAATTAGGTTGATTAGTTAAATGCCCATAAAAATTATTATTGTCGTATAAACCTAACCCTTGTCTACCCTAGGATATAATATCTTGTTTACGGCCATTTCATTGCTTAGTTGATCGTTAAATGCTTAGCCCTGCTATTTATTACTTGTAGTGGTCACTGTTATTTCATGTGAAATGCAATGTTTGAAATGCGTGATTTAAAGGCAGTTGACGCTGCCGTGTTTGATAAAATGGGATTATTGGGGTACAATAGTTGGTATTGCAAAAGGGAAATTATTTTCGCAAAACCTTGGTTTGGATGGATGGTTGTATGGATTGGCGCAATACGCACGAGACTTGGGCCCAGTGTGGGAACCACCCATATCCTTTAGAACTGAGTCCTTGAGGTAGTCAAACTAAGTTCAACAGTGCGACCACGAGTGCTAGTATGGGCAGGCCTTGGTCGAGTAACCTGCGAGTTCTTAGTTTGGGCATCTCACTTGGTGGAATAGGGAGAGTAGAATCCGTAGCTCACAGTGTCACGCAGACTATGAACCTATTGGCGCATGAGGGGGCCGCTGGCAGCTAAGTACCAGCCCAGAGGTGGAATCCTTAGCGGAGATGCCTAAGCTAGGAATGAGTTGGTTAAAAATCTTGTGGTAGTTTACTTTGTAAATTACCTCTCATGGGTAAAGCGTGCAACCTCTGCAAAGTGTAGAACTGCCTAGATAGCCGTGCCCACGGTCAAGGGCGGGCGACGGAGCGTGCCTCATGGTAGTCTTTCACACTTTTGTTTTCAAAATGGCGCTTTAAAGTGAAAACACGACTGGGCGTCGTGAGATTTGTTTTCGGCCTTCGCAGCAGGACGCTATGGAGTGACTGTTATTGCATGGCAGGGGCCGTGAGCTGGCAAGGCAGTTAGCCTTGAGATATTCAGATTGACATGGCAGGTGCCATGAGCTTGTGAGCATGACATGGTAGGACGCCACGAGACTTTTGTTTGACTCGGCAGTCAGCCTTGAGTCCTGTTACGACATGGCAGGTAGCCATGAGTTGACCTTGGTGGGTTAAAACCGGCAGGTAGCCGAAGTTTCAAAATAAAGAGATTTGTTTTACTACTCTTAACTCTTTTCGACATATTCAAAGATATAGGAAAAATTTGTAAAGTTGGCTTTCCGCAAAACTCACCCTCGCATATGCATATGCCAATTTGATAAGCCCCATATGCATATGTCAATTTGGTCTGCGAGTATTTGCACATATAGTCACCCTAGCGTTCACTCGTGGGGCTGCTCATTCCAACGAGCAGGTTCGGAGTCTCAGAGTTACTACCTGGACAACGGTGATCCAGGAGACGACGACTTCGCCGATGGTGTTCAGGACGTAGATTACTCCGACGCCTAGGATCGCTACTACAACCTTGCTTGTGGGATTGTGTTGGAGTCTCTTTTGGACTTTTACTATGTACCCATGTTTCCGCAGTTGTATGGCCTGCGTGCCAGACTTTTGTATTATGAGCCTTAATGGCTGCACTCTGATGTAATATTAAATTAATGTTTTAATGAGAATGGTTATGATCCAAGTTCTAGAAATCCGTGTGTACTAGCTACTGATCCAGGGACTAGTACAGTAAGGCACAGAAGGGACCCGACTCCGTTAAATGGATCCCGACACTCCTGGAGGAATCTAAAGAAATCTTACCAAAAATCCAACCTTTTCCGATGTGAGTGCTCAAGGTCAAATGTATGCAAGAACAACAAAACATCCAAATCCACCCCATCCCTTATGGTTGCTCGTGGGAGATGGTTCTTGTTGAGTTTAGAGGCAACTATATATCAAGATTCAACCATCCTCAACCCCAAGCAATCACTGAAAAGAAACCAACGAAAATCAATACAAAATCAACATGAACGAGAAAAACAAGTGCAACGGAGACAAGAAGCAGGAATTTGCAAAAGCCAACTTGATTGATGATTTCCTAAACCTAGCCCTAAGCCACTTCCTTTCTCTAAAAGCTTCTAGCCTCCCACTAAACAACTGTGCCCCTTTTATAGGGAGGCTCTCCTAGCATCCCACTTAGGGTTTTCTCCACATGGGCTCACCCGAAACTCATTAGCTTAAGTGACTACCTATTTAACTGCACGATTCACGAAGTGGTTGCCTTCCAGATGATTCGGTAACCTGGTTTGGCCTAACTTAGCGTCTAAGCTTTCCCAAAACCACGGGCCAATTTGGAACCTTCTTGTACTGCCCACAGTTTTGTAAAAACACTTTCCTCGGCCGCCAAGCCCGCCACGCGTCCAACTCCCCTTGGACCGCTTCCGCTCACGCACCTTGAAAACCATGGTGCCCAACCATCCATATCCACATGCCTAGACCGGTTTCGATGAACCCATGCGACCCTCAACCACCTGGATCATGGATCCATCCACGTCGTTTGTCCTGTCAATGGCCATGATCCACTTTGACTCACCTGCGCACCAATAGACAAGCACACGCATACCAGACCCAAGTTTCTCTCAAATTGATCCACACTGGTCCCAAAACCCCTTGCAAATTAGTACACATGATATCTAAACATTTGATTCAAAAACATATCGGACCATTAGATATAAAATATCGGACTGTCTGATATTTTCTAACAAAGAACCCCAAATCGGACCCAATATTGGACAATCCGGTCAACATCTGATTATCCGATATAAAATATCGTACTGTCCAATATTTTCTAACAGAGAACCCCAAATCGGACCCAACATCAAACAATTCGGCCAACATGGAACCATCCGATATCCAACATTGGGGTATCCAATATTTTCCAAACAACGATAGTATTTTGCAGTTTCGGTGATTTTTCCATGCTAAAAAAAACAAGTGTTATATATGAAAGTTGTAGAGAATTTCGTTGCACATCTTTTTTTGTGTTTCAACATTTCTGATTTGAGCAAAGGAAGTAATCATATAAATTCATGAACAATTCAAGGTCCTTATAAATTCACACTCAAACAGCTATTCAATCAAAATCCATTACAAATACTAATCACACACAAAATGTGACCCACATGATCTCCCAATCGCCATACGTGAGACAAGATACATTCATGAAACTCAACTTGATCATCTCTTCAAGGGATACTGGGCTAGCAACGGGGCTTATTGATGATGACAAGTCCCTTCTCAAAAAAAAAAGTAGTTAAGAGCATCTCCAACAGAGTCTCTATATTTCGTTCTCTATATCCTTTTTCTAAATCACTTTTTGTTCGCTATATTTCCATCATCTTCAACAGATTATCTATTTTCAAAAATATATAGAGATCCTCTATGAGTCTTTAAATTTAGAGACTGAGATAGAAATTCTGCTGGATCGTTATAGAGACTGAGATTGTTTGCTATAGTAGTGTTTTAGGAAATCTACTGGTGATGCTCGAAGAGCCTCGGGTATGGGCATGGCAGAGTGGTTTTTTGGATATGTCCATACCATGAATTCTGCCCAGTTTTTCACAATTGCCCACGGAAGGCCCAACACTATTGCTAGGTATGGGCTTAAGAAAACATTGGCCGGAATGGAACGAAGAGAATTCGTATCGAATTTTCATGTTTCCAATGGAAAAAACGGAACTTGCTTTTTAGAATATATTCCCCCCGTTGAAAGCATGATATTTTGATCAGTGATACGAAATTATGAAAATATCATATCATATTATGACTTTTGAAATGCATCTTTAAATACGAATTACTATTACAGTTTATTTATAAAATTCAAAAATTATGTTATTATGAAAATATTATTTGAGTCAATCTAAATGTGTCATTTTCATATTACAATATATATCAAATATTTTAAAATACTTTCATAGATAAAGTTTTAAAATTTCGGCTTTACTATTTTGCAGGCGCCTGCGGTTTAGCAAAACACGCAGCGCCGCCATTTCTAAACGATTGGCGTAGAATGCAGTAATGTGGCGATCTTTGCTAGTTAGTAGTTGTATAGATTCATTTTTTTTTCATTTAGATTTCTCTTTTTTGTATCTATTTTATCCGGAGTCCAAATTGCGTAGAAAAAATTTCATAATTCTTCTAAAATCCTAATCAACCCATTTTAAATATTTTTCTATTTTCTTGATTTTTTTATGTTTTTGCTATTTTTTTATTTAATTAGCACTCAATTAGTGAAAATTCCACTAAATTTCTATTGTTTTTCCATATTTTTATTTATTGTAAAAAATGTTTTGCGATAGTGGAATTTTTTTGCGCATGGTCTGATTTATTATTGATTTATTTTGTTTTCCGTTGATTATAGATTTATTTTTTTTTCTATTTATTATAAATTTTATTTTGTTTTCTATTTTTCACGTCAAGAGATTTTTGCTCGTATAATTTGCGAAATCGTGCAGGCGCAAAAAATTCCACTAAATTTCTACTGTTTTTCCACATTTCCATTTATTGGAAAAAATTGTTTTGCGATAGTGGAATTTTTTACGGCACCTGCAACTTGGGAATTTTGACTGGCGCCTGCACAAAAACACAAATAGCCGGCGCCTGTCAAATAGTTGGCCCCTTAAAATTTTGCCTTAGAACAACTCTAAAAAATCATGTTTTCTAAACTAGAGGGAGTAAAAGAATTTTCATAAGAACATTGGCGACCAACACTTATTAGAAGCAGTATGAAGACCAACATGCAATCCTCTCGCCAGTTCAAACATTTATAGTATCCCTGATTTCATGTACAATACTTGCACTACCATACTAGGATTTATATGCACTTTTTGTAAGGCATGCCTTTTGTTGCTAAAGATGATTAATGAACACCCTAAGTCTACTTCTCGTTTTTTTATGAGTTAATTTCTTATTTGCCATCGCCGAACTTCGCGATTCCTTATTTGCCACTAAAAAAGTTTGGCTTCCTTATCTGCCGTCTAGTTAAAGTTCTATGCCTTATTTGCCACTCCGTTGGGTTTTCTGTTAACTGTTGTGAACTGCCTCATTTTTTGTTAACCCTTTGTCGAAAGAATAGTACTCGTGATTGCGAGCATATACACTTCATCAACTGCACTTTGCAATATACTTATCTTGCAATATACTGTGAATCTGTTAATACTACTATTCACTAGTAGCATATATCTGTAAATTTCTCCCCAAAATAGGAAGAGATGGTTGCTTTCAAATTTAATTTATTATCTTTTTGCGATCTGTTCTACTTCCGAAGTACCCAGAGAAAACATTGGAACAGTTGAAGTCAGTATGCTGCAAGATGAATTTGACTCCACAGCCACTGGTTTACTGCCACTAGTACTGTCATTGTTGTCATGTGGCCCTAAATGTATGGTGATTAACCTTTTATTTTTATTTCATGAATTCCCTGATGATATAGCATATTTCTGTTCCTAATATCCTAGGTTGATTTTTTGTTTTCCAAGTTTTTTTTTATGTGAAGTTTGAACCCAAAGCACTTGCTAGTTGCTTCTGAGAAGTAAAAGAAGTTGAGGTAATGATGCAAAGCTAGGAGCCTAGGACCCAATATCTTAGCTTCATACAGCTAAAGCCACATGCTTCACGTCTTCTAGCAACTTCCTTCCAGCAAATCAAAGATATCTGTGTTAGCTTGGCTTTGGAATTCAATGAGATGGAATCCTAATTACTAAATAATCCTCATATGATTATGCATTTTGTTTGCTTAACAGCCAATAGTCAGTATTGTTGAAATGATAAAATTTCATAATTTAGCTAGCCTTTGTTCTGCCAATGGTATATATTATACACGGTAATCATTGTGAGCAATGCGTTGTGTCTGTTCAAAACCATTATGCTGAAAACGAGGCAGTTCACAGCAGTTAACAGAAAACCTAACGGAGTGGCAAATAAGGCATAAAACTTTAACTGGATGGCAGATAAGGAAGCCAAACTTTTCCAGTGGCAGATAAGGAATCACGAAGTTCAGCGATGGCAAATAAGGAATTAGCTCTTTTTTTATCTGGTGCCGTTGACCATATCTGTAAATTGACAAAAACATTCGACGTTGTTGTGGAAACAAACTCTACACAACATCCCGACACAAAAATCCTACCATAGAATAAGACAAATCTCGCAATAACCTACGAACAAATCAATGACCGTGGGACCTTCGTCTTGGTCTTGTTATTCATTTAAGTCATTAAAGTGGACAGGAGATGATGCTTTCGGGCTAATTAAGCTAGCTAAGCTAAAATTCTACGTCTTCTATTTTTTTTGTTTGACGCCTTTGATTTTTGAACATGTTGCTCTGCGTGCTAGCTAGCTAGGTGGCATTTAACACTCGTGTCAAAAAAGAATGCTCTCGCTGCATCGACTTGTTTCCATGTTCATGCATGGGCACGGCAAATTTATCCGTGTAGCTAGGATTGATGCTATGCACGTATCTACGGACGAATCCGTGCCCACGTACGGATATAAAATTCCAGCATTGTGACTGTAGGATACATAATTTATACACAAGACACAGATCGGCCGCTATACCCGCTAGCCAGCATTACAGCATTAGTTAGCTAATCAGTAATCTATTGCCATTCTCTGATCAATTATTGGTTAATCACAAAGTCGTTTTTAAACTGAATTGAAACTGCATTTTCTGCCATGCATCTTGGCCTGGTCGATCGACGCCGCATGCACGTAGCCGGCAGTACGCGTGCAATTCTTGTACGTAGTTTTGACCACCAAGCTATATTGATTTCGGCTCATTGATCGATCGTGTCCTCCCACTTCGGCACTTTGCGCATCCACTATGTGAACAACACCTAGCTAGATCACCCACCCACCATGCTCCCATGCATGAGAACCCCCCACATCACCTAAATAAATCCTCCATCTCCAATCGAAAGCTCAAGTCCCAACTCGATCGTCGCAACCAACAACGCACAATGCAGTGCAATCGTGATAGCTAACTGCTACTACTACTAGTCTACTAGTGACGATCATTGCATGCAGCGGCAATGGCAATGGCGTCGTGTTGCTTGGAGTGCACTCCGGGCAACCCATGCAGGGGCATGCTCGAGCTCTTCAAGAGGCGGCCGCGGGCGCTGCAGCAGCCGGGAGCCGGGCTGCTCCGCCGCGCGCTGGCGAGGATAAAGATCAACAGCCACCGCCGCCGCCGCCGCGCCCGCAGCTTCAGCTCCGTCCGCGCGGTCTTCTGGCCGCTCATGTCCATGCGCTCCGACGCCGACCGCACTGACGCCATCTTCCACCGCCCGCCGCTGAATGACGCCGCCGCCGCCGCCGTGCTCCCGCAGGTGCTGCCCCTCGGAGCGCCCGCTGCGCCACCCCACGCCGCGTCGACGACGGCCGCCCGGGTGCTCGCGCTGCAGTCCCGGCTGGGCGAGGCGGCGGCGAAGCCGGGCGGCGCGGCAGGTGGCCGCAGCAATCCTGGCGATTGTGGCGTGGAGGAGGCGTGCGGGAGCTTCGAGAAGCACCTGGTGGAGATGCTGGTGGAGGAGAGGAAGGTGAGGGACCTCATGGACGTTGAGGAGCTGCTCTGCTGCTGGGAGAAGCTCAGGTGCCCGGTGTTCATCGAGCTCGTCGGCCGCTTCTACGGCGAGCTCTGCATCGACCTCTTCTTCGGCCGCGACGCCGACGAGTCAACTGAGTCATCTCAGGATATCACTGTTTTGGCTTTGGCCTAATTTTTTTCCTAATTTTCTATGACGGGTGGACCAAGATGTGATTTTTTTTGGCCTTTTAATGTTTTTATCATTGCGTGGCATTGTTCTGGTTTCGACTTGCATGATTGCATCTCGAGTCACGACTCCACCAGTCTTATTTTTGAAAAATTTGATGCATGCTTGAAAAGAACATGTGCTGGCCATTTTTTCGCTGTTTTGAAGGTGAGTCCTAACGCTTAAAAAAGCAAGTCAAATGAAATGGATCTAAATCTCGAGACTAACTTAAAAAGTTCTCGAAGTTTAGTCATTTCAGCCGTTCTGTCCAGCCGTTCAGATCAGCTCAAAAGAACAGACCCTTAGTAAAGTTGTGATGAAGTTCATATTATTGTAGCTAGAAAAGATAAGTGTGCTTACGATGTCTCGTACGATGTGACCCATACCGAGGCCTCCTAGGTAGGTGGAGCAGATTTCAGGGTTGGCATCCCTATTGCCCCTGTTTCTTTTGGACATCTCGATCCAGTCCGATGATTCCCACATAAGACATAGGTCTCTCCAGGCGCGTGGACACTTGTCCATCCAGTCTGACGCCAATAAAATATATTGCTTAGCGTCGAGGTACTCGAGCGCTACCCTTGCCCTCGATATCTATTGCCCCCTCTTCTTGTGGTGCTTAATCACCTCATCCAAGCAGGCTAGCCATATGGCGTCCTTAACCTTCTTTGTCGCCATTCTGTTGAGGACATGGCGACAGGACTCGTAGTCCTCTACGGTAGCGTCAGAGGATAGCTGATACCTCGTCTGAAACAAAACAAATAAATGATCATATACAGGCATGCATAAATTTATAAACATAAAAACATCCATAAGAAATTAAATTTAGCATTATACACAGAACTCTTCGATGACGGCATCGGCGACAGTATCTCTCTCCCCGTCCCGCACGAGGTAGTAGTCGCTCCAACTCAGCACGGGGCTTTTGTTGCCACGGCCATCGCCCACTTGCCCGGAGTAGAACTGCTTGAGGAGCACCCTAGCTGCTTTCCCACTCCTACGGGCCCTTGTTGAGGCAAACCAAGCCACTGCGCGTATGGTTATCAATTGAATTCAAACCACGTGTTTAGAATGTTTATGTTTAACTATTTAAGACAACGAATTCAAAACTGTTGGTTAGCACATATACCTCTCCTCAGGGGCAAACTGTATCTCTATCCTCTCAGCTAGATCTGCGAGGGATTTTGACATTTTATTTTGCCCCTGACGTCTCTTGGAGCTCGAGGACTCGGCTCCAGAGGACGAGGGCGCTGGCTTCCACTCGCCATCCCCATTCTCGTTGCTCTCCTCCAACCGGGCATTGGAAAATATTGTCATCCAGTCCCCATCCTCCCCCTCAGCCTCGTCCTCCCCCTCCTCGTCGCTCTCCTCCAAGTCGAACTCCTCCTCATAGTCCTCCGGCACACCCGCCGACACCTCGTCCGACGCCAGCTCCCCCTCCCCCTTCCCTATCCTCTCTCCTCCACATCCTCCTCCACTGACCCGACCTGCAAGTTGGGGGCCAACTCCTCTTCACTGGACCCCACCTGATGGTCAGTGGCCACCACCTCATCCGATGTGTTGTGCTCTCCACTCCTCCTGCCTTGTCGCCCCAAGAGCTTTTACGCCGTTCCCGCTAACTTGTTCAAAGGTCCTGTCATCCTGCACAAATCAAACAAAAATGACACAATTAGATGGGTATGAATTAAATTAAATAAAATTAAATAACATAAAATAAATGAATATGAAAGTAAATGACACAAAATAAATGTATATGAAAGTAAATGACACGACCAAAGGGTGGCGGCGACTGCGTGGGGCAGGATAGGTAGCGGCGTGTGCGCGGCGGGCGATGGCCGGGGGAAGGTGGTGGCGCACGGCCGTCGATGTAGGTGGCAACCGGACATGGTGCGCGGCGCTGGGGATGCGGCGGACAAGGCGTCGCAGGGCCGGCAACGCATGGGAGGCGTTGCATGTGGCGGCACGGGCCGGGCTGGGTGGGGAGGAGGTGGGGGCCGACGGCGGCGGAAGAGGCGGCACGCTGGCGGCATAGGACCGGCGCCAGCGCGAGGAGGCGGCGTGAGTGGGGCGGGCGCCAGGCGCTGAGGCGGCGCGGCGGCGGTGGCGGCGGTGGCGACGGGGCGGCGGGTGGATGCGTGGGGGCGGTGGGAGCGGCGGCGCGCAGCGGAGGGAGAGAAAGCAATGTTCGGTGGCAGCGGCCGAGGGGCGGCGGCGTGCTGCCACGTGATAGGGGGCGATGTTCGGTGGCGGCGGCCGAGGCAAGGCGCGGGTGGGAGATGTGAGTCCGTGCGCTACATCCTGCGTTAGGTCTTAGGGCACGGGCCACCTATTTTTTAAAACAACAACCAGTGTCGATGGTCTCAAACTACGACACTGCTTGCCAAACCACCGATACAGCTTACTAACCCATCGACACTGCTATGACTGGCCCACAAGTCATTCGCACAGACCTGTGAGGGTGGCCTCTATGTGGCCAACCACACAGATCTCCCAAGGCTCAGAACTAGGTAATGGTCACACTACTGGGCAATACCCACAAGACAGTGGCATAGATTTGTGTGGGCGGGCATTATTTTGCTGCCTACATCAACCACTTATGTCGGTGGCTACTGAAAGGCCCACCATATAGACCCCATAGACATCGGGCGCCCGCCCCTTTCCGCCCGCCCTTGGCTTGATCCGAGGCATTGCTTTGTGCAACCTTAGGTTTTAGAGCATGCCCAACACATAACAAGTCAATCCACGAGGTTGTCCCGGCCTACCTTGCACTTTCGACATAAGTTCCATTGTAACCCCGATGTGCCTGCTATGAAGCTGATACAAAGTCGGGGTTACAAAGGAATGTGTGCCGAAAGTGTAACACAGGGCGTGACAACCATACGGAATGACTTGTTATGGGTTGTGCATGCCCTAAAACCTTATGTTGCACATAGCAATGCCTCGGATCGAGCCGAGAGAGGGCCGGAATGGGTTGGATGCCTGAAGAGGAAGGGTGCTGTGGTCTGCTGCCAGTGGCAGCCGACGACGCACTCACGAATCGGTACACTCCTGAGCATGGCCCACAAGTCAGTTGCACATAGGCCGCCTATATAGAGGACCTATGTCGGCTGCCTTTGTACTAGCCGACCACATAGATCCCCTTGGTGATTGGAGAGAGGGGTCTACGTGGTCGTTAGGTTTATGTGGGCGGCCTGAGATGTTGCTGCCGACACAGATCCTGGCTGCCCTACCTATGCGTTTTCTCTTGTTGGCCCCACAACACATGGCACAGACGTCCACACTGATTTCGTTTCCTATAGTGAATGCCGACCTCCTTTTAGATCTCACTACGTTGGCTATTCAAGTTCATGGCGACCAAAGATGAGGGAGGCGACAGTGCTGACATGAATATTTCTTGTCCTGGACAACAATGGTGGCTAAGGGTGTGTTTTGTTCCTCCAAACTGGATCATCGAGGATGATTTTTAGGATGGGTAAAAACCATGAGGGATGAATCAATGCTAGAGCCTATGTTTGCTCCAGGAGCAGGGTCTGTCTAGGACATAGTGTTGGGAGAGAGCTACTTCGCTACTGCTTCTTGTGCACAGTCAAGAGTAATAGATGGCACAACGATGGGTTGGATGATTGAATAAAAGATAGCAAATCTTGTATGCAAGAGACATGGGCAGGCTAATCAACTACATGTAAGCAAATGAACATGGCAAACCATGCTTTCGTGCTGACATGATAATTATCTAGTCATTTGACGAGAAATGTAGGGAAAAATTTCAAGGTCTCATTACATGAACAGATTAGATCCCAACATAGCATAGAGCCATTGATCCACCATAAAATGACACTTTCGACTCATGAGAATAGAAAGAAATAACCAAAGGTCCATATCTATCCCTAACTTCAACATTAACCTGCAATGCACCAATGGAAGATGATAAGAACAACAGCTGAAATGGGCTCTCAATATCACTGATATCCTCGTTCACTAGTCTTCAGTTCATGATATCCTTGTTCTTGTGGCACATCTGTTAGAAGTAATATAAAGAAAAAAAACATGGATCAGGAATTTACAGTAGCCACCCAATTTCAATAAAAGCCAATTTGAACTCAAATTAGAAGAGGATACTCATTGTACATTACCAAATTAGGAGAGGATAGCCATGTTTCAACATTAAATTTTTGCACCTAGGTATGAACTGCAATCCATCCTATGCTAGTTTGGCCACAAAGAACTAATCTTTCAACCATGTGGCTCATAATTAAATTCAAGCAGGAATGCTTTGTTTACTAGGATACCATCATGGATTAAAGCTAATCTAGCCACAAAGATCTAATCTTGCTGGCCAAACACAATCATATATATTTTCTATTGCTAGCCAAACATAATCATACAAAGATCTGCAGGTTAATATATAGGAAGCTACACGGCAAGAATCTATGAGGCAGCAGCGTGATGCTACTTTGAGCTGTGTTCAGATTATTGGCCAGTAGTCTTCGCCGGCACAATGAGCTTGCTGCTGGATTTTGGTGTTTGTCCCTTGGTTAATTTGGTACTAGTAATTTAGCTCATGTTAGCTCCTGGTTTTACTGCAGATTAAGTGGCTAGCTAGTGTGCTGAGGTGTGCAGAAACCAGAATGTTTCAGAAAAATTCAGATGAAAACAACTTAGGAAAACTAATTAAGGAGCAGAGCAAGGTTATATATGCATTTCTGATCAGCTGTATAATTAAAGAAAACACTTGGGTAAATAAAAGTTAGCAGTTTAAAATAGAGTTGATGATAGCTAGCTAGCTCAAATAGCTCTGATACTGTCGACGTATGTTTAACCAGGGGTTACCGTCGGCAATGATTTACATGGGGTATTGTGCTGGATCATAAAACTCGGTGGTAACACGGGACAAGGGTTAGATAGGTACAGACCCTCGCGGTGGAAGTAATACCGTAGTCCTGTGTTCTGGGATTATGAGTATTCTCGTATATATGAACCGGAGTCCCCTACCCCCTTATATAGTGGAGGAGGGAGGATTACAAGATAGAGTCACGGTCGATTACAAGGTAAGATTACTATTTCTATCTTTCCTTATCTACATCATAGTTGCCGATAATTATAATCTTGCCTTCCCTGTTCAGGATTAGCTTCTGGAAGCGCCTTGCCTTGTCGTGCAAGGCAAGACACGATTTGGGCTACGCATGTCATCTATGGCCGACTTGGCCCACCCCCTACTAGGTGATCTTCACGACCCATTAAGGATACTCGGGTCCGTGTATTCCACATATATTTTGCTAATTTAACCAATAAGAACTAATCTTGCACCATCTTGCCAACTTAAATCATTGAAATACCAAACACAATCATATATATTTTCTATTGTTGGCCAAAGTAATGCTACTGGGGAACGGTTATTGCATTATAAACTATGCACATGTAGATAATACTACGAGGTAATTGCTCCATCCCAATGAAAGATGCATACAATAAAAAAGAATTTGTGAAGCAAATAAGCTACTGTTGAAGGCATGAGAAGACATGTTGAAGCAGAATACAAAATTGGGTATGATGGCTTACCAATTTACAGATTCTCACTAAAAAACTTGGCAGCCATGACCATCTGGCTTGACAAGGGTACCATCATGAATGCCCGAGCTTTTCTCTGGTTATCACACAGGTATTGCAAGTAGTTTAGTAGGTCAATCTCTTCAAATTCTGGCAATACAAACACATGAGCCCATAGATCATCAGGCACTTCAAAACTTTTCCCGGTCTTCTCAATAGCATCAGCTAGTTTGTACCCAGACTATCAGTTATGGTTTGCAACAGTAGGTCATCTTGCACACGTTTGCCTCTAGTGCTATTTGGGGGGTTTACTGTGAGAGGATTCACCTAACAAGTAGGAAACAAGGTGTAGTTGTAGATAAGAGTTTCATAACCATAAGTAGAATATTATTTATTTAACAACAATTTTAGAACTGATGTGGCAGTAAGTTAATTTAGGAAGATTATCACATGTAGATGTGTTTCGGCCATTGTTAGTGGTCTCAACTTCACTCAAATTTCCTCCCCTTTGATTGCTGCGGACTGTAGTCTCAAAATCTTCTATAGCATCGGATGACAGGACATCAGCAGATGATTTGGCATAGTTACCCGTCGCCATCCCAATAGAGAATATTGTTGCCATCTCATCGTATAACTCAAGAGGATTGTTGAGAAAATTGGCATCTTTCTTGTGCTTCTGCAAAAAACGTGTGGGAAATAATAATGCAAGTGATTATCATAAGCTAGTGGTAGATTATTAGATGCTGATGATAATTCAACATACCGAAATGTGCCTCATATAATGGTCATGGTCTAGAACTATTGATTTTGTTTGGTCGTTCCAATTGAATCCACTTATCTTCTTCAGTGAGTTAATCTTGGACCATCTATTACACTTCTTCAGATGGTAGTTGATTTGAAAACCACTTACAGGAGTTTAGAAATACTCCATAGCAGCCCTTGAACAAGCATTCAAATGTGAATTTTTGAAGCCCTTGTCAGTCCTAACACCAGTTGCCACGAGCTCTACTAAGTACTTGAGAACGAAGGGGGACATGGCATTAGTCAACACAATAGGGCCTTGTGTGTGATCACCTCCTTGTCCAACACCCTCCATTAAAGCAAATCACCTACCAACTTAAAAGAAATATTAGCAACTTATAGGAAATATTCATAGTACCATATGGAAACATTATCATACATTAGAATAGAACACCACAGCAACAATCATACATTGCAAAATATGGATGTTTATATATTAGAACTTTACAGTTCTAAAATACTCATAGCAAACAAGTTTAGAATAAATTACAACCATTGTAAATTACATAGAAGATAACTACAGGCTTTATGAAGCCATGTAGTTTTGGTATACAGCCCACATATCTGTAGTTGATAATCTCAACACTCTCTTGTCCAAGAGTACTAGCTTGTGGCGGTATTGGATGACAATTCCAAAAGTCCTCTTCAATGATGAATTGATCCACTCCGTGTGAAAGTACCCAATTATGGAGAATGCAACATGCCACGACAGTATCAACTTGAGTGGCATATGGAAAGAATGGAGTCGCATCATCAAGAATCTTGATCCTTCTCTTTACGGAGCCAAGTGCTCGTTCCACTGTAATCCTCAAGGATGAGTGCCTAAGATTATATAATTCCTTCTCATCCTCCACGAGATTTGTTCCAAATTCTTTGAAATGATATCTTACACCAAGAAAAGGTGGCAAGAAACCAGGCTTAGATCCATGGGCAAGATCAACTAAGTAGAATTTACCTAAAAAACGACAAGTCCGAAGTCTAATTAAATGGGATTCACCAACATGATTTTTTATTTCAAGCAAAATACCTTCAGGGATATAAAGTCCGTTCCCATGTTGCAAGGCATCGTTCAAAACCAAATCATCGTGTGTCGAACCTTCCCAGCTAGCCAAAACGTAAGTGAACTTCAGATCGAAATCTACAACAATTAGGACATTTTGGGTAGTGAAGAGCTTTTTTCCTCGACAAGATTGTTCCATCTCCTTAAATACAATGGCTCTCACATGGGTCCCATCAATAGCACCAATGCAATTCTAATATAGTAAAAAGAAAAGTAGTGTTCGTCATTAATCATTGGAAAATAGAACAGATGGAATTATTTAATAATCTATTTTACCTCAAACCAAGGAAACCATCTTTGGCTTCCTGATATCTTGGATGGGGTCTCCAAAGTTGGCGGCCTAATGATGTCACTGCGAAGTTCACCTATTGCGTGTAAAACCTTCGAGAAATATCAATGGACAATTTCACCCGATTGTTTGAAGTTAAAACCAACCACACGGTTCCTCTCATTATGTTGAACTGTATGAAGGAACAACGCAACTTGTTCCTCAACAGTGACATGCCAAGTATCTTTAAGCAATCCCCTTGTGCATAAAGTATCACACAAATGAAAAAAGGGAGCTCTCCTTAGCCTACACATCTTCGCACAATCAACATCACTTCTATGGTAAATACCATTTAGATTGTGATTTCTTACAATGTTTCTAGATATAATTGGAGCATATTCTACCCTTTTTCTTTTGTGGGTGTACTTTTTACGAATATACATCCAAAATAATAACCCAGCAAGGTAAGTGGATGTGGTAATAAGGACCATTCTACTCTTCTTCCTTGTGACATAATCCATCTATGATACAGTTTCAAGAGTAGAGACAACAAAATAATTAATCAACTAAATATAGTCTATTCTAGCAGGTTTATAAACACTATATTCTAGCAGATATGTATATACAGTAAACTTTTAGGAAGATGAACTAAAAACAAGAACTGCATACAACCTAATAAAATATCTTGCAATGGTGATATAAACTATGTCTATTTATCTCTACTACACAATTTATCTGTGTTGCACAGAAAATTAATCTAAAGGATACACTAGAGGAGCTTTTAAGCTATATAGGGGTTCAGCATTGGAAAAGGCCCAACAAAAAAGAGAAGATATATCCTGATATGATTTCAGCCTAGGCCCAAGCAAAAATGATGAGCCTTGTAGAATCTAACAGATTTCGAAACTTTTCTAGCTGAAAGTTTCTTTACTGTATTGCGAGTATTAATTACAATTGGACAATAAGATAAGAACACATAAGCTAAGTATTACGCAAATTGTTTGTCTCCTCATAGTTTCTTCATTGTATTTACTATATTTGTTGCCTCGTAAAAATTGCTATTTTTCATCAGTTCAGCATCAACAGATGATCAATAGCATACAAAACAAGCTCTAAATTGATGGCTATTTAACCTTACAAGAATGCATAGACAAGAAAAGGAATTGAGAAAAAACAAAAAAATGAAATCAAGAAAGTGTTTAGTTTTTACGTAATTTCAGAAACAGTGGGATCCTCCCCTTGATCTATCCTTCTACCAACCTTGGACAGCAACTCACAATTTCCTATAAGCATTCCAACATCAAAAGAAGCATCAGTGTGCTGAAAACCTCGTGCACAAGCGACCCTAGACTGAATTGAGTGACACAAGCAGATAGACCGTCTCCATCTCAATGATCTCATCATGGCCGTCAGAAGCCTAGAATTTATTTTCGCAATACTATTTTCCCAATACTATTTGTAAACACACATTGGAAATCAAAAGAACAATCATTTAAGTTCATCATACCTTCAAGGATTGAACAAGATGGAGATGATTCTGCCTAACGAGTTGTTCACCGTCTCTGGATGTCCTCTTGCAAACCAAACCCTAGGAGGAAAATCTATCAGAATTTGAGAATAAAGATCAAAAACAAAACCAAATCAAGAAATTGTTCACTATGTTTCACTTATCACCGCGGACTTCTTGCTATTGTTCCCTTCACCAGATCCAGATCTTGACTTCCAACTATTGTTCCGTGAAGTAGAAGAGGGATGAGCCGACAATGGGGGAAGGGGGCCTTAGGGGTGAAGCGTGCACGGGGAGAAGGCGGAGATGGCGCCTACGCGAGGAGAAGGTGGTCATGGTGGGCGGCGGCCTAACCGGCGATGGGGGAGGAGGAGACAGCGCCGGCGCCTGTGTACAGGAGGAGGGAGATGGGGTCACCTGCGGAGATGGCGGCGGCACGGAGGAGGTCGAGATCAGGCGGTGCTAGGTCATGTCGGCGGCGGCGCTAGGTCACGGGGGAGAGGAGGAGGCGGAAGCGCTCGGGTGGGAGGCGCGGGTGCAGAGGATGAGCCGAACTCTCCTTTTTCCATCGAACGAAGCAGACCACCCTGCAAAGCATCAGAGTTATCCAACGGACCAGGACAACTGGATCCTGTTTGGACCAACCAAACAAAAAACCAGACCGTGCTGGATGGGACCGTCCCAGTCGTGGTTACTAAACACGGCAACGAATCCTATGTACACAGGGCAGGCTGTGTACACATGCACACACGCGATCTGAGCCAACGAAGCTCCATCCCACGGCTGAACCAAAGGGGCATGGACATTTTACAAAACAAAGCCCGCCTCCTGCTCAGAAATTTCTGGAAATTGCAGATCGCTCCCTGTCTCCATGTCTGCCCAATTCAATCCCCGATCCCTAGCTGCTCCATGACCTAACGTCTTTGGCGGCCGACATTTCGCTTCTTCGCTCGAGCCTCCGTCAAGGATGGTCGACCTACCAAGGATGGCGACGGTTCATCGGTCACCATTTCTGCAGCCACAATGGGTGCCGCCATGGTCGCCGCGGACTCGCCGGGCGCTGCGACAATGGGTGCCGCCATGGTTGCTGCTGGCACTTCGGGTGGCGTTCTTGCCATGACCATGCCATGCCAGCAAAGAAGAAGGTCGTCGCGGGCATGGCGGCGTCGTTTTGATCTTTGCAAAAAGCGTGTTCTCACCGTTGTGGACAAACCGAGTTTGAAGCTCGGCACATCAACACCCGCGGCAAGCTTAGTGTTATCGCGACCAACAACTAGAGATGAATTTAGTACTCCAAAAAGGAATAGTTGTCTTTCTCTTGATGTGAGTACTTGGCTTAATTATTGTCAAGTAATTTTTGTGACATTTTATTAATTTTTTTGTAATGTGTCATATTGTAGTGTTCATCGTTTACACCAAGTTGTGAGGACGGATTGAAACCGACCGTTGGAATGTGTTTTGAAACTATCGAGGCAGTGGAAAAGTTTTACAAGGATTATGCACATCACGTCGGTTTCTCAGTCCGTCTCGGTTCGCAAAAGTTGTTGGATGATGTCATTCAATGCAAACGATATACATGTTCAAGGCAAGGATATAGAACGGAGAAAGGTAATGCAACTGTTGATCCCTCCCAAGAAAAGAACACACACAATGTGAATGAAACTAGATGTGGGTGCAACGCACATATATATGTGAAGCTATCTAGTGATAATAAATACAAGATAGCTTCAATGGTTGAAAGTCATAATCATGGTCTTGTCTCGCCCGATAAGGTTCACTTGATTAGATCAAATCGTGTTGTTAGTGAAAAAGCAAAGCATACATTGTTCACTTGTCACAAAGCAAGCATTGGTACATCACAATAGACAATAGACAAGAAGAATATGAGGCATTTATTGGTTGCAAAATTCCTGAAAATATTGAGATACATCCACCAACCGATGTTCATTCCAAGGGGAGAAGCAAGAGAATAAAGAGAAGCAAGGACATTAATATGGGTGACAAGAAAAATAATAACTCTAGAGGCAAGGAAAGATCACCACGTTTATGCAATATTTGTAAACAAATGGGTTTTCACGATGCGCGCAATTGTCCTAACAAACAATAAATAGGTAGCATCAAGTTTTGTTTTATTTTAAATTGTTGTCCAGTGACATGTTCATCTAATAATCTGATTTTTTTTTTCAAGATGGTGCTACTGCTACTATTATTGGATGATGGAGGAAAATGGATGGAGAGCTAACATGGAGAATGAAGCTACAGCTCATCTACAGTTCATGCCATTTTGTTAATTAAGCTTGAAGTATGATGTCCACCTACTGAATTTTGATGCAAGGCAATATGCCAGTTAAGAGTTCCAAGACTTCAATATCTGTATGCTCTGGTTGTGTTTAGTGCACTAATCCAGTTAGAGTTCAAGACTTCAAGAATTTTGTTAATTCTGGGATTCAAGTGTTATGCCAGATTGAATTACAGTACTTAGTACTTATTAAAAAATCACAGCCGTCACATTCTCATTATTATGAGAGGAACTGTACAGAACTTCCTATTACATGATCCTTGCATACATTATATGAAAACTTTATAGAAATTTAAGTAGAGCATCCTTCATTGATACATTGTTTCATACATCAAAATATTACATCAATAAGGAGAGCATCCTTCATTGATACATTGTTTTATACATCAATAAGCAGAGCATCATTTACATATTGCACATTTTCTACTGGGCATGGCTACATTCTCCACTGCTTTACACTTTCAAAAAAAAAAATTCCACTGCTCTATTTTTCCATCCATGACCGGCCTCTTCTATTCTTTCATGCTGCAACCAAATGTATCAAGAGTGCTAGCTTTTGCTCTGTAGCAACATGTCCAATACTCATCACTGCACATATCAAATATTGATGGTTAAAACAGAGGATTGAACTAAGTGCAGCATGGCAACAGTCAAATAAAAAATAACACTAATCAAAATAGATGGTTCGGCCTTCTCCTCAGCTAACAAAGATTGGGGATTCGTGTGTAAATAGGTGCTTGAGCAGGTCAGTATCACCCAATTAACCCGTTCTAGGGTTTCAATATGGGCCAGCGGCGGGGGCGAATTGGTGGAAACAGGTGACAGAGGAACAACACAGGGGAAAAAGAGCACGATAGAGAAGAGAGAGTAGCAGCATAGACGGGAGGGGGAGGTCGGCGTACCTGTAGGCGGCGGCGGCGGCGATTGGCGACGACGAGACAAAGGGAAGAGGCGATGAGGAGGACAGAAGGTACTCGGTGTGGTCAGGGGGCGTTTAAGAAATTTCTGAGCAGGAGGCGGGCTTTGTTTTGTAAAATGTCCATGCCCCTTTGGTTCAGCCGTGGGATGGAGCTTCGTTGGCTCAGATCGCGTGTGTGCATGTGTACACAGCCTGCCCTGTGTACATAGGATTCGTTGCCACTCAGCTGGCCAGGCACCCTAAAACTGTGCTCCTCGCCATCAACTCAGCTGGCCAGGCACCCTGTCGTTTCATTACTTGTGGGAAGCCTAAGCGCGTGCTGTGTCGTGAAGCTCATTGCAAAACACGCTAAGGCACCTCCAGAGGCTAAAGCATTCGCACCACGGGCAAAGGTTCTGAGGGGATGGGGTAAGGAAAAATGAGCATGCCACCAATCTTGTACCGGGGGATATTCATATATCTCAAGTGGTGACATTGTGCCAGCCAATGCTCGTGTCCTCAACCTGGATAGGATTGACACCAAAATTCTCCGTTATAGAAGTTGTGCTGACTGTGTGAATGGTTCCCTTAATATGATATGGCTGGGCGCTGTTTCTTGTGGCAATTCAAGGGGCAACTGTTGTTTTTTTTGAACAAGGCGTAAGAGTCGCCAAAGATATTGATAAAAGAGGAAGCGAGCATAGGTGGGGGAGTTCTACCCCCCCTGAGACACACACACTCCTTAAATTATTATAAAGGGGCAACTGTTGTTACCGTGATAGGAAATGGCATCCTGAGGAGCACTCTTAATCTTTATCCAAAACCTTTCTCTCGGCCTGGGCAGCTTAGGAAGGGTGTCATGGCTGCTGGCTCCTTTTGCTTCTGCTTGATACTTGTTGGCATCGCCGCTGAGGGTCTTGTCAATTTTTTGTCACCCCTCAATTTTAACTCACCTTGAGGGTCGACGATCCCATGCACTAGCCCCTGGATCAGTACGATAGCGTGGAAGACCACATAGCCGATACAAGCATACATCGATTAAATAAATCCATGAATATTACATCACAGTGTTATGCCCTTAGGTGAGTTTAGTATGGCGGCTCATACACGCCTTAGATTACAAAACACTATTCAGAGTACAGCGGTCATCAAAATATTTACCCAAAAGAATTCCTATCGACTACGGTCCATCAGCGACTGGAGCGACCCCTAAGACTCGTTAGGTCCACCATAGTCATGTCCGTCCTCTTCGTGACACTCGTAAGGGTCATCCTCCACTCCATCGTCTAAGGAGGGTAAGAAGACGAGGTTAGCGTCATCCAAACGCTGGCTAGTTAACACTTCCCTTAATGCATATAGTGTAGAAGGCTTTAGTTGGAGGAGAGGGTCATTTTGTTTGCATAAAGCCAAGTTTATAAGACTTTTGGAAACATCCTAAATAGCATCAACTAGAGCTTGTCTTATTTATATAATTCAGGGGTTTTTTCCATCTTTACCATGCACCCCAACCTAATTGCCAACCAAACGCGCCAACCAACTCACAATCGACCGACCCTCGACCATAAACACCACCAACGTAACCAATCACCATACCAGCTTATACATTTCCTAGACTTTCTTCTGGTTGCCCCAACCTTTCCTAATTCCGCCATCATTCTAGAATTTGGCAATCCTATTGTGGACCACACATGCCATGACATGCCCACCCCGGCCTAGTAGGGTTGCCAGCCCTCACTAGCCGACTGTCACTCTAGGGATGTGTGGTCATTATCACCCTTGGTGATGACCAATGCTGGTCCCTATCGAGAATGGTCCCAGATGGCCTCCGCAGAGCGCTCGCAACTGGCGATCCAAGAGCCGTACTCCGCGCGATGGCCACGCGTTGTGTTGCAACCATCTCTCAGATGGTAGCGATCTCCCCGCTACGCGTGTTACTCCGCGCTCCTCCTGGGTAAGCCCTGCCTAAATCCAGCACTAGGCATCTCGTGCTTTATTCATCCCTCAGGATGTTCAACTAGGGGCAACCCACTGATCTTTCTCTACTTCCACAGTCATCGACCACACCACACTTGAACTATCCCAACCAATCCAATCAACACAGACCGACTTCCCACCTGACCATACTCCAAGCACAAACAGCCCAACATGCATCTACCAACCCTAATTGTCATATGTCATATCATGTTAAATGAGAATAATGAATGACCGGTGAATATCGGTTCACCGTTTCGTGGCGATTAGCCAGAAAATTTGTTAAGCCTAAGCCAGTGTAAGGATCCTAGGCCGAGAGGGGGGGTGAATCGGCTCTTTCAAATTTTACTTCTTTCAATTAGCTTGATTAATTAGTCAAATTAGGAACCCAAGCTATCGATAGATTTATAGCCTAGTTGCGGAAGTGATCACAATAAGCACGAGCGACTACAAGGAGGCTCGATGGCACTCACACTCAAGCGATCAATCCAATGTGCGAAGTAAACGAGTGAGATGAGAAGACGCAAACCGAAGTTGTTTATCAAGTTCGATGCTCAACACATGAGCACCTACGTCTCCGTTGAGGAAACTTCTCACAGAGAAGTCGGGACCCTTCGTCCCTCGCCTCAATCCACTCGTGGTAGCTCTTCACCAACACATGGTAGGCGAGCTCCAAACCTTCACACGGAGGCGAAGTTCTCTCACACGCGAGAGCTCACACCCACGGCACCGACACACGCACCGACCACCGACACACGGTGGATTTCACCTCAACACATGAGGTACCCCCAACACATGGAGGATTTGGATCCGACACACGGACACCTTGGCACCACCGACACACGGAGGTGGTGGCCGACACACGGCGGACTTTGCACACCCCGATTTAAGCGAAGAGGTAACACCGCTGGAAGCACGGTGACCTTCACGAAGAAGGGTTTGCTTATGCACGCTTGATGAAGCTTAGCGGCACGATGTCTCCGGTGACAAGAATCCCAAGAGCACAAGACCGGAGACACTCAACCTCAACCCACCATGGAGGATGGCATGGCAACCATGGAGAGGGGCGAACCTTGGAGACTAGGAGGAGGAGGCTAAGGGTGCTCTCTTCTTCTTCACTCTCTCCTTCAATTTCACAAGCACATGGAACCCTAGGTGAAGGTGGGAACCATGGGAGGAGCTCTCTTGGTGTCTAAGGGCAAGGGGTGGCGGCTAGGTGAGGCTCTCTCTCAAGTTTCTCCGTGCTCCTAGCCCCTATTTATAGGCCCAAGGCGAAACCCTAGAAATGGGCGGCTCAGATTAAATCGCGAGATTCAGATCCCCGATCGGACACCGTCAGTTCCGTCGGACGCCGTCCAAGCAGAGGATTTAGCCAAAATTTGTTGCTTCGTCGACGCCGTCCGTGGCTTATCGAAACGCGTCCGGCTGTATACCGGTGCACACGAACGGCTGCCCGCCAGTGTTTGGTCGTTGGTTTACACGTCGTCGGACGCCGTCCGTGGTCGCTTCGGATGTCGTCCAAGCAGAGGCTATGTACTGTGACTTAGCCATTTTCGAGCTAGCTTCGTTGGGAACCTTCTTTGTCGGACCCAGTGGTGGTGCACGGGCGACCTCTCCCCGTCACAGGGGACCCCTAGGCGAGCACCGGCGACCACTCGGCGAGCACCGGCGACCCCTCGGCGAGCACGGGCGACCTCACGGCGAGCCGGGCGACCTCACCCCAAGCACGGGCGATCACTCGGCGAGCACGGGCGACCCCACGGCGAGCTGGGCGACCTCACCCCAAGCACGGGCGACCCCTCGGCGAGATCAGGCGACCCCTCGAGCCAGGCGACCTAACCCCAAGCAGGCGACCCTCGGCGAGGCAGGCGACCTAACCCCAAGCACCGGCGACCCTCGGACAGTGTAATTGCTCTAAATGGTTCGCTCAAGACTAACACCTTGCACTCTCGGAACCCCATAGGACCCACGGCTGATGTTTCTGGACCTGTGCTCAGTGGGACCCTGCAACCAGAGAGATGTAGTCGATCTGCTGAGTTGGACCGAAGACGCACACAAGAAATTCAGGGAAACTATAAAACAGAGGTCCTTATCCTTGGCGTTCCGGCTGTACGACCTAGTTGCCATCAATTACCAAAATCAATTAGCCCATGGGAGGCTTGAACTTACAATCTCCCCCTTTTTGGTAATTGATGACAACACCTGCAAATCCAACATGACAAGGCACAAATACAATCTCTGGTGCAATGGGTTAGTCCAGAAACATTGCATCACAGCATAGCACAATACCAAAGACTAGGCCAACGAATAAAATTGCTCCCCCTAAATCAATGCATACCACTTGTAAGACACGATAGTAATGCATACCACTTGTAAGACATGATAGTACCATCACATCACATGGATGGAGCAAAGCATCTCCATAAGTCTACCACTTGTAAACACCCCAAAACATGATAATGCCCAAAACATGGATTTGCACTAATTCCTCCCCCTTTGGCATCAATGACCAGAAATTAGCAAAGTATGGGTTTAGCAAATGAAGCGCTTTGAAAGTTGTACTAGTGCACGTATGCCCATAAGTTCATCACACTCAAAATCTAGCCATCTCAAGGTCACAATGTCACAAGATCAACTAAGGCACAATTATTAAATGTGTGATTCAAGTTATTTACGACCTAGAGCAAGTATAAGATGAACAATAGCGAGAAGTATCAAGAGTTGCTCCAAAACTCAAAGATGACACATGATGCTCCATAGCACTAGAAAATGTATTCCAAGCTACTCATGCTACCACCAAGCCTATTTGAGACTACACATTTTGGTTGAGCTCATTTTGAGTTAGTTCACAAATTTTCGCAAATTTTCTTGTCTCTTACCATAGGCGACGCCACCCAAAGCATGACATTGGAGATGAACGTCTCGGTTATCCAAAACTCCCCCTAAGTTCATGCCTAGTGCAATGACAAGCTATCTCATCGAGGAGGCATTGGTGAGACATATAAGACCTATTTTAGCACATTTTGCAAATTTGGCTCAACAATTTCTCAAAAATTGCTCAATTTAGCGAAGTAGAAACATGTGTAAAATGGAAAGACAATCTAGAGTTAGAGACACATGATCAACCAGAGAGTTCAGAGCAATCAAATGAGACTAGAAGCTATAGCCCTCCTAATACAAGCTCATGGTTTCCAATTGCATGATATATTGAGTTAAGCACAAGTTGAGCTAGTGACAAGGTAAACACATGCTATAGCTTTTAATTTCATGTGATAAATATATAGGCAATGAATAGCATCCAGTATAATAGGCAAAGCACCTAAATGCTCAAACTGGCTTCAAAAGATTTGCAATGAATGACATAGCCACGCGACCAACTCATGCTATGTTTGACTTGTCTAAAATGTTCAGTTCATTTCTCAATTTGCAGAAGCGTGCCTCATCGAGTGGCTTGGTGAATATGTCGGCAAGCTGGTCCTCTGTCCGCACGTGCTCAAGCACAATGTCGCCCTTTGTCACATGATCCCGAAGGAAATGGTGACGGACATCATGTGCTTGGTCCGTGAGTGTTGGACCGGGTTGCACGCTATCTTCACCGCGCTCTCGTTGTCGCATAGAAGAGGCACATGGTCAAGTTTTAGCCCAAAGTCAAGCAATGGATCGTGTCGTAAAACAATCTGTGCACAACAACTCCCCGCCGCTATATACTCAGCCTCAGCGATAGATAGCGCCACGGAGTTCTGTTTCTTTGACGCCTATGACACAAGACACCTACCCAAAAAGTGACATGCCCCGGAAGTGCTTTTACGATCGATCTTGCACCCGGCATAATCTGAGTCAGAATAGCCTAGGAGCTCAAACCGCGCACCCTTCGGGAACCAAAGGCCTATGCTAGGTGTGTGTTTCAGGTATCTAAGTATTCGTTTCACAGCAGTCATATGCATTTCTCTAGGGGAGGCTTGAAATCTAGCGCACATGCACACACTAAACATGATATCCGGCCTAGATGCAGTCAAGTAGAGCAAAGCACCAATCATGGAACGGTAAAGCTTTTGGTCGACATATTTACCTTCTTTGTCGAGGTCGAGGTGGCAGTTCGTTCCCATTGGTGTCCGGATCGGCTTGCAGTCATCCATGACGAAGCGCTTGAGGAGGTCGTGGATGTACTTCTCTTGGCATATGAAAGTCCCGGTCTTGAGTTGCTTGATTTGAAATCCCAAGAAGAAGTTCAACTCGCCCATCATCGACATCTCGAACTCCTTGCTCATCAAGTCGCTGAACTCTTTGACCAAAGTCTCATTTGTGCTGCCGAAGATGATGTCATCCACATACACCTAGCACAGGAATAGGTCTCCATCCACCACCTTGGTGAATAGTGTCGAGTCGACCCTTCCAACCGTGAATCCCTTGCCAATGAGGAAGTCTCTCAGTCTTTCATACCATGCCCTGGGTGCTTGCTTGAGACCATACAAAGCCTTCGACAATTTGTACACATGATCAGGGTGCTTCAGGTCTTCAAATCCTGAAGGCTGCTCCACATACACTAGCTCTCCAATGTATCCGTTCAGAAAAGCACTCTTTACGTCCATCTGCCTAAGCACAATGTTGTGGCATGTTGCAAATGCCACAAGCAGTCTGATTGCTTCCAAAGCGCGCCCTTTGGAGCATAGGTGTCTCCACAATCTACACCTCGTCTGCGTGAAGCCACGAGCCACAAGTCTAGCCTTGTTGCGCACCACCAATCCAAACTCATCTTGCTTGTTCTTGAATACCCACTTGGTGCCAATCACGTTGCAGTCGCTCGGCCTCTTTACCAAAGTCCAGACTTTGTTTCTCTCAAAATTGTTCAGCTCTTCGTGCATCGCATTGATCCAGTCTGGGTCATTCAGTGCCTCCTCCACTTTCTTTGGCTCAAGCTCAGACACAAACGCTGTGTGCTCACAGAAGTTCGCCAGAGCATCGACTTCACAGATGCTGGCTGTCCTTGATCTTGTTTGTACACCTTGAGTCAAGTCCCCAATCACTTGATCAGCTGGATGATTACGAGCAATGGTGTGATGGGTCTTGATCAGCTGAGATGGTAGCTCATCTGATTCTGCATCTGGCTCACATGCTGTCTCTGCCTCTGGAACTGGCTCCACACTTGAGCTGTCTTGAGGTAACGCTCCCCCTGAGTCCGGCACTGGTTCAGGTGTGAGAGGTGGTGGAACCGTCTCGGTCTCCCTCTGAACCTCCACTGGCCTCACATCACCTGCTGGCATCTCCTCCACTGCCCTTGCCAGCTGCTCACCACCCACATCATCCAAGTTCTCATGCTCTCCTTGGCTCCCATTGGACTCGTCGAACTTGACATCGCAGCTCTCCTCAATCAATCCGCTGGACTCATTGTACACTCTGAAGGACGATCCCCTGGTTGAGTAGCCCGAAAGATCCCAGTGTCCACTCGCTCTCAAACTTGCCCAAGTGTTCCGCTTCTTCTTGATGTAGACCTTGCGGCCAAAAACCACAAGTAGGAGACATTGGGTCGTCTTCCCACCAATGACTCATAGGACGTCTTCTTCAGAACTTGTGAAGGTACTGACTGTTGATGCAAAGATGTGTGTGTGTTGATTGCTTCACCGAGCAGATCATCGAAGTCTTGTACTCATCCAACATTGTCCTCGTCATCTCAATGAGCGTCCTGTTCTTCCTCTCAACCACCCCATTTTGTTGAGGAGTGTAGGTGGAGAGGCGGTGATCAATCCCTAACTCATCAGAGCGACTCAACGAAGTGTTAGTGAACTCCGTTCCATTGTCACTTCTCACCTTCTTGAGGGTACACTCAAAAGCATTTTGCGCTTTCTTTACAAACTTTTTGAAAACATCTCCAGTTGGAGTTTTATCAGGTAAAAAGAAAATCCAAGTGTATCGGAAGAAGTCATCGACAATGACCAGGCAATAAAGATTTCCCTCGATACTCACATATGTTGTTGGCCCAAAAAGATCCATGTGTATAAGCTCGAGAGGTCGAGATGTAGACATGACATTCTTGGCAGGATGTGAGCTTGCCACTTGCTTGCCGGCCTGACAGGCACTGCATAGCTTGTCTTTCTCGAATGTCGCATCTTGCACCCCGAGAATCAACTCGTTTTTAAAAAGTTTCTTCAAATTTGCCATGCCGACATGCCCAAGACGCCTATGCCAAAGCCAACCAAGAGAGATTTTGGCCACAAGGCAAGTCGAGACGGATGCGGCAGGCTCATTAAAGTTCACAAGAAACAAGTTTTCAAACCGAAAGCCTTTGAACACAAGATTTTCATTTTTATCCAAAACCAACAAGCCCTCAGGTGAGAAATTGCAATGGAACCCCAAATCACATATTTGGGCAACAGAGAGGAGATTATAGCTCAAAGTTTTAACTAGTAGCACATTGTCAATTGAAAGATCTGAAAAGATTGCTATCTTTCCAACTCCAAGTACCTTGCTCTTGCTTCCATCTCCAAAAGTGATCTTGGGGGGAATCTTGCCTTCCTCCCCTAGTGAGGTGAACAACCGGGGGTTGCCGGTCATGTGTTGAGTGCACCCACTGTCGATGATCCAATGGCACCCTCCACTCCGGTAGTTCACCTATCATAAGAGAAGATCACTTATGTGACTCAGGGACCCACACAGAAGGTCCCCGAGGGTTAGCCTTCAAGCCAGAAACAACAGGAGCAAAGCGATCAATCAATGACTTGGGCACCCAAACATGTGCCTTGTGCTCATTCTCAGCCTTGAGCCCAACAAATCTAGCAGTCAACCTACCTTGATCATTTTTCTTAAGCAAGTAGTGACCATACAACTCAGTGTGTGCTCTAAGGAATCTTGGTTGTGTGTGGTTGGGAGTGTTGCGGTTTTGGTTCCTAGGAGGGTTTGGTCTACCATTCTTTGTGCCTAGAAGGACCATTCCGAAGTTTTGCCTAGGTGAATGCCAAGTGTTGAACCTAGGACCTTGCCAGTTGTTGTGAAACCTAGGACCATACCAAATGTTATACTTAGGACCATATTGCCAGGCACTATGGTTTCTTTGTTGCCATGTGGAGTTATAGTGCCTAGGAGGTCCTTGCCATGTGCGGTGTCCATTGTGCATCCTAGGAGCATTGTTGCTAGTGTGCAATTTGTTATGCCTGTAATTGCTTCTCTTCTTGGGATGAGCGTGATGATAACCTTGTCTCACTGGCAGATGCTCGAGGAACATTGGATTTCTTCCTCCCTTTGGCTTTTCAGGGTAAAACCCAAACCACCTTTTAGGGAAGGTTTCCTTTGTTCCTTGAGCATCTTATCCAAGGCTAAGCTACCCTCATAGCACTTCCCAAGTCCTTTATCAAATTTTTCAAGTTTGGCTCTAAGTTCACCATTCTCAATAGCTAGTTCTCTAACAGCTAAAGCAAATTTGCAATTATCAGGAGTACAATCATGGGCATTGCTAGAGGAACCACTAGAGCTAGAAGCAATCAGGGTCAAATCAATCAAGTCATCACATGAAGTAGAGCAATCAATCCTAGGAGGTGCAACAATCAAGGCACAATCAGAGCATCATCAACAACATCAATAGGAACGATCGAGGAAGCAGGTAGAACATCAACCAAAGCATGACAATCAGGGACATCAACAGATTGAGCAACAGGCAAAGCAATCATAGAAGCATTATCGGCTAGAAGCCGCTCATTACTAGCCCTAAGCTCATGAATAGTAGCAAGGAGATGTTCTACCGACTCATTCATAGCCCTATTCTCTTCTTCTAGCACACTTGTTTTCTTAGTCATAGCATTACTAGAACCCATCATGGAGTCATGTTCAGTTTCTAGTGATTCATGCTTAGACACAAGATCATTGAACCTAGCATTTAAGTCATTAAGACGCTCCTGAAGTCTCATGTTTCTTGATCTTTCCTTTTCAAGAAAGTCAAGTGCTTGAGCAAGGTAACCTCTAGCAACTTCCGCCTCATCTTCGGGTTCGGAGTCGGAGTCACAAACCTCACAATCCTAGGAGGTGCAACAATCAAGGCACAATCAGGAGCATCATCAACAACATCAATAGGAACAGTCGAGGAAGCAGGTAGAACATCAACCAAAGCATGACAATCAGGGACATCAACAGATTGAGCAACAGGCAAAGCAATCATGGAAGCATTATCGGCTAGAAGCCGCTCATTACTAGCCCTAAGCTCATGAATAGTAGCAAGGAGATGTTCTACCGACTCATTCATAGCCCTATTCTCTTCTTCTAGCACACTTGTTTTCTTAGTCATAGCATTACTAGAACCCATCATGGAGTCATGTTCAGTTTCTAGTGATTCATGCTTAGACACAAGATCATTGAACCTAGCATTTAAGTCATTAAGACGCTCATGAAGTCTCATGTTTCTTGATCTTTCCTTTTCAAGAAAGTCAAGTGCTTGAGCAAGGTAACCTCTAGCAACTTCCGCCTCATCTTCGGGTTCGGAGTCGGAGTCACAAACCTCATTTCTAGATGGCTTGACCATCAAGCACTTAGCGATGTCGATCGGAGTCGATGTCGCCTCTGGTGTAGTGGAAGTAGAGGAAGCAGACTCGTCATCATCGGAGTACCACTCTTGAGGTTCAGTGACGGTTGTGAGACATCTTGGAGGGAAAGCTGGTGGTGGTGGCACAGCCTGAGTGATTGCCATCCCGGTCAATTCTTGGCCACTTGACTCCTCGTCATCACTTGAAGTTGACGTGTCGCTGGAGCTGTCATCAGTCACCCATTCCCCCACAAAGGCTAGCCTCTTGCCTTGTGAGGAGTGACCCTTGAACCCTGACTTCTGAGGATTCTTCTTGTAGTCCTTCTGTCTTGGCTTCTCGCCATCACCCTTCTCCCTTCCTTTGTCCTTGTACTTGGTGTTGCCCTTCCGGGGACACATCGAAGCAATATGTCCCTTCTCCGACACTCATAGCATCGGTATGATGCATGTGAGTTCTGCTCATCCTCTTCCCGCCTCCATAGCCATTCTTGTTCATGAACTGCGGCTTGCTTCATGAAGCAGGCGAAGTGTTGGAAGCCCTCCTCGAGCTCACTCCATGACATCTCACAACCATCCCCGCTTGACTCGACTCGGGGCACTCGCCTTGATCCACTAGCCTTGGTGCGATCACTTGATTTTTCATTTGGAGCAGGGAAACCTCGGGATCATTGAGGAGCATCATCTCATGTGCGGTGATCTTGCCGAGCGAGTGTGGGTGCCAGCTTCTCCACATCACCATTGTTGGTGAGATAGGTAATGATATCCGGTAATCCTTCTTGGGGAGGATCATGAGATCTTCTGCACACTTTATCATTTGTAACAATGTGACCGAGCCCTTAAGCTCGTTAAGGATGGGGTTAAGCCGAGTAAACATAGCATTAACATTCTCATTAGGAAGCATTACAATCGATCATAACGCTCCTTGACAACTACTAGTCTACCCTCCTTAATGGCAGAAGTGCCTCGTGAATCTCAATGAGTGTGATCCATATGTCGTGTGCGCTAGTGAGATTGCTAACCCTATCGAAAACCTCCATGCTCAAACCACAAAACAAAGCATTCATGGCCTTAGCATCGGTTTCTACGAGTTTGTTTTGAGCGGGTGTGGCAGGTATATTGTTGGTGAGTGTGACACCATGAGGAGACTCTACAACCCTCCAAACATCCATTCCCATGGCCTGCAGAAATACTTTCATTCGCAACTTCCAAAAACTAAAATTAGTGCCATTAAACAGAGGAATCCTATTGGCGGCTACACTACCCCCGTCGGCCATCTCTATGCGGCTAAGCAACTAGTGACCCGAGCTCTGATACCAGTTGTAAGGATCCTAGGCCGAGAGGGGGGGGGTGAATCGGCTCTTTCAAATTTTACTTCTTTCAATTAGCTTGATTAATTAGTCAAATTAGGAACCCAAGCTATCGATAGATTTATAGCCTAGTTACGGAAGTGATCACAATAAGCACGAGCGACTACAAGGAGGCTCGATGGCACTCACACTCAAGCGATCAATCCAATGTGCGGAAGTAAACGAGTGAGATGAGAAGACATAAACCGAGTTGTTTATCAAGTTCGAGTGCTCAACACATGAGCACCTACGTCTCCGTTGAGGAAACTTCTCACACAGAGAAGTCGGGACCCTTTCGTCCCTCGCCCTCAATCCACTCGTGGTAGCTCTTCACCAACACATGGTAGGCGAGCTCCAAACCTTCACACGGAGGCGAGTTCTCTCACACGCGAGAGCTCCTCACACCCACGACACCGACACACGGCACCGACCACGACACACGGTGGATTTCACCTCAACACATGAGGTACCCCTAACACATGGAGGATTTGGATCCGACACACGGACACCTTGGCACCACCGACACACGGAGGTGGCCGACACACGGCGGACTTTGCACACCCGATTTAACGAAGAGGTAACACTGCTGGAAGCACGGTGACCTTCACGAAGAAGGGTTTGCTTGCGGTACGCTTGATGAAGCTTGGCGACGACGATGTCTCCCGGTGACAAGAATCCCAAGAGCACAAGATCGGAGACACTCAACCCTCAACCCACCATGGAGGATGGCATGGCAACCATGGAGAGGGGACGAACCTTGGAGACGAGGAGGAGGAGGCTAAGGGGTGCTCTCTTCTTCTTCCTCACTCTCTCCTTCAATTTCACAAGCACATGGAACCCTAGGTGAAGGTGGGAACCATGGGAGGAGCTCTCTTGGTGTCTAAGGGCAAGGGGTGGCGGCTAGGTGAGGCTCTCTCTCAAGTTTCTCCCGTGCTCCTAGCCCCTATTTATAGGCCCAAGGCGAAACCCTAGAAATGGACGGCTCAGATTAAATCGCGAGATTCAGATCCCCCGATCGGACACCGTCGGTTCCGTTGACGCCGTCCGCTGCAGGATTTGGCCAAAATTTTGTTGCCGTCGGACGCCGTCCGGTGGCTTACCGAACGCGTCCGACAGGGCGCTGGTGCACACGAACGGGCTGCCCGCCAGGTGTTTGGTCGTTGGTTTACACGTCGTCGGACGCCGTCCGGTGGCTGTCGGATGCCGTCCGACAGAGGCTATGTACTGTGACTTAGCCATTTTCGAGCTAGCTCGTTGGGAACCTTCTTTGTCGGACCCGGTGGTGGTGCACGGCGACCTCTCCCGTCACGGGGACCCCTAAGCGAGCACCGCGATCACTCGGCGAGCATCGGCGACCCTCGGCGAAAGCAGGCGACCTCACGGCGAGCCGGCGACCTCACCCCAAGCACGGGCGATCACTCGGCGAGCACGGGCGACCCCACGGCGAGCTGGGCGACCTCACCCCAAGCACGGGCGACCCCTCGGCGAGGACGGGCGACCCCTCGGCGAGCCGGGCGACCTAACCCCAAGCACGGGCGACCCCTCGGCGAGGACGGGCGACCTAACCCCAAGCACCGGCGACCCCTCGGACAGGTGTAATTGCTCTAGATGGTTCGCTCAGTACTAACACCTGGCACTCTCGGAACCCCATGGGACCCACGGCTGATGTTTCTGGACCTGTGCTCAGTCGGACCCTGCAACCAGAGAGATGTAGTCGATCTGCTGAGTTGGACCGAAGACGCACACAAGAAATTCAGAGAAACTATAAAACAGAGGTCCTTATCCTTGGCGTTCCGGTTGTACGACCTAGTTGCCATCAATTACCAAAATCAATTAGCCCATGGGAGGCTTGAACTTACAGCCAGTCTAAGCAAGTTTTACCCATTAAGTAGGGTTAAAGTGGTTACCAGACTAATCATAGGCTATCAAGAGCAATGACAATCAAGTCAGTTATTAAGGCTAAACAGTTCAAGGCAGACATGTATAATTATTACATGATTAACAACTAGGCAGTCTACTAAGCATGCATTTAATTAATAAACAAAATAGTTAACAGAAAAACTGCGTAATGAACATGCTATTTAGTGATGTTAATCCGCATTAGGGAAAGTCGCTATCTCTCCCTAATATAGACTACATCTAAAGAGTAAGGGTTAACTCGCCTTGCTAAGGTAGGTGGTCCTCCTCGGCGTCCCCAAATCTTCCTTCGGGATCGCCTATGTCTAATCATACCAACAAAACAAGAATTACTTACTAATGCAATGGAAAACATGATGCATGCACGATCTAGGTCAAACACTCGGCATAAATACCTAGGGTCAATTAGCGAACCTTCCTTTCGCATGATATATATGCTATGCATGACAAGTGCATTAATAAATAATATTACTAGTATATAATAGTCTACTAATCCCCAAAATATGATGTCGTACGATTAGCTCGTCAAAGAGTGATTAGGGTTTCTCGGCGACATAAAATGACGACTTATCGGAATTTTCACCTACGTACGAGGTAATGTTTATCGGAGTTTACAAAATACTAAGGGTTCCTAAATAAACTAGATAAACCTAGGTTATAATTCTTTATTAACCTATTTTTCCAAAATCATCACAGAGATAAATTTAATACAGAAGAAACTAGCTATTTAGTTGAGGTTTATTATTAGAATACCCTTAGGATTATATTTAATTTGAGATGCAAATTTAAATTACTCCAAAACTATTAAGGCATTATTCTAACCAATAATTTGTAAAGGACAAAAGGTGTCATAATCATTAAATTAATTTAACATAACCAACAATACCCAAGAGTTAATTTAACACTTTTTATTTAGCAAAAGCTACAATTACAACTAACAGTGCAAATTTACGTTTACAGTGGCTACCTTTTATATTTTTATAAAATCAGCAACGGTCTCTGATATTTATCTGAATTTTTCTTGAATTTTTGGGAGCCTCTAGCTGTTTTAATAAATCAAAAGCTAAATAGTCATTTATCTAAATAGTTAAATCGTTGGAAAAGGTTAAATTCTCTCGGGTCGAGCCAACCGACACAGCGGCCAGCTAAAGAAGCGGCCCAAGACCCACTCGCCCGCGCGGCTGCGGCGGCGACGCCGAAAGCAGGATTTCAAAAGGCACCAAGGCAAAAGGGAAAACGCTCGCACCATGGGACGCCTCCACTTAACCTGACCAGTAGACCAAGGGGCCCACGGTCAGTGACTCGAGAGTGATGGGCTGCAGCGCTTGCTCTGGGAGCGCCCTAGCAAGTGGGGCCACGCGTCATAGGCTCGTATCCGCACCGTCAGTACGAATCCTAAAGCAGATCAGATGGTCGTGGTTCATCGTCTTCCTCGGTTCAGTGACGTGGCTGACGGCGGTGACACGCGACACGGCGGCGACCCGGGCCCGATCCGGCCTTGTTTATGCACGCTATCGCCCCTATGGCTCTCCACTAGCCTAGCGGTGCCCTCGACGAGGCCGGAGGTGGCTGGACGTGGCGGCGCGACAAGCGGAGGCGGAGCCGAAGGCTCGCTGGCGGTGCAAACGAGCGATATGTATCTACGAGCTACTGGGTAACGCGGGGAGTAGGAGAGGTTCAAGGGAATATGCTCACGGGGCTCAGTGACGGTCGCGGCGGCGGACGGAGACGGCTAACGACGGATGGTCCGACGGCCCCCGGAACAGGGGTGGCGTCGGCACGGCGGCTCCAAGCTCCCTTGCTGGAATTGAATGGGGAAAAGTTTAGGAGGGTTTCGAGGGAGCTCCGGGAGAGAGGAATTAGGGAAAAGCTTACGGGTTCGCTCGAAATTCTTCGGCGCCGACGAGGTTTGGCTTTGGGGGGAAATGGAAATTGGCGCAGGTGGGGGAGCTCCACGCTTTTATAGGCACGGGGCGCACTCCTGGCCTGAAGGCGAACAAGGCGACGCGGTGGGATGCGCGGTGCGGCGAATGGACGCGCACGATGCGGTAGAGCTCGGCAGGGGAGACACGGTGAGGTGACCGATACGGCGCGGTGATGATGAGGAATACGGCGCGTGGCGCAGCCAGAGCGGCGGCGGCCCACGAGGCAGAGACACAGGAAGAGAGAGAGAGAGAGAGAGAGAGAGAGAGAGAGAGAGAGATGAATGGAAACGCGGGCACTACGCTTGCACAGAATCAAAATTCTACCGCCGAGACCCAGGACCCCCTGCAAGTAATTGACCACAGATCGAGTTACCTTACAACGCACAGTGCAGCGAAAGATGAGTCGATGAAGCCAGTTCAATCGATCTGCGCGTAGTTGTACGGAAGTAGTCATTCACGGCGATCCCATTGCCTCCTCGCTGGTCAGCAACAAGCCACGAGGTGCGCCGTGGCCGATCCCCATGCTGTGGAGGTCGTCGACGAGCTCCGCGTGCTCGCCGAAATTTGCGACTTCCCATGTGAGACATGAGCCATGGATCGGGTTAGGGCCTCTAGTGTAGAGGGCCCACGGTGGGACTATATAAAGGAGACGGTGAAGAGGCTTGAGAATGCCCTGAGGAAATTAGGTTTTCCCTCTCCACCAAACCCTAGCCCTCACCTCTCTCCCTCGCCTGCGACCAGCGCTAGCACGTCGCCATGGGCAGATTCCGATCACCGGATGTGTGTATTCCTGTAGAGGCGCAACACTTGGGGCGCTGGCTTGATCAACCGCAAGACGAACCGAAGAAGACGACGTGATCTGTTCGCGTCCAGTTTCTGGCTGTGACCTTGTTTCGCAAATTCCCGTTGGCGATGGAACTGAATGCGTTGGAAAGCTCTCGTCGTGGGCTTGTCCGTAGTGTCCGAGATCGTCGAAAACAGACTCCGGACGAGGCCCGGGCGTCCGTTTGAAGACAGGCTGCGCGAGGAGGTCGTGAATCTCGGCGAGCACGCGGAGCTCGTCGACGACCTCCACAGCATGGGGATCAGCCACAGCGCACCTCGTGGCTTGTTGCTGACCAGCGAGGAGGTGATGGGATCGCCGTGAACGACTACTTCTGTACAACTACGCGCAGATCGATTGAACCGGCTTCATCGACTCATCTTCCGCTGCACTGCGCGTCGTAAGGTAACTCTATCTGTGGTCAATTACTTGCATGGGGTCCTGGGTCTCGGCGGTAGAATTTTGATTCTGTGCTAGCGTAGCGCCGCGTTTCCCTTCAGTGGTATCAGAGCCATCCTGTTTAGTTCTTGACCTATATCGGTTTTATCGTGTATATGATATGCGGGGTACTAGATGCGATCTACTACCGTTCTCGTCTGGTTTATTGGTTCTGTTGGAGGGAATCCAATTAGATTATTGATGATGATTAATCTGTAATTCGGTTGATGTGATCTGCCGGTTTATTGCAAATTGAATCGATTATGTGTTAGGCAAGCCGCACGTGTAATTGATAAAGATCGATAGCTCGTCCTGCTTTCATGCTGGGTACTGGGAGTGCGTGTGTGCATGCTTGTTGCAGCATACATACACCGTTTACATGCATGTCTGAGCACTGGATTGCATCAGTTAGTTGATATGATCAACAAAGCTTGCGGCTGGTGAAATCGACCATAGGTGCATGCTGATGAGCTCATGGTTGTGCACGGTTGATGGTCGCGGGATCAATAAAGGCTTGTGCGTAGTGTACGTGCTTGATTTGATATACAACTGTATGCATACGTTTGTGTTTGGCATATGTGTGTGACCAAGTTGACTAGCTAATTGGATTAGTCTAGTCGTTGGCTTGATTAATATGATTAATCTTGTTTGTCGGCCTGTATGTGCACATTGATGATGCACTTCCGTGGTAGCCGTGCTTGTGGTCTCAGAGCTGAGGCTAATACGATTGGCCAATATAATTTGATTAATTAATATGATTAATTGGCAAATTGCTCTGGCCACGGTGTAAATTGATTTTGGATCTTCGTCTTGCGCAAATGTTGCTAAACGTTGATCACCCGGAAGGGTTCTTGGGGCAGCATAACTGGGATTTGATCCCAAGCCGTCGAGCTATTACTGATTGGATCAATATCTTTTTGCTCTTGGTGTGCTGTCCAGTAGCCCGACCGTTGGCAGATGTGCATGTTTGTGCTTGACATATCGGTAACGAGCAAATTGTTGCTCGGTGATTTGATGTTGTTTGACACTGCTAGAAATTACTCGATGCAACTTGGACCGTTTAGTAATGAGCAAATTGTTGCTCGGGTTGCTCGGTGTTGTTCGGTTGTGTGCCTAGTAGTGTTTGGTATTGCTCGGCCCTGCCCGGACTACTCGGTGACGAGTAAATTGTTGCTCGCATCACTTGATATTGTTCAGCGAGGTCTAGCACTACTTGATGCAATTCGGTCATTGCAAGAACTCGAGTTGGTCGCGGCGGGCTGCTCGGCGCTGCTTGATAATTTGCTCGTTAGACAATTTGCTCGTTACCGATATGTCTCAAATAATGTGGACACATGTTAGACAATTTGCCCACATCCAAATTGTTCAAGATCGTCATGTTGGCGAACAATTTGAGACATGACATGTGTCCACATTATTGATTTGATATCGGTTCGAGAGTGCTATTGTGGGGCCCCCGTGTCAGCTCAAAATTTTAAATGAAATTTGAAAATCGGTTGAGTTTTGAATTGGTCTCAAATTGGGCTGTTACATTTTTTCTCCTGGAAAACTCGGGCGCACTATACAGTGGATACTTTATGGTGCTAATTGGTGTAATACCTATGGCCATGACTGTTGTACTCTACCTGGTGTTGGCATTGGGCTCTTAACAGGGGATTGCCAGCCGGGGAACTGTTGCACTTGAAGATTTGGTTAGCATGGATGCTATACTCTTTAACATGTCTGAGAGTTGAGACTTTGACAAGCAACCAGCCTTGTTTTGACCAGGACAAGGTTGAAGTTTTTGCAGAAGATATTGATAAAAACCATGCTATCCTTTTGGCTGCCCGGGCTTCACAAGCTCACAATGAACTATACCAAGAACCAATTGATGCCGCCATTCTTCGCCTTATGAATGACCCCAAAGGGTGGCATACAATTATACAAAGCGGGGGGCAAACGGCCATGCGGAGATTGAGGAGGCGATTTTGAGGCGATTCTTGGAGGTTGCGATTTCTCATGGATCAATCCTCCTTTCATCTGGATTTCACAAGAGATTGGGACTTCGATCTTGGTTTGTCCTTCTCTCGATCTATCTTTCGATGCTTTGGTTGCTCGGTGGATTTTGGTTCTTCTTCTGCTGTGGGTTATCCTGGTTTCTCTCTTGTTACCTTCTCTCGCTTCACCTTTCGACTCTCGGAGGATCATGTGAGCTGGGTGCTTCATTCTTGCTTGTGAGGCTCCCGTTTGGGATTTCAAGTGAAGCATTGTTATGATTATGGTTTTCAAATTAAGGTGGCTTCAAACAAGATTGGGCATGGTGTTAAGAACCTGCGTTGTTTTGCCATTAAGGACTTTTGTGTTCATTTATTCCTGTGGATAGATGGTGGTCCTGATTATCGAAAAGAGTACATTTCTTGGTTATCTGAACATTCCAATCAGTGGACTATTATTTCTTCAAAGCGCTAGAACAGGGGTTATTCAACTTCTCTCAATCGTGTTTGTTTTAATTATGTTCCTGAGATCAGAGTGTTTCATCCCCAAGAATGTTCTCATGGTCAATCATCTTTGGCTAATCATGTATCATTTGGATTAATTGTTTTGTCATTGTTTCCAATCATTCGCAACAAGTTTGGAAAAGAAAGACAGAAGGTGTTGCCCTTGGTTGTTGTCGACACCCCAGGAATACTCCAATTTCAAATACCACTAAGGATCCTTTCCTTTGTTGGTTCTGTGGCTTTCTGGGCCACTCGGTCCGTCATTGCTCAATCAAATGGAATGGCCATTCTGGATATTCATGGAGGCCCAAGAATCACCTTTCCAGCAATAAGTCTTTAACTTCAGAAGTTTTAGATTTTTCGGTACTTCCTGCATTTTGTCCTTTCATCACCTCGCCTTCCTCGGCTCCGGTGCCTTGCCTTCCTGCTCCGGAAGCAACAATGGCGGATATTCCAGTACTTTTCCCGGATTGCTTTCTTTTGGAGGGATTGAATGAAGTGGATGTTGGGCCTCATCGGCGTCCGAGGGCGGACGTGGTCCTCAATGGTGCTCCAAGGAAGATGCATGAAGCTTTCGCTCTAGTTGATGTGGATCCTATGGTTCCGAGAGGTGAGATTCCGCAGATCGTAGTCGCTATTATTAATATGCTTCATCATCAGTTTGGACACATTGTGGTTAATCGAACTATGCATCCATATGCTCTAGCTCTTTTTCAGTTCACTACCCCAATTATGCGAGACGTGGTAGTTGATAGTAGTCCTTTCTTTGTGCAAGATTGTCTTGTTCATTTTAGAAATCATGACAAGGGTGCTAAATTCAGTCTGGTTGATGTTCCTTGGCTTTCCATTGGATTTTCATAGGAAAGAATTTATTTATCAAGTGGTTTCTGCGTTTGGTCAGCTGATTTCTTGGCACCCGGATGCTAATATTCCTGCTCGGATCTTTGTTAAAGCCCATGTGTTAGAGCTTGAAGCAATCCCTAAGGTTATGGTGATTAAGCAGCGTAGAGGGGATGCTTTTGGTCAATCTTGGACTTTTGCTATTCATATTGTTCAAATCATCAATGAGCAGCTGCCGGACTAGGAGGGCCTGCCTCCAGTTATCAATAATCCAAATTTGCCTCATGGTCCCCCTTTTCAGCCTGCTGACCCAGATGATTTAGAAGAGGATTTTGCTCTGGATGCAGTCCAACCTCATGTTCAGGTGGATCTTCAAATGCACGACATCGACAACCAGCATGCTGTGCCATATGCTGCTCCAGCGGCTGCCCTTTCTATGATTGTGGGGTTCCCGCAGGATTCTTCTACTTCCGCAGTCTCTTCCACTACTCTCAGTGAGGTTGATCAGGATCCAGAGCATCATTTGCTGACTGATCAGTGGGCAATTGTGCCCTATCAGCCACTTTGGTTCTTAGTCTCTAGCCAGCAATTTCAACGCAACTTGGGTTTGATCTTTCATGTGTTGTGGTTCTGATGTTGTTTCTCAATTGCAACCTGGCCAGCACCTGCTCTTCCTGCTAATGTTTCTTTCTTAGCTCCTAAGTCTGTTCTTTTGTGGACTGAATTTCTTAGTCTGGATAAAGTTCAGCAAATTGATCAGCAAGTGGGAGCTATTAGTGTTATAGATCAGCCACCTTATACTCCAATGGTAATTGTGTTACATCTCTTCGCGGAATTTCTAGAATTCGGGAATTGCATGGTGGTTTCAAACCAGGACAATATGCTAATAAGCTTTGAGAAAGGAGAACTTTACCTTCTGCTCTGGCTCCAAGTCAGGATTCAAATGCTCATGCAACAAGGCCCAAAATTTCTTCTCAGACCTTTGTGGGCCAAGCCTTGGACTTGATGGGCTGTTCCCTTCATACCAACGAATCTCCACCAATTCCAGAGGACTTGATGAGGAGTTGGGAGTCTACCTACTATGGACTCGAAGAAGTTGATGCTGCTCTGGATCAGATTGATGATTAATTATCAGTTTGACATTTGTCTTTTGCTGGAAACTGCAATGGTTATCTATGGCTTGTGTGAATTTGGGTTGGATTTGTCACTATCTTTTGCTACTATTGCTGTTAACCTTTTCATTAGGCTTGTAATAACTCTGGTACTACGCGACTATGTCTTTTGGCACTCCTATGGGTTGGTGGCTGTTACCTCTCACATTTTGGTTTCTTATGGATTTGTTCTATTTAGTAATTGTCGTGCTTGGCTTGTGCTTTGCTGGAATATTAGAGGCTTAAACTCTATGGAAAAGCGTTTAGCCTTGCGTGAGAAAAATCAAATCTTCCAATAATGCCATAGTTTGCATTCAAGAAACTAAGAAAGAATCTGTGGATCATTCTTTTGTCAGAAGTTTTGCCCCAAAATGTTTTGGTCGTTTTGCTTTTGTTCCTTCGATTGGTAATTTAGGAGCACTGCTGATTGTTTGGAAGCATCAGCTTTTCACGGTTTCTGTGGTGCATCAATGTTTTCATGCTCTAACTATAGACATCATTTCCAATCTTTCGGGACAACAATGGCGCCTCTCCAACATTTATGGGCCGTGTTCAGGGCAACAAAAACATGATTTTTTATCCTGGTTCTAGGGTATTGATACCTCTCAAATTCCAAATTGGATGTTCTTGGGGGATTTTAATCTGATCTGATCTGATCTCATGAAACAAAAATAAAACTGGTGGGCACGTGACTGAAATGCTTCTTTTTAACTCTTTAATAAGTGATTTGGACTTGATGGACATTCCTCTTAGTGGAGGCAAATTTACATGGAGCAATATGCAGCAGGATCCTTTATTACAAAAGCTAGACTAGGTTTTTACTACCCCTACTTGGGTGACAACTTTTCCAGATACAAGGGTTTCTTGTTTAGCAAAATCCACTTCTGACCACTTGCCGCTTTGTGTTTCTATTGGAACTTCTATCCCCAAGTCTACAATCTTTAGATTTGAAAATTTTTTAATTAACATGCCAATTTTTTTGAAATTGTTGGTCTGTATTGGAATTTACCTAATCAACACTTGGATTCAGCTAAAAGGATTTTCTCTAAGTTCAAGACCTTGAGAAGGGGATTAAAATTTTGTAGTACTAATTTCTCTTCTTTTCCTATTCTCATTGACAACTACAATGTGGTCATACAAGTTTTTGATTTATTGGCTGAGAAACGACCACTTTTTGCTGCTGAGTCTGGTTTTAGAGCCATGGTGTTAAATCAACTTTCTAGTTTACTGGTAGCTCAAAATACATATTGGAGACAATGCAACACTCAACGATGGGCATGCCTTGTTGAAGAGAATACCAAATATTTCATGCAAGGGCCACCGAACGACATAGATGCAATTTTATTGCCTCACTTCATGACTCGTCTAATGAAGCCCATTACAGTCACTTTGATAAGGCCCACTTGTTGTGGGCTGCTTATTCCAATCGCATGGGAGTTTCCTCTAACCCAGTTATGCATTTCAATTTGGCTGAACTTTTTGACCTAGTTGATGGTCTTGATTTTCTGATAGAACCTTTTGTAATCCAAGAGATAGAGAATGTTATAATGAAACTACCGTCTCATAAGGCTCTAGGTCCAGATGGTTTCAATGGCCTTTTCTTAAAGAAATGTTGGTCCATTATCTCTCAGGATTTCATTTCCTTACGCTTGGATTTCTTTGATGCAAATGTCAATCTGCAAAGCATCAATCGATCTTATATAACCTTGGTACCCAAATGCTCAGACCCTGTTAGGGTAGATGATTATAGACCAATCTCTTTAATGAATTGTGTTGTCAAGGTTATAACAAAAATCTTAGCTGACCGGCTGAAAACAATAATTACTAAGTTGATTGATAATAACCAATATGGTTTCATCAAGCAAAGGACAATCCAGGACTGTTTGGCTTGGGCATTCTCTTATACATACCAATGCAAAGATAGCAAGAGACCAGTGGTTTTGGTGAAATTGGATTTTGCAAAAGCTTTTGACACTTTTGAACATTCAACGCTTTTTGCAATCCTTCATGCTAAAGGTTTCCCAGCAAAGTGGATCTCTTGGATTAAGTGTCTTCATGACTCAACATCTTCTTTGGTTCTTATTAATAGTATTGCTGGTCATTTCTTCTCATGCAAGAGGGGAGTTCGTCAGGGGATCCTTTGTCACCGCTTCCTTTTGTCCTTGGGGTGGATTTATTACTATCTGTTCTTAATGGTGCTTTGGCGCAAGGGATTTTACATAGACCGATTCTAGATGATTCAACTAGTGATTTTCCAGTCATCCAATATGTCGATGACACACTGATTATGATACCAGCAAATGCTCTTCAAAATTTCACTTTGAAGGGTATTTTACAAACTTTTTCAAACTCTACTGGACCGAAGATCAATTATTGTAAATCGGTCATGGTACCTATCAATGTAAATGTTGATCAAATTACTATTCTGGCAAATACATTTGGATGCCAAGTGGGCTCTATGCCTTTTACATATTTGGGCTTGCCTATGGGCACGAGTAGGCCTAAGGTTGTTGACTTTCTGCTCCTGGTAAATCGACTTGAGCGAAGACTCTCTGCAGCTGTTACATTCTTATCTTTTGGGGGCCGATTGACTTTGGTCAACTCATTTCTATCATCATTACCAACCTATTATATGTGTTCTCTGAAGATCCCAGTTTAAGTTATTCAAGCTATTGATAAATTGCGGCGTCATTGCTTTTGGAGAGGTTCTCAGGATATTAATTCACACAGTGCACCTTTGGTTGCTTGGGATTTGGTTTGTCGTCCGAAAAGATATGGTGTCTTGGGAATTATTAATCTCTCTTTGCAAAATAACGCTTTAATTCTTAAGCATCTTCTTTAGTTTTTCAATCTTGTGGACTTGCCATGGGTCAAATTTATTTGGTCCACAATCTATCCCCATGGATTTTCCATGTCAAGTTTGAGAGGTTGTTCTTTCTGGTGGAACCAGTTGCTTTCTTTGCTTCCTATCTTTAGGGGGGGTGGCCAGTTGTCAGATTGGAAGACGTATTATCTGTTCAAATTTGGAATGATGTTTGTAATGGGGAATTGTTACATCTTCAGCTCCCTCACCTTTTCTCTTATGCTCGAGATCAGTCAGCCTTGGTGTCATCATATCTCTCTAATGATGATGTGCAATCATTTTTTTCCTTCCTTTATCTATCGCGGCTTATGAGGAATGGCTGAACCTTCGAGAACTCCTGAATGATTGGAGAGAATTTGATTTACTTGATGATCATTGCACCTACATTTGGAGAAAAGAACAATACAAATCTTTGGATTTTCTCAAGCATTCATATTCTGGTTCTCAGATGCATGCTACCTTCAGAAGAATTTGGAAAAGTAAAGGGTTAATGAGATGGAAGGTGTTCATGTGGCTGCTTCGTGTTGCCAAACTGAATACTAAAGATTTGTTGGGCAGAAAGAATTTTCTTATAGATTTTCATTGTGTTTTGTGCACATCTTCAACAGTGGAGACCATGCTCCATCTTTTCTTTCATTGTCCGTTTGCTCGGTCTATTTGCCAACATCTAGTATTCCACAGAACATACTCTTTTGATCTCCCGGGATTCTATGATGATCTTGATTCTTTTTGCCGAATCTCGCAATTATCTTTTTCCATGGATATTTACATCTTGGCTTGTTGGAATATTTGGAAGATTCGGAATCGGCAAATATTTGATGATTTACAACCATCACTGCAGCTTTGGAAGGAGGATTTTGATAAAGATGTTGATCTACTAGTTTTTAGAGTCAACAGTGATTCAGCTTCTTCTCTTGTTTCTTGGCATAACTCTCTTCAAGCTATGTAACTTTGTAAATATGTAAATATTTTTTTAATATATACTGTAGGAGCCTCTCCTACAGTACTCTCATAAAAAAATGACCCTGAACAGGTTCCTTTTGTTAGGGGAGGCTAACCTCTATATATTTTTTTCGTCCTCTTCCTTTTGAACAAGCCTTAACAAGACAATTGATGTAGGTACTAGTTTGCATTAAGGTTGTAGAGCTCCGCTCCCACATCTATGTTGTAACGACGTTGATGAACATAACTCACATCTGTTGGACAATACCAATCCAGTGGGCTTAAGGTTCCGGGGATTGTCCCTGACCCTATTGTATTTTATATAATCCCCATTATGTGGAATGAGAATACATCGACAATTACGTAATTTCCTTCTTGCAACATGGTATCAGATCAGGTCTTTCCTGCCCCACCCATCTGCAAACCCTAGCCGTGTCAGTATGGCCTCCACCGACGAATCTCTCACCATGGCCATCTCCGACGAACCCCTCATCGCTGGAATTTCCTCCAACTCCGGTGAGATGGACATCAGCATCGCATCTCCTGCCTTTGCCGGCATCTCCAAAAGCGTCGATGCCGCCAGTGGCGTCTCCCCTCTTAGCTTCGTCCCTCTCAGTAGTGTCGTGCCCGACGATGACGAATCTGGTGCCCACATCCTTCCTCACGCTGGCAGCACACTCGGCATTGCACTCGGCTTCCCCCCAACGCCAGCGACGCCATTCCATTGCCTTGGCTCCACCCCACCAGTAGAATCATGCCCGACCTTCTTTCCAACGGCGGCGGCTGGACACTTCTCTCCCTCGGCGGCGAGGTGTTTCCCAACGTGGCCAGATTCATCAGCGCCTCTTTTGATCCTTTCCCAGCCGCATCAACCCATTCTCTAGCACGAACGTTGTGTTCCCCGCGATGCAGGTGTGATGCTACTCATGGCGACTCCTCCGCTATGACGACCAAGGGCATGCGCTCTTCCATTGCGGCCACGGGAATGTTTGCATCGAGTGCCTTGCGGGCATGTTTGCATACCTGCCTGCAATGCCGCCGTTCGCCCACGGTCGTTGCTAGGCAAACCGCCACAACGTCGCCAGCCCTCGCTTTGACCGCAACCACCACTCCTGCACCTTCACGGACCCCTGACCGTGCGAAGTGGTACATGGACTCTGGTGTGACCTCACACATGACTGTCGTTGCTAGTAACTTCACTTCTTCCCATCCACCCTTCCCATCCTCCCCGACCAATATTATTGTTGGCAACGAGTCTTGCTTGCCGATCACCTCCACTGATTATCTCTCATTTCTCACAGCCGCTAGGAATCTCACTCTCCATAATGTCCTTGTTTCCCCACGAATCATAAAGAACCTCATTTCTGTTCCTCAATTCACCATAAAGAACCAGTGCTCTGTTGAGTTTGACCTGTTAGACCTGTCTGTAAAGGATCTTCGCTCTGGACGCATCATTGCCAGGTCACCCTGCATTTGTAGGCAATCAATATGCTCTGTCAACAAATCAAATGTAGTTGCCGTCAACAAATCAAATGTAGCAAGACCTGTAGGTCTATTCTTTGGACAAAAGTGTAAGTAGGTTCCCATGCATGCATAGGCCCATTACTAGGTTACTGGGCTTTGAGAAGATTTTGGTGTAGGCCGTTAAAGAAAAGGATTCACATAGGGTGAGAACCAAATCATGAAAAATTTGAAGAGAATTGCTTAGGATCGGACTGTACTTATCCATCGGATGTGTCCTTCTCCTGGTAGTTCCGACAGGCCAACATGACAGAGGTTTTTTTTGTTCTCTCCCGCATTACTGCTTAAATTGCATTACTCATGCCCGGAGAAAGGAGAAAGAAGATAGAGTGTTCGCCGCTCCTTCATGCTACTCCATCGACCACCCCTGGCCACCAGCACGCCCATCCAGAGGCGGATCCACAATGTTAGTGTCGCGACTTCAGCTTCGTCAGTATCCACTCACGATCCATTGCTAATCACAGAGATCAATACTAGCAACTCATAAGCGATAGTTGTCAAACATCATCACACAATCACAATTAACTAAGAAAATAATATAACAATGTAAAAGTAATTGTTGTACAATCACTTATTACAATAATTTAACTAAGATGACATAATATTGTCCAAACTTAATTAGAGTGCTAAAATCCAAATATGCAGCGGAAAATATATATATGACGACGCTTCAATCCGACCCTTGAGCATCAACTAGTCTTGATCAAAATCGAGTTAGATCCTCCTAATCCTGGATAAAGATAGGACCTAGGTCTTCGCCTAAATACAAATTTTTGGTTTGTATAGTGAGTACAAGGCTACCTAGCAAGAATCCTTACAACGATACAAGAGTATAAAGTGGCTATTTTTGTCTTTTTATCAGTTTTTTCTCCTTGTTTTTGGTTCCTTGAGAGCGTGGAACTTTAGACTGTATTCTTTTTAGCTAAACGGCTTATCTACGTTTTAAAAAAAAAAACATATGTTTTACATTTTTTGAGTCCGTTTTTTCGTTGTTTCGAAAGTGAGTCCTAACACTTTAAAAGGCATGTCAAATGAAATGGATCTGAATCTCAAGTCAACCTCGAGAAGCTATCGAAATTCAGTCATTTTAACTATTTAGCCGTAAAGATCAGCTCAAAAGAACGCAACCTTAGCGTCACCAATGAGAATCTAAGTTTGCTTGATCTAGTGCTGTAAAAGAGAAAAATGTAGATAAATAGTAAAAACATGTGTAAGTACTAGCTGGGTCGACCGGACTTAGATCCCATTGGTGATGTTCTCGGTGATCAGGCAAAAGATTGGCTTATTTGAGGTCAAGGATGTAGACATGCCGTGCAGCAGCAAGATCCAAGCTTGATAAAAGTAATTCGTTCTAGTTTATAGTTTATATTGTAATGCATGAGTTGGGTTCAGGAACTAGGAGCCATTTCTAATTATGTCATGAGTTGTTCCTTAGTTTCTTGCATCGATTCTTCAGGCGTTCCCTGCGTTATCTGCGCTACGTTGTAAACAATGGTCAATATTTGACGCTCAATCTGTTGTTGGGTGATGTGCTGTAATAAGTTATCTTTGGCTCGTTGCTTTGCTTGCACGTCCTTGCAGCAAGACGATAAGAATCTTCTAAATTACTCGATCAGTTCCACCACAATTCTCCATAAAAAGAAAGATAATGGCAAATTTTAAAGCCTCTCACACTGCATTGGAAATGTGGCACTCCAACATCTTTGGCTTCCTTTAGCTGTGATTCATGGCTAGACCTGGGAATTGGGCCGTGCTTTTTTGGGCCGGCCCGAGCACGGCCCGATTTTGCCGGCCCAAAGCACGGCCCGGCACGAAATTATTTGGGCCATGCCAGCCCGGCCCGATTGCAGTGCCGTGCCGGGCCTGAGAAGCCAGCACGACGGGCCCAGCACGGCCCGAACATTTGGGCCGTGCTCGGGCCGGCACGGCCCGAACTGAGGCACGGTCAGTAATTTGTATTTTTGGTGGTCTTTTGTTGCTCAAATGAATTTTGTTTATATATGAAAGTTGTAGAAAATTTGAATACGCATCTTTTTCATGTAGACAACTTTTTCATTTGAGCAATGCATGAATTTATAAAAAAATATTTAGTGCGCGGGCTGTTTTAGAACCCACATGACCCATTTCGGTAATTAACATTTTTCAAGATATTCCGCTGCTCAGATGAATTTATGTTCTACATGAAAGTTGTAGAGAATTTCGAGACGCATCTTTTTTGTATAGACAAATTTTTCATTTGAGTAACGTATGAATTTATAAAAAATCATTTATCTCTGTTTTGTCGGGCCTGCCGTGCTCGGGCCGGCCCGGCCCGATTGAGGCCCGTCGGGCTTTTGGGCCGTTCCGTGCCTGGCTTTTGGCCGTCCATGCCGGCCCGGCATGGCCCAACGTGTTGACCTGGCCGTGTCGGCCCGAAGCATGGCGGCCCGAAGCACGACGGGCCCGTGCCGTGCCGGCCCGGCACGGCCCAATTCCCAGGACTATTCATGGCTGCTAGCTCGAGTTTAGCTGCTGGCGGGTGGAGGCTTTCTGAGAGCATTTTCAATGGTGTAGATAGTTGCTAACTATGAACAAATGTCATGTCATCTATAGATAACATATAGTCAGCCTGTACAATGGATTAGCTATAACATTGTGTATAAGATTGAATATGGGTACACATGCAATAAATAGTAAGTTCATTGGAATCAGGTATAGAATAGTTGTAAGTTAGTAGACAGTACACCCTTATTCTCTCCTCTGTATGAGAAAAAGCTGAGTTTAAATCCTTATAACTATCTGTGTCATCATTGGATATGCTCTCGTTCATTAGATTGCAGAAGCAGGTGCCTTTTCAATCACCGGAAATTGAATTGACTAACCAGTGCATACTACTCCCTCCATCCCAATATATAGGGCGAATAAATTTTTTTGAGTTGTCCCATAATATAAGACATCTCCGCATTATTTCCTTGGGAAAGACGAGCAATTAACTCATAGTTAAGCTATTCACACTATGAAGTGCATGCTTTTGCTAGCTTTAGCTATTAAAGCTATTAATTAAGTGCATGGGAAGTAGATGCATGCTTGCATGCACAGAAGCAAAAGATTAAAGATTAATTTGTGATGCTTCGAGTAAAGAGATAATTAAAGATGATTTACTCTCTTAAGCATCATTTCTTGGTCTTGATGAAAAATTTTACATGCCCTATATTTTGGGACGGAGGGAGTATTTGTTTTCTCCCCAAACGACAAGCCGCATGGTGATCAATTAATTGGATGGACGTTTTGGTTTCAAATGAAGCCGTAATCAGCGTCGCCGTGGTATGAGAGGAGCAAGCACTTCGCATAGGGATGGCAATGGGTACCCATTACCCGCAACCCAATGGGTTTTTGCTATATTAGGGTGAGGGTTTGGGCTAATTTCTGTACCCATGGGTTTGCTAATGGGTCGAAACACAAATGTCACGACCCCCTGCGTCCTCACAGGGAATCCGTCACCATGATCTGATACTAGGCCCAGACTAGTACCTCATGATGGACAATTAAACGGCTATCATCGCTGGCATTCCATTATTATCCAAAATAACAGAGTATTACAAGGTAGCGTCATAAGCTATTACAATAAAACAGATATTACCAAATATTAAGAACGAATAACAAGAACATCAGAGCAGCAACAGCCTTCAACGACGATATCCAGGCAATTGACCCGACACCCAGACTAGTCTCAAGACACCGAGTTCGACCTTCCCGGTCCCGATCGATTTGTAACCCGAATAATAAAATTATTCGCGATAGATATAATGAGTACGCGGCTACCCAGCAAGCAATCCTTAATAAATGTATGCAATGGCAAAGATCAGGGAAATTGGCTATTTTACACCAAGACCTATTTACTAATCAAATTTTAGTAGTCAATTTTTAATTATTGAATGCATGAATTAATCCGATCATCTCGAACATCAAAGTAAGGTGCATCATCACACCAGGCCAATCTCAAAGGAAGGTGCCTCATCACACCAGGCCAATCCCAGCCTACTCTAGTCAGGTTTAATTATTAAAAAGGGTGAAGCTACATGTGCAAACCTCTCGCCCCGTCCATGACCGTGGACACGGCTATCATGATAGTTTTAACTCTGCAGAGTGTGTACAAATTTCCCCACAAGCCCCGTCTCATCCACTAGGAGAAACGGTACAAGACTTTTTCAGCCTACTACGCCCACCACTTCCCCAGCCCTTTCATTAGGTTTCCCCGGCCTCGCCGGTGCCCGCCACAGTAGGGCGTCTTCTACGTCTAGGCACCACCCGGGGGCGTTCCCCATTTAAGCCATTCGGTCTCAGGAACGCACCTGCCCCTCAGAGGAGATTGCAAGACTCCTCCTAGGACAGCAGTGATGAAACGTAACCAGCCAGCCTACGAGCCAGGAGTTAGTGGGTTTCGTAGTGTACTAAGCCAGGGCCGAAGGCACAAGTAGCTGTACGATAAGGTTTGGTCTAGTAATACACAAGCTTGAGTCCTTATTAGAGGAGACCCTCGAATCTCCACCACAGTCCCGGAACCATCACTGCCGGGTCTCCCCTAAACAATCTACACTAGTTTTAGTTGTTTAGGGTTTATCCAAAAACACCATGTCGTGACCCCAGTACTTGTAATGGGAATCCAGCATCACGAGTCGATACTAATCGTAGTTTAGTATCTCGTGATGGACAACGCGGTGGAATCATCACAGTGTATTTAATTAAAGCGAAATACAGTTAAACAATAGTATTTTATTACAAAAGCAAACTGGCATACCAGTTGATAGTCCAATACAGGATTAAACATTAAGCAGAAATCATCAGAGTATCCAATTAAATTAACTATGATAAATTCCAAGGTGTCGACCCGAACACCTTAGCTAGTCTTGCGCTCCCTCGTCAGGGCCTTCCTGGTTCTGGCCGTAATCTGAATAAAAATATGTCCGCGAGCAATCTAATAAGTACGCGGCTACCCAGCAAGCAGTCCTTAAACATGAATGCAGGGTCAAAGGTGGGATTAAGGTTATTTTACCCAAATCCTATTTCTAGTCATATTTTAGTTGATCCAGTCAGGTTTTATTATTGTGAATGCATGATCATATAACTCCAATCTCAAGTTCAACAAAAGGTGTATCTCACACCAGGCCAATCCCAGCCTAATCTAGCCAGATTTAGTTATTGAAAAAGGGGTGATTCTACATGTGCAAACCTCTCGCCCCGTCCATGACCGTGGACACGGCTATCATGATAGTTTAAACTCTGCAGAGTGCGTACAATTTTCCCCACAAGCCCCGTCTCATCCACTAGGAGAAACGGTACAAGACTTTTTCAGCCTACTACGCCCACCACTTCACCACCTCTTCTTAAGGTTTCTGCTCGCCGCCGTGCCCGCCACAAGAGGACACCTTTCACGCCTAGGCACCACCGGGCGTTCCCCATTTAAGCCATTCGGTCTCAGAACGCACCTACCCTCGTGAGGAGATTGCAAGCCTCCTCCTAGGGCAAGAAGGATTTAAACGAAACCGACGACTTACGAGCAGCCGGTTAGTGGGTTTCATAGTGTAATAAGCCAAGGCCGAAGGCACAAGTGACTGTACGGTAAGGTTTGGTCTAGTAATACACAAGCTTGAGTCCTTATTAGAGGAGACCGTCTCAACACACCACAATCCCGGAAACATCTCTGCCGGGTCTCCCCTAAGTCAACTACAACTTTTAGTTGTTTAGGTTTTTACCACAAATACCACCGTGAAGCAAACGCCTCACAAGCTCATTTTTATAGTGAAGCCCAATGCAAACCTACTCATCTAGTCAAGGATAGGCTAGGAACATTCAAATGGTTCTCAAAGGTGGCTAAAGCATATTAATAGATGATTAAAATGTCTAGGTACTCACGCCTATTTACATGCATGCAAATAATTCGAAAAGATAAACAACAGTAATTTTATTGTAAAACTAGGATGGAATATGTAATTAAGCTTGCCTTCGAAATACTCAGCGCTTTGAGAATCCCACGGTTCGAACAACAAATCCACGAACAATTGCAACCTCCGTCGAAAGCGTAACATCAACAAACAAAATAACACCAACATCATTGCAGAGAAAATAATTAATTAATATACAGAAAAATTCTCGGTTTTAAATGTGATTTTTAGGCTCCAAAATAACCTAATTTGGAGTTACGGAGCTCCCTAAACAAATCGGGAAGTTTCGCTAAATAGGAAAATCTAGAAAATAGAAAACCCAAATAAACCCTAAACGGGTCGAACCGACGAATCGCCCAAAACCTCCAGCACAATGCAAGGCTAAGACAAAGAAGGCCCGGTCCGGCCGGCGCAAGGCGGCGCGACCGACAGCGTGGCGACGCAGTGACAGCGGCCGTGGACGTGATGTGACACGTGGTGCCGACGTGCATGGCCACGTGGCATTTGGGTGCGGCTATGGGTGACGTGGCATGATGTCATGCCACGCGGCTTTGCCGACGCGGATCGGCGGGCCCACCGGTCAGTGGCTCAGGCGTGAATCACGCGCGTGCGCGAGGCACATAGCGCCACGCTGTCAGGCGCGGGCAATGGCGGCGGCGGCTCGACCAGCTGGGTCCACGGCTGACGCCCCGCGCCGGCCGCGGTGGTTGATCCGGCGGTGAGACAAGCGGCGCCGGCATCAGCGGCGGGTCCCACGGGACACGCGGCGCTACGGGATTGGGCGGCGGCGGCGAACGGTCCGGCGCCGACAATGGCGGGACCCACGGACGGTGTCACGGCGTGAGTGGTGGACGGCGGCGGCGCTGGTCGGAACGGCTGCGGCGGGTGGATTCCACCCGAGACGCGCGTCGCGGGCGCGATTGGTGGCGTCGCCGGCGCGGGTCCCGCCGAACGCGGTTTCATGGACCTCGCGCGGACGCGCGCCGTGGCGGTTGGGGCGAATTGTGTTCAAATTGTGGTGATTGTGAATTGTGTTCTTTATTGTATCGACGCCATCTTCGCAAAGAAGTTCAAGAGTGCATCAAGACGATGGGACGACCCGAAGACACCGTCAACTCCCAAATTTCCAAACTCCCAAATGTTACAAAAATAAAATTCTTTGTGTAAAAATCCAAGTTCTTTTGGAAATGATATAAACTGTCAAACCCGTTTATTACTTCCTTTGTATGAAGGCCTAACTAGTTGGTAATAACAACACTATCGTAAAACTAAAATAATTTACCAAGTGTTGCTTAAAACAGTGAATGAGTTGGTTTTTAAGGAGTAATTCCCCGCTACACTTGTGTATGTAAGGGATGTGGAATGTTGGAGTTATTCATTTGAATCTTTGTAATGGGTGTAAAAATGGCATTTCAAAATATTTCAAATTTATTAAAGTCACAAACTCCCCAGTAGCTAATCTTACCTTAAATCCGCAGATGCCGCCGAAGAGGACTGCCCGTGATGCCGCCCTTCGCAATGTGTATGCCCCTGCACCGCGCAATGACAACGCCAATGGCAGTGAGAATGCCATAGTCAACGCCAATGTGGTAGAAGAGGAAGAAGAGCCACCCCATCCTCCACCTATCATTGATGTCAACGCCATAGCCGCCCAAGCCACTGCCCTGGCTGTAGCACAAGTTCTAGCGCAGCAGCAGCAGCAAGCTCAGCAGCATGCACCACCACCGCCGCCACCCGCTCAGCAAGTCGCTCCACCAGTCGCTCCACCTCAGCAAGTACCACCGCCACCTGCTCCGCCAATTGCTCCACTACAAGCAAACCAGCAGCAAGCCCCACCGCTCGCTCCACAGCAAGAGGGTGTAGTCATGCACGCCCTCAACTTGATAGTTGATCGCTTAACCAACCTGCAGCAGCAGCAAGCCGCACCACCCCCAGCCTTCGCCCAAGCTCATGCCTATCAGCAGCAGCCACAAGCTAAGTTCAAGGACTTCATGAGCACCCGACCCAATGCCTTTAATGGAGCTCGTAACCCAGTGGAGGCGGAAGATTGGCTGAGGGATGTAAAAGACAAGATGGATATGGTCAATGTTCCAGCGGAGGACCAAGTGAAGTACGCAGCTCACATGCTTAAGAACAATGCGGCTCACTGGTGGGAAACGTATCGTTCCACCCATCCCAACCATGGTACTCTGACATGGGATGATTTCAAGGAGGAATTCAAGGGGGTGTACATACCCCAAAGCATGCAAGATGAGAAGAGGCGTGAGTTCGAAAGCTTACGCCAAGGCAACATGACTGTGGCCCAGTACATCGACAAGTTCGTCGAGCTGTCTCGTTATGCAAGCGAGGTGACACCCACTGAAAAGGCCAAGGTATGGAGATTTACTGAGGGTATGGACCCTGGTATCCGTGAACAAGTGCTGCCACTCAAGTGCACCACGTTCGAAGATGTGACCGAGCGGGCTATCATTTATGAGGAAGCCCATCGCAGAAGTGTTGAGCATCGGAAGAGGAAGTCCGAGTTCCAACCTCAGGGGGGAAGTCAAATTCGTCCCCGATTCCATCAGGGTCACCACCATCATCATCATCAGCACCAGCATCATTAGGGTCATCATCACCATCAGCATCATCCTGGAGGACAGAGGTCCAACTTTGCACCTCGACCTCAAGCACAGGGTCAAGGGACATTAGTACCCCGACTACCGGCACCTAGCCAGGGGTCATCCAACCAGCAGCCAGCCAAGCAAGGACCCCAGACTGGAGGAAATCAGCAGGGTCAGAACAAGAATGCAGGGCAAAACACCACTGGACTCACCTGTTTCAAGTGCAAGCAGGTGGGACATTTTGCGCACTCATGCCCAATGAAGATGGGGAATCATACCCAACAGATGCCAGGAGGACAGAATCGCATTGCGCCCAACAGCGGGCCTATGCAAAGGATGGGAGCCGGACGAGTCAATCATGTCACGGCTGAGGAAGCAGAGGAGGCACCTGACGTTGTACTAGGTATGTTTTTGGCAAATTCCGTACCTGCAAAAGTTTTATTTGATTCGGGAGCATCTCATTCATTTATTGCTAAAAAGTTAGTGGATAAGAATCAATGGAGGTTAGTGCCACTAAAGCGGCCTTTAAAGGTTCAATCCCCGGGGGGATCTATGAACGCTACTATGGGATGTCCTGAAGTGGATATCGAAATCCAAGGATCCAAGCCTAAATCCAACCTTATCATGTTGGATACTAATGGGATTCAGATTATACTAGGTATGGATTGGTTGAAGAAGTATGGAGGACAGATCGATTGTGCCCGTAGAGCAGTTACCCTGACAAACACTGCTGGGACACGGGTCACGTACCAGTCAACCAAAAGGATACAAGATGGAGTCATGAACCACATAAAGGTGACAAGACCCGAAGGAGAAAGGCCCACATTGGAGGAAGTTCCTATAGTGAATGAGTACCCGGATGTGTTTCCTGCTGATCTGTCGGGATTACCGCCGGAACGAGATGTGGAGTTCTCTATTGATGTATATCCAGGGACAAGCCCGATATCTCAACGGCCGTACCGCATGAATGCTACCCAGTTGGCTGAGGTGAATAAGCAGATTCAAGAACTAAAGGATAAGGGTTTTATCCGACCAAGCACATCACCATGGGGAGCACTAGTTATTTTTGTGAAGAAGAAGGATGGAGATCATAGGATGTGTGTGGATTATCGATCGCTCAATGAGGTGACTATCAAGAATAAGTACCCATTGCCGAGGATCGATGATTTGTTCGATCAACTGAAGGGAGCATGTGTCTTTTCGAAGATTGATCTGCGATCTGGTTATCATCAGATCCGTATCAAGATGGAGGATATACCAAAGACTGCCTTTACCACCCGTTATGGATTATATGAGTATTTGGTAATGTCTTTTGGATTAACAAATGCCCCAGTGCATTTCATGCAAATGATGAATAAAGTATTTATGGAATATCTGGACAAATTTGTGGTGGTATTTATTGATGACATATTGATATACTCGAAGAACGAGGAGGAGCACGCCGAGCACCTCAGGATCGTGCTTGAACTATTAAGGCAACATCAGTTATATGCTAAGTTTAGTAAATGTGACTTTTGGATTGAGGAAGTGGCATTCCTAGGCCATATTATTTCGGAGGGAGGAGTGTCAGTCGACCCCTCTAAGGTATAGGAGGTACTCGATTGGAAGCAACCAAAAACTTTGACCAAGGTCCGAGGTTTTCTTGGTATGGCAGGTTATTATCGGAGGTTCATCGAAGATTTCTCCAGAATAGCCAAGCCTCTAACAGAGTTGCTCAAGAAAGTTGCTAAGTTCAAATGGACGTCAGCATGTCAACAAAGTTTTGAGGTTCTGAAGAAGAAGTTAACCACGGCACCGGTTTTGGTATTGCCTAATATACATCAAGATTTTGAAGTGTTCTGCGACGCATCAAAACTGGGTATCGGTTGTGTGTTAATGCAAGAAGGGAAGGTGGTAGCCTACGCTTCGCGTCAACTCAAGCCTCACGAAGGTAATTATCCTACTCATGATCTTGAGTTAGCCGCGGTAATGCACGCTCTGAAGATCTGGAGGCATTATCTCGTGGGTAACCGAACAGAAGTGTATACAAACCACAAGAGTTTGAAATATATTTTCACTCAACCGGATCTGAACATGAGGCAGAGGAGATGGTTAGAGCAGATGGTGGATTATGATATTGGGATTCATTACCATCCTGGTAAAGCGAATTCCGTCGCCGATGCTTTGAGTCGGAATCCAAGGTGCGATACATTAATAGCCGACATGCAAAGAATGAATTTGGAGGTGGTTTCGTTAGGACAACTCAATGTCATCGAAGTGCAACCCACTTTAGAGGACAGGATAAAGGAAGCACAACAGGAAGATGATGAGATTTTCAAGATTGCTGCCCGGATACCAATCGACAAAGCTCCAAGATTCAACATGGATGAGGCAGGAATCATATGGTTTGGTAAGAGGATAGTGGTACCCGATAAGGAAGGGCTCCGAGAGTTAATTATCAAGGAAGCCCACTAGTCCTCGTATTCAATACACCCCGGTAGCACAAAAATGTATCTTGATTTGAGAGGAAGATATTGGTGGACCGGGATGAAGAATGACTTGGCCGCATATGTAGTTGTATGTGATGTTTGTCGACGAGTGAAGGCAGAGCATCAAAGACCTGCAGGTTTACTTCAACCCATGCCTGTTCCCCAATGGAAGTGGGAAGAGATAGGTATGGATTTTATTGTGGGACTACCCAGGACCCAAAAAGGGTATGATTCCATATGGGTTATTGTGGATCGGTTGACAAAAGTAGCTCACTTTTTGCCGGTTCAAACCACTTACTCTAGCGACAAGCTGCCAGAGTTATACATGGCTAGAATCATGAGTTTGCATGGAGTACCAAAGAGAATCGTATCAGATCGAGGCACCCAGTTTGTCTCGAGATTTTGGAAGCAGATCCATTCACTACTAGGCACCCGTCTCGCGTTTAGCAGTGCCTATCATCCACAGACGGATGGACAAACTGAGCATACTAATCAAATTCTCGAGGATATGATCAGGTCAGTGGCACTATCGAAACCCAAGAATTGGGAAGAAGCTCTTCCATATGCTGAGTTCTCTTATAACAACAGTTATCAGTCGAGCATACGAATGGCCCCGTTCGAAGCTCTGTATGGTCGGAAGTGTCGCACACCTCTTTACTGGAATGAGACAGGAGAAGGAATGGTTTTCGGCCGAAATTCTACAGGAGGCCGAGGCACAAGTCAAACTAATACAAGAAAGGTTGAAGACGGCACAGTCTAGACAAAAGAGCTACGCTGACAATCGGCGTAGGGATTTACAATTCGAAGTAGGTGACCATGTTTATTTGAAGGTATCCCCGATGAAAGGCTTGAGGAGATTTAATGTATCCGGAAAGTTAGCTCCAAGGTATATTGGACCTTTTCCCATCATGGAGCGAAGGGGGGAGGTTGCCTACCAGTTAGAATTGCCACCGCAGCTATCAGCAGTGCACAACGTGTTTCACGTGTCTCAGCTTAAGAAGTGCTTGCGAGTACCGGAAGAGCAAGTACCGATTGATGTAGTTGAAATACAAGAAGATTTGACTTATAAGGAGAGACCGATCAAAATAGTGGATGAGGCTCAGAGATGTACTCGGAGCAAGATGATAAAATTTTGCAAAGTCCAGTGGGCAAATCATTCAGAATCAAAGGCAACTTGGGAGCGAGAGGAGTATCTTCAACAAGAATTCCCGGAGCTGTTCCAGAATCTTTCTTAATCTCGGGGCGAGATTCCTGTAAGGGGGGAGGTTTTGTAACATCCTAATAAAATTATTAGGTGTCCCAATATTTTCTCATTTTCATTTTGCAGTTCTCAATTCTCATAATCATTATGCATCTCATGATTCTATTGAGTTTACACAGGTAATTTGTCCTCAACGACATGGTACCAGATCACCTAAGACCCACGGCTCAAGACCTCATCGAGATTCGCCGAGGACAAATGCATACGCAGATCGCCCATTTTGATGTCAAGCTCAGCCTGCCAGAACTCGGCCGAGTTTGTCGATCCCACTCACGGCGATGATCTCTCGCCGGCGCGAACGGCACAGGATCGCCGGCCGTGGGATCAAGAACTACGGCGAGCTCTACTGGGCGGAAAACAAAGACCAAAATGGGCGATCCAAGATATGCATTTTGTCCGTCTCGACGAGATCTATCTATCGTACCATCTATGTGACAAATTACCTACTGAAAAGGGATTTACCTCAAAACGCCCCTGGATGGGGTCTTGAGCCGTAGGGTTTAGTGTGAAAGGGAGAGGAGGGTCGACGAGGAACATGAGGTTAGGGTCTTATAGGGTGTAGGGTGCGTAGGGTTGGGCTTTGGTGGGCTCAAAGTGCTAAACTCTCCAATATGGGCCCTTAATCGCATGCACTAATAGCCCATTAACACATAACTCGAAATTAGATTGATGCTAGCTGCAAAATGAGAAGAGTTACCTAGGTTTTTCTCTTGGAAAAATATTGGAACACCTAATAATTTTATTAGGATGTCACACACCATCACAAAGCATACGTCTCACAAGGGCACATTTTATAGTGAATCCCAATGCAATCCTACACATCTATTCAAAGGATAGGCTATGGAACAGTAAGGATTTATCAAATGAGGTCAAGTCATGCTAGTAGATGACTAACATGAATAAGGCACACACACACTATTCTGATATGCATGCAAAGATTAATTACGAAAAATAAATACGATTAAGCTCCCTCCGTCCCAAAACTGTTGCCCTAAATCATAGTCAAGAGAGCACATATTTTTGGACAGACGGGGTTAGTAAAACATAGGACAGGACTATGCAAACAACTAGTGCTTGCCTGGCAGCGATCGGCCTCGCAAGGAATTGTCGACGTTCTCGAGCCACCATCTTCAATGGTGACGTCTCGGCTAGAATCTGAGTCTTAACCAAAATTGGGATTATCTGCAAAAAATTATGGTAGAGCGTGTTATGAGTGTCTACGCGGTGGACTTGATTTTACCAAAGATGATGAAAATGTAAACTCACAACCATTTATGCGCTGGAGGGACCGTTTTGTCTTTTGTGCCGAAGCAATTTATAGCTGCTCTAGCTACAGTTTCGGATACTCCGCCCATTTCATAAACTATTCGACCTGGTTTAACAAGGGCTACCCAATATTCGGGGGATCCCTTTCCTGAGCCCATACGTGTTTCCGTGGACCCAATTTGGGAAGCTGCATCTGTTGACGAGTGGTTATACAATGGCGGTCCTTATGAGCTAATTGTTCTACACTTCTTACTTGGTGTAGCTTGTTATATGGGTCGTGAGTGGGAACTTAGTTTCCGTCTAAGCCCAAGTTATGCTATTGAAAATTCGTTCCTCTAGCAGTTCCGGTTTGACCATTCCGTTCCCTTTTTCAAACTCCACTTCTTTTCATATAGCAATCCCTGATCAAAGAGAGAGCAATATCCATTTCAAAACATTTCTAACGGATTCGACGATCCTCCGCGAATCCGTTAGGGCATACAGTTCCGAGGTCTCCGACGATGGTGTCCCGACCCAAGTCTTGGTATTGACCATCTTCCAAGGATTTCAACGGCACTCACGACTTCGGTAAAAGATATCGGTACGGTCTACACGCAAAACGAGATGCAACATATAAATAATAGTAAATATATTTGAATGAAAATATTAAACAATTTGACGAAGGTGCCTCGGCCTTCACAACATGCATCGGATTCGAGCGAACCTAGGCCAGAAAAAATACCAAATTAATACGGTAGGATCAATAGCTAAAAAGGATACTAAGAAAATTGGTTTGGAGTGATTTGGACCTGCAGTTTAGGAGATATGAAATTAATAAGGAACGCTGTTCATATGAACAGTACTTGTTATTGCCCAGCCGTGAGATGAAATTAATAAGGGGAGTCTCTACTGTTCCTCCTCATCCTCTTCACACAAACGAAATAGAGTGAGAGAGAGAGGAAACAGAGGAAGGAGGCGGCGGTTGGGCGAGCTCCGGCGAGGGGCGGCACACCGGCGACGGCTGGCGACGACGCCATGGGACTGGGGCGGCGGCGGCGGCGGTGTGGTGGCCGGCGTTTGCTGCAAGGCGGCGGCACTGCGGCAGCAGGGCGGCGGCAACAGCCGGCGGCGCGGGCAGGGCGGCTCCGGCGACGGCACCTTGGCGGCGCGGCGGCTCGGCATGGGCGGCGGCGGGTCGGCATCTGGGCGGCTCGGGCTGAGCAAGGGCACGGGTAGTGGGGGCAGGGCTGGGCGTGCTCCGGCAAGGCGGCGCTTGGCGACGGGGCGGCTCGACCTGAGACCGGCGGCGGCATCCCGGGGCGTCGGTGGCGCGAGGGCGAGGCAGGGTGGCGCTGGGGCGACTACGGCGGCGCGGCTCCATGGGGCGGTGGCGAGTGACCACGGGCACGGGCGCAGGCACGGGTAGCGGCCGTGGGCGACTCCGGCGAGACACGGCGACGGCGGCATGGGCGTGCTCTGATCTGGGGCAGCGGCTGCTCGGCATGGGCGGCGGCGCGGTTCAGCCTGGGAGCAGAGCACGGCTAGGGCGGCACGATGCTTCTGACGGCACAGGGCAGAGGGGAGGGCGGCGGCTAGGGTTTTGGGGGTTTATTTGCAGCGTTTTGTGTATTTATACAGGGATTTAGGCTGCCGATTAGGCCCATGTTTGACTGGATCGTTCATGGCTACGGATAGGGCCCAATTGGGATTTGCGGTTAGCTGATGGACTCGGTGTCTTAGTTTAGAAGTGGTTCGGCCCCCAAGGTGGATCGACCTACGAGAGACCTTGCCTCGATGAGAGAGAAGGTCCGACCAGTCAATAGTCGCAAGAGAGATTGGCTGGATTTGGGTTCCGATCGAGAGAGGGGAGTCGACCAAGATTCGAAGAGAGGTCTGCTGGGCTCGGGTTACAACGGATTGAAGTTAGGGTTTCAAGGTTTGTCGGCCGATTAGGGTTTTAGTCAAGGAAGAGGATAGAGGATCGGCTCAACCAAAGGATTTTAGGGTTTCGGTCGAGTTAGGTTTCAATCGAGGGACAAAGTCAAGGTTTCGACCGAGGAACGAATAAAAGCGAGGAAAGAGCTTTTGTATCTGAAATCTTAAAGTTTGGGATTTTATAAATTGTAAATTATAATGAAAATAGATAAAATAAATTCTTATACGTAAGTAATCGTTTGAAGATTCAGGAATTTTCATATAAACAAATAATAATTTAATTTAAATTTTGTTTTTTTATAATAGAATACTTGGGACATTCTAATATTTATTAGGATGTCACAACAAGCCCAGCGGGTACGCTGGTATGGGTATGGTCACATACTACCGAAACCCGCAAACCCATGGGTAATAAAAACCCAGCCATCCATAGTAAATACTAAATAGGTCCAAGTAAAAATATATACAGGTTTCTACCCATTTACAAGTTCCAAACCCTAAGTCCCTAACCTTCCCCCACCCTGGCTAGTGGCCACCTAGGCATCCAACGCTATTTGCCTATTTCCACTCGCACAACTGTCGCCAGTCACTCTTAGGACCCCCCGCCGCCAAACGCCAGCGCCACTTGCCCCGCCGCTTGTTGTGCCCATCATCGCCGTCGTGTTTCGCCACTTGCGCTGGTTGCATCGCTATTAAAAGCCGCCGCCACCGCCACTTGCCGGCTTCGCCGCTTTCAAACCCATGTTCGCGGGTATGGGTAACCCGTGGGTACTCGAAACCCGCATGGGCATGGGCAAAAACTCATACCCATCGTGGGTATGGGTTTTTAGCGCGCGGAATTTTTCTTCGCGGTTATGGGTTTGGGACAGTGATACCCAACGGGTTTGTACCCATTGCCATCCCTAACTCCACGTTGGTTGGCACCAATCACCATGACGCGACCCGATCAGATTGAGACGTACGGCTGTTACGATGAAGATCGTGTGGAACACGACCGGATCCACCAGCTAGCCTGGCAGTTTACGGACTTATGGTACCATGAGCTGATGATCAATATTCCATTGTTACAATTAGGCTGTTTGGTTGACTTCTCAAGTGAGCCTAACTCGTAGCAGTTCAGCTAGGCTAATGAGATGCAGGTTGGTGGGATGCAGATGATGGTTGGTTGTTTGCACAAATTGAAACCAGTTCAGAAGAGAATATGTTTGGTTAGGTGCATTAGGGGCTTGTGAAGTCGCACGATGCGCTCAACTACACCCCACAAACCTGGCTATGGGGAAACTGCCAATTTGGCCATATCTCCAGAGCCAGGTCCGGAGGGGGTAATTGCATTTGGAGAGCCTGACACAGATGGGTGAGAAGGCAACTATAAACCCTACTTTTGTATATTTAGATGCAAAACTCTTGTGATTAAGACAACCAAACTGCCTAATTATGTTTCATCAGTTCACTTACATGTTCTATCCATGCTAGTAGCATGTTTCAATAGTTTTTTTTTTTTGCTTTGGACAACGTTATGTTGAATGTTCTATGAGTATAATACTATAATATCATATTCCGAGCATGTAATCCCAATTTGAGTTTGAATTTCATCAATTTTTATTTTGGATGCTACAAATATAGTTTCGTCAAATTATATCATTGTTTTCATACTTAAAAGAGCTTTTTTATGTGTGAAAGTCGGATATGCACATCTCATCGTCTTCCCTGTACAAAGCAGTCAGTGATCAGCCCCAAACGAAAGAACTTTTTCGTGTAGCTAGTGCCTTCAGCTAGCGCAGTACCTTAGACTAAAAGACGGCATTAACTGTGGCGGCTTCCTTTTTTTTTTTTTTTTTGCAAAAGGGGACCAACCCCCAATTCCATTCAAAAGAACAGAATTACACGGTTCTGAATAACATCCAAAGGAGCAAAAGTTCTCCTCCAACAATCAAAAGTAAAACTACCAGAGAGAGACCATCCAGAGTTAATCTACGCAATGTTTCCTCCAGACCAAAACCAAATGAGACAAAACAGAAGCCATCTTCAGATACCCAACTGACCACTAACTATCATAGGAATACTTACATCCATCGCAAAAAAACTACTGATTCCTAAATCAAAAAACAGCTCATAGATTTTTCTTCAACATCGATTGTCTTCTGGCTTCAGCATTCACTGTCCATCTCCCTGATTTTTGATAGCTTTAGCAGTAGCTTCTTCATTTGTTCTACCCCTTTTCTCAGAGCATCTTTATCCTCATCTGAATACAAACCTGACCAATAAACAATCAAAGCACAAGCCGAATACAAAATAGTTAATGGAGAATGAATCACATAACCTTCGAAGCACCATTTATTTCTTGCTAACCAAATAGACCAAAGAACAGAAAGAATACACACTCCAGCAAACCTACTCCCTTCAGGCCAACTTTTCTTAAACCATTTATAAGCACTCTCCAAACTCATAGGTCTATTTTCAACTTGGAAGCACACTGCCATCACACTCCAAATAGAACTAGTAGTCGAACAACCAAAGAACAAATGATCCAAATCTTCTAACTGAGAACAAAAGATACAAAAAGGATTTCCAGACCATCCTCTCCCTATAAGCTGATCTTTAGTCAGAATGGCTCGTCGAAAAATCAACCAAGCAAAAATTTTAATTTTCAGAGGCAGTTTTGCTTTCCAAATCAAGTTAGGCCAACCCAAACGATTATTTTCAGGATCACAAATAAATTTATACATCCCTTTGACTAAAAAATCTTTGTTTGATTTGTCTCTTTGCCATCTAAAAACATCACTGTTATTTGAAAAAGTAAAAGATTTACATGTATGAATCATTTCCCTCCATGCTGCAAGCAAATCTGAATTAAACCAACGTCTAAAGGGCAAAATCCACTCCTTCTGTTTTACATCAAAAACCAAAATATTTTGACACTCACAAATCTCAAAAAGCTCTGGAAACCTGTCTTTAAAGTTTTTATCACCAATCCAAATATCTTTCTAGAAATCAATCAGCCTGCCATCTCCTACTACTACTTTTCTGTTACACACATAATTCTCTTGTGGTCATGATATTTTTCCAAACAGTAGAGTCCTGAGCCTTGATTTTAATATGAGAAATAGGTTTTCCTTTAATGTACTTCTTTAAAATAAAACCCTTCCACAAACTATCTTTATCAGAGTCAATCTTCCACCACCATTTTGAAAGCAGACTAATATTCATTTCTCTCAACCTACGAACCCCAAGACCCCCCATTTTCTTAGGATTGCAGAATATATCCCATTTAACCAAATGGTACTTCCTTTTAAGGCTACCACCTTGCCAAAAGAAAGCTCTTGTAATTTTATCCAACTTATATATCACCATTTTAGGAAGCAGAAAAATAGACATAAAATAAACCGGAATACTTGAAAGGGAAGCATTTAGTAAAGTGAGACGACCCCCTAATGATAAGCTGTTACTCTTCCATTTAGCCAGTTTTTTTCCATCTTTTCCACCAGAAAATCCCAATCTCTCACCTTTACTTTTTGAATCACCACAGGCACTCCCAGATATTTCATAGGAAAAGAACCCATAGGACAAGTGAAAATTTCAGAGAATTTTAAATCCATATTAATATCTCCATTGATGGTCACCACCTCACTTTTTTCAAAATTTATTTTAAGACCTGAGCAGTTCTCAAATAATGCTAAAAGAAGTTTCATATTCACAGCACCTTGCACCTCTTGTTTTAAACATAAAATAGTATCATCTGCATATTGAAGATTAATCACACCCCCCCCCCTCCATCACATCCCCTGCCAATCCACAAAACAAGGTACTAGTTTTCGACATATGTATCATTTTACTTAAACTATCTACCACAATGTTAAAAAGGAGTGGGGATAGAGGATCCCCCTGTCTCACACCCTGGTAACTATTGAAATACCCTCCGTTTCTTCCATTGATATTAACATTCAGAGTCCCATTATTAACAATCTTAATAATCCACTTACAAAAGTTAGGATGAAACCCCCTTAGCTTCATACAACTAAAAAGGAAATCCCATCTAACTTTGTCATAGTCCTTCTCAAAGTCTAGTTTAATCACCACACCCTTTGCACTTTTTTTGTATCATGCAACACTTCATGTAAAAGTAATATTCCATCCATAATATCTCTTCCCTTTAAAAAAGCATTTTGATTTTTAGAAATAATTCTTTCTAACACTTTCTCTAATATGATAGATAGAACCTTTGTAAAAAGCTTATAAATTGTGTTCAATAAGCAAATAGGACGATATTGAGTAATTTTCTCCACCCCATCCCCTTTTGGAATAAGAATAATAACTCCAAAATTTAATCTCGCAATATCTAATCTGCCATAAAAAAATCCCCAAACATATTTAAAATGTCATTTTTGATGATCTTCCAACACTTTTTATAGAATTCCAAAGGTAAACCATCTGGACCGGGTGCCTTATTAGTTCCCATAGAACAAAGAGCAAAATAAATTTCCTCCTCCAAAAAAGGAGAAGTCAGGATATCATTTTCTGAATCTGAAACTCTCTCTTCATCCTCCTACATGTTTTCTTTTAAAGAAAAAGAGCTCTCATTACTATGCCCAAAAAGATTTTTATAAAAATTAGTAGCATAATCCAACAAGTTCTGCTCTCCCTTGATTTTAGAAACACCATCTTTGAAGCTTTCGATATTTTTTTCCTTCTTTTACCATTAGTAATTTTATGAAAATAAGAGGTGTTTAGATCCCCTTTAAGAAGCCAATTTTCATGAGACGCTGCATGCCATTGTATCTCCTCCTCTTCATATAAAAAATAAAGATCAGCTAAAAGTTCAATTCTCAGACTACTCATCTCCCCATTCAAAATACCCCATTCCTCAAGATCTTCAATATATTTCAACTTCTGTATAATATGTTCCTTTCTTTTTTTTGTAAAACCATAATTATGACCCCCCCCCCACCCCTTGAGCTTTTGTTTCACCCTTTAAATCTTTCGCTTGAAAATAGAAATACTATCCCCACCTGAAAAAGAATTCTCCCATACTTCTGAAACTAACTGAATGAAACCATCTTTTGACAGCCATCTCATATCAAATTTAAAAGATCCCGGAATAGAGACATTTTTCTTCCCTTCTTTGACCAGAATAGGACAATGATCAGAAAAAATTCTAGGAAGCTTCAATAAAGATACCAAAGGGAATAAATCTTCCCACACAGAGGACATGAAAACTGTATCAATTTTCTCTAAAATAGGATTTTTCTGCATGTTAGACCAAGTATATTTACCACCCAACATATGAATCTCCCTCAGACCATAAGTGTTGATAATCGAATTAAAATAATGACTAAATCTAGAAAGATGCCCACTAGAATCCTTATCTAATGATCTTATAATATTAAAATCTCCCCCCATTATAAAGGGATCATCAAAACTATTACAAAAAGAAATCAACTCTCTTAGAAATTTCTCTTTCTCTTTATAAGCAGTAGCACCATACACCATCATTAAGTTCCACTTAATTTTCAACTTTATGTCCCATAAACAGAACATTAAAATATAATCCCCTTTTTTAATAGCCAAAATGTCATATAAACTCTTTGAAATGCCCCCCAAAATACCTCCACCCTTACCTCTAGCAGAAACCAATTCCAATAAAAATTTCCAGGACGATCAAGTCTCCTAAAAAAATTATCTGTAAATTCTTTCTTCTTAGTTTCCAACAAACCAATAAAACCTACCTCATATTGTCTAATCAAATCTTTTATGAAAGCCCCACACCCCTTTTTGGAAATACCTCTACAATTCCAGAAAATACCACACACCTTCATCATGAAATTTTTTATTATTATTATAAACAACCTTCCCTCTCAATATAAAAGGACTCCTATCTGAATTATTATTATCTTTTTTCCCTCTCTTAGAAATAAGGTATTTTCCTTTCTTTCTCCCCCCTTTTTTTGTCCCACTCTCCCTTCCAAAATCCTTGTGTCGGGGATAAAAATACGGCCCATTGCCATGGCCCATTACCTGACAGCCCAATTGAACAAGCCTACTAGGGCCCAACTCCCTGGAAGGTTCTGTCTGGCCCATATGTGTTGGTGATTGGTAAACGGCCCACCTTGAAGCAGGCCTTGGGCCGATTCTGTACCGGCCCACCACGCGAACAGAGGACCAGGCAGGCCGTTCATGGCTATACTAAAGAAGCCGCCTCACTGCTTATGGGCGCCTGCTTGACTAGGTCAAACCGTGCGGCACCATGTCCCTCCCTGCTATCCTTAGCCAGGAGAAGGTCCTCGGGTGATCCGCTCGCTTGTGGGCAGGTGGCGACAACTATCATAGCCCGCCATGCTTTCTCCGGCCTTGACCGGAACGCACTATATCTCCTAGGAATCCCTCACTGTAAGCACGCATGACAATCCGTCTTGTCGCTTGCCCTCTTTCGCAGCAAGCGAGATGGTTGTTGCGCTTACGCGACGCCTCTAACGGTGGCGCAGAGTCGGCTTCGGTCGATCAAGGCCATATTGGGGATAAAGGGAAAGTGCTTTTCCCCTAAAGAAGTTCTCCCCCTTTGAACGGGCATGTTAAGACAAACACGTGTTCAGTACTAACCCGACCAGTTTCTCCCTGCAGGCTCGATATCCGACAGGACCCTAGAACGAGACAAGAACCTCGCCACTAAAGCAAAGACCAGCGCGGGGCCCACCGTATCAGCCTCGAGCGGTCCGCGGCGCCTATAAAAGGAGGATTCCTGGACATTGCAAGGGAGGACGGACTGAACACCCGAAGTCCCGGATCCGATTCCACCTAGTCCAAGTACAAGCAACATTAGCCTCTGAAGCTTCCTCCACAAGTAGCCTTAGCCTTTAGCCGTCACCACTGTAAGCTCGGGATCGGCGCCCTAGGTCCGATCTCGCACCTCAGATCTTTTTTCCACCATATAATCAACAAGATCGAGTAGAGTCATTACCGGCGGTGGGGGCTCGAACCGTGGTAAATCGACCGTGTCTTCGCTGCTCGCATCTTCTTTCTTTCTTTCTCAAGATTGACGAAAGACCTGCACTGTGTCATCAAGTCGCACTGTGCCCTTGTCCGGAAGGCGGCGCATGTCCTAGCCTCCCGCAGCTCGGCGCCGCCCGAGTTCTTGAGAAGAGTCGTCGTTGGGCCTCACTCCAACTACAAATCTGTCTGCCGGTCCGTGGACCACTGCTCTTCAGGAGCGTGACTCCCAGACACCGACAGATGGCGCCCACCGTGGGGCCCATGGCTAGCCCTCAGCACTCCGTTCCCTCGGACATGCCTAAGGTTCCGAGCGGCGACGAGGTCTGGACCTCGAAGTTCGATGAGGCGACGATCCGACGATTTGGTCCCGTCAGACGATGGTGGCAGGAGGAGTACTCGCCGGCCGGGCCGACGAGATGGAGGTTGATACCTCTCGCCCCTGTGGGTAGAGTTTCGCCGAGGAGTCGCTCCCGAGCCGACCCTCCGTCACCCATGTCGTGAGACTCCCATGGAGTTCGAATCGCTGGTGACACCGCCGCCGCCTTGGCGACACCGGACGTTCCCGGCCTCGCGACGTCCGCTGCGTCTTCGCGTCGACGTCGACGGCAACGCCGAGGACGAGGAAGCCCAGCGAATCGCGCCGCCGCATGAGGCGAGAAAGTTCTTCAATGATGCCGCCCGCCACATCATGGATGGGATTCGTGAGGAGGACCGCCGCCGGCGCACTTCGGGCTGCCGGCCGGCCGACCCCTCATCGAGACAATGACCAACCCGCTTCTTGCGCAGCCGGCGAAGGCGCGCCATCGCCATGATCGTTCGCGACTTGGAGAAGGACCCCGTGGTTTCACCATGACGGATTTGGGTCCGCCATCGCCAAGGCTCGGGTACCATTACTCGTGGCATCGGCCGACATCAGGAGCGAACGGCGGTGATCGTCCGGACACATGGCGCGAAACCTATCCGACCACAGCGGTACTCAAAAGCCGCCGCCGCCGCCGCCAGCCGCCACGCCCGGACCAGACGGCCTCCTCGGCGGCGGCTCGTCAGACGCCCGAGGCGGAGTGTTTTCGCTGGGCCAGCGCTGATACCTCTCCCGAAGGCCGCGCCGGTGCTCGCCTTTCTCGCGCTTTCTGAGCGCCGGGCCCCGAGGTTCAAACCCGGCCCATTGAGAAGTTCGACGGAGCAAGAATCCCGAGGAGTTCCTATCCGTCTACACCACCGCCATCCGAGCTATGGGGGGAGATGAGGCCGTCATGGTAACCTATTTCCCCACAGTGCTCGAGGGCATGGCCCGAACCTGGCTGTTCAACCAACGGCCCGGTTCTATCCTTGTTGGTCACAGCCACAGGATGCCCTCCGCGACGAAGCCAGGATGCTACGCCACTCCGGGCACCCCAGACCTCAAGCTCAGAGTACTGGCGAGATGACGAGTCTCCGGGATTTTGTGTGCCGGTTCGTCAGAGCCCGCAACGCAATCTGTCGGGGATTAAATCACAGCCCATTGCCATGGCCCACTCCCTGACGGCCCACTCGAATAGCCTACCAGGGCCCAGTCCCCTGGAAGGTTCTATCTGGCCCATATGCATCTCGCCAACAAAGATCTGGCCGGCATGGTGCGAACGCCAAGGAATCGTGTTTGAGTCCTACTCAACAAGAGTTCTACACTGCCACGTGAAGACCCTTGACGTGGTTTCCGGATTGGATTAGGAGTCGTGATCCCCAAGACTAGGAGTATGCCTTATACGCCTCGGGATATATTTGGCATGTATGAGTTCGTTACGATCTCATAGTTAGCCCTACCGATATTCCTCGGTAGGTCGGTTTGCTCAAGACTATATAAACCATGCCCTACGGCGTTTAGGGGCATCCGCATCCGATGACGAGTTTTACGACTTGATCTAGCTTCTAGACATCCGATATTCGCCACATTAAGATAATCTCGCCGAGACTTGTTCGCCTCGCCGAGCCATCTCTTGTATTCATCCACGATATATAAGAAAGGTTGGACGAGGGCTATTATCTCCCGAGAGGCCGAACCGGGATAAAACCCCGCCTCCCTGCTCGTTGTTGTTCGTGGTTGTTCGCGTGTCTCCTATCTCAATCTTAAAGAACCTTAGCGACTTGAGATCGATATCTCAACCGTCGACAATGGCGCCGACCGTGGGGATACGCAGATCGAGCATGTCGAACTCTATCACGACTCAGAGATTCTCCCGAGGACTACGACTCGGAAGGCGGGATGTCTCTTCCCCGCCAGATCGAATCAATCCTTCGATCTTGATCGCCTTCAGATCTGGTTCCCGGCTCCGTGCTCGGGATCGATCTCTTCAGGCGGGCAGCTCTTCGCCGCGGCGCTGTCTAACCCCGCGACGAGCTCCGTGCTCGGGATCTGGATCAACTTCTACGGGCAGCTCTTCGCCCGGCGCTGTGGTTCGGTCTCCGCGACGAGCTCCGTGCTCGGTCGGATCACTCAGCGGCCGGCGCTCTTCGCCGGGCGCGTCTCGTCCCCGCGACGAGCTCCGTGCTTGGGGATCGGATCAAAACTCCTTCCGGATCCCGGCTGTTCGCTCGGCGGTGGATAACGAGAGAGCTGACCAGCGCTTGGAACATCGACCAGCTTCGTAAGTTCCTCGTGTAGGTCTTTCGTTTCTTAGCTTCGCGCTTTTTCTCAAATTTCGCGCCTTAGTTCGTCCAAGTCTCTCGGGCTGCTATGTAAAGTTCAACCCATTGAGCGGTGAATGTTCGCGGCCCCCTGCGGCCCTTCTCACCACTTGTCTTCTCAGACTAGTCTTTCTCTCTGGTAATACTTGATGGCTGCCCGGTCTTGCGAATTTTTGGCTCCGCGATCTTAAGGGCTTTCCCTGCCCGTATCTGGTTTCAACAAGTTCCTAAACTCAGAGTTGCGTAACACGGCATCCAGCCTTGCGGCTAAGCCTGCTCTCGTAAGCCCTCCGCGGCAGAGGCACTTACCGCTCACGGCACGACCACTTGGTAAAGCTCGCTTTCAGAAGCCCTCCGGCAGAGGCACTTTCCTTGTTCGGTTACCTTGAATCGCCTAACTTACGTTAACGAAAGCGGTTCTCGAACGAGTCGATCAGATACGGTGTCGCTCTAACTCTCTACGCACGTGCTTGAAGTCGCAAGTTCAGGTCTTCATGCATCGTCTGCACGGGGCTAGGCGTCGCTCTTTCTCTTGTGCACTGCTCGAAGTTCGCAAACTCAGGTCCTCGAGCAGCTGCACAACGGGGGCTGGGAGTTAGGCTAAGCGTTCTACGGTTTTCTTAAAACTTTCTAGCGCTGTTCGCCTTGCTCTTGGTTTCCTGCTCGTCCTTGTCTTTTGCTGCTCTTTTTTGCAGTGAAAAGTCGCTCGAAGCGCTCGGTCGACTCTCGCTTTCTGATTCAAGCGCTTTCGGCGGTCTTGAGTCGCTCGCCAGCTCCTGAGGATCGCCTCCTCGGTCGATTGGGACTTGAGCTGAATTTTGGCAACCTCGTGACGCTTTCAGTTTTTCGCCTTTCCTTAGCGCTGGTTTTTCAAAACCTCGTTGGTCTTTCGCTCAGAGCGCCCCGCATACTGAGCATGTCTTTTATCCGCAACGACCAGACGGCTCCGGTTAACCGGCGGTGCACCACCGATGGAGTCCCGCCCACCGTAGTCGATTCTCATCGCGAACGGCATGCCCACCGTAGTCGATTCTCATCGCGAACGGCACTCCTTGCGTCGGTTCCAAGATTCGCCGAGGTGACACTAACGCTATCGAGGGACGATCCGGAAAAAATTATGTCTTGTGCGGGTAGGTCGCCTTTTGCGTGTTCTTCAAAACTCGCTTTGCTCTTCTTAGAGCCCGTTCTTGCCCTCTTTTTCCTCTTGTCGCCCGCTTTGTTTGTCTTCGCAGAAGTACAGAACGGGAGCGCCGACCGTGATGGTCGCGGCGAGGTTCCGTGCTTCCCACCAAAACCGATGTCCGTGATCCTCTCTTCCCGGTTTGTTCGCAGATGCCTAGGGACCGATTCACTTCACCACAGATGATTTCGCCTTTGCGGTACTAACCTTCACGGTTCGGCTAAGTCAAGATAGTGCGCCACCAACGAGTCCCGCCCACCGTAGTCGATTCTCATCGTGAACGGCAAGCCCATCGTAGTCGATTCTCATCGCGGCGGGCACTCAAGCGCCGGTTCGACTTGCCAAGGCGCGCTTAACACCGCCGCAAGGAATACGCCATGGGTAAAGCGTTGATTTCACACGCCTTCTTGCGGCTCGATCGCATCGGGTTGTGATTCACCTCGCGGGCAGCTCTTCGCCCGAGCGCCAGATTCGTCCTCGCGACGAGCTCCGTGCTTTCGGGCCGGATCACCTCGCACCGAACGACTCTTCGCCCGAGCGCAGTTCTACCGGCACGTCTTCGCTGGTCGATTACTTCGTTCCTTTAACGAGCTCCATGCTTTGGGGACTAGATCTTTACTCGTTCCTTCAACAGCTCTACGCCTGGATCGGGTCACCTTTCCCATTCGTATGCATTGTCCGCTCCTAGCACACGATCTACGCCCGAGGCACACCACCTTCGCTCACGAGCACGACGTCGCCGAGAGCGCATCTATATTTCCTGCAAGCTCTAGCCCGAGAGATGATTCCTCTATTTTCGCTTATCTTTTCCTAGGCATCCGAATGCCCGGATGCAAGAAGACGAGTCCGTCTCGCGACTTGCTATGTTTATTCTCCCGGAAGATCTGATCTTACCGGATGCGGTGGTACGCTCTTCACTACCGTGAATCCAATCCTCCTTGATGACGCTCACCTCAAGGAGATGATTCACCTCACTTCTTCCGATTCACGACGAGGGTGGGTACTCTGACGGACAGATGTCGTTCTCGCTCGACGAACAGAAGTTGTTTCTACCGACAGTTTGTTCGGTCCTGAACAAGTATTGTTCGGTTGAACCGTAACCTGTTTGGTCGCCTGTTGCACGTCTTTGTAGCAGGAAAAATACCCTCTTCGTGACTTGGAGTCTCAAGAGGATGACCCCACTCTAGTGAGTCCTTCCACTTGAGTCTCGGGGCTAGCTGTCGGGATTAAATCACGCCCATTGCCATGGCCCACTCCCCGACGGCCCACTCGAGCGACCTACCGGGCCCGATCCTGGAAGGTTCTATCTGCCCATATGCATCCGCCAACAAAGATCCTGGCCGGCATGGTGCGAACGCCAAGGAATCGTGTTTGTGTCCTACTCGAACAAGAGTTCTACACGGCCACGTGAAGACCGGACGTGGTTTCCTGATTGGATTAGGAGTCGTGATCCCCAAGACTAGGAGTATGCCTTATCGCCTCGGGATATATTTGGCATGTATGAGTTCGTTACGATCTCATAGTTAGCCCTACCGATATTCCCAGAGGGTCGGTTTGCTCAAGACTATATAAACCATGCCCTACGGCGCTTAGGGGCATCCGCATCCGATGACGAAGTTTTACGACTTGATCTAGCTTCTAGACATCCGATATTCGCCACATACATTCATAATCTCGCCGAGACTTGTTCGTCTCGCCGAGCCATCTCTTGTATTCATCCCTCGATATATAAGAAAGGCCGGACGAGGGCTATTATCTCTCGAGAGGCCTAAACCGGGATAAAAACCCGCCTCCTGCTCGTTGTTGTTCGTGGTTGTTCGGCGTGTCTCCTATCTCAATCTTAAAGAACCTTAGCGACTTGAGATCGATATCTCAACCGTCGACACAATCCCCTGCATCTCAGATGAGGCCATCATCGAGGCCTTCAAGGATGGTGTGAGGGACCGGCGCTACACCGAGGACCTCGAGCTCTACCCGGTCAACACCGCGAGTGAGCTCTTCCGCACCGCCGCCCTCTATGTCAACGCCTCCGAGGCGGTGGAGCGCAAGAGGGGCCGTGCGAAGAAGAAGGCCAAGGTTGGCGATAGCTCGGGTAAAGCCGAGGCGGACAAGAAGAAGAAGAAGCGGCAGGAGCAGCCCGCTAAGTTCATCGCCGCCGTCGAGCCCGACCAGCCCGAGTGCCCGCCCCCACAACGCCCTCTGCCAACAAGCCCGCCGCCTCAGCGTCCGCCGCAGCGTCCGCTATAGCAGCGGCTGCAGCGACCTCCCCCAGCCGGGGGTAGGCCACGTGGCGGCCAGGGGGCACCCCAAGGTCGGCCTCCCCGTCCACAGCAGCAGAACCGAGGTGAGGACCGGCCCACGACCCGGCCTTTTTCGCGCTTTCATCAACGCCACGCCATGAGCTACGAATCGCCGCACATGGGCCCGCCACCGAGGACTTCTCGCCGGTCGCGGTCCCATGCCCGAAGCCGCCGAGGGCGCATGGGCGCTCGCACCCCAGGCGGCCAGATCGGTTTCGAAGCCCGTGGCCACGTCGCCGTCATCTTTGGCGGCACGTCAGCCTACACCTCTCGCCGTGAGCTCAAGGCGCCCCGGAGGTCCTCCACATCTCCATGGCGAGCCATGGCGGAATCCTGTTTTGGTCCAGCCAGCCATCACCTTTTCGGTGATGCATCGTCGGCACGGGTTCTCAAACCCCAGCGTCTCCCGCTGGTGGTCTGCCCTACCATTGGCAATACCAGGGTCGACCACGTCCTCGCGGACAGCGGGAGCTCACTGGATATCATCACAGCGCGCGTCTTAGGCCTCATGCAGGTCCCGCGCTCCAAGATCAAGGACATCACCGCCCTTTCCACGGATTGTCCCAGATCGCCGCTTCGCCCGCTAGGCGTGTCGTGCTACCCGTCACGTTCGGCTCCTCCGCCAACTTCCGGACGGAGTACATCACCTTCGAGGTGGTGGAAATAGAGCTCCCTTACAACGCCATCTTAGGACGCCCCGCACTCTCCAAGTTCATGGCGGTCTCCCACCACGCCTATGACTGCCTGAAGATGCCGGCGCCCAAGGGAGTCATCACCGTCCGGGGCAACCACAAGACGGCCCTTGATTGCGACGAGACCGTGCTGGCCATGGTAGGACAGCTCCCTACCCGTGGTCCCAGCGGCAAGGAGCGCTCCACAGTGCGCCCTAAGGTGGCACTGCAGCCGCAGGAGCCCACCAAGACCGTCGTCCTCACGGTGTCGGACCCCTCCAAGGTGGTCCACGTGGGGACAACCCTCGAGCCTCAATAGGAACTCGAGCTCATTACCTTCCTCCGGGCTAACAAGGATGCGTTTGCATGGGAACCGTCTGATATGCCCGGTGTCCCAAGGGAGGTGATCGAGCACAAAGCTAGCTGTCCTACCGACAAGAAACCGTAAGGCGTTGTCGAGGCGTGTCTCGATCGAAGGCCAAGATCATCCAAGACCAGCTCGACAAGCCGCCGAAGCGGGCTTCATCCATGAGTTCAAGACTCCAATTGGCTTGCGAACCCGGTCGTCGTCGTAAAAGGAGGCAAGTGGCGCATGTGTGTCGATCACCGCGACCTTAATTCCGCCTGCCCCAAGGATAACTTTCCCCTTCCACGCATAGATCAGCTAGTTGACGCTACGGCAGATTCAGCTTTGATGAGTTTCCTGGATGCTTATTCCGGTTACCATCAGATCGCGTTGTGTAAAGAGGACAAAGAAAAAACCGCCTTTGTAACGCCTTTCGGCACATTTTGCTATACGACCATGTCCTTCGGTCTCAGAAATGCTGGCGCCACGTTCCAGCGTCTCATGCAAAAACTCTCCTTGATCAAATAGGGCATAACGTAGAAGTCTCACGCCGGCGATATCGTAGTCAAGAGCAAAGACGCCCGTGACCACGTGTCCGACCTAGCGAGACCTTTGATGACCGAGACAACACGGGTCAAGTTAAACCCCAGAAGTGCGTCTTTGGTGTCAAGTCCGGCATGCTCCTAGGCTACGAATCGGTAGGCGAGCATCGGTGCGAACCCCAAAAGATCGAGGCTGTCGAAAAGATGAGGTCGCCGACACGTGTAAAGGACATCCATCCCTCACGGCAAATGGCGGCCTTAAGCCGTTCATCTCCGCCTTGGAGACCGGCGCCTTTTCGCAAACTCTGCGCAAGCACGATAGTTTCGAGTGGATCGAGGAAGCCGAGGCGGCGTTTTTGCAACTCAAGCAAGATCTCGCCGCCACCCGCCCTCACTACTCCTAAGCTCGGGAAGCCCTCTGCTATACCTCTCGGTGACACCAAACGCCGCAAGTGCGGTCTTGGCGAGAACGAGAAGGGAAGCAAAGAGCTGCCTACTATGTGAGCGGGCACTCACGGGCCCAAGGAGCGCTTATCCCGACCTTCAGAAGCGTATACGCTTTGTCGATGGCCTCGCGCAAGTTGCGCCACTATTTCCAAGCCCACCAAGTCGTTGTCCCGACTACTTACCCGATCAAGGACATTCTCCAAACCCGGAGGCCACCGTCGGGTCGCGAAGTGGGGAGTCGAGCTGGTGAATTCGACATCCGCTTTGTGTCTCGAATCGCGATCAAGGCCTGTGCCCCGCTGATTTCGTCGCAGAATTGACCGGGCCGACGAGCAAGAGAGAGGCTCTCGTGTCAAGACAGGCAGAAGCTCGGTGGACTCTGTTCTTTGACGGTTCACACCCGTCCGGCGATCGGGATGCGGTATCGTTCTCATCTCCCCAACGGAGAGCGACTCCAAAGACATCATACAATACACTTTGCGACTACGAACAACGCCAGAGTATGAAGCCCTAATTGCGGGCCTACGAGCATGCATTGCGCCGACATTAAACGACTTGTTGCGAAGGGGATTCGCAGCTCGTCGTCCGCAAAGTCGAGGAGGAGTTTCGAAAATCGACGACTCGATGGCGCGTACTGGCGGAAGTGAGGAACCGGAGAAGCGCCGAGCTTCAAATCAGCTACATTCCGTGGAAGAGAATGGCGAGGCCGATAGGCTCGCCAAGCTCGGATCTCACAAAACCGCCCCGCCGGGTGCTAGGGCAGCACCTTTGAAGCCCTCCATTCCCTCCGGAGAGGAGGCAAAGGGACGTCTCATACCCCCAAACCGAGATATCCGTCTTGCCTCATTCCTCGAGCAAAGCACCTCCGGATGACGCCATTCATCCAGTTCTTGGAGCAGGGACATTGCCCGAGGATGTCAGCCGCGCTTCTCAGCTAAAAAGGCGAGCCCGAGCCACCGTGCGCGGGGCTCGTTGTACCGAAGGGGTGCTAACGGCGTGCTTTGTAAGTCGTTACCCAAGAAGAAGGTAAGTACCTTCGTCGACATCCACGAGGGCATCTGCCGGGCGCGACGCCTCACGAACCCTCGTCGGCAAAGCATTTCAGATGGGCTATTATTGGCCCACGGCGATGAGCGACGCAGGTTTTGGTTACATCGCTGCGAAGCTTGCCAAGATCATACGCGGATGACGCACCAGCCCGCGCATGAGCTGCAAACCATTCCACTAGCGTGGCCGTTCGCGGTTTGGGGCGTGGACATCTTAGGACCGTTCCCCAAAGGTCTCGGTGGCAAAACATACTTATTCGTAGCCATCGACACCTTCACCAAGTGGATTGAGGCCGAGCCGGTCTCCAACATCACTGCAATCGCCCATGCACGCTTTTTTCGAAGCATCATCGCAAGGTTTGGCGTGCCCAATGTAATCATCACGACAATGGCACCCAATTCACGAGCCGAATTCAACGACATCGCGAGGAAATCGGCATGAAGCTTCGCTTTGGCCTCTCGTGGGCCCACCCACGTAGCAACGGCGCAATTGAACGAGCTAACAGACGCTTAGTCCAAGGAATCAAAAAGCGAGTCCACGACGCCTCAAGGCCAAACAAGAAGGTTGGGTCGACGAGCTACCGTCGATCCTCTGGCGGCCCGGACAACGACCACCAAGCACAGGAGAAACTCCTTCCGACTCGTCTATGGCTCGAAGCGATCCTCCCAATGTAAATGAGACTAGGATCCGATCGCTGACTTCGCCCGGCTTCGTGGTCAACGACGAGGAGCGGCGACTTGACCTCGACCTACTTGAGGCGCGCGCCATGAAAGCAATCCCTACTCCGGGCTGCGGCCTACTAGCAGTCCCTGCGTCGTTACGCGGCACGAAACGTACACACGAGGACCCTGCAAGTAGGAGACCTGGTTCTACGACGCATTCAGAACCTTGCAGGCTCCAACAAGCTCAGCCCCAAGTGTGAGGGACCGTACAAAGTAGTCAGCGCAGCACGCACGGGCTCAATACGCCTTGCTGACAAGGACGGGAGCGAGCTCCCTAGCTCATGGAACATTTCCCTTCTGCGAAGCTTCTACGCATAATCAGGTCGTAAGTTTCCTCATTTCAGTTTAGTTCCAATTCAAAAAAAAAAAGAGGCCCCTTTCCCCCATTCGCGAGTCACGCCGGTCTAAGTCTTGACCGTTCCAAGCAAGCCCGTGGCCAAAAGCCCGATGGCTAAGGATAAAGCATTCTGGAGCATTTCCACGATGGGATAAGCCGATCTCTCGCACCCTAGTGAATCTCCGCGCAATGTGGAATTCCCGTGGCCCAAAGGTACAGTAAGCCCATGTCAGGATTGTTTGAATGGCTAACTTGGGCAAGCGCTCGGGTGAAGGTTTTTTGCGCTTGAGCTTCCTTAGCTTCATTGAGCCCGTGACGCTTGTGCCCACCAAAGCTCTGGTGGGATTTTCGTGAGTTTTTTCAAGTCCTTAATTTCGGAAGGCCTGCACCTTCGCACAGCCCAACGGAGCTAGGGGGTTAAGAGTTCGCGCGAATTTTTCTAAGTCACTCCAGTCTCTAGACCGCGCCCAACTCCAAGATCGTGACTTGGACTTTGGCCACGCCCTGGGTGGATGATTAGGCGCACCAAAACAAATCTTTCTAAGTAGCGATTAGTTTGTTCGATTTCCTAAGTTCTCCTCGTAACTTCGCATTATTCACCTAGTTCCTCTGTTTTTTGCATTACTGACTCGCAAATTTGCACAATGTAAAGGATTGACAGCCAAAAGTGACGGACTCACCAAAGAAACCGCATTCCACATAAGAAGGATTTTTACAGAGCAAAGGATTCTACAACCAAAAGGAGGCCTCGCCATCACGGACTATCATAAAAGAGGCAATCGCTACTACGATTCGCGACGGCGCTTAAGAGCCTAACGCCATCTATCGCCTACCAACGGCGGCGGCGACAAGCCGGTGGAATCAAGACTCCGCCGAAAGCGACGACGATGAAGAAGGCGTCAGGAGTCCGCTGGCACGAGGGCCCCGGCCGCTTCGGATGACGTTCCTCCGCCATGGTGGTTGACGGAATCCAAGCGATGGAGGCGGCGCCGCTATGATGGCCGCGATCGCTTCGATCTCTGTCCCGCCGCGATGCGCGGCAGAAGCCTCTCGCCGCATTGCGGGCAACATCAAACCTCCTCTTCCTCGCCAAGATGCGGTGGCGTCTGCAGCAGCATCAACGGCGATTTGCGCCGCTACCGCGCTTTCCTCCGCTTAACGCGCCGCCCCGTATTCGCCGCTTCTTCGTCGGCGCGGATTTGGGCGGCGACGCAGAAAAGCCTTTGCTGGCTCGCCATTCGGGCTGGTACATTCACCCCCGCGCCTGGCTGGATCGGCCCCGGCAGAGGAGGCAATGGTGGCAGATCCCCGATCTCCGCTAGTAGCCAATCGAAAAGATCATCGGAGTCGGCGTCAGAAGCCATGCCCTCCCCCCGTTCTCTCTTATGTTATTTTCTCCCCTATCTCTCTTCCCCTGACCGAGGACCTCGTTTCTCTGTCTTAAGGTGGGAAGAGATAAGTGGGAATGATACAGCGCGACGCCCGGCGCCTCGCTCTAATATAGGCCAGCGGCTGCGCGATGTCCCGTCGCGCTGCGAGTTACCCGAAGCGTCGTCGCGCGCGAAGGGGCGAGCAATTAAAACCCACTACCCGAGCTGAGGAGACGCGAGCGCACGCGCCGTCTCGCGGAATACCAACCGCGCCTGTCGCCGCATGACACGCGCCTTGGCCCCGCCGTCAGTGGCAGGGGAGAAATCATTACGGGTCAGAGCCTATCGTATAGGTGTGGTCCACCCGCGCAGGCAAGGCTCGGCGATACTCTCACAGCCCGCCTCGTGGTTTAGGCTGGGAGCATGAACCGGCGCGGACGGTTTCACATCCGTATCTGTGCCAAGCCAACCTGTACTTCCCGTCGGTGAGGCAAGCGTCTTTGTCTTGCAAGCGAAGCTCACGAAGACGCACGACTTGACGTGATAAAAAAAGAGAAATGGCTAAGTCCTTCGGCCACCGCACATTACGCCATGTTTATCCAATTAAACGAGCGTGCGAAAGAAAATACACGAAAGTGTGTGGCGCGGAGCCCGGGAATTGTGGACCAGGTCAAACTACGGTCCGTGCTGCAGCCTGAGCCTCTCTAGCTCGATTTCTAAATCCCGGATTCGCGTCTGCGCCTGAAGCAACTCTATGGCTCGCGCGACCATGTCATTCTGCTCTTGGCGCAGTTTGACCCGGGCTTCGGCAAGCTCCTCTCTCTGTTTCTTCAAGGCCTCCGACTCTGCCACGGATTTCGCCCGGTTCTGCCATAGCGTGGTAGTTTCATACGAGCTTACTACAAGTTTCCTCGAGCCCGCGAACGATGGAGTTATAGTCAGACTTGGTAGCCGTCAGCTCTTGGACGGTCGCCTCTCTGCGTTTATACTCCTCGTCAAAAAGGATTCGAGCCCTGTCCGCTTCTTCATGAGCACTGGCTTGAATCTTCACGGCTTCCTCCACCTCCCGAGCTCGAGCAAGCCTCATCGTGACCTCTGCTCCTTCGTCTGCATTGTCAGCCAGCAGTTGCTAGCTCGGTGATCGCGCTGTCGACGGCGCCGACCGGGCGGTGAGCTCGTCCGCGATTTTGCCCGAGCCGGGCTTGCGATAGCTTCGGCGGAGAGACGCTCAATCCTCACCGCATCATCCTCTGCCTGCCCGCCCATCGCTTCCATCAGCGAAGACGAGCTAGCGATAAGCGTGTAAAGTTGGAACAGGAAAAACCAAGTCAAAACGCAAGAAATTCAGTACTTAAGCGCAGAGAGCAGGGCCAAGGGCACCACCTTTCTGGTATGAGCGGGCATGTTCCACGTCCTCGCCGCGATGATGCTGCGCGTGCTCCCGCCAAGCCCAGGGGCACGGGTCTCCTGCAGCGCCAAGGGTTTGCAGCCGACCGGTTCCTCGCTACCTCCCTCCAGCGGCGCGGGGCCCGGCAACGCCGGCAACGTAACTGGAAGCAAGGCTGTCGCCCCAGCCGCGGCCGCTCTTCTCTCAGCGTCCTCCAACTTGGCCGCCAGCTCGGCCTTTGATGCGGTGGCCCGCCTCTCGGCCAGCACGGCCTCGCCAAGCTGAGCCCGGGCCCTTATCAACGCGTCCTTTAGCTCATCCACCGTCCACTTAGCCGCCACGAGCTCGTGTGGATCCTCTAGCCCGGGAATAGGGCGAGGTGTCGGACGTGGCAGTCCTGTTCGACCAGCCTCCGCCGACTGGCAAAGATCTGTTCCTCCACCCATTCTGGGGTGACTGAAATCCAGCCCGCAGACGCTAGCGGGGCCACGCTGGGCATCACTACCCTTGTCCATCCGTCCGGCGTTAGTACGCGGACCGGCCAGGTCCAATTGACTAATAGCATCCGCCGATCAGGTGTTGGAAGCGCCTTCCCCACCGGGGTCTTGAAATGATCGGCAACCCCTCGCCGCATCAATTGGCCACCACCATGTTGTCGCGCCTTCCACGTGCAAGGGCGTAATCCACACAGGATCATCGCTGATGACGACTTGCACCGTCTCCGTAATGTCCGCGGAAGCGTCCAGCACCGCCGCCGGTAAGCAGTAACTTGGTCCTCCGCGGGTCACCGCTCCTTGTTTTTCGACTCCTTGATCCAGTGACCTCTAGTGCTTATTCTGGAGCCTTGATTCCTCTGGGCCGGCCGTTTGTCCTTAGTGAGCCCGGTGCCTCCATTCTTTGCGGCAAAAGCGCTCCAATTGTAGGTTCGACCGGCTCGTCTTCAACCGCTGCGGCCTCAGCGGAAGGAAGCAGCACCTCGGTGACCACTTTAGCGCTACGCACTGCAACAAAAGGGACGGCGGTCAGACACGAGAAACGGGGTGATAGCATGTAGCGCAGGAAACTTACGCGCCGGTTCGAGCTCGGTGTCCTCGTACACCCCTGGCGTAGGACGAAGAAAGAGCTCTGTCTCCAGCCCGCCAACGCGGCTCGAGGTGAGCAAGGCCGCTCCCTTGCGCCCTGCAGGAACCTTCCTCGTGGGTCCTCGCCGTGGGACCGTTGCCGACAGCGGACTCGACACCGGCACAACCTTTTCATCGTCATTTGTATGCGGGTTGGTGACGTCCTCCTCTTCTTCGTGAGGCGCCGCTACCAAACACACCGGCATGAAGACTTAAGGGCCGCTGGTGCCTAGCACTCAACCCGTGTTGGAGAATGGAAGCTCACCTGCGCGGGTGCTGCGCGTTTTCCCGTGTGCATCTCTGCACACTGCATCTTTGAGCCGCCGTGGCCGCTCGAGGTGCCGTTTTCCCCTTACTCGCCGTCGGCGACAGGACTGGCGCCCCGCCGGATGCCACCGGCGTTCCCGCTGGCGAGGGCCCCTCGTTCGAGCCCGCGACCTGAGTGGTCTGCCCAACCATCTTCCACGTCATTGCGAGAACAAAAGTCGCCTCATCAAAGCTCTCAAGCGCGCCTGGCTGAAATTCAATTGAACACCTGCCGGGCACTTACCTCGGACAGTTTGTCCTTCACAAACCGTATGCGGCGAGGAGTTTTGTCCAGGGGTAGCAACATCCCTGCGACCCGCTCGACCTCGCGGTTTGAGAGACTCGCGAGCCTCGGCCACGATTCTGACGTATCCCAACTCAAGATCAGACGCAAAGAAAGCAGCTCACGCCTACCTTCATGGAAGTCCCGGTCGGGATCCTCCCAACCATCCATGTCGCCGACGCATCGCGCGCGGCGCCCCAGCGGGCTGATCCGGTGCCGGACAAAGCCAACGACGACCTCGTAGCCCGTCAAGCCGTCCCTAACGAGCTCTTTAATGTCAGCCTCAGTGGCTTGATCCTTCGGCTGGGGCTCGCTCCGCTGAAAGATTGGCGTATCCGGCGCGGCCGTGGAGTATTCCAGGGTCGAGCCCCCGCGGTTCAGGTAGAACCACCGCCGGACCCAACCATCGACCTTCGTCCTCACCTCGTACTCGAGTACTGTTGGTTCCCCGGACTCGGGTGCCGGTCGGTAGAAAACCCGCCGTTGCCCGCTCGGCTGACCTACCGCTTCAGTTCGAAAAAAGTCTTTGGAGGAGGCTCACCGTCGGCCGAACCCGGATCGCCTCACACAGAATCACGAAGATGTGAGATGAACATAGGATTGTGGGGACAGATTCTCGGCCTCGGCTCCGTGAAGGCAAAAAGTCGGTGATGAACCGAGATTCTTGCCGCTGAAACCCACAGATAGCCGAGCTCTCGAAGCATACCAATTCGTCGGGTTCGGCCTTGGCTCTTGCTCAGCGCTGGGAGCCTCCACGAGCCCGGCTTCACAAAGCCGCCCCCGCTCGACTCTTTCATCCTCTCCTCGTCAAGGTCTGTCTCCAATGAGAACCATGGCGGCGGGAGGCGAGAATAAAGAACGAGGGAGAGTTGAGAAGAGCGAAGAGAAAAAGCGAGGGGATGATTCTGCGATGAGAGTTCCCCACAGGCGCCGCCTTTTAAGAGAAGGGCGGAGGTCGTGGGAATCGTGCCCAAAAGGAAGGTAACCGCTCCGCTTTCCTGTCAGATCAAATTCAATGCCTAAGACTTCGGCTCCCGAACCAAATCTTCCCGCGCGGCGCGTGGTGAGGATTTTCCCTCTTCTTTAAAACCTCAGACCAGCTCGTTACGCGACCCGCTCGAGGCTCGAAATTTGTTGTTGGTGATTGGTAAACGGCCCACCTTGAAGCAGGCCTTGGGCCGATTCCGTACCGGCCCACCACGCGAACAGAGGAGCAGGCAGGCCGTTCATGGCTATACTAAAGAAGCCGCTTCACTCGTTTGCGGCGTCCCCGGGCTTGACTAAGTCAAACCGTGCGGCACCATGTCCTCCGGGCTATCCCTTAGCCGGAGAAAATCCCGGGTGATCCGCTTCGCTTGTGGGCGGTGGCGACAACTATCATAGCCATACTGCTTTCTCCGGCCTTGGCCGGACGCACTATATCTCCCGGAATCCCGGCCGGGAAATGCAGCCAGACGATCCGTCTTGTCGTTTGCCCTCTTTGGCGAGCAAGCGAGATGGTTGTTGCGCTTCGCGACGCCTAGCGGGTGGCGCAGAGTTGGCTTCGGTCGATCAAGGCCATATTGGGGATAAAGGAAAGTGCTTTTCCCTAAAAAAGTTCTCCCTTTGAGCGGGCATGTTAAGACAAACACGTGTTCGATACTAACCCGACCGGTTTCTCCTGCGGGCTCGATGCAGCGGGACCCTAGAACGAGACAAGAACCTGCGCCACTAAAGCAAAGACCAGCTTGGGCCCGCCGTATCGAGCCTCGGCGGTCAAGGGCGTCTATAAAGGAGGATTCTGGACATTGCAAGGGCGGACGGATGAACACCAATGCGGATCCGATTCCACGGTCCAAGTACAAGCAACATTAGCCTCTGAAGCTTCCTCCACAAGTAGCCTTAGCCTTTAGCCGTCACCTTTGTAAGATCGGGATCGCGCCCTAGGTCGATCTCGGCACCTCATCTTGTTTTCCACCATATAATCAACAAGACTAGAGTAGAGTACATTACCCGTGGTGGGGCTCGAACGAGAGGTCATCGTATGTCTTCGTCGTTCGCATCTTCTTTCTTTCTTTCTCGCCTTTGTCTGAAAGACACTGTACCCAGTCATCAAGTCGCACCGAGCCCTTGTCAGGGAAGGCGTAGCAGTCCTAGCCTCCATGAGCTCGGCCGCCGCCCGAGTTCTTGAGAAGGGTCGTCGTTGAAACCTCGCTCCAACTACAAATCATCGCGGTCCGTGGACCTTTGCTCTTCGAGGCGTGACTCCCGGACACCGACAATATGCATCTGCCCGAGCGGCTTCCTAGCTGGCGTGGTGCGTAATGGCCAAGGAATCGTGTTTGAGTCCGTCTCGAACGAGAGTTCTGCGGCTACGTGAAGACCCGGACGTGGTTTCCGGATTGGGCGGACGTCGTGATCCTCAAGACTAGGGTATGCCTTATACGCCTCGAGATATATTTGTACGTCGAGTTAGATTCACGTGCTCGTAGTTAGCCCGGCCCGATATTCCCTCGGTAGGTCGGTTTGCTCCGCACTATATAAACCAAGCTCCTACGGCGTTTAGGGGGCATCTAGTTTACGTATTAGCATCTCGTAGACATCTGATCTTCACTTGTACACACATAATCTCGCCGAGACTTGTTCGTCTCGCCGAGCCACCTCTTGTAATCATCTTTGATATATAAGAAAAGGTGGGCGTAGGGCTATTATCTCTCCGAGAGGCTGAACAGGATAAAAACCCTGTCTCCACATTTCGTTCGTTCTTTGTTAGCATTGTTTGGCATGTCTCTCTATCTCAATCTTCAAGAACCTTAACGACTTGAGATCGTTATCTCTACGTCGACAGTTGGCGCCCGTCCGTGGGATCTGCAGATCGAGCATGTCGAACTCTATCGGCGACCGGAGACTATTCACGAGGATTCGACTCGAAAGACGGGGCGCCTCATTCTCTGTCGATTCGGATCGATCTGTTCGGTCTCGAACACTTTCCGTATCCGGCGAAGTCTACGCCTATATGGCGAAGATAGCCTCGGATCGCACTCCGTCATTGGCGATGACTACAGGCGATAATCTTTCTGACGGTTTAGATCTGCCGGACTCCAAGGCTATGTCGGTAGATTCCACTGTGGCGACACGGTGATGACACCGTCAAGCATACCTTCTCACGGCCCCGCGGCATTAACATGGCGATCGGGAACCTCGGGAGATCACGCCGCGGGATGCGATGGTGGCGAGATCGAGCGATTAATTACGCTCGGCGGCAAGATGAGGTAGCGCTAAGCGCTCACGAACAAGATATCATTCGCGCGGCTTGACACCTCCATCAATCAGACCTTAGCGCGGTTTCGCGGCCGGTGTAGCGGCGGCGTCGCGACCCACCTCGCATGCGGTGCTAAGTCTCGGCGAAGCTCCCCTGTTGGGTCAACTCCGCGTGACCGGACTCGGTCGAGGCGAGCAGCGGATGGTTCGAGGATCCGGGACCCATAGATCGAGTCGAAACGGCTCGAGGCTATAGCGGTCCTCGAGATCCACCAATCAAGCGATCTCGCCCGTATGGGCGTCTTTGTGCTTCTAACCTAGGCGATTGGCGAAGGCTAAAGTCCCTAAGCGAAGTCACCACCTCCTCCGAGCGGTATGATCAACTTTGCCGGAATGACTCGGACGCTCGACCAATCGCGTGACCCTCGTCACCATCGGATGAACTCATCGCGATCAAGCTACCCGTGGTCGCCGTCGCTCGCCAAGTCCCGTAGTCGTCCACGACCACGAGGGTAAGCGTGCGTGATGATCGCAGACGTCCCTCGTGAGGGCGTGTCGCGACCACGAGGAAAGGCGTGCGGATTGTCCGGAGAATTTCTCCGGCGGAATCTTCCCGTTCAGCGGAGTCCCTCGCGCCAGCAGGGCCAATGTCTTCTCGAGACTAGGTTACGCGGGAAGGTGGCGGTCATATGCCTTGGGCTGCGGGGCTTTCTCGGCGAGCTTCGTCTTGTCCGATGGCCCTCAAAGTTCAAGCCGGTCACATGGAGAGGTACAATGGGACTCGAGAACCCGGAGGAGTTCCTTTCCATTTCCTTCTGACCATCATGGCGGCGGGGTGATGAGCTCGTTATGGCTAATTACCTCCGTATCCTTGAGGTCTTTGCTCGGGCGTGGTGTTCAATCGGCGGGAAGGTTCCATCAGCTCATAGGACCAACTTTGGGCGCTCGATCGCCAACTTCGGAGGCGGTTCGTGCGTCAGGGCAAGGAGGATGATCTGCACGGATGATCCGGATGAGCAGGAGACCCTCCGCAACCGTGAAGCGTTTCATTAAGATTCGCCACGATCCCGAACATCTCGGGCGAATCCGTTTTCCGAGCCTTCAAAAGCGGAGTCGCGATGAAGCGTACTCACCGAGATCTCGAGATCAGCGAGACTGGACCGCCCGACGACCTGTTCAAGGCGGTGACCTTTATGCTAACGCGCCAGCGCGTTCGATACAAAAAGCGTTCGACAAGGCGGCGCCGCCCTGACTGGTGTGGATGAGAAGAAGAAGAAGCGGCAACCACGGTGACAAGAAGTCCCGAAGAAGAAGAATAAAGGAGATCACGAACAATACCGTCATTTGGTATAGATCGCGCACCTCCTCAAGGATGGGCGAAGAAGCCCAACAATAACTACAAGGGCAAAAACCATGCTCGGGGGCGGACAAGGCAAGAAAGGTCCAAGCGACCGATTTTGCAAGTTCCACCGGCACTACGGCACGCGACATCGCCATTGCGAACTTGGGCTGCAAAGCTCGAGATTTCTACAGCGGCAAGGGCCCAATGCCCACTGCCCGAACAAGGTGATGCCGGCAGGACAAGCGTCCGGCCGGCGGTGGTGATCGGGGCGATGATGGCGAATATCAAGAGCCGTGAACCATATCGCCGTTATTTTCGGCGACTCCTCGGCTTATACCTCTCGGCGCGACCTCAAGGAAAGCTGCTCGGGAGGTCCTAGCGTTGAAAAAGGCAAACCACGGCTGAATCGATGAAGTGGACCGAGGTCTCTATCTCCTTTTCTAAGGATGATTGCCCCTTTGGGATGACCAAGCCTCGGCGTCTCCCTCAGTGGTCACTCAGACCATCGACAACGCCCGAGTTGGCCGCGTCTGGTCGACGGCGGGGCGCTTTGGACTGCTATCGGCAAAGGTCTTGGGCGAGATCTGATTCCTCGCTCCAAGCTTAAAGAAGTCGCAATGCCTTTCTACGGCATTGTCGAGAAAATTGTTGAGCCATTGGGGCGATTGTTACACTGTTACCTTCGGCGGTCAAGCAACTTCGAGCCGGGCTGATCACGTTTGGCGTGGTCGACTTCCCTTCCGCATACAATGCGATCCTCGGCGGCCATCTCTTGGCAAGTTTATGGCCGTGTCCCACCATGGATACCATTGCGTGAAGATCTAGGGCCCTAACGGCGTGATCACGGTCAAGGGCAACTACAAAGCTGCTCACGGATTGCGACGGCGATCCCTTGCCTGATCGACCAGCTTCGCGCGAGGCCCCGACGCCCGCAAACCAAATCTGCACGCCCTAGAGTCTCCCTTGACCCGGTGGCGAGACCAAGGAGGTTCCTTTGTCTTTGGATGATTCCTCCAAGCAGTTCATCTGAGGCCAATTTGGACCCCAAATAGGAAAAACGAGCTCATCGCCTTCCTCAGAGCTACTTGAGATGTGTTTGCACAGGAACCATCGACATGCGGAGTCCCAAGGAGGTCATCGAGCACAATGGCGGCGTCCGGCGGACAAAAAGCTTTGTTAGCGAAGCTTCGACTTTTGGACTTCAGCGGGGATCATCAAAGATCGACTTGGCAAGGTCGCTCGTTCTTTGGTTTCATCCGTGAGGTTGATCACACCAGTGGTTAGCCAACCCTATCATTGTAAAGAAGAAAGGCGGCAAGTGGAGGATGTGTCAATCACCTGATTTGAACGCCGCTTGTCCCAAGGACAATTTCATTTGCCTCGCATAGAACGGTGGTCGATGCATTGCGGATGCCCGACTCTTGAGTTTTTGGATGCTTACTCCGGTTATCACCAAATAAGCATCTCCCGGAGGATGAAGAAGACTACCTTCATCACCCCTTGGCACTTTACGCTGCTCGACCATGTCTTTCGGTCTGCATAGCGCCGGTGCCGCGTTCGGTAGCTTAATGGAGAAGGCTTTCCCGAATAGCGGAAAAAACTGGAGGTCTATGTCGACGACATAGTTGTAAAGAGCAAGCATGCTCTAGATCATGTAAAAGACCGGCGAGGCGTTTCGTAACCTCGCCATGCATCGAATAAAATTAAATCGAGAGAAGTGTACCTTTGGTGTTCGATCGGAATGTTGCTCGGTTATGTAATTGGTTGCAAGGAATCTCTCGCCAACCACAGAAAAATCGAGGCCATTGAAAATATCGGGCTCCAACTACCGTCAAGGAAGTTGAGCCTCACCGGACGGATGGTTGCTCTGGCGATTCATTTCCGTCAGTAGGCGAGCGAGCTGCCCTTCTTTAAGGCCTGCGCCAAGCACAATGGTTTGAGTGGGCGGAAGAGGTGGCGATCTTTCCAAGATCTAAAGCAATACTGTCCAACCCACGATCTTGACTACCCAGCGTTCTGACCGCCGGCTTTTGCTCTATCTTGGTACGCATGCCTCAAGCGGTGAGTGCGGTCTTGGCGGTAGAAAGGGAAGGCATCCAATGGCCAATTTATTACGTGGCGAGGTACTTCACGGACCAAAGGCGTTACCGAGGTCGAAGCTGCTCTCGCCTTGCTCATGTCCTCGAAAACTTCGCCATTATTTCGAGCGCATCAAATCTGGTCGACCAAGTTCCCCTTGAGAAATCCTAGGGAACAAGGAAGCAACGGACGTATAGCTAAGTGGGCAATGGAATTGTGAGTTCGATATTACATTTCTTTGCCCGAGCTGCTGTTAAGTCCACAGTCTTGGCTGACTTTGTCGCCGAATGGACTGCCGCCCAAATCGTGAAGCCCCGAGCAACCTGATGAACCCTCTTGGACCATGTTTTTGATGGCTCGCGCCTTTGGAAACTCGGGGCTGGTTTTGTTCTCATCTCCTCAAGGAGAGCAACTCGATATTCTATCCAACTACACTTGGCGACTAACAACGGCTGCGAGTCTGAAACCCTCCTCGCGGGACTAAGCGTGCAAGTCGCTTGGTGTCCAGCGGTATTGTGAAGGAAGATTCTGGCGGTCATCAATCGGGTTAACAAGGAGTATCGGTCTGCGATGACTCAATGGCGCGATACTGGTTGAAGTGAGGAAGTTGGGCGGCATTTTCGATTTTTCGAGGTGCTCTTCGTGCCCGGGAAGGACAACTTCTGGCCGACCAACTATCAAGTTTGGATCCTCACGCGAACCTGCTCCGGCAGGGGTGCTCGTCGAGCACCTTTACAAGCCCTCAATCAAGTCTCCGGACGAGGCAACTGAGACAAGTGGTGCTGTCTCCGTCATCGAGCAGGCTGCGAGTTGGACAACGCCATTTGTCCGGTACCTAGCGAAGGACCCTGCCGAAACGGCGAAGCCGGCGTTCGGTTTACAAGGCGTGCTGGTCCATACAAGCTTGTGGACGGCATCCTTTACCGTCACGGTGCTCTAGGAGTCCTCTCCAAGTGCATCTCTCAACAGGAGGGTGTGTTCCTTCTAAGGGACATACACGAGGGTGCCTGTGGCAACCACGCCTCCTTCAGAACTCTGGTCGGCAAAGCGTTTCGCATGGGCTATTATTCGCCACAGCGTTACAAGATGCCCGGGATATCGTGACGAAGTGCAAGGCCTGCCAATTTCACGCCCGGAAGGCACACAAGCCCGCCCAAGAGCTCCAAACGATCCCCCCATCTTGGCCTTTCTCCACATGGGGTATGGATCTGCTCGGCCCGTTTCCTAAGTGGTACAAGGGCTACACACACTTGCTCGTCGCCATCGACACTTTTACAAAGTGGATCGAGGCAGAGCCTGTGTCGTCTCTTCACGCCAAAATGGATGTGCGCTTTTTCAAAAGCAACGTGGTCACGCGCTTTGGGATTCCCCATAAGCTGATCACCGATAACGGTACCCAGTTCCGAAGCGAGCTATTCCAAGAATACTGCGAACAGCTAGGCACCAAGGTCTGTTTCGCCTCTGTGGCACATCCACAGAGCAATGGAAGCGATCGGCGAGCTATGACGGATCGTCCGGGGTATCAAGCGGCGCGTGTTCGCGGCACTCCATGAGCACAACAAGGCTGGGTCGGCGAAGTTCCTTCCGTCCTTTGGGCTGTTTCGCTTTCTGACGGTACGGGCAATCGGGAAACTCCTTTCCAAGCGGTCTATGGCACGAAGCCATCACGCCGCCCGAAATAGTACTCGGTTCGCCTCAAGACGAGCTCGGTCAACTTAGTTGACGGCGAGCAAGCGCCTACTCGATCTCGACCTCCTCGAAGGCACACGCGACCGGGCACAAGTCGAATGGCGCGCTATCGGCAAGATCTTCGCGAACGCCGCTGCCGTCGGTTCGACCAAGGGCCTTGAAGGCGGGCGACCTCGTTCTGCGCCGTGTCCAGAACCTGTCCAACAAGTTAACTCCCCGTTGGGAGGGTCCGTTCACGGTCGTTTCCACTGCTCGTCCAGGGCATTACGCTGGCAATGGAGGGCGGAGAGAGTGACCGAGCACTTGGAACATCGACCCGCCGTAAGTTCTTTGTGTAGGTCTCTTTGTGTGTTTGTTTAGCCTTGCGCTTTTTGTCAAACTTCGCGCCTTAGTTCGTCCAAGTCTCTCGGGCACCATGTAAAGTTCAATCCAATTCTTAAGTGAATTCTCGCGGCCTCTGCGCCCTTTTCACTTACTGTCTTTTGAAGACTACCTCTATCTCTCTGGCAACACTTGATGGCTGCCCGGTCTTGCGAACTCTTGGCACCGCACTTTTCAGGGTTTCCCTGCCCGTATCTTGCTTCAACGAATTCCTGAACTCAGGGTTACGTAACACGGCTTTTTCCACCGTGCGGCTAAGACTGCTCTCGTAAGCCCTCTGCGGCAGAGGCACTTACTGCTTGGCGCAACCACTTGGTAAAGTCCGCTCTCGTAAGCCCTCCGCAGCAGAGACACTTTTCTTGTTCGGTTACTCTCGGAACTGCCTAACTTACGTTGACGAGCAGTCCATGGAACGAGTCGATCAGGCTGCGGGTGTCGCTCTATCTCTCTACGCACGTGCTAAGGTATTCGAGCAGCGTACGTACCGGGGGCTAGGGCGTCGCTCTTTCTCTTGTGCACCTGTCCGGGTTCGCAAACTCAGTTTTCCGAACAGATGCACAACGGGGGCTGGGAGTTAGGCTAAGCGCTCTATCGTTTTTCTTAAAACTTTCTAGCGTTTTCGTGCCCTGCTCTTAGTTTCCTGTTCGATCTTGTCTTTTGCTGCTCTTTTTTGCAGGAAAAAGGTAAGTTCTTTATTGCTTAAATCAAAAGTGCATGTACAAAAGTCCCCTTCGGGTTATAGCCGCGGTGCTTCTTAGGAGCAAGCTGCTCCTTCAGCTCCTCGACCTCTAACTTGAGGCGCACGACTTCACCTTGCGCCCTGATTCCTTCCTGGGCTTCGGCTCGGAGGCGTTCGATCTCCTCCTTGTTCCGCTTGGCTTGCGCCGCAGCCTCTGCCCGGATGGCCTCGACCTCTTCGGTCTTGGCGCTTGACTGGTCGCTCAGAGCCCGCCTCGACTAGCTCATTGCTTTCGGCGGTCTTGAGCTGCTCGCCCAGCTCTCTGACCTTATTCTCCGCGGTGATCGCCCTCACCGCCATCCCGCGCAACTCCTCGATTTCTTCCTGTGAAGCCCACAGGGTTGAAATCTTCGCCTGGAGTCCCGCGGAGGTTAGCTCTGTTTGGCAAAGTGGGCCTTGAGCTTCTTGGCGTCGCATAGCGCCTTCCGCCCGTGGGGCGGCGTCGCGCTGCTCTTCGAGCCACCGTGCGGCCAGCTTCTCTCCAGCGGCGCCCGGCCTTCACGGCTTCTTGGCGCAAGCTCCTCGGCTTCTTTAAGAGAGCCTCGAGGAACGCCTCTCGGGATAGCTCGGCTTTGAGCTTCTTTGCCTTTGCCTTCAGTAGGCTCGGCTTTGGGCTAGTCTTGAGGGCTCGCTTGAGCTCCCTCGTCTGGAGGTGCTCCGGAGGGGACGCTAATCTGGCGCTCCGCTCGATGGTGATTCCGTCCTCGAGCTCCTCCATGGTGTCCTTGAAGACCTGAGAGGGAAGAACAAGTTAACCGCTTTGCGATGATGTAGCTAAGCTGAGCAAGATTTGGTCTTGAAGTTTACCTTGCCAAGCCGGTGCTTCAGTCCCCGGCGTAAGCGATCTTCGAGGCCATGCGTCACGAAGCCCCGCTTGTGCGGGATGAGACGGGCGCATTCTTCCCGTCGCCGCCTTTTTCGCTCCTTCTTCTTGCGGGAGCGCGTCTGCTCGGGAGCAGGAGCGACGGGCCCAGCGCTTTCGTCTCCGCGCTCCTTCTCCTCTACCTCCCCTTCTTCCGCCCGAACGGTTTCGGGCGAGATTGGAGCCACTCCGCTGAATGGCACCGGTACTTCCACGGGCAGGACGACTTGCGCGACCTGCTCGGGGGTTTCTTCTTGCTCCCTGGCGGCGGGGATTTCACCCTGCTCGCTAGAGAATCCTGTCGCCTCAGGGGTGAGCTTCCCCTGCGACGAAGTGCCTGGCAGGACCGGCTGCTCGGTCCCGCCCTGGGTAGCTTCCGGAGCCGTCGTCTTGGCCCCGCTGTCCGCGGCGCCGCTCGCCGCCTCTTCCGCCTCCAGCAGTTCCACCGCGCCCTTCAGCGCGTCGAGTTGCTCGCTGGAGCCTGGCGGGAGCAGGTTCCACGCCGCCAGCTTGTCCTTGAGGCTGGCTAACCTCACTGCCCGCGACGCACCGTGCAGGTGCTCGGGCAGCAGGGATCGCTCGGTTGCCGCGGCAATGTCGTCCGTGGAAATCTCCTCTTGGGCAGCTGATGAAAAGGAGATGATCGTTAAGTTTAACGCGGTTAGGAATTTGAAAGATCAAAGATCGATCTCTACATACCTGCCGTGGGAGGCTTGATTCTGATCTTCTTCGCCGAAACTTTCCGCCTCTTCCTCGGGGGCTCCTTAGCGGCTTGCCCGCCTTGGCCCCTGGGTGTTCGTGGCGATGAGCTCCGCTCCCGGCTGAGCTGGGCGCTCTTCTCGCGCAGCGCAAGAAGTTTTTCCTTGCGCTCGACTTCTTCCTCGAGCCTCCTCTGCTCGGCGACCTGTTGCAGCCGTCCCATGCGGCCGGGGTGAGCTTGCGTGAAACATTTAAGCCAGAGGGCCATGGTCTTTACCTCTTCGTCGCTCTGCTCGGCGAGGAGGGAGGGGCTTGGTCTCTTCCCGCTGGGTTGACCGCGAGCCCGCTTGGTTTGTTCGGCGCCCTCCGTCGCCGTGGGTGGTCTTTTCAATGTCTGGCGGCCGCCGTGTCGCGGCGAGCTCCGCGTAGGCTCGGCCGCCACCTTGGGCTTTGTGGCCACCTTGGCCTTGCTCTTCTTCGCCTTCTCCTTCTCAGAACCAGAGAGTTCTTCCACGATCCCGCCGAGGATCAACTCATCTTCCTGTGTGTTTGAGAAGCAAAGGTTAGCGTGAATAAGCGATGCAAATCCTGCGACGCAGACGAGGGTTCGAGCGACTCACCTCGGCTGTGCGGACGAGTACGTTCCACGGACAGGTATAGGCCACCTCGCCGGTGACCTCGTTGTCCTTCTTCGCCGCCTTCAGCATGGCGTCAACCCTCTCGGTCTCCCATGCGTCGGTAGGTTTCTCTGCCCGAACAGGAGGGATCGTCAGTTCCTGTTCGGATGGAAATCATCGAAGTAAAGGTTGAGTCTTAAAGGCACTTACCCATGCTCTCCCTGGAGATGTCCTCCCATCCCTCTATCTTGTAGAAGGGATAGGGCCTTCTCCGCAGCGGACAGATTTTGCTCGCTGTGAAGTCCCGGATGACCTCCCTGCCCGTGAGCCCGAGGCTCACGAGGGAGGCGATCTTCCTCGTCAAAAACCAATCCTCGGCGGTCATCTCTGGCCGAGGCATTGGCGTCCCCTTCGCCGGTGCCTTCCCGGTGAAGACGAGCTTGCTGTCGCTGCTTCGTTTGCTGTAGAACCACCTCGCCCACCACGCGCCCATCGAGTCGAGCAGCGGCGGGCGAGGGTACTGCAACGTCGTCGTGATGGTCGGAGCTTGAGGTAGTAGCACCCGCGCCGAAGCGGCGGAGCTGCTCCTTGTCCTTGTGTAGTAGTCGAAATTGGCCCACCGGTGGATCGATTCCAGATAGCCCTCGCGACGGTGTGCGAAGCGGCCATCTGGAGGATCTTTGATTCGGATTGAGGTCCGCCATCTCCAATCCGCTGATGTTCAAGAAGGCCTCGACGAAGTCGCTTTCGGGAGACCTCAACCCGAACAGTGCGAACTATTCAAAGCTGACGAACTCTCCCTCGAGCGGCTCCGGAGTATCCTCCTCTCCGGGCAGCCTCCAGCTATCGGTGTCTACGTGGCCCTCCTCCTCCTAGACCTTCAGGTCCTCCTCGGTCAGGCTAGTGCCAGTGAACTTGGCCATGGCGGTTCCCAGGTTTGGACGAGTAGGTTTGAGGATTGGAGTTCGGCTCTTTGATGCTAAGCGTGGTTGGAGTTAGGGCCTGGAGAGGAAAGGCGTGAGGACAGAAGTGGCTGGCCGCGGGCGGTTTGGGTGCTTTTATAGTCCCGTATAAGCAGCTCTGCAACGGTTTTGCCCCAAAAACGGCTAGTTTTTACCACAACGGCTAGGTAAAGCGGTGCGCTGTTTTCTGCTTGGCGATAGGAAGTTACCGTTGGAATCTACCAACGACTATTTTCGGTGTCCGCTGAAGGTGAGTGTTACGCCGGGTGGATGTGATTTCTGCTTTCGGTATATGAGTTGCTTTCGGACTGGCGGGTTTGTTCGGTCCCGAGCAAGTCTTGTTCAGTTGAACCTTAACCTGTTCGGTTGCTTGACAAGTGCGAAATTTCCCTCTTCGTGACTTGGAGTCTCAAGAGGAAGACCCCACTCTAGTGAGTCCTTCCACTTGAGTCTCGGGGGCTAGCTGTCGGGGATAAAAATACGGCCCATTGCCATGGCCCATTACCTGACAGCCCAATTGAACAAGCCTACTAGGGCCCAGCTCCCTGGAAGGTTCTGTCTGGCCCATATGCATCCTGCCGAACAGCTTCCTAGCTGGCGTGGTGCGTAATGGCCAAGGAATCGTGTTTGAGTCCGTCTCGAACGAGAGTTCTGCACGGCTACGTGAAGACCCGGACGTGGTTTCCCGGATTGGAGCGGACGTCGTGATCCTCAAGACTAGGAGTATGCCTTATTTGCCTCGAGATATATTTGGCACGTCGAGTTCGTTACGTGCTCGTAGTTAGCCCGGCCCGATATTCCCTCGGTAGGTCGGTTTGCTCCGCACTATATAAACCAAGCCCCTACGGCGTTTAGGGGGCATCGAGTTTACGTATTAGCATCTCGTAGACATCTGATCTTCACTTGTACACACATAATCTCGCCGAGACTTGTTCGTCTCGCTGAGCCACCTCTTGTAATCATCTTTGATATATAAGAAAATTTGGGCGTGAGGGCTATTATCTCTCGAGAGGCCCGAACCGGGATAAAAACCCTGTCTCCTCATTCGTTCTTTGTTAGCATTGTTTGGCGTGTCTCCTATCTCAATCTTCAAGAACCTTAGCGACTTGAGATCGTTATCTCAACCGTCGACACCTTGCCTTATAATTTATCATCTAGGTCAGATTCATCAGAGTCACCATACACAAATAGATCTTCTTTTTCTAATTCTTTATCTCCCAGAATAACAGAATTACTTTTAGAATTTTTTGTTTTTTGTTTTTGTTTGAATAACTCAAATCTAGCCTGCTCTATTTCTCTAATCAGATTAATATGTTCCACTTTTGCTTCCTTTCCCTTTAAACCCACAATTTCAGCAAAAGAAATAATATCAGAATTACTCATATTAACAAAAGAATCAGGATTTTGTGTTGTACCTTCTAAATTCCTTTTTTTTAGCCATATTAGATGCTTTGTCCAGAGTATGAATCCCACCACCCTTGATTCTTGCACTTCTTCTTGTAGGTAACATCACCTGACTACCCACCTCTGAAGAAATGAGATTTATCTCCCTCTCAGCAACCTTTTCACTTGCAGAAATAGATATTTCAGCATCTCTTTTCTTATTAGATATGTCTCTTTCCTTCAACTCCTCTATTACACAGGAACTTGCTTTCATTGTACCCTTCAGCTTATATGTTTCATAATCCTCATTTAGATACTGTCTAGCATACTGCCTCCACTAGCTCTTTCTGTCTACATCCACCATTTTAGAGCATATCCCAGGAACAAACTGATAATGACCCATCTGAGGATACCTTACATAAAAAGTTACTGGGAAAGAAACCTCCTCTTGAGAGCTAATAATATCTGCTTCACTCAGATTATCAAAATCCAAGCCTACATCTCTAGCCATCATTCTCATTTCTTGACTGGATTGCACATCAGATCCTACTAACTCTTCCAACTCATCAAACTTTTCCTTAGCTTCCATCTCTTTAGCTTCCCTTTGTTCTGAATTTTTTGTATCTCCCCATTTAGTCCATCCACCAGAAGTGATCCCTATGTCAGAATCTTTCATTTTCTGTTTTTTGTTAAACTGAACATCCTCTTCTATGTTATCATTTGCAGAAACTCTAATGGGATTACCATCTATATCATCCAAATCCTCCGCCTCCTCCACTTGGTAAATAAAGTTGTATATTCTTCTCCCAATTGCCCCAGCAACCGAACTTGGTATCTTGTACCTATCCATACAAAAAATGCGAAACCTAACAAAATCATTTCTATGAATAGTACTTAGATCCACCTCCTGTGGAAAGCCAACTAATGAAGCCACTCTGCACACCACTGGATATGTTCTTGCCCCTATAGGAATTTTAAAGATCCTAATCCACACTTCATCCAATAACTGATCTTGTCGGGGATAAAATCATGGCCCATTGCCTTGGCCCACTCCCTGACGGCCCAATCGAACAACCTACTAGGGCTTAGCTCCCTGGAAGGTTCTATCAGGCCCATGTGCATCCTGCCGAACAGCTTCCTGGCTGGCACGGTGCGTAATGACCTAGGATTCGTGTTTGAGTCCGACTCGAACAGAGTTCTGCATGGCTATGTGAAGACCCGGACATCGTTTCCCGGATTGGAATAGATGTCGTGATCCCCAAGAATTGGAGTTTACCTTACCTACCTCGGGATGTATTTGGCACGTCGAGTTCGTTATGATCTCGTAGTTAGCCCGGCCCGATTATTCCTCGGTAGGTCGGTTGCTCAACACTATATAAACAGGGTCCCTACGGCGTGTAGAAGGGCCAAGAGACTTCGCATTTTCGCATATTGCTTTCTTGTACCCATAATCTCGCCGAGACCTGTTCATCTCGTCGAGCATCCTCTTGTAATCATCTTTGATATATAAGAAAGGCTGGACGTAGGGTTGTTATCTCCCCGGAGAGGCCTGAACCAGGATAAAAACCCCTATCTCCCTGTTCGTCGTTGCTTGCTGTTCGCTCTGTTCGGCATGTCTCCTATCTCCCCTTTCTCAAGAACCTCAGTTGACTTGAGATCGATATCTCAACCGTCGACAGTTGGCGCCGTCTGTGGGGATCAGTAGATCGAGCATGTCGAACTCCATCAGCGACCAGGGATCTCTTCCTGAGGACTACGACTCAGAAGGACAGGATGTCTCGTCCCCTGTCAGATCGGATCGATCTGTTCGATCTCGATCGCTTTCCATATCTGGGACAGAAATCTCTGGATACGTTCCAGAGATGGTCTTAGATCAAGCTCCCGTCATCGACGATGAATACCGAACCGACGATCTTTACGATGGTTTAGATCTTTCAGATTCCAAGGCTATGTCCGTCGATTCCTCCTGTGGCGACACAGTGATGACACCGTCCAGCGCACCAACGCACGGCCACCGCAGTATCAACATGGCCGGTGTAGGAACCTCAGAGGATCCTGCACGAGTCGCGACGGCCGAAGAGATCGAGCGGATCAATTCTGCTCGGCTTCAAGATGGATCTGCACCAGCTGTCCACGAGCAAGATGTTGTTCCCTGCAGTCTGGATGAATCTATCAACCAAACTCTGGCGCAGATTCGCGATCGGCATAGCGTCGGCGACGCGACCGCCTCGGCGTACCTACACAGATCCCGGCAAAAACTCCACTTGTCGGGATAAATCCCGCATAACCGGACTCGGTCGGGCAAGACGCGGATGCCTCGAGGATCGGGACCCCTTGGCAGAGCGGGAGCGGCTTGAGGCCTGGCGGCGGTGATCGATCCGCCAACCAAGACAACCTCGCCCTTATGGGCGACGCTGTTGCTTCTCACCTTGAGCGACTGGCCCAAGGCCTTAAGTCCATAGGTGAAGTTAATACCTCATCCGGGCAGCGCAGTCAGCCTGTCCGGGTGGATTCGGGCAGCGAGTGCTTCGATCGATCGTGTGACCCTCGTCACAGACGAAGGACGACTCGCAACGAGCCAGATACCCATGGTTGCCGACGCTCTTCAAGTCCTCGTGCTCATCGTGACCACAGGGGCAAGCGTCCGCGCGACGATCATGGACGATCCTCTCGTGAGGAGTGAATCGTAGCGACCACGAGGAAGGAGCGCGGAGGATTATCCCGGAGAGAATTTCTCCAAGCAGAATCTTCCCGTTCAGCAAGAGTTTCTCTACGCAACAGGACCAACGTCTTCTCGAGACTAGGTTACTGCTTGGAGAAGGTGGTCGGTCATCGCCTTGGTACATAAGGCTTTTTCGGCGAGCTTGGCGTCGGATGGCCCTCCAAGTTCAAGCCCGGTCGCATGGAGAGGTACAATGGGACTCAAAACTCAGAAGAATTCCTTTCCATCTATGCTACAGCCATCATGGCAGCCAGAGGTGACGAGCTACTCATGGCAAATTACCTTCCGACTGTCCTTGAAGGTGCTGCTCAGACGTGGCTGTTCAACCAGCAGGAAGGTTCCATCCGCTCGTGGGACCAACTCTGATCGCTAATTTCCAGATTTGTTACGTACGTCTGGGTAAGGAGGATGATCTGCGCCAGATGATCCAGATGATCTGGGCAAGCGTTTCATAAAGATTCGCAACACGATCCCGAACATCTCGGACGAATCTGTTGTCCGCGCCTTCAAAAACGGAGTCCGCGACGAGCGGCTCACCCAGGATCTCGAGATCAATGAGACTTGGACCGCCAACGACCTGTTCAAGGGGGCTGATTGCTATGCCAATGCGGCAGAACGCGTTTAGTATAAAAAGACGTTTGACAAGGGCGAGCTGCCCACCCAGCCTGTTGTGAATGAAAAGAAGAAGAGCAGTAACAATCCTGGTGACAAGAAGTCCCAGAAGAAGAAGAACAAACGTGAGGCGAATAACACCGTCGCCGGTATAGATCGCACACCTCCTCCCAAAGACGGGCAGAAGAAGCCCAATAATAACTATAAGGGCAAGAAGCCCGCCCAAGGAGGCAATCAAGACAAGAAAGGTCCAAGTGACCGATATTGCAAGTTCCACCAGAACTACGGGCATAACACACGCCATTGCAGGACCTGGGCTGCAAAGCTTGAGGATTTGTACAACGGCAAGGGCCCGATGCCCACCCTGCTCAAAAAAGATGATGCCGGCAAGGCCAAGCGCCAAACCGACGATGGTGGTCGGGACGATGATGATGAATATCAGGAGCCCGTGAACCATATCGCCGTCATCTTCGACGGCTCCTCAGCTTACCCCTCTCGGCGCAGCCTCAAGGAAGTTGCTCGGGAGGTCCACAACGTTGAAAAGAGCAAGCCTCAGCCCCGAATCAATGAAGTGGACCGAGGTCGCTATCTCCTTCTCTAAGGAGGATTGCCCCACTGGAATGACCAAGCCACAACGTCTTCCACTGGTGGTCGCCCCGACCATAAGTAACGCTAGAGTTGGCCGTGTCTTGATCGACAGCGGGAGTGCGCTAGACTTGCTTTCTGCTAAAGTCTTGGACAAGATGCAGATTCCTCGCTCCAAGCTCAAAGAGGTCGCGATGCCCTTCTACGGGATTGTGCCGGGAGAAGGCATTGACCCGCTTCGGGCGATTATTACGCCGTCACCTTCGGCAGTCCGAGCAACTTCCGGACAGAGTTGATCACTTTTGACGTGGTCGAGTTTCCATCTGTCTACAACGCGATCTTGGGCCGGCCATCTCTTGGCAAGTTTATGGCCGTCTCACACCATGCATACCATTGCGTGAAGATACCAGGCCCTAGTGGCGTGATCACGGTCAACGGCAACTACAAAGCTGCTCTGGATTGCGACGAGCAGTCCCTTGCCCTGGTCGACCAGCTTCCACCGCGTGGTCCTGAGGTACCGTAGACCAGGTCTCACGCCCTAAGGTTTCTGTCCAGCCCGGGGGAGAGACCAAGAAAGTTCCGCTGTCTCTTGATGACTCTTCCAAGACAGTTCATCTGGGGGCCAATCTGGACCTCAAATAGGAAAGCGAGCTCATTGCCTTCCTCCGAGTTAATGCAGACGTGTTTGCCTGGGAGCCGTCTGATGTGCCTGAGGTCCCAAGGGAAGTTATCGAGCACAAACTGGCAGTCCGGCCGGACAAAAAACCTATTCGCCAGAAGTTTCGACGCTTTTCGAATTTCAAGCAGGGGATCATCAAGGATCGACAGCAAATTTGCTCATTGCCGGTTTCATCCACGAGGTTGATCACACCAGTGGTGGCCAACCTGTCATTGTAAAGAAGAAAGGCGGCAAGTGGAGGATGTGTGTCGACCACACAGATCTGAGCATTTGCTTGTCCTAAGGACAATTTCCGTTGCCTCGCATAGATCGGTGGTCGGCGTCATTCATGGATGCCCAGCTTTTGAGTTTTTTGGATGCTTACTCCGGTTATCACCAAATAAGCATCTCCTCCAAGGATGAAGAGAAGACTGCCTTCATCATCCCTTTCGGCACTTTCTGCTATACGACCATGTCTTTCGGTCTGCACAACGCTGGTGCCACGTTCTAGCGCTTAATAGAGAAGACTTTCCCAGAACAGCGCGGAAGGAACCTAGCGGTCTATGTCGACGACATAGTTGTAAAGAGCAAGTATGCTCCAGATCATGTAAAAGACCTGACCGAGACTTTTCGTAATCTCACCAAGCATCGAATTAAATTAAATCCAGATAAGTGTACCTTTGATGTTCGATCTGGAATGTTGCTCGGTTATGTCATAGGTTCGCAAGGAATTTCTGCTAACCCAGAAAAAATAGAGGCCATTGAAAACATGCAGGCTCCGACTACCGTCAAGGAAGTTCAGAGCCTCACAGGGCGGATGGCTGCTCTAAGCAGGTTTATTTTTCGTCAAGGTGAACGCGGGCTGCCCTTCTTTAAGGCCCTGCACAAGCACAACGGCTTCGAGTGGACAGAAGACGCCGATAGATCCTTCCAAGATCTAAAGCAATACCTGTCCAACCCACCTGTCTTGACTACCCCGCGATATGGCGAACAGCTTTTGTTGTACCTTGGCTGCACGCCGCAAGCGGTGAGCGCGGTCTTGAAGGTGGAAAGGGAAGGCATCCAGCGACCAATCTACTACGAGAGCGAGGTGCTTCATGGATCAAAGGAGCGTTATCCTGAGGTTCAGAAGTTGCTCTATGCCTTGCTCATGTCCTCCAGGAAGCTTCGGCATTATTTTCAGGCGCATCAAATACTGGTCCCGACCAAGTTCCCTCTAGGAGAAATCCTAAGGAACAAGGAAGCTGGCGGACGTATAGCTAAGTGGGCAATGGAACTTGCGGAGTTCGATATTCTGTTTGCTGCCCGAACTGCTATTAAATCCCAGGTCTTGGCTGACTTTGTCGCTGAATGGACCTGCCCGCCCAAGTCCTAGAAAGCTCTGGAGCAATCTGAAGACCCCCCTGGACCATGTTTTTTGATGGTTCGCGCACTGAAAACTCGGGGGCTGATTTTGTTCTCATCTCCTCTCAAGGAGAGCAACTCCAGTATTATATCCAACTACACTTTGCGGCGACTAACAACGCAGCGGAGTACGAGGCCCTCCTCGTGGGACTAAGAGCGTGCAAGTCGCTCGGCGTCCAACGACTGACTGTGAAGGGAGATTCACAGCTGGTCATCAATCAGGTAAATAAGGAGTATCAGTGTTGCGATGACTCAATGGTGCGCTACCTGGTTGAAGTGAGAAAGTTGGAGCGGCACTTTCGATTTTTCGAGGTGCTCTTCGTGCCCAGGAAGGACAACTTCTTGGCCGACCAGCTGTCCAAATATGGATCCTCACGCGAACCTGCTCCGGCAGGGGTGTTCGTTGAGCACCTTTACAAGCCCTCTATCACGTCTCCGGACAAGGCAACAGAGACCGGTGGTGCTGTCTCCGTCATCGAGCATGCTGCGGTTTGGACAACGCCATTTGTCCGGTACCTTGCAGATGGGACCCTGCCCGACGACGAAGCCGAGCGTTCCCGGCTTATAAGGCGTGCTAGTCCATACAAGCTTATGGACGGCATCCTTTACCGCCAAGGTGCGCTAGGAGTCCTCTCCAAATGCATCTCTTAGCAGGAAGGTGTGTTCCTCCTTAGGGACATACACGAGGCTGCCTATGGCAACCACGCCTCCTTCAGGACTCTGGTCGGCAAAGCGTTTCGCATGGGCTACTATTGGCCTACAGCGTTACAAGATGTCCTAGATGTAGTGACTAAGTGCAAGGCTTGCCAATTTCACGCCCGGAAGGCACATAAGCCCGCCCAAGAGCTCCAAACGATCCCCCCATCTTGGCCTTTCTCCACATAGGGTATGGATCTGCTCGGCCCGTTCCCTAAGGGGTATAAGGGCTGCACACACTTGCTCGTCGCCATCGACACTTTTAAAAAGTGGATTGAGGCAGAGCCTGTGTCCTCTCTTCATGCCAAATCGGTTGTCCGCTTCTTCAAAAGCAATGTGATCACGCGATTCGGGATTCCCCATAAGCTGATCACCGATAACGGTCCCCAGTTCAGAAGCGAGCTATTCCAGGAATACTGCGAACAGCTGGGTATCAAGGTCTGCTTCGCCTCTGTGGCACATCCACGAGCAATGGAAGCGATCGAGCGAGCTAATGGACGAGATAGTCCGAGGTATCAAGCGGCGCGTGTTCGCGGGACTCGCGAGCACAACAAAGCACGGTCAGCGAAGTTCCTTCCGTCCCTCGGGCGATTCGCACGAGCCATCCGAACAACCGGGAAACTCCTTTCCAATTGGTCTACGGTGCGAAGCCATCTTGCCGTCGAAGTAGTACTCGGCTCGCCTCGACGAGCTCGGTCAACAGTTGACGGCGAGCAAGCGCTTACTCGAACTTCGATCTACTCGAAGGCACACGCGAATGGGCACAAGTCAGAATGGCGCGCTACCAGCAAGATCTTCGCCGGCACGCTGCCAAATCAGTTCGACCAAGGGCTTTGAAGGTGGCCGACCTCGTTCTGCGCCGTGTCCAGAACCTGTCCAATGCCAACAAGCTAACTCCTCGTTGGGAGGACCCGTTCACTATCGTTTCTACTGCTCGTCCGAGGGCTGTTCGCCTAGCAATAGAGGACGGGAGAGAGCTGACCAGCACTTGGAACATCGACCAGCTTCGTAAGTTCGTTGTGTAGGTCTGTCGTGTGTTTGCTTAGCTCCGCGCTTTTTGTCAAACTTCGCGCCTTAGTCCGTCCAAGTCTCTCGGGCTGCCATGTAAAGTTCAATTCAATAGACAGTGAATTTTTGCGGCCCCGTGCGGCCCTTTTCACTTCTTGTCTTCTCAAACTATCTCCTCTCTGGTAGCACTTGATGGCTGCACGGTATTGCGAACTCTTGGCTCCGCGATCTTCATGGTTCCCTAGCCCGTATCTAGTTTCAACAAGTTCTTAAACTCAGAGTTTCGTAAATCGGCTTTTTCCGCCTCGCGGCTAAGTCTGCTCTCGTAAGCCCTCTGCGACAGAGGCACTTACTGCTCACGGCACAACCACTTGACGAAGCTTGCTCTCGTAAGCCCCTCGCGGCAGAGGCACTTTCCTTGTTCGGTTCCATTCAGAATAGCCTAACTTACGTTACACGAGCAGTTCATGGGATGAGTAGATCAGGATACGGGTGTCGCTCTATCTCTCTACGCACGTGCTCCACTTCGCAATCTTAGGTTTTCGAGCATCCTCCGTACCGGGGGCTAGGGTGTCGCTCTTTTCCTTGTGCACCTGTTCGAGTTCGCAAACTCGGGTTTCGAGCGAGATGCTGTGAGGGTTGGGAGTTAGGCTAAGCGTTCTACCGTTTTTTCGAAAACTCTCTAGCGCTGTGTTGCCTTTGCTCTTAGTTTCCTGCTCGTTCTTGTCTTTTTGCTGCTCTTTTTTCCAGGGAAAAGGTAAGTCTTTATTCACATAACCAAAAGTTTTACAGGAACAAGGCCCTTTCGGGAGTAGCCCTATTGCTACTTAGAAGCAAGTTGCTCCTTGAGCTGCTCGATCACTTTCTTGAGGCGCAGGACCTCCCCTTGGGCCCGGAACCCTTCTCTGGCTTCAGCTCGGAAACTTTCAGCTTCCTCCTTGCTGCGCTTGGCCTGCTCCTTGGCCTCTGCGCAAAGGGCCTTGACCTTCTCGGCTCACTCGTTGGCTTCTGCGCGAGCAGCTTTGGCCTCTTCGGTCTTGGCCCGCAGATCTGCGGTCATAGATTCTCTTTGACTTAGGCGCTTCTCAGTGGCCTTGAGCTGTTGGGACAGCTCTCTGGCCCTTTCTTCCGCGGCTTGCGCCCTCGCGGCCAGTTCGCGAGGCTCCTCGGCTCCTCCCGGATAGAGCCGTGGGGATGGATCCCTCTCCCCGGTCAACTGAGCCTTGAGCTCCTTCACCTCCGCCGCATAGCGGTTCCGGCTTTCGCTCGTGGCCATGAGCACTTCCTCGAGCCATGTCATGCGGCGCTGTCCGCGGAAAGCTCCCATGACAGCGCTGCGCTCGATGGCAACGCCTTCCTCGAAGTCCGCCATTGTGACCCGCACGACCTAAGTGTTAGAAGAACGAATCCGTTAGGCTAAGTTGTTGGTGGCTTTAACAAACAAGTTCCCGTTTGAAGTTTACCTCTCGGAGCCTGCTCTTCAAGTTTTTGTGCAGGCGCTCCCCGAGCCCATGGGTTGTAAAATCTTGGATACTCGGGGCAGCCGGAGCACGGGGTTTCCTTCGCTGCGCCCTGTGAGAGCGCCTCCGCTCTGGGACAAAGGCGACGGGCAAGACCTCCTCGCCCTCACGACCTTGCCCCTCTGCCTCTTCTTCCGCCTGGGCAGCCTCGGGCAAGACCGGCTCCTTTCCTCTTAGAGACGCCGGTGGGGCTGCGGATAGCGCGACTAGCTCTCTTTGCTCGTGGCCTTCCTCCTGATCCCTGGCGGCGGGGCTCCCACCCTGGTCACCAGGATGTGCCGTCGCAACAGGGACAACTTGCCACTGCGACGAAGTACCCGGGGCTATCTGTTCGACTGGATCCCGGGCAGCCGGTAGAGCCAACACCTTGGCTCCGCTCTTCGTGGCGCCGTGTGCCGCTTCTTGGGCCTCGGCCGCTCCACCGCTTGCTCTTGGTAGCGTTGAGCTGGTCGGTGGAGCCGGTGGCAAGACGCCCATTTGCGCGGCTTGTCCTTGAGCGGCGACCTCGCGCCCGCGATGCACCGTATAGATGCTCGGGCAGCAAGGATCGCTTAAACGCCGCGCCTGCGTCGTCGGTGGCTATCTCCTCTGGGGCAGCTGATGATAAAGAGATGTCTTAAGCCCTGTGCGGTTTGTTGTAATAAAAAGAGAGCAGTTTCGCTGGTACGTACCTGCCGTGGAGGGCTTGATCTTCTTACGCCTCTTGCTCGGGGGCTCCTTGGCTTCCTCGCCTTGTCTTCCGGAAGCTTGAGGCGACAAGCTCAGCTCCTTGCTGAGCTGAGCGCTCTTTTGGCGCAACGCAAGAAGCTTTTCCTTGCGTGCTACCTCCTCCTCGAGCCTCCTCTGCTCGGCGATCAGTTGTAGCCGTTCCACACGGCCCGGATGAGCTTGTGTAAAGCGCTTCAGCCAAAGGGACAGGTTCCGTACCTCTTCGTCGCTTTGCTCGGCGAGGAGGGATGGACTTGGGCGTTCGCCCCTCGGTTGGCCGCGCTCGCGCTTAAGTTGCCCGGGGCGCTTCTTTGCCACAGGGGGCTTCAGGGACGGTTGGCGGCCGTTGTGGCGCGGAGAGCTCCGCGTCGGTGCCGCGGCCATCTTGGCCTTGCTCTTCCTCGCTCCCTCGGTCTCGGAGAGCTCCTCCACAGTCTCTCCAAGGATCAGTTGGTCCTCCTGTTCGTTTGGGAAGCGAATGTTAGCATTTTACAACAGTGCAGGTCTAGCGACGCAAACGGAGATCTAAACTTACCTCGGATGTGCGGACGAGCACGTTGCGCGAACACGTATAGGCCACCTCACCGGTGATCTCGCCGTCCTTCTTGGCGACCTTGACATGGAGTCGACACCTTTCGGTCACCCAGCGTCTGTCGGTTTACCTTTGCCCGAAACGAAGATATCTTCAGTTCCTGTTCGGATGAAATCACCAAGTAAAGGTTGAGTCTTAAAGGTACTTACCCGTGCTCTCACTGGTGATGTCTTCCCATCATTCTAGCTTGTAGAAGGGGTAGGATCTTCTCCGCAGTGGACAGATCCTGTTCGCTGTGAAGTCTCGGATGATCTCCCTGTCAGTGAGCCCAAGGCCCATGAGGGAAGCGATCTTCCGCATTAGGTACCAATTCTCGTCGGACAGCTCCTGCCGAGGCATTGGCGTTCCCTTCGCCGGAGCTTGTCCGGTGAAGATGAGTTTGCTATCGTCGCCCCGCTTGGTGTAGAACCACCTCATCCACCATGCGCCCATTGAATCGAGCAGTGGTGGATGAGGGTACGGTGCGTCGTCGGCGGTGGCTCGGAGCTTAAGGTAGTAGCACCCAAGCGCCGAAGCGGCGGAGCTGCTCCTTGTCACTGTATAATAGTGGAGAAACAGCCCCACCGATGGATCAACTCCTAGGTAGCCCTCGCACAGGTGTGCGAAGACAGCCATCTGGAGGATCGAGTTGGGGTTCAGGTTTGCGACCTCCAACCCGCTGATGTTCAAGAAGGCCTCCACGAAGTCGCTTTCGGGAGATCTCAACCCGAACAGTGCGAACTGCTCGAAGTTGACGAACTCGTCCTCAAGCGGCTCCGGTGTTTCCTCCTCCCCGGGCAGTCTCCAGCTGCCGGTGTCGATGTGGCCTTCCTCCTCCCAGATCTTCAAGTCTTCCTCGGTCATGCTAGTGCTTGAGAACTTGGCATATGATCCCAGTGGTTGGACGAACAGATTTGGGATTGGAGTTTGGTGTTTGATCTTGGCCTTGGTTGGAATTAGGGCTTGGGAAGGAAAGGTGCGTGAGCGAAAGTGGCAAGCAGCGGGCGGTTTGGGTGCTTTTATAGTCCCGACGAGCAGCTTTGCGGATTTTTGTCACAAAGCGGCTAGTTTTTTTTCTTTATGCGGCTAGGTAAAAGCGGTCGCTTTGTTTTCCTGCTTGCGGCGTAAGTTACCGTTGGAATCGCCATAGCGGCTATTTTTCGGTGTCCTTGAGGGTGAGTCTTTCTGTTGAATAAATGTTGTTCCTGTTCGGCCTTATGAGTTGCTCGGTCTTGTCGGGTTTGTTCGATCCCGGACAAGTCCTGTTCGGCAGAGCAATAACCTGCTCGGTGGTTCGTTGTACGTCCTCGTAGCAGCGATATTTCCCTGTTCGTGACTTGGAGTCTCAAGAGGAAGACCCCACTCTAGTGAGTCCTTCCACTTGAGTCTCGGGGGCTAGCTATCGGGGATAAAATCACGGCCCAATCGAACAACCTACTAGGGCTTAGCTCCCTGGAAGGTTCTATCAGGCCCATGTGCATCCTGCCGAACAGCTTTCTGGCTAGCACGGTGCGTAACGGCCTAGGATTCGTGTTTGAGTCCGACTCGAACAGAGTTCTGCACGGCTACGTGAAGACCCTGACGTGGTTTCCCGGATTGGAATAGATGTCGTGATCCCCAAGAATTAGATTTTACCTTACCTACCTCGGGATATATTTGGCACATCGAGTTCGTTATGATCTCGTAGTTAGCCCGGCCCGATTATTCCTCGGTAGGTCGGTTGCTCGACACTATATAAACAGGGCCCCTACGGCATGTAGAAGGGCCAAGAGACTTCGCATTGTCGCATATTGCTTTCTTGTACACCCATAATCTCGCCGAGACCTGTTCATCTCGTCGAGCATCCTCTTGTAATCATCTCTGATATATAAGAAATTTGGGCGGACGAGGATTGTTATCTCCCGAGAGGCTGAACGAATAAAACCCCTGTCTCCCTGTTAAATGCGTTGATTCTTTGTTCGCTCTGTTCGGCGTGTCTCCTATCTCCCCTTTCTCAAGAACCTCAGTTGACTTGAGATCGATAGCTCAACCGTCGACAGATCTGCCTCTACCTCTGGAGACCACTTGGAAATTTTCATGAAGGAGTTTAGATTTCTCACCTTCATAGGTGGAAGAAACTCCATTTCTTCCACTTTCCTGGGGTTAGGAAACCTCATCCAAAATTCATTCTGACCCAAGCTCATAGAAGTGCAACTCCAATTTGGAAAAGACTTAAAAATAGCATTGAATTCCTGTTCTCTCTCTCTCTATTTGAAACTGGCTCCCCTTGAACTGAGATTACCGCCATATTTGATTTCTCCCTAACACCATTATCTATCTGCAGCTCACCACAAATATAAATCCCCTGTCCTTCCAAGTGAAAAGCACATAAACCTGCTCCATATTCCCAGGGATTTTTGTTGATACAGTTCTTGGCAACATGCCCCTCCCCTCCACAAAATCCACAGGAAATGGTACCAGCACAGTTAAACGAAAGATGTCCAGGTTTTCCACATCTGAAACAAATACTAGCAGCTCTATCTCCACTGGAAAAACCAATTCCTCCCCCATCCACACCACCCTGAGGATTACCTGTATTTGTTGCTCTCGAATCGAACTGTTGGTTCGATCCTTCCCCTTCCGCTTCTGCAGCAGCCGACCTCTTCTTCACCATGTGTTCCTCCCTCTGATTGTGGTCGATTTTACTCCCGCCTGTATCCACAATCGCTTTACCCTTGCCATCCTGGGTTTGCGAACTGAAATCTCTCGCTCTTTCCCAAGTATTTGATCTTCCCCTGCCTCCAAATCTTCCTTCACCTCCCCGAAAACCACGTCCCCCTCGTCTTCCACCACCAAGTCGATCTCCTCCCGATAAATCCATCTGATTATGCCCGCCTGTCACTCTCTCACCGAAATACTCCCCTCTCTGCTCCCTTGACTCCAAGGAGGAACCCTAATCGCAAGAGAGAGAGACGCAGCGCTAGTATGCCCATACAGAATATTCTCACCAAAACCCCTTTTACATTCCCCCGGCTGGGCCGTCCGATTTCCACCACCCCGCGACCCAACACTGTACCCATGGGCCGCCTCTAGAGATCCAAATCTCACCTGTCGAGCGCGCCAAACATGGCCTCTCGGGGGAGACTCCGCCGTCGCCGGAGACGACACCCCCAATCTCACCGTAACCGCCGTCGCCATCTTTTATCGTCCCCCGGTGGTATTTCTCTAAGACCCCCGTGGTGGCTTCCATTTGGCCGACGGAACGTACTGGATCCTTGATGTTTCAGCTCTCACATGATTTGCAACAGGACTGCTCAATTCGGGAAGCAACATAAAGCAAACAATGCTTTGATCGAGACTATGACAGCCATTACATCCTACTATACCATATCTCACTCTCATCCCATAGTAGTGTATAGCTTGGAAGCTAGCATCTAAGTACGTAGCAGCCTGGATTTATGTTATCCTGTGGCAAAGTTGCTGCACTATCCACTTATCCAAATCCACTAGCCATTCATGCATGATCCAGAAAAAGAAAAGCACGAGTCATTCCTGTGCCCTAGGCAGGTCTCGGTAAGCCAATCCAACGCACAACGTATATACAAGAATCTACTACTGTGTATGCATGCATATCCTCTTCCCTGCCCATTGGACTACTTGAGAGTTGAGAGTTGAGACTTCGATTCTTCTGCGTGTTTTGAACAGATGTGCCAAAAAGAAACGGTGAATTCTGACATCAGAAAGGTGGATGCCCTGTGCCAGAACTGCCGGCCAAACATGTATATTGGTCCCTTGTTTAGGCCTTTTCCACAGAATACGGTGACATAACAAATCATTGATAAGCAAATGCCATAATGCTACTAGGCCTGCTGCATTTGTTTTTGCCAGAGATGTTGTTTTTGCATGAAAACGAAACCATGCCACATTTGTTTTTTTTATTATCATTTTAGTAAAGCTATTTGGCGGATAATCCAGATGGTTTTGGGTATAAATCCACCTTGGAGCTTGTCTCACAAAAAAAAAAAAGGAAGTTGGGTACGTATCGAGATAAAGGCGAGAACATAGATCTAAAATGTAATTTTATTTTGAGCTATATGGCTGTCAAAGTGAAATTATTTTTTGATAAGCTCAAAGATCCTCCATCTCACGCATGTAGCATCTCTCTCGTCATGTTCTACACCATTTTCTCTAGCTAGCAGGGAAATTGAATAAAGAGAGAGCAAGTTTGGTGCCTGATCCAATGAGTACAAGGTGAGCCGGTGAGAGCTTGTCGGATCTGCAGAAGAAGACGACAATTAGAGGTTCATTCTTCATTTTTTTTCATGAAATTTCAAACATGTACGTGTGAAACTATGCTTTTTTCTACAAAATTTTGTTTCGGTTGTTTCTTATTTGCATCGGGAGGTCCATCCCCATTTCCGAATGAAACCCTCGACCCACTACAGGAAACGTCAACAGTTTCGAGTGCCAAAACCGTCGAATAAAGCGCACAAGCCGTCGGGATAGGGTTCTCTCGCCGTCGAGAGAACGTTTGGGCACTCGAAACTATATCCTTTTCTTGTAGTGACCATGCAGGCGTGGAACTTTTTTTTTGCCTGTTGAAACTTGAATTTTGTACTTATGAAACTTCTCGTATGATCAAGTTTTAGAACTATGTTTTTCAAGTTTTAGCAGGTATTTTTTTCAAGTTTAACAGGTGTTTTGCCAAGGTCCCGAAATGATGGTGACGATGTCTTGCTTGCCAAAACTTGGATTTTCGCCCATGGAAACTTCAGTTTTATTGCTAAAACTCGGATTTTTTCTGTTGAATTTGGGTTTTTACCCGCTGAAAATTGGATCTTGTACTTGAGAAACTTCTTGTATTGTCAAATTTTAGCAGTAGGTTTTTTAAATTTCAGTGGTTATTTTTCTTAGTTTTATCATGTGTTTTCTAAAGTTTTAGTGATGAGATCACACCGATGTCAGCCGTCCAATTTATCAGACTTTCAATTTGCAGCGTCCGCCTGAAACATGGCAAGCCCAAAATGCATCAAAAAAACCTGAAAATTCAAACATTACAAGCACAAACAGCTCAATGATCTGATATCGTCGTGATCGATACAACCTGGTCGATTCCGAGCTACAACGACACTGATGTGCAGTGTCCATTTCTTGTCCTCAGGAGGCAGAACGGCAGTCGACAGATAGCCAAACGGGGCCCCAACATGAGCTGCCTGCACATGGACAACATAGACGCATGCATCCATATCCCTACACGTGGTCGACCACCAAGTTTGCAACACGCTAGAGCCATCTGTGCAGTGGTCGCTGCAATTCGAGCATGGCGCCGAAAGTGTCATTCCCGTCCATCCAGATCCAGGCATATATCCATGCATGTTCTGTCCTGTGCAACCATGTGACTCGAGCATGGTTCCACAGACTGATCGAAGCCATATCTTGGTAGTTACAGTGTTTCACAAAACCCGAGGTAATAAACCATCTAAAAACGGAACGAATTTGAAATGAAAAGGACTTGAATTCGGCCGTCTCGGTTCATTACTATCAGTCACCACCATTAGTTTCGTGAAAATCCTACTGTTTTTATTCCTAATCAAGCAGAGTGGTTTCTCATTAAAAAAAAGGATTTGAACAAATTGTCTATCTGTGTGTTTGAAAAGCAGAGTAAGTGCACTCTCGATGTATGGTTTGAAAAGTTGTAAATATGCCACATCGTAGTAATTAATTTATCTTCGTCTTATCTTGCAATTTATATATGTTATAGAAACGACTTACAATCACAACTGAGGTTTTCGCTGTTTTTTTCCTTTGTTTCTAGGATATAAATCATCTCTTAAATAAGAAATGATGTTGTTCTCTCTACTCCTTAATTATCCTACACCTCAGCAATTCGTCCTAATAGCCGACACCAATGCATTATGGGTGCCCTAATAATTTATTGTTTTTGGTTGCGCAATGGATTCATGTATTTACAATCGGTGGAGAGGTTGAAAGTTATTTCCATTATTAAGAAAAACCGTTAGTTTGTGCATGATGTTAAAAGTTAAAATCTTTTGTTGCTTTTTTTTAGATTCACATATGGCGTAGATGCGTGTACTAATTAGGTTTTTTTGCAAGGGGGTTTGGGGGTGTAAAGTTATTCCACATGAATACGCTCGCTCCGCCACAGCCGGGATCTCTCATGTGACATGATTAGTGGCCAGATTGCGACACCAATCGAATCCTTACCATGAACGCCGTAATTAGATTGCAGAATCAGGTGCCTTTTCAATCACTGGAAATTGAATCAACTAAATAGTGCTATTTTTTTGCCCCCAACCGACAAGCCCCATGGTGATCAAATAATGGGAAAATTGATAATATGCCACTCCAAAGAGTGGCAATTGATAATATGCCACTCCAAAGGATTACTCCTTAATAATATGCCATTTTGCTATTTTTTCTTAACTAAATCCCATTTTCCCTTACTAAAAGACCAATCTACCCCTTTGGAGATAGCAAAATGGGATTTAGTTAAAATGGGATTTAGTTAAGGGAAAATAGCAAAATGGCATATTATTAAGAAGTAATCCTTTGGAGTGGCATATTATCAATTGCCACTCTTTGGAGTGGCATATAGTTAATTTTCCCTCAAATAATTGGATGGACGTTTTGGTTTCAGATGAATTAAGCTGCAGCCTGCAGGCGGCGTCGCCGTGGAATGAGAGGAGCGAGCACTCCACGTTGGTTGGCACGGATCAGATTGAGACGCCTGTCGCGATCGAGATCACGTGGAACACGGCCGGATCCACCGAAGTGATCTGAAAGGGCGGCGTTGCAAGTTGCAAGTTGCAACCGACGATTCGAGCTTCGTATGGCCACTGGTGCATAGCTCGACTGGTTCACAACCCTGAACCGGCCAAGAAAACCGCTATTAAACCATGGATTTAAAAAGCAGTAGTCATGATTTAAAAAACAAACAGTAAACTCTTGTTTAGATACATTGTTTCGTGAAGCCACTGTTTTATTTGAAACTTTACTTAGCAATTCATCGATACATAAAATCAAACATGTGGGCTAGTGAGAGGGTGAGAGTCAAACCATAAAGAAATTTTAGGGAAGCACCTTCGAATCAGACTGTTTTTTTTTTTTGAAAGACCAAGGAAACTTGACGATTTCATTTAGAAGGAGGAATAGTTACATCAGCATCAAGACTAGAAAAACAAGAAGAAACAAAAGAAAGGAGGGGAAGACCAAATTTTTGGCATTGCACAGGCCACAACCGGACAACGCTAAAAAAATTGGACTACTCGCAGGGCAGGGCGGCTGCACCCGCCAGTTGTTTCGAATCGGACCGTTGATCCATCGAATATGTCCTTCATTGCTAGTCCCAACATGTCAACGTGCATGACGAATGTTTCTTTTTTATTCTCTCCCTCATTACTTCCCAATCACACTGCCCCGGAGAAAAAGAGAGAAGAGGGAGTGTTCGCCGCTCCTGCATGTTGCTCCACTGGCCGCCGCTGGCCACCAGCGTGCCATCTCCCCCTCTCCCATGCCCAATGTCTCTCATGATTTCTCATCTCTCTCCCATCTACACTTCCAACGACCTCATTTAGATAGATTGATAGCCGAATCCAGCAACAAGCATGACGCGAATGCTCCCCATATCTGAAAGAGAAGGCGATAAGAGAAGGTGCGTCTGTCGACTGGTGGCTAATCGGGAACATCCTTGACGATCAAGTTATGCATATCCCGAGTGGTCTTCATCCCTATCCAGCCAGCTTAGACCGCTCCCACTTGTTACCTCATGAGCCTTCTAGAGGATATCCGGGGCCCATGTAGTCCACAGTAGCCTCCAAACGCTTTATGATTGAGTCAGATGTCTGGCCGACTTATTTGATGGATGACACTTATAATATGAAAAGAGATTGTAGATAACTTAAGAAATCTTAAGTTTTTGTGCTGAGAGCAACGCCCGACTCGATAATACCGAAATTCCCTCTTTCGGCCTATTTGATATGTTACTCAGCTGAGATATTCAGCTACTTGGCACCCATTCGCACATTGTGAAAACAGCACTCGGCCCATCATGGAGCGCGCCTTAAGCCACGCAATCATAGCTCCCATATTGTGATATATTGTGTGTTATGCGTTCAATGTGTATAAAGCACCAGACGCCTGACCCTGTCTTGCAGGAAGTAGCACTCGGCCCAGCATGGGGCACATCTTTCAGCTGGGTGGTACCTGTCCCAACCAGGGAAGGGATCAGCTAGCGACCCACTTAAGGGCGTACCGATTGGATATAGTTTAGCCGAGAGGTATTTGTATCAGGACAGCGGTATACATAAAAGGCATACCTTCGAAACAGTATCTAAGTCTCATCAACATCCAACCTTGAACATGCAAAGTCGGCTAGTGACCCAGCATGGAGTATGCCATGAAACATTTTTCAATATGTGACACTTCCGATCATATGCCCTCAAGGGTATACCAAGACCAAATTATGCTCGATGTTAACATTTCACCATCATTGGTGGCGTATTGTTAAAAAAGCCTGTTAAGGGGTTGCCCTTTGCTTAATTGGATTTGGCCTAAGCCCATTTTAGGGAAAGGCGGCGCTTTCGGCATGGTTGTCGTTGCGCCGACTTCGATGACTATGGGAGTTCCGCTCGCTGTCGATGCGTTCCCTCCTCCTGGCTTCTATGTCGTGGCGAAGTTCGTGGCCCGCCGATCGGTGTGATCCGCCAGCGGCGAAGACGCGTGCCTTGCTCCGATTACGAGCGGAACGGCTGTTTACCGTTACAGGGGTGGTCGGAGCCGGATTTGCCTCGTTCTGCTTGATGGCCACCATCTTGACCATGACTGTTGCTCGAGCCAAGGTCTGGATGAGCGGGCTGTCTTCTGGAAGCTATGGCACCATGATCTCCAGAATAGTCTTTTTGGAAACGATGTTCGCTTGAGGAGTCGTGTAGACGTCGTGATCCCTCAGCTTCACTGCACGCAGCTCGTTCTAGACGTTGCGGCCGCTGTTGCGGAGTTGGCGCATGCGATCTTGATCTTCAGCGCGACGCTGGTTCGCGTTAACCACCTCCGTGGCGGCCGCTTCATTCCCGGCTGGTTGAGAAGTGGAGTGGTGGTCGCCCGCGCCGAGAATGAAGACTTCACTTGCATACCTCGGTGCTCTCATCGGACTCCGAGTCCGAGTGAGAGACTGACCTGCTCGCTCTGTACAATGGGTTTGCCAGCATTGATGACACCCACGAACACAGATGGATCCGGTCGGATTGCTCCGATGAAAACATGGGATTGGGTTTCAGTGTGGTCACCTCCTGTCCCGAGTTCTGAAAAGATCTGTCCGAAGGTCGCAACAGTGTTTCTGAGCCCGAAGGGAGATCCAGTCTGAGATGTCAAGATTCCCCTAGATTGGATTGTGTCCATATCCGAGGAAGCGTCATCGTCAAGTCCTTCTCTGCCCGCTTCAAGGGAAGATGCGGGGTGGAATTGTCGACGGATCAGCCTACCGAGAGTGCCTATCGAGTTCTCCAAGTCGAACGGCAAGAGAGATGATGAAACACAGGTACCTTCTTGAAGGGTGGTCTCCCTAGGGGGAGAAATGAAGATTGCCGATGCCGCCGGCCACGAAGTCCACGGATCCGAAGCGTAGTGTTTGCCCCGGCGTGAGGACGACGGACAGCGATCTTGAAGAAGCCATTTAGCTTGAGCGATGATCTTGATGCAGGCCCCTACCTAGCGCGCCACCTATCGACTGGTGGCTAATTGGGGGTCACCGTCGGTAATGAATTTATTGTCGGGCTATGCGCTAGAACCAAACTAGATGGTAACACAAGACAAGGATTTATCCAGGTTCAGGTCCTCAACTCAGAGGTAACACCCTAATCCTGTGCTCTGAAATTATGTGTATGCACTTGGCAATATGGACATAGATGATCTTTTTATGACCCCTACCCCTCCCTTTATATAGTGTAGGGGATAAGGTTACATGATTCTATCCAGTACGTGATACCCAGATTCTGTTATATCAGCGCATGATGTGCACCGACATTTACAAGTACAAATCTCTTAATTACATGGAGCTAAACGCTATCCTCGAGAACATTCTTGGCGACCAAGTTATGTATATCCCGAGTGGTCTACATCCCTATCCAGCCAGCTTAGACCGCCCCCACTTGTTACCACATGGGCCTTCTAGAGGATACCCGGGGCCCATGTAGTCCACAACGTCATCGTTTTTGCGTTGAAACAAATCACACACGTAAGTACGACATTCGAGTTTGTTTGTTGAAACATAGATTTTGTACTCATATAACATCTTGCTTTGTATGGGGTGAACGAATCACCGTGGAACATTATGTTTCATCAGTTCTCTTGACATGTTCTATCAGTTCTTTTAGCATGTTCCAAAAGTCCCTTTTGCTTTTGACAACATTATGTTCCATGTTCTCTTATCATAATATCATGTTCCAACAACAGACATAATCAAATACTTTATCAGTACATTAGTAATGTTCCAACAATTCATACATAGTGCATGTTTGAAACAAACTATAGATTTGGAACAAGCGTTTGATGGAAAAGAAATCATCGGACGTACGATCCGTAGTTTAAGATTGGAGTCTTAATTAAATACTTCAAAATAATATGGCTTGCACTAATAGAAATGCTAACAAAACATATATAGGACTATTTCAACTTCCACCGGATTAACTAATTTGCATAGGAGGATATCAGCATTAACCTAGATGAAACTTTATGAAACTATGTCAAGGTACATGATACTTTTTTTTAAAATACACGACACTTTTCTGAAACTACATAAAACTTTTAAAAATTATATGAAACTACATAAAAATAATAAGACTATCTAAACTGCATATGAAACTATCTGAATCTGGTGATCCGTTCAAATGGTTTTGGAGTGGTGTATTTTTTTGTTATCCAAACATCTCTTGGTTTTGAAAGCCATGCTATTTTCATAAAACATGTTTTTTTCTCAAAACAATGAAAATACTTTGACGTCGGCCCTGTAGTGCTTAGAAACATATCATTACTATATCAAACCATAAAATCATGGTTTCGCTTGGATTATATATCAGTTTTACTATGCATTTATGTAGTCTCACAAAAAAGTGGACAATTATGTTGAGAAACCCTGCTCGGAATGCCGCTAGCCTTGGGCTGACATGCGCCAAGGGTGGGGCCCACTTGGTGGATCATCCAAATCCCTAGCAGACAAGAATAAATAAGAGAGGAAACCATCTATTATATACATCTAAGAAAAGCAATAAAAAAATCACCCCCTCTACATCCTATGTTCATTGTGTGATTGTGTTGTTTGTCTGTGATCTGCGCTTGTATAAACAAAGTTGGACTACACCCAATAACATGGTTGTATATAAACACATATTTTGTACCATTCTATATAGAAATCATTTCATTCAAGTAACCAACACAACCCAACACATTGGACTAGATGGTACACTATATTTTTTGTTTTAAAGAGAGAAAGGTACACAATTTTTATTATCGGAAAGAAACGGAACTTCCCATCTACTCCACCTGCTAGTAGTATTAAAATGGAAGTGCTGGATACGATTATCTCTTCATGTGGTGTAGGACTCATGGTGATTCCGTTGGGTTGATAGGCCATGTGTTCTTGATACTTGGTGTGTTTCTTTATATGGTAGAAGAAGTTTCTATCGCCGGCCATTTAACTCTTCCTGTCGCATCATATACCACTTTTTTTTTGTTTTTTTAATCGATTTCGTCAGCATGTGTCCAGTTTGAGAACGTGAAAACTTCATGTATGGAAGCACGATGTAGGGGGGTTCTCGGCCATCTCTTGAAACCTCTTAGCATCACCGATACAAATCTAAGTTAGGTCGATCTAGCACCGTATCAAATAAAATAGAAAAGAGAGAAATATAGATGAATAGTTAAAAAAGTTGTAAATAGTAGCCGTGTCGATGCAGCTGATGCTATTGGGTTATTTAGAGTTTGGAATGCAAACATGCCGTACGCAACAAAAGGATATAAGCTTGATAAAAGTTGTTCTAGTTTATAGTTTATGCTGTAAGGCATGGGTTGGGTTTTGGGTTTCCAAAACCGCTAGCTAACTGCGGTTAACCACGCTTTGCAGGGGCCGGTTTGGTAAATCGACGGTTTAGGGCTTAGGGGTTTAGTAAAAATTCGTTCAAATAAATTTTGAGCGTAAAATATACATAAAATTCCTAAAAATACTATTAATCATTCTATGTATTTTTTAAAAAAATAAAAATAAAAAACTTCTAATTTCTAATTTATATTTTAAAAGATTTTATCAATTTTCATCGATTTTGAATATTTTATTTCAAAAATCGTGGTTAACCGTGAAAACCGTTGGTTATCTGTTAAAAACTGCGGCTAACCGCGAACAAAATCGATAAGCCATAATTTTGAATTTTGAATAAAACCCTGCTCAAAAGCACGGCTAACCATCTCCACGCAGGTGACGGGCTTGGAGCCTTTTGATCGGTTTTGTAAACTTTGATGGGGTTCAGGAACTAGGAACCATTTCTAATTCTGTCATGAGCTGTTCCTTGCCTGGTGAATTGGGGTTCAGACGGGCTTTTCTCTGGACCGGCAGTCAACACGCAAATGGAGGCCAATGCCTGGTGAATTGGAAGGTGGTCTGCAGACCCAAAAACCAAGGGGGATTAGGTATTCCGGACTTACACCGCTTTGGTCGTGCTCTACGTCTCCGATGGCTTTGGAAAAATTGGAGATCTGTGAGCTCTCAGAGCGCCACCGACGCCATCAACTTTAACGCGATGCAGACATTGCCCTTTTCGAGGCGTCCACTCGGGTAGTGGTTGGCAATGGAGAGCACTTCCGTTTCTGGGAAGACGCCTGGCTAGATGGCCTTTCGCCCAAGGAGGTCGCCCCCTCCTGTTTGCCACTGCCACGCATAAAACTCACACCGGACGGCCTACAAAATCATAAGTGGATGCAGTCGTTGGCACAATTGACCACTGAGGAGCAGCTTCTTCAGTATATCATGCTTTGGGAGAAAATTAGCCAGGCCACACCCCTTTCAGATCACTCGGACGAGTTGCTTTGGAAACTCACGCCACATGGATCCTTCACGACCAAGTCGGCTTATCAGATCCAGTTTGCTGGCGCCACGCGTTCGGCACGGGCGAGCTTCGTCTGGAAGGCACACGCCGAACCCAAGTGCAAGTTCTTCGCGTGGACCCTTGCCCAAGGCGGGCTCAACACGGCAGATGTTCTAGCCAAAAAGGGGTGGCCAAACCAACAATTATGTTGTTTGTGTAACTTGATGCCAGAAACCCAAGATCATCTCTTCAAGCATTGCGCCTTTGCTATTGAGGTTTGAAGCATCATCTTCGAGCCACCATCGACCACGACGGCCCCCTTTGGGTTTGGTGGGAACGCATGAGTTCTGGTCTCTCTCCTGCCTCGCGTAAGGAGCTCAATGGCAAAATGATTTACTATCTCTAGAACATTTGGAAGGAACGCAACCGTCGAATCTTCAACCAAACCTTCCAATCACCGATGCTCACGGCTAGGGACGCGACCGATGGCTACCAGTTGTGGCGTTCAACACCGGTAGATCCAGGCTAGTGGTCGGCTAGGGTTGTGGTCCCTCTTGTAAATACAACTCTGTTTTTACCCTTCTTCTATTAATGGAGCGGCGGAACTCCCGCTTTTTTGTTCAAAAAAAAAAAAAATGAGCTGTTCCTTGCATCGATTCTTCAGGCGCTCCCTGCATTATCTGCCCTATGTTGTAAACAATGGTCAAGATTTGACGCTCAATCTGTTGTTGGGTAATGTGCTGTAATAAGTTGTCCTTGGCTCGTTGCTTTGCTTGCACGTCCTTGCAGCAAGAAACGATAAGAATATTTTAAATTATTCATTTCCCACACAATTCCCCTCAAAAAAGATATTGGCAAATTTTAGGGCCTCTCACACTGCATTGGAATTGCCGTACTCCAATATCTTTCGCTTTCTCTAGCTGTGATTCGTGGCTGCTGGAGCGGAGCTGCTGGCCGCTTCCTCGTGCAGTTATCACCGGTTTTTCTTTCAGATTTTGACCCGTCTCCCTGCCAAACTCTGAAGAACTCACTGAAAAGGTTGGATCTTTCAGAATTCACTGAACCAGACCTCATTTGTGCAAAAGAGAAAACAAAGAAAGACCAAAATCTTTTAGGCGCAGGCCACGATATTCCTAAACCCCACTCCCACCATGAACACGGTGGTGATCTAGGGGAGGCTGTCCTGGTCAGTGTTCTGAAAGCTAAGGCTGCTGCTGGAGAGAGTAGCAGCAATGCAGTAGGAGAATGTGAGCTCACATGCTTTTGTCCACGGCCCCACATGGCCTGCTCCTCCTCCACTCCAAAAGCCGCCTCCATGCTTGTCTGCACATTGCCAATTCGCCATTTGCCAAATCAATGAATCAATCCATGCATGCATCCTGGTAGAAAGAAAAAAACATGCGGTTATATGTCAGAAACACCATGGCTCATGATTGTTATCAATCACTTTGCAGCAAGGGAGAGGAGTGAGCAGTGGTTTAAGTTTTTCGGTGTGCTACTCCTCAGTCCCCCACCGCACGTGTTGCTTCCAATTCCATGACCTTGCCTCTCCCCAATTAGACTCTTTTATTTGTGATTTGTGGATCAGTTTGATTCAATTTGATTGGATAAAAAATTAACTGTCTTTAAAAAATCGGGATTGTTATTTGGCAGGCGCCTGCAATTTGAGCTTTGTGCGGCTAGCGCCCTTACAAACAGAAAGCTTGATTATTTGCGGTAGCCGGACACCAGCGCTCAAAGTTCTAGTCTTTTAAAACATTTCTTCCGATGAATAGAAATGTGGAACAACAATATAAATTTAGTGGAACTTTTAGTTTTTTGTTTATTATTATTATTTGTTTATTATAGGTTTATTTTTGTTGTTTTGTTTATTATAGATTTATTTTGTTTTCTATTTATTATATATTTATATTGTTTTTATTATATATTTATTTTGTTTTTTTGTTTATTATAGAATTATTTCGTTTTTGTTTATTATGTATTTATTTTTGTTATAGAGAAACTGCGAAATCGTGTCGGCGCTAAAAGTTTTAGTAAATTTGTATTGTTTTTCCACCTTTTCAGTTATTGGAAGAAACGTTATATTTCGGTGGAAGTTTCGGCGCCTGCACGTTTGACCAAATTGCAGGCGCCTGCAAACTAGTCTATCCCTTAAAAAATACATCAAAAAGATAAAAAATCATTAATTTTAAAAAATTAAATAAAAACTCCACAAAACCTATATAAAATATTATAATGACTAGTCTGTATAAAAAAAATTATTTATTTAAAAAAATCAAACCAATATATGAATCGAAATTAATCGAAACCGCGAATCGAACGTATCGCCGAACGTGATCCCTGGGGCTCCACCATCTTTTCACCCTGGATATGCATCAACAATAATCAATGTATGTCTGTTTGTATGCCTTCTGCCTTGCTCTCTTCGCCCTTTCCCCTCCTGGCATCCACGCTTTATTATCTTGATTGCCTCGTACTGCTATCCTCGCATTGTCAGACAGCACTTGCTTGTTTCGAGGTGTGCGTGTTTATATACTATATAAGTAAAATGCACCGGCGGCCCTTGAACTTGACAGGGGTGTCATCCCGGTCCCCGAACTTAGAAAACCAGCTATTCGGGTCCCTGAACTTGGCAGGGGTGTCATCCAGGTCCTCGAACTTGCAGCACGGGTGTCATTCGGTCCCGAACTCGAAACTGCTATTCGGTCCCCGAACTTGCACGGGTGTCATTCAGTCCCTCAACTTAGCGAGAGGTGTCATCCAGTCCCCAAACTCAAAAAATTTTATAAGATTTATCCTAATTTTCATGATCTTCCCATAGTTTTATAAGATTTTTTTCTTTTTTTTATGATATTTCTAAATATTGTATACTTGTTTTTGAATGTTTTAATGGCTTTCTAAAATTTATATGTTTTTTCTTATTTTTTTAGATTTTTAATGATTTTTTCTAAAAAATTTTTGAGTTTGGAGACCTGGATGACACCCCCTGCCAAGTTTAGGGACCTGGATGACACCCCGTGCCAAGTTCAGGGACCTGAATAGCTGGTTTCTGAGTTCGGGACCGAATGACACCCGTCAAGTTCGAGGACCGAATCAATTTGATTTTTAAGTTCGGGACCGGGATGACACCCCCTGCCAAGTTCGAGGACCGCCAGTGCATTTTACTCCTCTATACTACTCCTACTAAACTATACTACGGGTTCCCATCTTGTTCTTGGCCGATTCGATTTTTGTTGAGGTAATGACAGTGCTGTGTCCTGGTGGTGTTCTTGGAGCAGGGGAGGATGTCAGGATAGTGCTATGATCAACTGATTTAGAGGCTGCCACTGCCAGGGCAGGCCATCTTCTTGTTGAGCAGCAATGGATGCCGAGTTTGGGAGAGGCATGGAGCCCCGAAAGGTGAGTGATTTCCAGCCTAATCAAACCTGTGCTGCCCACAGTAAGCTCGAATGGATTCATGGCTCGATGCTGAGATGATGATTCGCTCGGAGTTGATGCTGTTGCAGAGGGAGTCATGGAGGACGACGCTGGTGTTGGCCTACCAGAGCCTAGGCGTGGTGTACGGCGACCTGAGCATCTCGCCGCTGTACGTGTACAAGAGCACCTTCGCCGAGGACATCACCCACTCGGAGACCAACGAGGAGATCTTCGGCGTCCTCTCCTTCGTCTTCTGGACGCTCACCCTCATCCCTCTCCTCAAGTACGTCTCCATCGTCCTCCGGGCCGACGACAACGGCGAGGGTAAGGCTTCTCCGGCGACGGCTGCGAGACTGATCCGATCGTTTGATGTCGCCTCTGCGAGATCTTGACGTGTTTGCTGGGGATTTGGATTTGGCGCCAGGAGGGACGTTCGCGCTCTACTCGCTGATCTGCAGGCACGCCAATGTGAGCCTCCTCCCGAACCGGCAGGTCGCCGACGAGGAGCTCTCGACGTACAAGCTGGAGTGCCCGCCGGAAGCAGTCACCGGCAGGTCGCGCATCAAGGAGTGCCTCGAGAAGCACAAGAACCTGCAGACTGCTCTGCTCATCATGGTGATGATTGGGACCTGCATGGTGATTGGGGACGGCGTCCTCACGCCGGCGATCTCTGGTACATACCTCATACCTTTATCTTTCATCAATCACCTAGCTGCTTGCTTTTGGGTTCATATGTGCTCTTGATTTATCTGTGGCAGTGTTCTCAGCTGTCTCTGGGCTTGAGCTCTCCTTATCCAGGGATCAGCATGAATGTAAGTTTTACAGTGAAGGTTGATTTCTGTTTGAAGTTTTGCCATGTGTTGCATGCAGCTCATGAGACGATTAGGACATAAATAGTTTACTAGTGACTACTGGCTAGCGGCTAGTGAGTATTGACCTCAAGCCCAAATTCATGAGTTACTGTTGGTTTTTTTAGAAGGAAGAGTTACTGCTAGTTTATGTACTACTGATGGTTGTTTGCATATGACAGAGAACTGGGTGAATCAAATACAGACTTTACAGGCTGCTATATAATTGGATCATGACAAAATCTCTTGCCTGAATTTGAGGATCTGGTTCCTAGTTTACACATCACCGTTCCTACAATTGGCTGACAATAGGTCCGATTAGGTATTGTGTCGAATATGCGTACAAGTAGGTTATATGAACTCTGTGTTGTAATAGGTAGAATTGGTTTAGAGTTGTAATCGAACTCTAACGAGGTCTTCGCTCTGCGTTACCAAATATCGTGTCTCCTAGTGTTGTTCGAGTCTTGCATTGGCGCAAATCCTAACAAGTGGTATCAGAGCATGGTTGGCGAGGTTGGTAATGCGAAATCTCTAAGGGGAGACATGAGGTTTATGCATACACAGGCGCTGCGTAAAACATCCTCTCGCCACAAGGTGGAGCATGGCGACGATCGACGATTCGATCAGTGGTGTCGGACACTTCGGACAGGAGACTCGAACCGTTCAATGGGCTACCATTGGCAAGGATTGAACAGACGTGGCGATCGGGCTGACAAAGTAGCCGGCGAGGTCTGCAGACGACGCAACGACCTCGGTGTTCACAATCAGACTGGCAGGCGCGAAAGAATGCCGGATAGATCGGAACGGCGGGAGCAGTGATGCAACTGGATGTTGCACAGAAGACGCTGCATCACGTCGCTGAGGGCGAAGCTGTGACGTGGATGCGGGTAGCCAGGGTGTGGCATGTTTTGCTGTGCATGGACGACATGGTGTGTGGGGCGGGCTGAGAAGCCTGCTCAAGGATTCAAAAGATTGGATCTAGAGGTGCAGATCCAAGGGGAGTCAAATAAATATCCAAAGAAGCAGCAGAAGATTGTTCTTCAGTACGAGAAGAACTCAAATCTGTTTCAAAAGGAGGCGAGTTTAAGGAGGACTCATCGGACGACCTGCTGTATGCTGCAAAAGAAGTAAATAAAGTTCGGGTACAATGGTTCGTGCAAGATGCTGTAACGGCTTCAAAGTGGAGAAGGTTATATTCTCAAAGGTGGAGTTTGTTAGGTATTGTGTCGAATATATGTATGAGTAGGTTACATGGACTTTGTGTTACAATAGGCAGTGTTGGTTTAGAGTTGTAGTCGAACTCTAGCTAGGCCTACACCATATAAAGGGAGGCAGCCTGATGTAACCATGTCAACAACTTCATAATAGTAGCATAGGCAAGAGGACCGGCATGTGGTCGTGACCTGGTCAGCCGGTGTGCTGCGGTATTATGGATTGGGGAGGAGCGTCTATAATTAGAGCTCCATAGATATAGGCGAAAGCCAAACTACGTTACCAAACATCGTGTCTGCTGGTGTCGTTGGTGATTTTACATTGGCGCATATCCTAACAGGTCCCACATACCATGATACCACTTCTCTAGCTCATGAGTCATGAATCGAATGCCTGAATTTAGGAATTTTAGTAGTAGTTACTGAATCTGAAACAGAGTATGGTGGAGCTGTTAAATAGCAAACTACGGGTGCTAATTATATAGCTACATGCATCAATGTAGAGGCCTGTGCCGTTCTTTCCATTATCTAAATAAAACTGTGTACATTATATATTCATCAGCTAGATAGTTATTACCTAAATATTTTTAGCTTTTTACTTGTCCTGCCATTCTCATTTCTGTATATACATTTTTTGTATGCAGATGCCGTCATTCCGATAACATGTGTCATATTAGTGTTTCTGTTTGCTCTCCAGCACTACGGCACACATCGTGTTGGATTTCTTTTTGCTCCAATAGTTTTAGCCTGGCTGTTTTGCATGAGTGCACTCGGCCTGTATAATATCATCCACTGGAACCCTCAGGTTTACAAGGCTCTTAATCCCTATTACATGCTCAAATTCTTGAAGAAGACTAGGAAGTCTGGTTGGATGTCCCTGGGAGGAATCCTGCTTTGCATGACAGGTAAAGCACATTACAACAGTCATTTGGTGGGATCATTGGATGAAGTTAACAGTCTGACATGTTTGCATTGCAGGATCTGAAGCAATGTTTGCAGATCTTGGTCACTTTTCCTACATTGCAATACAGGTAATTTTACTGTTCCTTTTTCTTTATAGCTAATTTCTTCACATATTTGTTCCATTCATTAGTATTTTGGTAGGCTAAATCTCAAGTTTTTTTTTGGCAGCTTGCTTTCACTTCTCTAGTTTACCCTGCGCTGATTTTGGGATACATGGGCCAAGCTGCATATTTATCAAAACATCATAACCTTGATTCAAGCTACCAAATTGGATTCTACGTCTCAGTTCCTGGTATGCCATGCTTCTCTTATGAACATGTGTTCTACGCTTGTAGCTGACAATTCTTGGCGGTACCTATTGGTTACCCAAGAGTTGCGCTATTCTGCATTACCATTTGAGTAGACACTTAATTTACAGCGGATCTTTGCCTATGTGAAAATGCAGAGATTGTCAGGTGGCCTGTGCTTGTGCTGGCTATTCTGGCGTCAGTGGTTGGGAGCCAAGCGATCATCAGTGGCACATTCTCCATCATCAACCAGAGCCAGTCCCTCAGCTGCTTCCCCAGAGTGAAAGTCGTGCACACATCTGAGAAGATCCATGGCCAGATTTACATCCCTGAAATCAACTGGCTGCTCATGATCCTCTGCGTCGCGGTAACCGTCGGGTTTCGCGACACAAAGCACATGGGGAATGCGTCTGGTAAGTAGCAATCTTACTATCCTATCAGCTAGCCTGACAGCAATCTCAATCTTTTTCTTCACAATTTTCTGCAATACTACCACTGATGATCACAACAACGTACACAGCATAATCAAACCCCTGTACCTGAATCTTTTTTCTTTTTTTTGTAGTACATGTGATTTTGTTCTTGCAGAGGATAGATGAGTGTATCATCATGCTCATGCTGCTTTCTGAACTCTTGTGCAGGGTTGGCAGTGATCACGGTGATGCTGGTGACGACATGCCTCATGTCCCTGGTGATCATGCTGTGCTGGCGGCGGCCGGCGGTCGTGGCGCTCGTCTTCTTCGTCTTCTTCGGGTCGATCGAGGCGCTCTACTTCTCGGCGTCGCTGATCAAGTTCCGGGAGGGCGCGTGGCTGCCGATCCTGCTGGCGCTGATCCTGGTGGGCGTGATGTTCGTGTGGCACCACACCACCATCAAGAAGTACGAGTTTGACCTGCACAACAAGGTGACCCTGGAGTGGCTGCTGGCCCTCGGCGACAAGCTCGGCATGGTGCGCGTCCCGGGCATCGGCCTCGTCTTCACCGACCTCACCGCCGGCGTGCCGGCAAACTTCTCCCGTTTCGTCACCAACCTCCCGGCCTTCCACCGCGTGCTCGTCTTCGTCTGCGTCAAGTTCGTCCCGGTGCCGCACGTGCTCCCCGCCGAGCGCTACCTCGTCGGCCGCGTCGGCCCGCCGGCCCACCGCTCGTACCGCTGCATTGTGCGCTACGGTTACCGGGACGTGCACCAGGACGTCGACTCCTTCGAGGCGGAGCTCGTCGAGAGCCTCGCCGCCTTCGTCAGGCTGGACGCGCTCTGCCGGTGCAGCGACGCCGGCGGAGAGCGGCGCGACAGCTACGAGCGCGAGAACGAGCTCACGGTCATCGGTAGCAACCCGCTCCGCCGGCTCCTCGGCCACGCCGACGACTGCGCGGCGTCGCCCGTGGAGAGCCCTGGCGCGGCGGCGCCGGCGCGGAAGAAGAAGGTGAGGTTCGTGGTGGAGAGGGAGGCGAGCGTGCACAAGCGCGTGGTGGAGGAGCTGGGGGAGCTGTGCGAGGCGAGGGAGGCCGGCACGGCGTTCATCCTGGGGCACTCGCACGTGCAGACAAAGCCCGGTTCGTCGGTGCTCAAGAGGCTCGCCGTCGGCGTCGGCTACAACTTCCTGCGCCGGAACTGCCGCGGCCCGGACGTCGTGCTGCGCGTGCCGCCGGCGTCGCTGCTCGAGGTCGGCATGGTCTACGTGCTATGATACCATGCTCCATGCACGAACACGACGACGCCATCGATCTTCTACTGCTTTAATTTACTCATGGGAGTATTAACTTGCTGATATATGCATGTACATTGTGACGCGATTCAGTGATGCCCTGCTATTTGCACGTGGCTCTCTATAATATAAATTAACGCGCTGCAAGTGTAGACGGTGATGATCAGAATCATATTTCCACAGGGGGATGGAGCTCCATGTGCATTGCCTGCCGTTTGAGGCGAGAAAATTGAGTTTTTGCCACTCGAAACATTGTCGCTCGTAAATTTGCCACTCTCAGCATGACGCTCGCAAAAAAATCATCGCAAACAATTTCCGCTCGCATATTTACCATTTCAAGACATTTTTGCCTAATACACGAGCCGACTACGCAAGAAATACAGAAAATATACGGGGGCCACGTGTCATCATCTTCTTCCTCCTACCTCTCTCTTCTCTCTTCTCCGGTGGACATGGCGGCAGCAGCGGCGGCGCTGCCCCGACGGTGGGACGGCGAGCAGCGGCAACATGGGCGGCGCCACGGAGGGGAGCATCTTGTCTGGCGACAGGGGGGTGGCCGATCTGCGCTGCTCGAGGTGGCAGCAGACGACGTGGCGGGCGGCCGCCCATGGATTTGCCGTTGCCGCTATGGTCGTCGTCTCGTCGGGCCTTGTGAGCCTGGTGACGCGCGCGCGCGCCGCCGCCGCGCCCCGCCGCCGCCGCCGCCTTCGCCATGCCCACCGGAGAAGAGAGAAGAGAGAGGAAGGAGAAGGAAGAGGAAGGAGAAGGAAGAAGAGAATGACATGTGGGCCCCGTGTATATTTTCTATATTTCTTGCGTATTTGGCTCGTATATTAGGCAAAAATGTCCCGAGATGGTAAAATATGTAAGCGAAAATTGTTTGCGGTGGCCTTTTTATGAGCGTCATGCCGAGAGTGGCAAATTTACGAGCGGCAACGTTTCGAATGGCAAAAACTCAATTTTCTCGTTTGGGGCCGTGCTAAAAACTGAGCGCTTCTCCAACTTCCTATCTCACATGATTTTTTAAGAACACCCCAAAAAAAAAAAGGTAGAAAGCAATGCAGGCCCCCCCCCCTTTCCTCCTCCCATCTTCTATCTCTGCCTCGGCTTAGGCTCCCCTATCCTATCTCCCTTTCTATGTCACCCTACCACTAATGACCGTCGTCTTGCGGCTGTGACCCCATGGCCGCATGTTCGAGACGTCCCACCGTGTTCTGGGTCGAGCTGTCGCGTTGTGTTCCGTAAGATTGACTCGAACTGCTAGCTGCATGGTTGCGGCTGTGGAGCGGTGTTGGATGGTAAAATTTTCAGTCCGATATTATCTGGACAGGTTTCTCCAAAAGATAAAATAAAAATCTATATTTCGGCACGTATGGATATCGACGTTGATGTTTATCTCCTGCCTTCTGTTGCCAAGTGTTGGGAATAGGAGGCACAAACATAGGATTTAACGTGAAAAAAACCCCTCCAAGGTGGAGAGAAAAAAAACCACGGGAAAAACAATCACTATAATGGTGCAAGATGTACATGGTACATGAGGGCCTTTATATAGGCATGCCCAAGGGTAAATTAGTAACAACTAATATTTGGAGGCATAACCTAACAAATCTCCCCTTGACTCTAAATCCATGAAAATGTTCTCCCAAAATCCCCGAAGGGCATTAAGCTCCGCGAATACCAACCAAGTCAAGACAATGCTTAAACTTGGTATTAGATAATGACTTTGTAAGCATGTCTGTAGGATTCTCATCAGTGTGTATCTTTCCCATAACAATCTTACCTTCAGTAACAACATCGCGGATAAAGTGGTACTTGATATCAATGTGCTTAGTCTTAGCATGATACATATCATTCTTGGTCAAACAAATAGCACTATGGCTATCATAATAAACAATGTTAACACGCTGTGGAAAACTAAGTTCAGAAACCTGACCTTGCAACCAAATAGCTTCTTTAACACCTTCAGTAGCTGCAACATACTCTGCTTCAGTAGTAGAAAGAGTAACTATAGATTGTAATGAAGCTTTCCAACTCACTGTAGAACCACACAAAGAGAATAGATAGTCAGAAGTAGACCTTCTCTTATCAAGATCACCAGCATAATTAGAATCAACAAACCCAATAACATCATTTGACTTCACCAAACTTTTATCAAACATCAAACCATAGTCAGAAGTACTTTTAAGATAACGAAAAATCCACTTAACAGCATTCTAGTTTTCCTTACCGAAATTATGCATAAATCTGCTAACCACGCTGACTGCATGAGACAAGTCAGGCCTTGTACAGATCATAGCATATATGAGATTAACAACAGCACTGGAATATGGAACGTGGGACATATAATCTTTATCATCTTTATTGGTAGGACATTGACTCGAACATAACTTAAAATGAGAAGCAAACGGTGTAGAGACAGATTTGCAATTACTGAGATAATACTTTTCAAGTACTTTCTCAATATAACTTTTCTGAGATAGAAAAAGTACCAACTTGACGATCACGCTGAATTTCCATCCCCATAATTTTCTTAGCTGGACCAAGATCTTTCATCTCAAATTCTTTACTAAGCTGAGCCTTCAACTGATCAATCAAAGACTTATCATGAGAAGCAATAAGCATATCATCAACATAAAGCAGTAGATACACAAAAGATCCATTGAAGAACTGCTTGAAATAAATGCAATGATCATAATTTTTATTAGTGGCATTGATGTCAAAATTAATTAATATAAAGTGCCAGGGGGTTTTTGGACTTCTCGGAACCCTAGCGAAGACTCGGTGTTTTACAAAACCCTAATTTGAAGCAACGACAAATTTGTGAGCCGCTCCAAGATTTCAAGTGCGTGACCGGGCGAGAGAAGAGGTCACGTATAGATTAGGAGTAGTTAGGTTTATTTCCTGTTTTTCGTCGGATTTCAAAAGGGGTTTCAATATCTCGGATCTCGCCGGATCTTTGCGAATTCTCGAAATCTTGGTTTCCGTAGTTCACCACTTCTATAAATACCCAAATATTCCTTTGTGAGACATCTAGAGAGAAAAGAAATACCCTAAACTCTCCCACATACACTCAAGCCATTTCTCACGAAAACCCCCTCTGTCGGATGGCGTCTGGGAGCAGCCGGGCAGCGTCCGACCAGCCTAAACCGTGTGCATCGCTCACTGTCGGACGGCGTCTGGGCGCAGCTAGGTAGCGTCCGGTCAGCCGCTTTCCAGCGCACACCGCACTGTCGGACGGCGTCCGGTGGGGACCGGACGGCGTCCGATAAACCCATTTTTTTGTGAGCAGTCGCCTCTGTCGGACGGCGTCCGGTGCCCGTCGGACGGCGTCCGGTAGAGGCTAACGGCTAGTCTTTTTGTCCTCTTCCGAGGGGCAACAGCTAGTTTTGCTCTAGGGGCTATAAATACCTACCTAGTGGCTGGCTATTTTGATGTTTGCTGCTCCACTTCACCTACCACATTCATAGCTCATCAATTAGGTGTTCTAGAGCCATTCCTCCACCCACAAATCATCCAAAGCCACAAATCATTAAACCCCAACACCGAGCTTCATGGAAGTCCTTCGATTCGGCATGATCGGGGCGTTTCGGGCTTGTTACTTTTGAAGACATCCTTCGTGGAGGCGAGGGCTTGGGAGTAGGCCTTGGCGTGTGGCTACTCTCGAGTCGGTGTATGGATGACGGAGTCCACCTCGCCGGAGTGGCGGAACGACTACCGGGAGTAAGTGAGGCGTTAGGCTCGAGAGCGAGCCGGTCCTTGTGCACAAGGGGTAGCCTCAACGGAGAGTAGGAGTCGCGGCTCCGAACTTCGGTCAAACAAATACCGTGTCACTCTCTCTTATTTACTTTCCGCACTTACTACCGTTGCCTTGTTTGTGATGCTACGTCTTAGTTGCATTGTGTCTTGTTTCTCGCTTCCGCTCACTCAATAATTGCAACTAGGATTGGGTAATTCTTAATATGATGTTTAATTGAAAATAATCAAAAGAAATTAAAATTGCCTATTCACCCCCCTCTAGGCCTTAGGATCCTCTTTCAAGTGGTATCAGAGCATCTAGGTTCTCCGGTTTTAGCTTCACCGCTAGGAGATGGCTCAAGAGGGGCCTAGGATAGAAATTAATTGGAAAAGCTCCTATTTTTTATGGAACAAATTACAACTATTGGAGAATTAGGATGCAATGTTACTTAGAGGCACTTAGCTATGATGTGTGGGTTGCTTGTGAGACCAGCTATCCGGACCCTCCGGCTGGAACAATTGCTCTTGATGAAGTTCATGCTAAGTACAAACGCTTTAATGCCATTGCTAGAAATGTTTTACTTTTTAGTATATCTTCCGAAGTTTTTGATAGCATTGACAATCTCTCTAAAGCTTATGACATTTGGAAGCATTTTAGAGAAATTCATGTTGGTAGTGCCGAGATGCTTGAGGGGAAGCTATCTTGTGCTAGAAAAAGATTTGATCAATTCAAGATGCTCCCTAATGAAAGTGTTAATGAAATGTTTCTTAGGTTGAACCCTATTGTCAATGAAATTACCGGATGTTCGGAGAAGGTCTTGGAAGACATTGACATTTGTCGGAAGATGCTTTATGTTGTGTCATTTAGTTTCAATCCACTTGTGATCTTAATTCGAGCATTCAAGTCAAAGCTCAAGAAGATAACACCGACAAAGCTCCTCGGGCAACTCAACTCATATGAGATGCGGCTTCTTGAAAGTGAAGAGTCCCCGCTCAACAAGAAGTCAATTGCTCTCTCCGCCAAAGCCAAAAGTGGGAAGAAGAAGATTGAAGTTGAAGAAGATGATGATGACTCCGATGATGCAATTTCGGAGATTGAAGAATTGGCACTCCTTGTCAAGCGGTTAAGAAAGTTGATCAAGAAGATGAGCTTCCGCAGTGGATCATCCTCTTCAAGGCGAAGACCCATCTCCGAAATGCGTTGCTACGAATGTGGAGAGAAGGGTCACTTGGCAGCAGATTGCCCAATAAACAAAAAGAGCAAGCACAAAACGAGAAATCAAGAGGAAGAAGAGGATGACGACAAGAAGAAGTACCGTCACTACCGCAAGGGCGATCACAAATCAAAGGATAAGAAGAATGTCCTTGCCGGTCAAAAGACCAAAAAGAAAGACAGCTCGAGTTCATCATCCTCCCAATCCTCCTCCTCCGAAGAAGACACTAGAGCTCATGGGCTAGCCGGACTTGCGATCAAGGAAAATGCTCTTCCGGCTCTTCCCAAGCAAAAGCTTTGTCTCACCGCCAACATACAAGAAGAGGTGATTGGGGAATGGATCACCGACGATGAAGTCTCTTGGCCGGACTCCTCCGACAATGAAAACACCAAGGTGTCCGGAGTCGCCATCGACAATCCTACACCTCCCATGTGTCTTATGGCACTAGAGGAGAAGGTAACAAATGAGCACCTCTCTAAAAGTGAGCTTAAACTTTTGATTGATGATTTGAATAATGCTCTAGAGAAGGAAAAGTCTAAGAGGGAAAAGCTAATGAAAGTGCATAAAGAGCTTGCAAATGAATTTGAGAATTTGCTTGAAAAACATGAAAATCTAGAAGATGATTATGAAGCTCTAAATTTGCAAGTTGAAATTCTAGAAAACAAGCTTGCTAGTTTAAATGTTGTTGATGAAACTCCTCTTAATTGCTCAATTGAAAAATGCAATGTTGGTGTGACTTATGACTTGATTGACACCGTTAATGGTTCACTTAACTTATCACATGACATATCTTTGAGTTTGTCACCCACTATCACACCTAATGCTACCTCATCTTCATCCACTAGTGCTAATACTTTAAATGAAAATGCTTGTTCTATTGGTACTTGTGGTGTTGCCAAATGTGCTAATGAGCTAGTTAAGGAAAATTTGCTTCTCAAGGATAGAATTGAGCAACTAGACTCTAGCTTGGCTAAATTGCTTGTGGGGAACAACTCTCTTGACAAGGTGCTTCGGGAGCAAAGGTACACCTTGGGTAAGCATGGTTTGGGATTTTATCCCGGGGATTTGCCCAAGGGCGGTTGGGGTAAGCCCAAGCTAACTTTTGTTAAGGGAGGGACCCGTTGCCATATTTGCAAAAATGATAAACACAAAGCCATTGCTTGTCCTCTTACAAAATCATCTCAATTCATGTCTAAAACTCAAGTGCTTAATGCTAGTTACATGCTTATGAGGAAGAATGGCTCTACTTATGCAAAATATGTTGGTGCACCCAATGAAAAGAAAGATGTAAAGGCTATTTGGGTGCCCAAATGTTTGATGACTAACTCAAAAGGATCCAAGAAGAAGTCTTGGGTACCTAAAACCGAAGCTTGAATTTGTGTGTGTAGGTGAACTACAAGAGCGGTGGCCGGCATTAGATATTTGATAGCGGTTGCACTCAACACATGACCGGTAGCTCAAATATGTTCACCTCACTAGAAGAGGAGAAGGACCCCGAACACAAGATCACATTTGGGAATAACTACAAGCGAAAGGTAAAGGGTATAGGTAAAATTGCAATATCCAATGACCTATCCATCTCTAATGTGCTCTTGGTGGAAGCTTGCAACTTTAATCTCCTCTCCGTTGCTCAAGTGTGCGATTTAGGTTTTGATTGCTTCTTTTCGGTCAACCGAGTTCGTGTTGTTTCCACTAAGGATCAAAGTGTTGCATTTGAAGGCACCCGGTTTCAAAACTTATATTTGGTTGATTTTTCAAACCGTGAATCTTCTCAAATCAAGACTTGTCTTATTGCTCAAACCACTCTTGGTTGGTTGTGGCATAGACGTCTTGGACATGTTGGAATAGGTCCTTTGAAAAAGGTTTTTAAAGACAACTTGGTTGTTGGAATGAAGGATGTCAAATTCGAGAAAAATCGTCTATGTAGCTCATGCCAAGCCGGCAAGCAAGTGGCTAATTCTCATCCGACTAAGACATTCATGTCTACATCCCGACCACTTGAACTTTTGCATATGGATTTATTTGGCCCAACCACCTATACGAGCATAGGTGGTAATTCTTATTGTCATGTGATTGTCGATGATTTCTCTCGCTTCACTTGGGTATTTTTCCTTGCAAATAAATCACTTGCCGGTGATGTGTTTAAAAGATTTGCTTTGAAAGCTCAAAAGGAATTTGACTCTTTTATCAAAAAGGTGAGGAGTGATAACAGCACCGAGTTTACTAATACAAATGTTGAGGAATTTTATGATGAGTTAGGTGTGAAGCACGAATTCTCGGCGGCATACACTCCACAACAAAATGGAGTGGTGGAGAGGAAGAACCGTACTTTGATAGAGATGGCAAGATCAATGCTTGACGAGTACAACACGCCGCATGCCTTTTGGACGGAAGCCATCAACACGGCATGCCATGCCATCAACCGCCTCTACCTCCACCGACTCCTTCACAAGACCTCATATGAACTACTAGTGGGACGAAGGCCCAACAACTCGTACTTTCGAGTCTTCGGTTGCAAGGTGTACATCTATAAGAAAAGGACTCATTTGGGTAAGTTCCAAAACAAGTGCGACATTGGTATCATGTTAGGGTACTCCTCTCGCTCAAAAGCTTTTCGAGTTTTTAATAATTCTACCGGGCTAGTTGAGGAAGCCTATGATGTCAAGCTTGATGAAACTAACGGCTCACAAAATGAGCAAGATTTGACAACAAATGTAGGTGATGAGTTACCACATGATGCCATGGAGTTGGGGGAAATTCGACCCTCACCGGAGGTGCCAAAAGATGAAGTCGTCTCTCCCACCACCTCCATCAATAATCAAGCTCAAGACACCTCTGCAACAACTCAAGATCAAGCGGTGGACGGAGTTGCAAACTTTGAAGTTGATCAAGCTCAAGGGGAATGCGTTGATCTACAAGTACCCGTCCAACAACACCGCTCTCTCTCCAAGAATCATCCTTTAGATCAAGTCATTGGCAATCTCAATCAAGGCGTAAGAACCCGTTCTCACACCGCTAATTATTGTGAGCATCACGCCTTTGTGTCTATTGTTGAGTCTAGGACCAATGATGAGGCATTGGCGGATGCGGATTGGGTGAACGCCATGCATGAAGAATTGAACAACTTCACCCGCAATGAAGTTTGGGAACTTGTGGAAAGACCGAAGGACCACAATGTCATTGGAACTAAATGGGTCTTCCGTAAAAAACAAGATGAGAATGGTGAAGTGGTACGAAACAAAGCAAGATTGGTGGCGCAAGGTTTCACTCAAATCGAAGGTCTTGACTATGGAGAAACCTACGCCCCCGTTGCTCGACTTGAAGCTATACGGTTACTCTTGGCATTCGACTCTCTCTATAACATAATTCTCTTTCAAATGTATGTTAAGAGTGCTTTTCTAAATGGTTTTATTGATGAACTTATTTATGTCAGGCAACCGTCCGGTTTTGAAAACCTCAAACACCCAAACTATATCTATAAGCCCACTAAGGCGCTATACGGTCTCAAGCAAGCTCCTAGAGCATGGTATGAGCGTCTTAGGGACTTCCTCTTAGAAAAGGGATTTAAAACCGGTGCGATTGATTCCACATTGTTTCTAAAGCCTATTGAAAATGACTTATTTGTTTGTCAAATATATGTGGATGATATTATTTTTGGATGCACTAACAAATCTAAATGCAAGGACTTTGGAGAAATGATGTCCAAGGAATTCGAAATGTCGATGATTGGAGAGCTCACTTTCTTCCTTGGATTTCGAATCAAGCAACTTCGGGAAGGGACCTTTATTTGTCAAGAGAAATACACAAAGGACTTTCTCAAACGGTTTTCTATGGACGATTGCAAATCGATCAAAACACCAATGGCCACTAATGGGCATCTTGTTTTGAATGAAGATGGAAAGCCCGTGGACCAAAAGCTTTATCGCTCCATGATCGGTTCGCTTCTCTATCTTACCGCTTCTCGACCCAATATTATGTTTAGTGTGTGCATGTGTGCTCATTTTCAAGCATCCCCTAAAGAAGTGCATCTTATTGCCGTAAAACGCATTTTGAGATATCTAAAAATCACTACTAGTCTAGGTCTTTGGTACCCGAAGGGAGCGCGTGTTGAGCTTCTTGGCTATTCCAACTCGGATTATGCCGGTTGCAAAATTGATCGCAAAAGCACCTCGGGGGGTTGTCACTTGCTAGGGCGCTTCACTCGTGTCATGGACTTGAGGAAGCAAAACTACGTGGCGCTATCTACCATGAGCGAATATGTAGTGATGAGGAGTTGTTCTACTCAACTCTTGTACATGACACGGATGCTTAGTGACTTTGGGCTAAAATTTGAAAAAGTGCCACTTCTATGCGATAATGAAAGTGCGGTGAAAATAGCCAACAATCCGGTCCAACATTCCCGTACAAAGCACATCGACATCCGACATCACTTTATTCGTAACCATGTTGCAAAGGGTGACGTTGTGCTTGCCTACGTGCGAACGGAAGACCAATTGGCGGATATTTTCACCAAACCCTTAGATGAGGCACGGTTTTGCAAATTAAGGAATGAACTCAACATACTAGATAGATCAAATGCGTGTTGATTGGTTTTTATGATTTTTTGGTCTTATTTGAATATTTCCATTTGCTTTTGACCCTTGTCACATTTAGGGGGAGTTTAATTTCAACTCATGATCTCAAAACTCCCTCTAGTGGTGAAAAGATAAATTTGATTTTGGGTTAGCACATTCTTGTCCTATATTTCAAGCCAAAACAAATTTGAACTTAATAGACTATCCTTATCGTCTTATCACTTCAAACTTCTAATTTTGAAAATCTTATCCCTTTTGAAAAATTTGCTCCATATGCATATTTCTTCTCTTGAAAATCATATGGCATCAAAATTGTTGAAAATATTTGAAAAGAAGCCAAAATTCAAAAACATGTGCTTAAACTCTAAAGTGAACCCCTATGCTCGATTTTCATGCCTATATAAGAAATCAAGGCAAAATTTGGGTTCACACATTTTCTTGGTCTCTAAGATCAAAATTTAGGTTTTTGAATTTAATTTGGTTTCATTTGTCAACTTAGTATCTTATCCCTTCAAAATTAAAAATGGAGAAAATCACTTCAAATTGCTCACATTTGAATCTTCCTTTGAATTTTGAGCAAAAATGGAGAATATCACTTCAAAACATTATTTTTATAAAAATTCTTGCACTGGTGGGGCCCACTGGTCAGAAGAGCAAGCAGCTGTGAAATCCGCCTTCATCGGACGCCGTCCGGATACTCTCGGACACCGTCCGACAGGATCTTGTGTGGGCTGAATTCGTACTGTCGGACGCCGTCCGGTAACCACTGGACGCCGTCCGACCAAGTTCAATTCGCGCCGCAATATTTCTGTCGGACGCCGTCTGACCTCTCCACGACCCCGTCCGATGAGGCTCCTCTGCGCTGCACCCTTACTGTCGGACGCCATCCGATAGCCGTCGGACGCCGTCCGACAGGGCCCAACCATGCAGATCGCTTTATAACTTACCTCTCCGCCTCCCTCTCTCCTCACTCGTTTTTCCTCCTCTCTCCAAACCGGCGTCGCCCCTGCCCCTTCTCCTCACCGGGCAAGGCCCTCCGACGACCTCCGGCGATCTCCACCACCACCACCAGCGCCCCCTCGTCCTCCTCTTCGATTCCCACCGCGGGGATTGAAGGTGGACGGCCCCGTTCGTGCGCCTCGTCTCCGACGAGCTCCCCTCCTTTCCCCTACCGGGAAGGGCGAAGGGGACGATCTCCTCGCGCACGGCGGCTTCCTCTTCCCTTCTAGGACTCGGTAACGGCCTCCCGCCTCTCTTCCTGGCAAATTCTTCCGTTTACCAAGTTCTAGGTTTTGAATAGGATTTTCCCGCGCTTGTGTCCAGGGTTGACTCGTGGTGTGGTTGGCATTTGGTCCGTGGGCTCTTGGCAGTGGATTTGATTCGTCCGTGGGCTATTGTCAGTAGGATTGTTTCGTCAGTGAGCATTTGGTCAGTGAATTTGAGATGTCACGTTCATTGAAGAAATTTGGGAAGGCTCTGAGCAGGACCCTTAGTGGTCGTCGTGACAGTGGCAGTAAGGGTGATCCTGATTATGTTGATGAGACGGCTAGCAGTGCCGCTCCTCCTCGCCCAAGAAAAGCTACTAGATGGGATATACAGCAGCAGCCAGATCAAGGATTACATTGGACTCGGGTTGCGAGGTCTTCTTTCGCAACCGCCGAGGACGCCGATGATGACACATACGCTGAAGACCCGACTGATGAGGACGTCACTGAGACCGTGGTCGCTGAGGACGACCCCGTGGATTATCAGGTTCTGAAATTGTCTATGGAGACATTGAGAAAGAAGAGGTCCGTCACATATGCAAAGTGGTTCCCTCATCGGCGAGAGGATACTAAAGATTTCAGGTTTTACACCAAGTTTCAGAAGCAGCTATATATGTGCTTCCTTGCACCCAAGGGTGGTTTGAGAGATCCACATTGTGTTGACTGGAGCGAGATTACCGCAGTGGTAGGTCCTGAAGTTTATACTATATTCAGCTCCACTCCAGGCCTGACAGATTTGATTTCACATAAGAAGTTGACTTGGAGCAAAGAAAGGGTCTGTGAGTTCTTCGCTACTCTGCTAGTCGCTGAGGATGAGACAGAGTCAAATTACTACCACTCAGTCGATGGACAGATTCGAGAGATCACAGTGGCTGAGATGAATCACGCTTTGGGTACTCCTGATACTGGCACCGATTTGAATGAGGTGGCCTTTGAAGATGCTATCTGGAGGGGAAAATATCCTCCGTTGGATGAAGTCAGATTTATGTATCTAAATCTTGATGATGAGGAGATCGATGTCGATAAAACCGTCGATTCATGACGAGCCCGCCTAATCAACCTTATTCTCAGAAGTACCCTATTTGTTCGAAGCGGCAACCGAGACAGAATTCTTCCCATTTGCAGTTGGTTCATGCTATACCTTCTCACAGGCAGGACTATCAATATTGGAGCCACCCTCATGGGAGAATTCGATGACGCCATCTTCAGAGAGGTCAATAGGGCACTACCTCTAGCTCCCTATATTGGCCTATTGCTTTCCAGGACTCAGCGCGTATCAGATGATGAAGTCAGGGGTTGGGACAACAGGATCAAAAAGTATCAGATGAAGAATTTCTTGAACTCACTTGGGAGCAAGCCCAAATCGTCCTGGCGATGATGCTCCCCCTCCAGCTCCAGCTCCAGCTCCTGCTGCTCCAATGCAGCCGTTTGTGCCAGCGCCTGGTGCGGGTTATTCTGCGGCTGCCCCTCCTCCATGGTATGACGCCTTGATAGGTGAAATGAGAGGGCTGCGTGAAGGGAATATGCCCTAGATCAATCATGAGATGATTGTGTAATACGTCTTTGTTCATGTACTTTTCGATAACTAGCTTATCAGGTTCCATGAATAATGGTCATAACTTTGTTCATCAAGTATGACTTGGTTGTGAGACACATTGTTTGTATGACATTATTCTAAACTGATCCCTGATCCAGAATCATTATGAGGAGCATTAATGATTGATCAGCACATATATTGATTGATGGTACTGTTTCACATACCATAGATATTGTGGATATCGAATCAATAATGTGGACACGTGTTAGAGAACACGGATGGTTGGATTGACCTACTCCGAGACACTGCTGAGATTGTTATCTTAATAGTGCCATCAGATTATTGTCTCGAGTGGTACACCTATATGGTCCTTAGACTTGAGATCATCATAGAGTCCCAGTATGCGTAATTGTATACTTTGGGGTTATCAAACGCTACTCCGTAACTAGGTAGTTATAAAGGTAACTTACGGGTATGCCGCGAAACATGGCGTAGGGGTGTGATAGATCAAGATGGAATTTGCCCCTCCTCGATAACGGGAGAGATACCTCTGGGCCCCTCGGTGTGGATGGATAAAGAAAGTCTTGTGGCCGTGCCAAGGTGACTAATTGTTAGTCACATCTTATATCCATTACGGAACGAGTGAATGGGTCGAGCTATCACCCGGTGGCACATATCTTGCCTTGAGCTTGACTGGTGTCGCGTGGCAAAGGGATCGGTATGTACGCGTGTATCAAGGTTCAACCGATGAGATCATTCTGTGCATTCGGGGGTCAATATGTGTTGCTAGATACCGCTATTGATCTGTGGACTGGAAACGGGTTTCCGGGTCCGCGGCCGACTTACACATGAACCTAACGGGTCACACACTTAACGGTTTGGAACATGCTTAACGGATTCACTTCTGTTAATGGGTTTTGGCGCGTGGATATGGATCCGCGTAGAAGATAGAGTCCTAACGGGCCTTCTAGTGTAGAAGCCCGTTAGCACGTCTATATAAGTTGGAGGCCAGGGGCGGCGCGATAAAGTCAGATGCACTCCATGCGCCCCTCCCGCTCCCGAGGAAACCCTAGTCGCGCGACGTGGTGCTAGCACGCCGGCGCGCGACGTTCCACTCTTGGACGTGTGGATACCTTAGAGGCACTGCCGCTTTCGCGGACATGCTTGCTGATCGGCGACCTCTCCTCGTCACCGGCAATCACTCGGCGAGCACCGGCGATCACTCGGCGAGCACCGGCAACCACTCGGCGAGCAGTCGGCGTGCTGATCGGGGCGTGTACGACTACTTCCCTTACATGCGCGAGTCTTCTTCCGCTGCATCCGCGCATCGAGGGTAACGATCCATGGTTCCCTACTTACATGTTGATCCTGGGTGTGCGCGAAAATTTCGATTTTCGGCTAGCGTAGCCTGCGCGTCCCCCTACACTGCGCACAGAAATGAGAAGTTTTCACATTGAGGTGAAAGAAGAGCTAGCAGCGACCCGTAGGGAGATGACAGATCTGGCAGGGCAGCAGACGTATTTAAATGATGAATTTGCAGAGTTCAAGTCAGCTGTTCAGTACATGGGTGCTATGTTCATGCCAGTTCCAGAAGGGGTCAATCCTTACTCATGGTATTCTCATGCTCATACCAGCTACTAGGCCTACCAGCAGAATCAGGGTTTTCCTCGCCCACCTGCCTACCCACCACCGATTCACTCTTGGGTATATCCTCCCTCAGGGCCTGCTCCTTCCTTTGTGCCTCCACCACAGTCATATCCTCCTCCTGGTAAGATTCATTTTACTGGTGGAGAAGTCTGTCGCCATCTCAACTTCTCTTTGCCAAATCCTCAACCGACCCAGTTATTTGATGATCCCTCCTCACCTCGGTCGGTATCCTCTGCAGCTCATATGCCTTTATTCAAGCGTCCCAGGGGTCAGGGCTCCTCTTCTGGCGGCCAAGGAGATGACGGAGGCGACGACATGGATCAAGACCAGCAAGAATAGGACCTTTTCCCGTTTGTGTCACTTGGTGACAAAGGGGGAGAAGTTAGAGAGAAGTTAGAGGGTTAGTGAGGGGTAGTGAGATCGAGGTCTCGTTTTACCTGTAATTTTTTTTATTGCCTCGATACTTGTTTAAACTTGTGCTTGATACTCTAGTTTGTTTATGTTATTTGAACCTCGTTGGCTTGTGTTTTCAAATCTATGCATGGATTTAGGGGGAGCTTTCTCTTGTTTGCACACCCTTGTGGTCGAGTTGTGGTTATCTTATTGTTTTGTATTTGCTCGCATATTTGTATTGCACTAACCCTTTTGCAGCTCAAAATTTTATTTTATCTTGGGTTGCCATCAAGTGCCACAAAGGGGGAGATTGTGAGCATCGTTGAGCCCCAATTTTTATTAGTGGCATTGATGTCAAAATTAATTAATATAAAGTGCGAGGGGGTTTTTGGACTTCTCGGAACCCTAGCGAAGACTCGGCGTTTTACAAAACCCTAATTTGAAGCAACGACAAATTTGTGAGCCGCTCCAAGATTTCAAGTGCGTGACCGGGCGAGAGAAGAGATCACGTATAGATTAGGATTAGTTAGGTTTATTTCCTGTTTTTCGTCGGATTTCAAAAGGGGTTTGAATATCTCCGATCTCGCCGGATCTTTGCGAATTCTCGAAATCTCGGTTTCCGTAGTTCACCACTTCTATAAATACCCAAATATTACTTTGTGAGACATCTAGAGAGAAAAGAAATACCCTAAACTCTCCCACATACACTCAAGTCATTTCTCACGAAAGCCCCCTCTGTCGGACGGCGTCTGGGAGCAGCCGGGCAGCGTCCGACCAGCCTAAACCGTGTGCATCGCTCACTGTCGGACGGCGTCCGGTAGTTACCGGACGGCGTCCGGTCAGGTTGATTTTTGTGCCATTTCCACTGTCGGACGGCGTCTGGGCGCAGCTGGGTAGCGTCCGGTCAGCAGCTTTCCAGCGCACACCGCACTGTCGGTGGGGACCGGACGGCGTCCGATAAACCCATTTTTTGTGACGATCGCCTCGCCGGACGACGTCCGGTGCCGTCGGACGGCGTCCGTGAGAGGCTAACGGTTAGTCTTTTTTGTCCTCTTCCGAGGGGCAACGGCTAGTTTTGCTCTAGGGGCTATAAATACCTACCTAGTGGCTGGCTATTTTGATGTTTGCTGCTCCACTTCACCTACCACATTCATAGCTCATCAATTAGGTGTTCTAGAGCCATTCCTCCACCCACAAATCATCCAAAGCCACAAATCATTAAACCCCAACACCGAGCTTCATGGAAGTCCTTCGATTCGGCACGATCGGGGCATTTCGGACTTGTTACTTTTGAAGACATCCTTCGTGGAGGCGAGGGCTTGGGAGTAGGCCTTGGCGTGTGGCTACTCTCGAGTCGGTGTACGGGTGACGGAGTCCACCTCGCCGGAGTGGCGGAACGACTACCGGGATTAAGTGAGGAGTTACGCTCAAGAGCGAGCCGGTCCTTGTGCGCAAGGGGTAGCCTCAACGGAGAGTAGGAGTCGCGGCTCCGAACTTCGGTCAAACAAATCTTGTGTCACTCTCTTATTTACTTTCGCGACTTACTACCGCTGCCTTGTTTGTGATGAATTGTGATGCTACGTCTTAGTTGCATTGTGTCTTGTTTATCGCTTCCGCTCACTCAATAATTGCAACTAGGATTGGGTAATTCTTAATATGATGCTTAATTGAAAATAATTAATAGAAAATAAAATTGCCTATTCACCCCCCCTCTAGGCCTTACGATCCTCTTTCAGTAACATCATGACTAATGATCACTTTCATAGAATCATCACACCATAAACGATACCCTTTAACACCGGAACCATAACCAAGAAAAATACATTTTTTAGCTCTAGGCACTAACTTTCCATCATTACTGTGAGCATAAGTAGGACACCCAAAAATTCTAAGATTAGAATAGTCAATTGGTTTGCCTGATCATACCTCTTCTGGGATTTGAAAATTAATCGCTGAATTGGGAGAACGATTAACCAAGTATGCAGCTGTATTAACAGTCTCCGCCCAAAAGCCACGCTTTTCCCATAAGCCAGCATTGGATAGCATGCAACGGGCCCTCTCCAGAAGAGTGCGATTCATGCGTTCTGCACGACCATTCTGCTGAGGTGAATCTGGGACAGTCAAATGTCTAGCAATACCATGATTTGCATAATATTTATCAAACTCACCACTTGTCGGGGATTAAATCACGGCCCATTGCCATGGCCCACTCCTTGACGGCCCAAACGAACAGCCTACCAGGGCCTAGTTCCCTGAAAGGTTCTATCTGGCCCATATGCATCCTGCTGAACAGCTTCCTAGCTGGCGTGGTGCGTAATGGCCAAGGAATCGTGTTTGAGTCCGACTCGAACAAGGGTTCTGCACGGCTACGTGAAGACCCGGACGTGGTTTCCCGGATTGGAACAAGACGTCGTGATCCCCAAGACTAGGAGTATGCCTTATCTACCTCGGGATATATTTGGCATGTACTGAGTTCGTTACGATCTCGTAGTTAGCCCGGCCCGATATTCCTCCGGTAGGTCGGTTTGCTCAGCACTATATAAACAGGGGCCCTTTGGCGTTTAGGGGATCCCTGGCATTGAGTTTTACATCTTAGCATCTAGCTTAGAGCTTTGGCACTCGTACACGCATAATCTCGCCGAGACTTGTTCGTCTCGTCGAGCCACCTCTTGTATTCATCCCTGATATATAAGAAAGGCTGGACGTAGGGCTATTATCTCTCCCGAGAGGCCCGAACCAGGATAAAAACCCCTGTCTCCTGTTCGTTGTTGTTTGTTGTTGTTCGGCGTGTCTCCTATCTCACTCCTGAAGAACCTTAGTTGACTTGGGTCGTTATCCCAACCGTCGACAGTTGGCGCCGTCCGTGGGGACACGCAGATCGAGCATGTCGAACTCTATCAGCGACCAGGAGATTATTCCTGAGGGATACGACTCAGAAGGACAGGACGCCTCATCCCCTGTCAGTTCAGATCGATCTGTTCGGTCTCGAACGCTTTCAGATCCGGCGTAAGTCTCGCCTATATGGCAGAGATAGCCTCAGATCGTACTCCCGTCATTGACGATGACTACGGAACTGATAATCTTTACGACGGTTTAGATCTGTCAGACTCCAAGGCTATGTCGGTAGATTCCACCTGTGGCTATATAGCGATGACACCGTCAAGCATACCTTCTCATGGCCCCCGCAGCATCAACATGGCCGATGCAGGAACCTCCGGAGATCCTCGCGACGGATGCGGCGGTCGCCGTGTTCGGCAATTAATTCGCGGCGGCAAGAAGATGAGGTCGCTACCGGTCGCTCACGAGCAAGACGTCATTCGCCGCAGCCTCGACACCTCTATCAATCAGACCTTGGCGCGGTTTCGCGACCGGTGTAAGCGGCAGCGTCGCGACCCACCTCGCGTGCCGGTGCTAATTCTCCCGGCAGAAGCTTCCCCTGTTCGGGTCAATTCCCCGCGTGACCGGACTCGGTCAGTAACGCGGATGGTTCAGAGATCCGGGACCCATAGATCGAGCCGGAACGGCTCGGCTATAGCAACGGTCCTCGATCCACCAATCAAGTTGATCTCGCCCGCATGGGCGTCTTTGTGCGTCTAACCTAGAGCGACTGGCTGAAGGCCTAAAGTCTCTAGGAGAAGTCAACAACTCCTCCAGTAAGTATGATCAAACCGCCGGAATGATTCGGACAGCTCGATCGATCGCGTGACCTCGTCACCATCGAAGGTCATCGTCCATGAGCGAGCTACCCTTGGTCGCCGTCGCCGCCGAGTCCTCGTAGTCATCGCGACCATAGGGGCAAGCGCGCACGCGATGATCACGGACGGTCCCCTCGTGAGGAGCGCATCGTCGCGACCACGAGGAAGGAGCGTGGTGGGTTGTCCCGGAGAGAGTTTCTCCAGGCCGAATCATCCCGCTCAGCAGGAGTTCCTCCGCGCAACAGGACCAACGTCTTCTCGAGACTAGGTTCTACCGGGGAAGGTGGCCGGTTGTATGCCTTGGGCTACAGGGCTTTCTCTGACGAGCTTCGTGCTGTCCGATGGCCCTCAAAGTTTAAGCCCGGTCACATGGAGAGGTACAATGGGACTCAGAACCCAGAGGAATTCCTTTCCATCTACGCTCTGACCATCATGGCGGTACCGAGGGTGACGAGCTCGTTATGGCTAATTACCTCCGACCGTCCTTGAGGGTCTTTGCCGGACGTGGTGTTTAATCGCAAGAGGGTTCCATCTCGCTCTTGGAATCAACTTTGTGACGCCTCGATCGCTAACTTCGGAGCTATTACGTGCGCTGGGCAAGGAGGATGATCTGCACCAGATGATCCGGATGAGCGGGAGACCTCCGCAACCGTGAAGCGTTTCATTAAGATTCGCAACACGATCCCGAACATCTCGGACGAATCATTGTCCGCGCCTTCAAAAACGGAGTCCGCGACGAAGCGCTCACCCAGATCTCGAGATCAACGAGACTGGACCGCCAACGACTGTTCAAAGGCGGTGACCGCTATGCCAATCGCGGCGAGCGTGTTCGATATAAAAGGCGTTCGACAAAGGCGAGCCGCCCCTAACCTGGTGTGGATGAGAAGAAGAAGAGCAGCAGCATCCCTGGTGACAAGAAGTCCCAGAAGAAGAAGAATAAAGGTGATGCGAACAATATCGTCGCTGGTATAGATCGCGCACCTCCTCCCAAGGATGGGCAGAAGAAGCCCAACAATAACTACAAGGGCAAAAAGCCTGCTCAGGGAGGCGGACACGGCAAGAAAGGTCCAAGCGACCGATTTTGCAAATTCCACCAACACTACGGGCACGACATATGCCATTGCAGAACTTGGGCTGCAAAGCTCGAAGATTTCTATAACGGCAAGGGCCCAATGCCCACCCTGCTCGAACAAGGTGATGCCGGCAAAGACAAGCGTCCAGCCGACGGTGGTGACCGGGACGATGATGACGAATATCAAGAGCCCGTGAACCATATCGCCGTTATTTTCGGCGGCTCATCGGCTTATACCTCTCGACGCAGCCTCAAGGAAGCTGCTCGGGAGGTCCACAACGTTGAAAAAGGCAAACCACAGCCTGAATCGATGAAGTGGACCGAGGTCTCTATCTTCTTTTCTAAGGATGATTGCCCCACTGGGATGACCAAGCCTCAGCGTCTCCCTCTGGTGGTCGCCCCGACCATCAGCAACGCCAGAGTTGGCCGCGTCCTGGTCGACGGCGGGAGCGCTTTGGACCTGCTATCAGCAAAGGTCTTGGACGAGATGCAGATTCCTCGCTCCAAGCTTAAAGAAGTAGCAATGCCTTTCTACGGCATTGTCCCGGGGGAAGCTGTTCAGCCATTAGGGCAGATTGTTCTGCCTGTTACCTTCGGTAGTCCAACCAACTTCCGGACGGAGCTGATCACGTTTGACGTGGTCGACTTCCCTTCCGCGTACAATGCGATCCTCGGCCGGCCATCTCTTGGTAAGTTCATGGCCGTGTCCCATCATGGATACCATTGCGTGAAGATACCGGGCCCTAACGGCGTGATCACGGTCAACGGCAACTACAAAGCTGCTCTGGATTGCGGCGAAGCGAGCCGCCATACTGGTCGACCAGCTTCCGCCTCGTGGCCCCGATGCTCCGCAGACCAAGTCTGCATGCCCTAAAGTCTCCCTTCAGCCAGGGGGTGAGACCAAGGAGGTTCCGCTGTCTCCGAATGATTCCTCCAAGACAGTTCACTTGGGGGCCAACCTGGACCCCAAATAGGAAAACGAGCTCATCGCTTTGCCTCCGAGCTAACGCAGATGTGTTTGCCTGGGAGCCATCTGACATGCCGGAGTCCCAAGGAGGTCATTGAGCACAAACCGGCCGTCCGTGGGACAAAAGCCTGTTCGCCAAGCTTCGACGCCGGACTTCAAGCGGGGATCATCAAGGATCGACAGCAAGTCGCTCATTCTTTATTTCATCCGCGAGGTTGATCACACCAGTGGTAGCCAACCTGTCATTGTAAAGAAGAAAGACGGCAAGTGGAGGATGTGTCGATCACACGATTTGAACGCCGCTTGTCCCAAGGACAATTTCCGCGCCTCGCATAGACCGGTGGTCGATGCATTGCGGATCTTGACTCTTGAGTTTTTGGATGCTTACTCCGGTTATCACCAAATAAGCATCTTCCCGAGGATGAAGAGAAGATCGCCTTCATCACCCCTTCGACACTTTACGCTGCTCGACCATGTCTTTCGGTCTGCGCAAGAGCGCGGTGCCACGTTCGGCATTTGATGGAGAAGACTTTCCCGAGCACATGGAAAAACACGGAGGTCTATGTCGGCGACATAGTTGTAAAGAGCAAGCATGCTCCAGATCATGTAAAAGACCTCGCCGAGACGTTTCGTAACCTCGCCAGGCATCGAATAAAATTAAATCCAGAGAAGTGTACCTTTGGGGTTCGATCTGGAATGTTGCTCGGTTATGTAATTGGTTCGCAAGGCATCTCGCCAACCCGAAAAAATCGAGGCCATTGAAAACATGCAGGCTTCAACTACCGTCAAGGAAGTTGAGCCTCACGGGCGGATGGCTGACCGAAGCGATTCATTTCCGTCAGGTATGTAACGCGGCTCCCCTTCTTTAAGGCCTGCGCAAGCACAATGGCCAGTGCCAGAGGAAGCGGATCGGTCTTTTCAAGATCTTAAACAATACCTGTCCAACCCACCTGTCTTGACTACCCCGCGACACGGCGAACAGCTCTTGCTCTATCTTGGTCTGCATGCCTCAAGCGGTGGCCGCGGTCTTGGCGGTGGAAAGGGAAGGCATCCAATGCCAATCTATTACGTGAGCGAGGTACTTCACGGATCTAAGGAGCGTTACACGAGGTCCGAAGTCGCTTCACGCCTTGCTCATGTCCTCCAGAAACTTCGCCATTATTTCCAAAGATCAAATACTGGTCCCGACCAAGTTCCCTCTTGGAGAAATCCTAAGGAACAAGGAAGCAAGCGGACGTATAGCTAAGTGGCCAATGGAATTGGCAGAATTCGATATTCATTTCTTTCGCCCGAATCGGTTAAATTCTGTGTCTGGTGACTTTGTCGCTGAATGGACTTGCCCGCCCAAATCCCAGGAAGCTCCCGAGCAACCTGATGAACCCTCTTGGACCTTGTTTTTTGATGGCTCGCGCACTGGAAACTCGGGGGCTGGTTTTGTTCTCATCTCTCCTCAAGGAGAGCAACTCCAGTATTCTATTCAACTACACTTCGCGGCGACTAACAACGCTGCGGAGTACGAGGCCCTCCTCGCGGGACTAAGAGCGTGCAAGTCGCTTGGTGTCCAACGGCCGATCGTGAAGGAGATTCACGGTGGTCATCAATCGAGTTAACAAGGAGTATCGGTCTTTGAGATGACTCAATGGCGCGATACCTGGTTGAAGTGAGGAAGTTGGAGCGGCATTTTCGATTTTTCGAGGTGCTCTTCGTGCCCAGGAAGGATAACTTCCTGGCCGACCAGCTATCCAAGTTTGTATCCTCACGCGAACCTGCTCCGGCAGGGGTGCTCGTCGAGCACCTTTACAAGCCCTCAATCACGTCTCCGGACGAGGCAACTGAGACAAGTGGTGCTGTCTCCGTCATCGAGCAGGCTGCGAGCTGGACAATGCCATTTGTCCGGTACCTAGCAGATGGGACCCTGCCCGAAGATGAAGCCGAGCGTTCCCGGCTTACAAGGCGTGCTGGTCCATACAAGCTTGTGGACGGCATCCTTTACCGTCACGGTGCTCTAGAAGTCCTCTCCAAGTGCATCTCTCAACAGGAGGGTGTGTTCCTTCTTAGGGACATACACGAGGGTGCCTGTGGCAACCACGCCTCTTTCCGAACTCTGGTCGGCAAAGCGTTTCGCATAGGCTATTATTGGCCCACAGCGTTACAAGATGCCCGGGATATCGTGACTAAGTGCAAAGCCTGCCAATTTCACGCTCGGAAGGCACTCAAGCCCGCCCAAGAGCTCCAAACGATCCCCCCATCTTGGCCTTTCTCCACATGGGGTCTGGATCTGCTCGGCCCGTTCCCTAAGGGGTACAAGGGCTATACACACTTGCTCGTCGCCATCGACACTTTTACAAAATGGATCGAGGCGAGCTCGGTCATCTCTTCACGCCAAAACGGCCGCGGCGCTTCTTCAAAAGCAACGTGGTCACGCAGCGGGATCCCCACAAGCCGATCACGATAACGGTACCCGATTCGGCGAGCTATTCCGGGAATCTGCAAGAGCTGGGCATGCACTGTTGTTCGCCCGCTTCGTGGCGCATCCACGAGCAATGGAAGCGATCGAAGCGAGCTAACGGACAGATCGTCCAGGGTATCAAACGGCAGGTGTTCGCTGCTCTCAACGAGCACAACAAGGCCTGGGTCGACGAAGTTCCTTCCGTCCTTTGGGCTGTTCGCACTACGGCCAGCCGGGCAACTCGGGAAACTCCTTTCCAAGCGGTTCACGGTGCGAAGCCATCACGCTCACCGAAATAGTACTCGGCTCGCCTCAAGACGAGCTCGGTCAACTTGGTTGACGACAAGCAAAGCGCCTACTCGATCTCGATCTCCTCAAGGCACACGCGAGCGGGCACAAGTCGAATGGCGCGCTACCGGCAAGATCTTCGCCGACTTCTTTGCCAAGTCGGTTCGACCATGGGCTTTGAAGGCGGCGACCTCGTTCTGCGCCCACTCTTTGGAATATCCCAATTTCGCGAGGGCAAAAAATATACACGAGGGGGCGGCGTACACTCGTAATAAAATATCAAATAACGAGCAATATACAGCCCTCATTAAAAGAATGTAGTTACAAGGGCCAAAAGCGAAGCCCTCGCAAAAAACAAGCAGACGCGAGTTACTCACGAGGGCCTACATCGGCCCTCGCGAATAATGACCCAATAATTGCTAATCTGAGAGGGCTCCCAGATGACCTCGCGAATAAGGATGCCTCAGCAACTACTAGCGAGGGTCCTATTTCAGCCCTCATGAATAAAAGCTATAAATTAAAAACCAAAAACTTATGTTAGCCTTAAATCTCCCACACTTTTTGGTCTTACCTTGTTCTTTCGTAGAAACTTGGTTAACTCCGGTATACCGTGAAGGATTCTCCTCCGAATTCGACTCGATGCACAAATGACTTGAGTCATCATCGGTCCCTCGTGGAGGCAAGTGTTAAATAGTGTGTAATGGGTAATGCGTAATGTGTGTCATTCATAAATAACGTATTATATAATTTGGTAAAATGAATTTTCGAAATATCTACTATAATGTTTAGTATATCGGTAAGCTCGCAGTGTGAGATAAGAAAGAGTTAATATCGGAAAAATTCGTTTTATGTTTTTATTTTTTTCTATTACCAAAAATGGTGCATTAAACAATATTAGTAACTCAAACATATTTTAAACTATTATTTGGTATTTTTTAAAAATAATTTGAGTGTAGGAGGGTATGAGAATATTTATTAATAGCGAGGGTTCCACGAAAAACCCTCATATATAAGTATTATACGCGAGGGCTCAAATAGCCCTCGTATTTATATGCCTATATACACGAGGGCCTTGGAATGAGCTCTCGAAAAAATGCGTGCCAGCTTATCTCGCGAGGGCTAAGCAGCCCTCATGATTAGTGATGTCCCCTGCGCGGTCCAGGCTCGGAAAGAAAGGGCCCACATAGTAGTGAGCATCGGTTATTCACGAGGGCCACTTGGCCCTTGCGAAAAGGATGAGGTGACTAATTATTCACGAGGGTCAGCTAGCCCTCGCGATTAGTGGCCGTACGTCCAGCAAGCTGGGGCCCACAAAGCAGTGACTTAATTTTATTCGCTAGGGCCAGCTGGCCCTCGCGAATAGAAGGCGGTGACTAATTATTCACGAGGGCCAGCTAGCCCTCGTGATTTAAGGGCATACTGCCAGCAAGCAGGGGCCCACTCGCAAAGGATCGATGGTTATTCGCTAGGGCCGCCCGCCCTCTCGAAAAGGCCGGTGATTGGTTTTTACGAGGGCTATTTGGCCTCGCAATTAGCGAAGCTTATAGATCCGCAACCACTCCGGACTTGGCTAAAATTTCCCGAGCCCGAAGCTGCCCTAGCCCGCCGCCGCCGCCGCCTTCGCCGCCGCCGCCGCCGTCGCCGCTTGCCGCGCCGCTCCGCCGCCCAGCGTCGCCGCGCGCCGGCGCGCGCCCGCCACGCGCTGGTGCGCGCCCGCCGCCGCCGCTCTCGCCACCCGGCGACGCCGCCGCCCGCCGCCGCGCCGCGCGCCGCTGCCGCCGCCGCCACGAGATGGACACGCCGCCCGTCCGTCCCGTCCCTCGCCGCCGCCGCCACCTCCCTCGCGGCCGCCAAGGCGTAAGAGGTACAGCGTGCACTTCTCCCGCCGAGCTTCATCCGGGCACCACTCTCCGCGCTGCTCGAGTACTCGGGCATCCTCCGCGCCGACCCGGCGGCTGGCCGCACTCAGCGGGGGGGGCGGGGAGGCGAGGTGTCGATCCGGATCGTGGGGGCTGGCGAGGCGGGGCCGCTGCTTGAGAGGGGGACGCGGGGTCGTGGAGGAGGAGGGGAGACCGCCAGGCGCACCCTCATACCTGCACTGCCACGGCCGGCGAGGAGGGCGGAGTGAGTCATCCTTTTCAGATCGAGGTACGACATACAGCAGTGGCAAGGTGGGTGGAGCAGATACTTCCCTTCTCCCTGCTGCTGCTCGTCGTCTTCATCGACAAAGACTTGCAAGGTTGTGCTTGTGCCCTCCTCATTTTCCCTTATCCACAAGCACAAATTGAATCTATATGTTTTTATGCGCTTGCTTGTTTGTTGCATAGATGATTGTGTTGCTTTCTTTGTGAATGTGAGAATTTCAGATAAATGGGAATCTTGACTAAGTTTGATGTGGCGGTTCTGCAGGTTTCTTTGTGACAATTTGGATTGCGGCGGTGATGTTCAAGTCCAATGATATCCTCGCAAGGCATCGCTTTGAAGGTTCATACTTGGTTTGTTCAATTTTTCTTGTAATTACCCATGAACTATGTTGCTAAACTAGTCACGAGATATGGTGGTTTACCATCTTTCCCAAAAATGTCGACATGAAAGCATGGCTTTATATTTTAAATAATAATGATTAAATATAATATATATTATATCAATGCATGGTCTAATAGTCAGGTGCATCGCAGCACCATTGTTTATAGACAACAATAGCTACTGTTAATCTGTTATTCAAGTATAACCAACACTATGTCATGGACCCCAATTTTTTTTTTCTCCAGCGGTTATGTCTCTTCTCTTGTTTAAAGATTTTCCTTAACTTCTTGTATCCAGGAGGAAATAACAACCCGTGTAAAATTTGCATTAAGAAAATCCACTGGGCTAGTATCAATATTCTCGACTTGGAACATGATTCCACAGAGGTCTCTTATTGTCCCCTTCAGCACCTGGCCACACCCTTCCCACTAGCATACCTTCTTGCTTCCACTTGCCGTACCCTAAACCTAATAAACCATAGATGTACAAGACACAGCAAAATCAAGCACACAAGCACAAAGGTGAGGGCACTCACTGACTCACCCCGAATCAGATCTGCAGGCTGTGGGAGATAAGGAGTCAGGGAGGAGGCAGCGTTGGCTTGGCGTCCCGGAGACGGTGGGAGCTAAGAGGGAGGGACGAAGCCGCAATGGCAGGGGATTGTTTCTGCAGTGAATTCAATACATGTTGGGCATATAATTTTTTTTTCATTGTAATATTCGAACATGGGTCAAACACATGTTTGGTCTAAGCCGGACCCTTGCCCATGTCTGTGTCCGCCTGTCCGATGCAGTTACCTCATTGCCATATTCAAGCTTGATTCATTGCCCATAAAGTATTGTGACAAGAATGCCAAGTAGAGAAATTTCAGAACATGACACGCAATTCGCACGCCTCACAACATGTATCTATGATATTTGGGACTATCTCACTCTATAATGGTTGGCTAGAGCGTCATAGGCAGAAATTCGAATTTTAAAGTGTGTCAATGGCTGAAATTTTATGGCCGAGTAATTAAATAAATCCAATTTGTTGAATGCTATCATATTGCCTACGTCAATTTTGTCTAATGAATATATTTCAATGTTTAGACATTTCAATTAATGTGATGGTGATGTTTTGGTTATTTGGTCACATCATTGTTTTTTTAGCATAATCATAGATTTTCTCTATTCCATCACATTCTCATTCCATGCATGTGTATTAGCAATCACTAGTGCTGTGCTGTGCTTTGCACCTGTGTTATACTGTTGTTCAATGATAAATGAAATGGAATTCTTTCCTTTTTTTGTCCTATAGCCAACAAATAGCAATAGCTGTGTATGTAGATCAATAGGATGCCTGTTAGTTTAAGCCTTACTAACAGCAACTAATCAATTCCTGTTTTTTAATAACACATGTTTGGTCTAAGCCAGACCCTTCACAATGCTGATATTAGGAATAAAATACTGCCTGAAAATATTTAGGTCTTGGCACTAGTTTTTTAATTTGGTGGTTTGGCTCAAGTCTTGGCACTATGCTGTAAGCGATTAACGTGTCTCTATAAGGGCCACATTTATGTTCAATGGACAACATAGTCACAAAGGTCAATGTAGCCATATTGTGTTTAGACATGGCATTTTCTTGTAAAGGTTCTAATCATGTGGGGTGCTTCTAATTTGATGAGATACATTGGTACGCCAAAGCGCAATGGTCGTGAAGTGCATCTTTGCTGATGTACTATAAGAATAGTAAAGGCCATAGCTATCGAGGCGGGTAGTCCATTTTACATTTGTGATACTAGATTTTTCGTGATATATCTTGTGTGCTTTTGTTTCTGATGGTTCCGGTGCATCACTATTGTTTTTGTATAATTGGGGAGCTATAACCAAATTTTCCATTTGTTCAAGGTCAAATGTTAACAGTGGTGGAATATTTTCTACTACATGCCGTGCATTATTGCTCGCACCGTATGGTACCGTTTTTTCTTAAACAAGGAGTACGGAAGTCTATTTTCTTCTCTAACCAATCGGATGTATCTTACTTTCAAGTTGACATCTGTTGTGGAAAAGGTGCTATCCCTTTCCGTCTAATCGGAAATTGATCTTGAGCGAAAGCCTTCTAACACTTAGCTTTTTTTTTTCAGGTTCAATCGTTTTTGACAAATACCGAGAGCGCTATCTCTTAAAGACTTCCATTATGGTTCATATGCAACAAGTGAGCAGGTAATAATTTGATTAAGCACTAAGCCTTGTCTGATCATCGAATGTCCAGAAGTATAATGGCCTGCGAAACATGCATGTCATGGGACATTCTATGCAGCATCTTTGAATGTCCAGAAGTAATAATGGCCTGCTAAACATGCAGGACACGGGATATTGCATAGCAGCATTTTTTACACTCATTTTCCCCCTGACTAACTATATGGTGTGTGTGGATTCAGGTTATTGCTGCTGGAGAAATGTGTGCTATATGCCAAAAAAAGATGCAGACTCCCATTCTTTTGCGTTGTAAACATATCTTCTGCGAAGATTGTGTCTCTGTATGTCGATGTGTCGAGGATGTGGATGTGTGGATGTTAATGCTTTGTGTTTTATCGATGTGTCGATGTGTATGTTGATGTGTGGATGTCGAGGATGTGTCGATGTCGATGTGTCGAGGATGTGGATGTTGATTGATATATATATATATATATATATATATATATATGCTGTGTTTGCTGCTGTTGAAATTTGTTTGAAATTCATATTTGAAAGCTTTTTTTTTTGCTGAATATGCTTATTCGCGAGGGCTAAAGGGCCCTCGTAAAAAACCACAGGACACAGCTATTCGCTAGGGCCACACAGCCCTCGTAAAAAACCACAGGACACAGCTATTCGCTAGGGCCACACAGCCCTCGTGATTAGAAGGCTATTCGCGAGGGCCATCTGGCCCTCGTAATTAGCAGGCTATTCGCGAGGGCTATGTGGCCTCATGAATAGTCAGGTAATTTGCTTCGCCGCTGTCGTGGAATGGGCCCCACATTCTTTTCGCCAGGGCTAGGCGACCCTCGCGATAAAGCTGCAGGCCAGTCAATCGCGAGGGCACAAGAAAACCCTCGCGATTAACTATTCGCGGGGGCCATGCCCTCGTGTTCTGTCGTTATTTGCGGGGGAGCAGTTGCGAGCACCTATTCACGAGGGCCGGCCCTCGTGAATAGTAAATTGCGAGGGCTTCTACCTTTATCGCGAGGGTTTTGAGCCCTCGTTATTGAGGGAGATTCCCGTAGTGGCCATGTCCAGAACTTGTCCAATGCCAACAAGTTAACTCCACGTTGGGAGGGCCCATTCACGGTCGTTTCTTACGCCGCTGGAAGGGGCTGTTCGCAGCAATGGAGGACGGGAGAGAGCTGACCAGCACTTGGAACATCGACCAGCTTCGTAAGTTCTTTGTGTAGGTCTCTTTGTGTGTTTGCTTAGCCTTGCGCTTTTTTGTCAAACTTCGCGCCTTAGTTTGTCCAAATCCCTCGGGCACCATGTAAAGTTCAATCCAATTCTCAGTGAATCCTCGCGGCCTCTGTGCCCTTTTCACTACTTGTCTTCTCAGACTACCTCTTTCTCTGGTAACACTTGATGGCTGTCCGGCCTTGCGAACTCTTGGCTCCGCACTTTTTAGGATCTTTCCCTGCCCATATCTAGTTTCGATAGATTCCTGAACTCATGGTTGCGTAACACGGCCTTTCCACCTTGCGGCTAAATGCGCTCTTGTAAGCCCTCATGGCAGAGGCACTTCGCTTCAAGACGACCACTTGGTAAAGCTCGCTCGTAAGCCCCAGCGGCAGAGGCACTTTCCTTGTTCGGTTACTCTCGGAATTGCCTAACTTACGCCAACGAAAGCGGACTATGGAACTAATCGAGCAAAATGCGGGTGTCGCTCTATCTCTCTCACGCACGTGCTCGGGTTCGCAAGCTCGGGTTCTCGAGCATCGTCTGTCTCGGGGCTAGGTGTCGCTCTTTCTCTTGTGCACTGTTCGCTTCGCAAACTCGGGTTTCGAGCGAGATACAACGAAAGTGGGAGTTAGGCTTAAGAGCTCTACCGGTTTTCTTAAACTTCTTAGTGCTGTTCACTTTTCTCATAGTTTCTGTTCATTCCTGTCTTTTTGCTGCTCTTTTTTGTAGGAAGAAAGGTAAGTGCTTTATTGCGTTAATCAAAAGTTTCAGGTACAAGGCGTTTTCGGGTTACAGCCGCGGCGCTACTTACGAGCAAGCTGCTCCTTTAACTTCTCAATTTCTAACTTGAGGCGCACGACTTCGCCTTGAGCCTTGATTCCTTCCCGGGCTTCTGCTCGGAGGCGTTCGATCTCCTCCTTGCTTCGCTTGGCCTGTGCCGCAGCTTCTGCCCGGATGGCCTCGACCTCTTCGGTCTTGGCGCGCAGCTGGTCGGTCAGAGCCTCGCTCTGGCTAGCTCGCCGCTCGACGGTCTTGAGCTGCTCGTCCAGCTCCTTGACCTTCTTCTCCGCGGTGATCGCCCTCACCGCCATCCCGCGCAACTCCTCGATTTCTTCCTGTGAAGCCCACAGGGTTGAAATCTTCGCCTGGAGTCCCGCGGAGGTCAGCTCCTCTTTGGCCAGCTGGGCCTTGAGCTTCTTGACGTCCGCCGCGAGCGCCTTCCGCCCGTGGGACACGTCGGCGAGCTGCTCTTCGAGCCACTTCGTGCGGCCCGGCTTCTCTTCCGCGGCGCCAGCCTTCACGGCTTGCGCGCGAAGCTCCTCGGCTTCTTTTAAGAGAGCCTCGGAGGAACGCCTCTCTTTGGTCAGCTCGGCCTTGAGCTTCTTCGCTTTCGCCTTCAGCCGGCTCCGGCTTTGGGCCAGCGCAGAGGGCTCCGCCCCGGGATCCCTCGTCTGGAGATGCTCCCGGAGGGATGCCAGTACGGCGGCCTGTTCGATGGTGATACCGTCCTCGAGCTCCGCCATGGTATCCCTAAAGACCTGAGGGAGAAGATCAAGTCAAACACTTTGCGTTAATACAGTTAAACTGAACAAGGCTTGGCTTTGGAGTTTACCTTGCCAAGCCGATGCTTCAAACCCCGGCGTAAGCGGTCTTCGAGACCGTGCGTCACGAAGCCCTTCGTCCGCCGGGATGAGACGCAGCGTTCCTCCGTCGCCGCCTTGTTCGCTCCTTCTTCTTGTGGGGGCGCGTGCGCTTTCGGGAGCGGGAGCGACGGGCGAAGCGCTTGCGTCTCGCGCTCCTTCTCCTCTTCCTCCTTCTTCCGTCCGAGCGGCCGGGCAAGATTGAGCCACTCCATTTGGATGGCGCCGGTACTTCCCAGGCGGGACGACTTGCGCGACTGCTCGGGGCTTCTTCTTGCTCCTGGCGGCGGGATTTCCTGCCGCCAGAGAATCCGTCGCTGGGGTGAGCGCCCGCGACGAAGTGCTGGTAGGACCGGCTGCTCGGTCCCGCTGGCGCTTCGAGCCGTCGCCTTGGCCCCATTTGTCATGGCGCCGCTCGCCGCCTCTTCCGCCTCGGCCGTTCCACGCGCCTGCGGTAGCGTCGAGTCGTCATTGAGCTGGCGGGAACAAGCCCTGTTGCCGGCTTGTCCTTGAGGTGGCCAACCTCCTCGCCATGACGCACCGTGCAGGTACTCGGGCAGTAGGGATCGCTCGGTTGCCGCGGCAATGTCGTCCGTGGCAATCTCCTCTTGGGCAGCTGACAAAAAGGAGATGATCGTTAAGTTTAACGCGGTTAGGAAATTGAAGGATCAAATATCGATCTCTACATACCTGCCGTGGGAGGCTTGATTCTGATCTTCTTCACAGGAACTTTCCGCCTCTTCCTCGGGGGCTCTTTAGCAGCTTGCCAGCCTTGGCCCCTAGGTGTTCGTGGCGATGAGCTCAGCTCCCGGCTGAGCTGAGCACTCTTCTCGCGCAGCGCAAGAAGCTTTTCCTTGCGCGCGACTTCTTCCTCGAGCCTCCTCGGCTCGGCGACCTGTTGCAACCGTTCCATGCGGCCGGGGTGAGCTTGCGTGTAACGTCTAAGCCAGAGGGCCATGGTCTTTACCTCTTCGTCGCTCTGCTCGGCGAGGAGAGAGGGGCTTGGTCTCTTCCCGCTGGGATGACCGTGAGCCCGCTTGGTTTGTTCGGCGCCCTCCGTCGCCGTGGGTGGTCTCTTCAATGTCTGGCGGCCGCCGTGTCGCGGCGAGCTCCGCGTAGGCTCGGCCGCCATCTTGGGCTTTGTGGCCATCTTGGCCTTGCTCTTCTTCGCCTTCTCCTTCTCAGAACCAGAGAGTTCTTCCACGATCCCGCCGAGGATCAACTCATCTTCCTGTGTATTTGAGAAGCAAAGGTTAGCGTGAATAAGCGATGCAAATCCTGCGACGCAGACGAGGGTTCGAGCAACTCACCTCGGCTGTGCGGACGAGCACGCACGCTCTCGGACGGTATAGGCCACCTCGCCGGTGACCTCGCTGTCCTTCTTCGCCGCCTTCAGCATGGCGTCGACCCGCTCGGTCACCCATGCGTCGGTGGGTTTCTCTGCCCGAACAGAAGGGATCGTCAGTTCCTGTTCGGATGGAAATTATCAAAGTAAAGGTTGAGTCTTAAAGGCACTTACCCGTGCTCTCCCTAGAGATGTCTTCCCATCCCTCTATCTTGTAGAAGGGATAGGGCCTTCTCCGCGGGACAGACTACATCATTTGTGTAGTCCCGGATGATCTCCCGCCCGTGAGCCCGAGGCTCACGAGGAGGCGATCTTCCTCATCAAAACCAATCCTCGGCGGTCATCTCCGGCCGAGGCATTGGCGTCCCCTTCGCCGGTGCCTTCCCGGTGAAGACGAGCTTGCTGTCGTTGCTTCGCTTGCTGTAGAACCACCTCACCCACCACGCGCCCATCGAGTCGAGCAATGGTGGGCGGGGGTACGGCGCGTCGTCGGCAGTGGCCCGGAGCTTGAGGTAGTAGCACCCGGCGCTAAAGCGGCGGCTGCTCCTAAATCCATCAGATAATAGTGGAGGAACAGCCCCACCGGTGGATCGACTCCCAGATAGCCCTCGCACAGGTGTGCAAAGACGGCCATCTGGAGGATGCTGTTCGGATTGAGGTTCGCCACCTCCAATCCGCTAATGTTTAAGAAGGCCTCGACGAAGTCGCTTTCGGGAGATCGCAACCCGAACAGTGCGAACTGCTCGAAGTTAACGAACTCTCCCTCCAGCGGCTCCGGAGTATCCTCCTCCCCGGGCAGCCTCCAGCTACCGGTGTCGATGTGGCCCTCCTCCTCCCAGATCCTAAGGTCCTCCTCGGTCAAGCTAGTGCCTGTGAATTTGGCCATAGCGGTTCCCAGGGCTGGACGAGCAGGGTTGGTGGTGGAGTTTGGGTGCTTGATGCTGAGCGTGGTTGGAATTAGGGCTTGGAGAGGGAATGTGTGAGGACATAAGTGGCTGGCCGCGGGTGGCTTGGATGCTTTTATAGCCCCGTATAAGCAGCACTGCAACGGTTTTGCCCTAAAAACGGCTAGTTTTTACCACAACAATTGGTAAAGCGGTCTTTGTTTTCCTCGCTTGGCGATAGGAAGTTACCGTTGGAATCTGCCAACGGCTATTTTTCCGATGTCCGTGACTTGAAGGTGAGTGCTCGCTTTCGGACGAGATGTCGTTCGCTCGACGGCAATGAGTTGCTTTCGATCTTGGTCAGTCTGTTCGGTCTCGAACAAGTCTTGTTCGGTTGAACCATGACCTGTTCGGTCGCTTGTTACACGTCTTTGTAGCAGCAAAATTTCCCTCTTCGTGACTTGGAGTCTCAAGAGGAAGACCCCACTCTAGTGAGTCCTTCCACTTGAGTCTCGGGGGCTAGCTGTCGGGGATTAAATCACGGCCCATTGCCATGGCCCACTCCTTGACGGCCCAAATGAACAGCCTACCAGGGCCTAGTTCCCTGGAAGGTTCTATCTGGCCCATATGCATCCTGCCGAACAGCTTCCTAGCTGGCGTGGTGCGTAATGGCCAAGGAATCGTGTTTGAGTCCGACTCGAACAAGGGTTCTGCACGGCTACGTGAAGACCCGGACGTGGTTTCAGTTGGAACAAGGCGTCGTGATCCCCAAGACTAGGAGTATGCCTTATCTACCTCGGGATATATTTGGCATGTACTGAGTTCGTTACGATCTCGTAGTTAGCCCGGCCCGATATTCCCCCGGTAGGTCGGTTTGCTCAGCACTATATAAACAGGGGCCCTTTGGCGTTTAGGGGATCCCTGGCATTGAGTTTTACATCTTAGCATCTAGCTTAGAGCTTTGGCTTTTCGTACGCATAATCTCGCCGAGACTTGTTCGTCTCGTCGAGCCACCTCTTGTATTCATCCCACGATATATAAGAAAATTTGGGCGAGGGCTATTATCTCTCCCGAGAGGCCGAACCGGGATAAAACCCCATCTCTCCTGTTCGTTGTTGTTTGTTGTTGTTCGGCGTGTCTCCTATCTCACTCCTGAAGAACCTTAGTTGACTTGGGTCGTTATCCCAACCGTCGACAGTTGGCGCCGTCCGTGGGGAACGCAGATCGAGCATGTCGAACTCTATCTGCGACCAGGAGATTATTCCTGAGGGATACGACTCAGGAGGACAGGACGCCTCATCCCCTGTTAGTTCAGATCGATCTGTTCGGTCTCGAACGCTTTCTGTATCCGAGGCAGAAGTCTCTGCCTATATGGCAGAGATAGCCTCAGATCGTACTCCCGTCATTGACGATGACTACGGAACTGATAATCTTTACGACGGTTTAGATCTGTCAGACTCCAGGGCTATGTCGGTAGATTCCACCTGTGGCGACACAGCGATGACACCGTCAAGCATACCTTCTCATGGCCCCCGTAGCATCAACATGGCCGATGCAGGAACCTCCGGAGATCCTGCACGGGATGCGGCGGCTGGCCAGGTCGGGCAGATTAATTACGCGGCAAGAAGATGAGGTCCACGTTGGCGCTCACGAGCAAGACGTCATTCGCCGCAGCCTCGACACCTCTATCAATCAGACCTTGGCGCGGTTTCGCGACCGGTGTAAGCGGCAGCGTCGCGACCCACCTCGCGTGCCGGCCCCTTCAACGCAGACGGGACCTCCCGCTGCGAAGAGCATGCCGTTGCCGGAGCTGGAGCATCTTCTGGCTGCGGCGACCGCTGCCGCCGTCGACACTGGTGCCATTTCTGCGATCGCCGCCGACGTTGGCGCCTTCGGCGCTCGCGCTCGCGCCGCACCTAGGCGGCGCGGAAGGGGCCCCCCGCTTCGACGACGCGAGTGATGGCGGTGCGGCAAGCTCTTGACCGGACGATCGCTGCGAAGGAGGTGGCGTCGCAGGCTGCGGCGGCGCAAGCCGCCGCCGCCGCCACCAAAGAAATCGAACCTTCGCGCGGCGCACTCTGAGCACCTCCGGGTCCTCACCGCCATCTTGCGAACCGCCACCGCGATTTCATGGACGCCCGTCCTGTACCACCGAGGGTCACCAGACGGGCTGCGCAATACGCGGCTTGATGGGGTGCGCCGCCGAGGCCTTGAACGACCTGCCGGTGGTGATGCCGACGCGGGCGATCGAAGATGGTCGCCACGGCTCTTTTGAAGCAGCGCGGTTCGTCTTGGGCAACTGCTTCGCCCAAAATGCCGCGTTTGACCTTGACGCCGTCACCGGGGAACCTTCGCGCCAGCTGGACCGGGACGAGCAATCTCAGGTCGAGGTTGCCGCCGACCGCGTATCCATGATGGGCGGCGCTGCACCGGTAGAAGATGACGACGACGAGGAGTAGTTGAACTCCCTCGCCTGTCTTGCCTTGTATATAAAACCTGTCAATGCGAACTTTTGCTTCTCTGCCACAAGTCTCGTTAATCCTTTACGCGATTTTTTAATTACGAAAAAGAGAGCTTAGGCAACCAACCACCAAAAGCTTTAGACAGAACGTTCTGCTGAAAGCGAGCGCTTTTTCCTTAGGCATCTGGTTACTTCAACCCTTACGGCCTCTTTGCGAACCGACTTGAACATTGCGTGGCGAGCACTTAGCTTCCGGAAGTGGTCTAAGACACTGGTGCCGTCGTTGGCGCAGGGCCCAGACCGAACAGACACACTAGGCTAAGACACGCCCTCCGTCCGCCTCGCCTCGCCCAGCGCAAGTTTAAGCGTTTGCCTTTGCAACTAAGGGGCCATCAGCCTTAAGTACTTCCTCGCTACCAGTTTTCAATTGAATGTTTTCTAACAGACTTTTTAAGACGAAAAACAGATGTCCACAGAGAAACAGAACTTATCTTTATATTGCAGATGGCTTTATACATCGTAGCCCCCCAGGCGAGCGGGGAAGGAGGAAGACCTTGCCGCTCGGCTCCAAAGGAAGGCCCAAAAAGCTCCTGAAACAGCTACCTACGGGTAGAACTTTCTCAGCTGCTCGACGTTTCAGGTGTTCGCCACTTCGCGACCATCCTCAAAGGCGAGCCTGACCGAGCCTGGGCGGGATACTGAGACCACCTTGAAAGGGCCCTCCCATGGGGAGACAGCTTATTGCGGACTGTTTGCGCCTGGACTCTGCGCAAGACGAGGTCGCCCACTGCCAGCGTTCTCTCACACACCCTTCTTGCTTGATAACGGCGCAGGGGCTGCTGATATTTGGCGGCCCGGATCGCCGCTCTATCTCTGATCTCCTCCAGGAGATTTACTTCATCCTGACGCCGGTCAGGGTCTCTGTCTTCGCTGTACGCCGCCACCCTTGGGGACCCGAAAGTGAGCTCCGACGGGAGCACCGCCTCAGAGCCATACACCAGGAAGAAAGGGGTCTCGCCGGTAGCTCTGTTGGGAGTTGTCCGCAGCGCCCAAAGCACAGTGGGAACTTCTTCCGCCCAGCGCTTGCCATGCTTTTCCAGGCGATCGAACGCCCGTGTCTTGAGCCCTTTTAGTACCTCTGCGTTCGCCCGCTCCACCTGCCCATTGCTCTTCGGATGCGCGACGGAGGCGAAGCACAGCTTAGTGCCCAGCTCTTCACACCAATCTTGGAAGTCAGCGCTCTTGAACTGGGCGCCATTGTCGGTGATGATTCTACTGGCGACGTCAAACCGGATGAAGATGCTTCTCATGAACTTTATGGCTGCTGCGGAGGTGACCGCCGGGACCGGCGAGGCCTCGACCCACTTGGTGAACTTGTCGACGGCGACGAACAAATGCGTATAGCCCCCGGTCGCCCGCGGGAACGGGCCCAGGATGTCCAGCCCCCAGACCGCAAACGGCTAGGAGAGCGGAATGGTTTGCAGCGCCTGGGCTGGTCGGTGGATCTGCTTAGCATGAAATTGGCACGCTCCGTATATCCTCACCAGCTCGAAGGCATCCTGGAGGGCAGTAGGCCAATAGATGCCGTGGCGGAAGACCTTTCCGACCAACGCTCGGCTCCCTGAGTGGCTCCCGCACATGCCTCCATGGATCTCAGAGAGGATCTCGCTCCCCGCTTCCCGAGTGACGCACTTCAGTAGAACTCCGTTTGTGCCCTAGCGATACAGGTCCCCACCTACCAGGGCGTAGCGCTTGGCCTTGCGCGCTATCTTCTCAGCTGATGCATCATCGTCGGGGACCACTCTGTCCCGCATGTAGGTTAGGATAGGATCCATCCACTGACCTTCCCGGACGAGCGTGACGACGTTAGCATTGTCGTCGACGTACTCTGCCTGGCCTGGCATTTCCGCCTCAACCACCTCGGCAGTTCTTCCGCGTCCTCCCTCCTGCAGGGGAGCTGTCGCTGGTACGTTGACATCTCCGCCAGATGCGGGAGCTGCGTCAAGAATCATGCCGTCCCCACCGGAATCGGGGGCTGCGACAGGCGGCCGCGTGAGTTTTTCTTCAAAGACCCCAGCCGGGACAGGTGCCCTTGACGAGGCAATCTGGGACAGCTCGTCCGCCATGTAGTTGTCGCGTCGAGGGACGTGCGCGAAGCCCAATCCCTCGAAATGCCGTTCCAACCGACGCACCTCCGCATCCTTCCATCCCACTCATCGGGCCGACCCCCTCGCCCTTCGCCGCGGCCGCAATGACCGTCGCGACCGCCTCTGCGGGGGCCGTCCTTGCCGCCGCCCGCGACCTCCGCCTTTCTTCCATTGCTTGGCTGGGCTGTCATTGAAATGTTGTCGGCGCGCTTCGGCTAAGACCTGCCTGCCTCGGCGCGCTGCGCTTCTTCTTATCCTTCCTTCTTGAGGTCCCACCGCCACCCCAATGACCCCGCCCTTCCGACCGCCGGAAGCGGACCTCACTGTAAGGCGACTTGTGGGCAGTGAAGAGTTCCTCGTCGCCTTGATCTTGCGGGTGGCCATCTTCTCCTTGACCATGGGGTCTCGGGCGCCCCTCCTGAAGGCCGTGACGACAGCGTCGATGGAGATGTCAGGAATGGTGTTGCGAACCTGACTGAAGCGCCGGATATAGTCACGCAGCGACTCTCCCTTTTTCTGCTCCACATTGTGGAGATCGTCCTCAACTCCTGGCTGCTCGAAGGTGCCCTGGAAGTTGGTGACGAAGAGCTCAGAGAGCTCCTTCCACGACCCCACCGACTCCGAAGGCAGGTTCATGAGCCACGAGCGGGCTCCGCCGGTGAGAACTGCGGGGAAATAGTTTGCCAGAACTTTTCCCGACTCTCCAGTCGGCTGCATCACCGTGGTGTAGATCTGCAAAAACTCGTCAGGGTTGGTGGAGCCGTCGTACTTTTCGATGGCGGTGGGCCGGAACTTCTTCGGCCAATGCACGCGGCGCAGCTCCCTTGAGAAGGCGCGGCAACCAACGTCTGAGCCTCCTGCTCCTGCAGACGCCCTCGTCCCGCTGCGCTTTTCCGCCGGACGGCGCCGAGGAAGCGCCGCCTTCTGGAGGAGGCGGCGGGAGCATTCTCCGCCCCCACGAAGCGGCGGCGAGAAGCGGTCGCAAGACTGTCGCTGCCGCCGGTGAGCTTGTCGCGCAGGTCTTCCCCATGCAGCAGGTGGTGATCCTCCAAGTGGGCCCGGAGGTCCGGTTCACCACCACGTCTGCCCGGTCGAACCCCCGTAGGAGTTGTCTGGCTCCTGTCGTCTCGGCCCCGCTCCCTCCCGCCAGGAGATTCGCGGGAGGGGTGCGAGGAAACAAAAGAGCGGGAGGAAGCGGAAACACCCGTTCCCGCACCCCCCGGACTTGCACCACCGCCGCGGCGGCGTCAACGTAGTGGGCCAAACCGCCACCACGCGCACGGAGAGTCCGGAGTCACCGCAGATTTGGCGGGTTGTCCAAGAGGGCCTCGGCGCGTGGAGGTTTTGTGCCGGAGTGCACTCCTCCAAGGCCAGGCGCCGCCTAGCTTGACCGGGACGGCCGCTCTCCGTCAGGGCGCCGGCCCTTGGCGGCGGTTACCGCTGGTGATCTACCGCCATTACGCGGCCGGCGCGCGGCAGCGGCTCTGGCGGCTACCTCCTGGTCCATCGCGGACTGCTGGTCCGCCATTGCCACCTGAAGAGAGTTCAAAACTCGGCGATGCTAGCGCCCTACGGCGCGCCATCGACGGCGTGTTCTTCACTTAACCACGGTGAATCACACCCTATCGATTTCTATCTAGCTAGCCGATCACCGAGTTTGGTTCGATTCGGCGCCAAACACAAAGAAGGAGCGACGCAGACCATTACCTGTGTTCGGACCCCCTGCGGGTAATAGTCCTACTCCTGCCGAGCCTTAGCTCTTTTCGTGTTGTGGTTGTGTGGAAACGATTACGGAATGTTGAATGCCACGTACCCCCTTCCTCCTCTCTCTTCTCCTTTTATACGAGCCTTGGTCTGACGGAGAGAGCCGAGGGGTAGGCAAGTCAAGACACTTAGTATAATCGATAAGACGCAAAGGACGGGGCGAGAGACGAAACGTCGTTGCCATCGTGGTCGAGCGGCGCCGCCCATGCGTGCTTCGCAAGTGGCCTCTGACTCATGCGAACACGCCAGTGTGGGAGTTGGCGGGGCCCACCTTGCGCCACCTGACGCGGGCAGCCATCTTGATGACGGCGGCCTCTTCTCTCCGCCGGTCAATTCCGCAGAGCCACAGTGACAGTTGATCAGACCTGCAGAGGTCACTGTAGCGGTAATCATCTCTCCTTCGGTCCATCTGCGCGTAATGTCGCATTGAATGCTCCTGTCCTCCGCAGCAGAGGAGAGCCTTCGCCCAGAAGACTCCCCTCGGGACGCTTCCTGTAGCACGGGCCCCACCTGACAAGGAGGAGACCTCTTGTGCTCGCCTGGCGCGCCGATGGGCTCGTCCACGCGTTGGGGCCTAGTCGCCCGCCTGACGCGAGGGCCCTTTGCGCCTTGAGGCTCGCCACGCGCCGGGCTCGGTCGCCCGCCGACGCGTGGGGCCTTTGGCCGGCGCGCCGAGGGGCTCGCCACGCGGCTGGGCCTAGGCGCTCGCTGGCCTTGTTGAGGGCTTCGCCACGCGTCGGGGCTCGGTCGCCCGCTTGACGTGGGGCTCGCGCTGGGCTTGTTGAGGGGCTCGCCCACGTGGCTGGGGCTCGGTCGTCCGCTTTGACGCGTGGGGCCCTTTGGGCTTGTGGGGCTCGTCATACCCCGGTATTTATTGTACCGACAGATCTTAAGTAGCCATTCAAAGAATCAGGGGCTCTTTTGTAAACAAAAACATTAGGGGACGCGGTGGAAGTAGTGCACTGATCTTGATGTGAAATTCAATGGTGATTAACATGCATGGGACTCCATACACTTGTATAATTGTATTTTTCCTCCACACCCCTTCATCACCACCGTTGCCCCTATTGGCACCATTCGTGGATGATCCTCACTGCTTCCTTCCTCATGGCTCTCATTGCAGCATTGCACGACCCCAGCTCTACCTACCCTAATCCTGTTCTTGCTTCTTCTTTCCCATAGATGTCGTCCGACGCGCACCTTTTAGCAGCACCACCTCCCAACGTTGTATTCCCATAAAGTCAAGGTCTAATAAACCATGAACCTAGACCCTAATCCGATGGCAAAGGCACAAGACGCAAGAGAAAACAATGTGTGAGAGGTCAATAACCCATGGGAAGAAAAAAAATAATAGTGAGGTTGTTGGAACACGGAGAGATGAGAGGAGGGCGTCATTTGGAATCGATTTTAATGATGAATATCAATTCTGGTGCAGTGGTGAATACAGGATCTCACCAATCCCCTAGAATAATATCTAATGTACTAAAATATACGCAAAAAGTTAAAATATAGAGGTATAAGCCACGCTAGATGACAAAAAGTATAGGACACAAATACATAATTAATATGAGATTTTGACCGCATAATGCATTATACATTATAGCAGAAAAAACACAAAACAACATCAAGAGAACACAATATAGTAGTATTGAGTATGCTCGATAATAATAAGTCATGGTCATCTTCATCTTCCCGCGTATCATTCTATGGAGGTGTTGGATATGCCTTTCTTTACCATGCATGAGTGACAATTTAATAATCACATTAGTGACTTTGAATGGATATTTTTCAGTTCTCTTCCTTTTCTTTAATTTGATGTATGAGGTTGTATTTGGTTGTAATGGGATGCAGGAAAAGAAATAAAAAGCTCATAATCTTTTTGAAAAACAAAAACCAGAATTCTATATCAAATGCCGGATAAAAGGAGCCAGGCGAAAGGAGGGCATTGCACTCTAAACAAGGCCCTAAACAATGATGGGCTTGTCCACTAGGCCGGCCTACTAAAGCCCATAATTGTTCTTCCAGCTCTTCACATGCAATCCTGCAAAACTGACGCGACGATTTCCATCCCGCGAGTCTCGTCGTCTGCTCCGTCTTGAGTCTGAATTTTGACATCTGGGCGCGAGGATCCCTGCAATGGCGATGTCCTTTTGCTCGCCTCCGCCGCCCGAAGAGTAGGCGAGCTAGCATCATTTTCTTCTCTTCAGATTTTTTAAGCACGATTAAGGTTAATTGATTACGGTTAAAACCCGTGGCGGCTGGTCAGGAAACTTTTACCTAATCAATCATCACCACAGCCGTAGAGTATGCAGTGACATAATTATGTCCCTTCAAGAACCAGTAGTTGAGTAGGAGATGGCACTTGATGATCAATTGGTTATATTACATCATTACAGATGCAACGTGCCTCAATTGCTTTAAGTCGAATAAACTTCTAGTACTTGCCAGAAAGAAAGAAAGAAAATTTCTACCTTATTTACAGTCCTTGCCAAGCTTTGTGCGTGTTTTTTTTCTTTTGGGCAAAGAATCTTCCACAGGTATGACAACAAGTTAGGCATCCTTGAACAGATGTCAGATGTGTGATTAGAAACAAATTGTTTAGATTGTTTCGATGTGATAATTGCTCAATCAAATGGCAAATTCTCGCTGAACCAAAGTACCAGAAATTTTTTTTCTTGTCTTCTTCATGGCAGCATGCGACTGAACATGTGGTGATGGAATGCACTAGTAGAAGCCTGCTCCAGGCAGTAGCTGCATGCGTGTGAGCACAAGCCCTTAATTTGTAGGGCAAAGGGACATTAAACAAGAACAATTATGGAGAAAATGATGCCATTATGTAGGGAGCCGTGGGGTACTCCCATCATATTCTGCATTCAGGAGGGAATATTAAGAGCCGGCTGCTTTGTTTAGGAGACAAATTCCTTTTGGCTTTCCTATTTTAATCAATCATTATTCATTATGGCATGCACCAGCAGTAGAGCAATCACAATGCATTGCTACTTACATTGTTACTTAGAGGAGGGAGAGTGTATTAATGATAGATTTAGAAACAAGCACTACGTGCATTGTATGGAATTTTAAGTGGGTTTCTTATCATTGATTTTTAATTGGTAGAAAAGTTGTGAGAAGAAACGTTGATCAACACACGCCACATAGGTTTTAGTAGATTAGGTTATTAAAGTAACTCAGCACCTCCAACCATACCAAGTCAGAAGAATAATTAAATGATGAATAACATAATAACTAACAACTCACGAGCACTAGCAACTATGCACAAGGATAGGCTAGAAAATAACTAAGACAACAATAAATAGGCTAAATTCACATGGTAGATGACTCAGTGTGAATATATTAGGTTTCTACCCTTGCCCATCATTTCATGCATGAGAAAAGTAAATAAAAAACAATAAACGGGTGAGTTTTGCAAACTAGGGAAGCAAGATATAAGCTATCTTGCCTTGGTAGTACACCGGGTCTTGGGATCCTCCTTCGAACGGCTCCTAGAGTCCTCACGAACAGCGCGAACACGGACGATCTACACGTATATACATATGCATAAGAACAACAAAACATATAGCTAAATAAAATATATAAAATTCTAGGCTATTTATGAGATTTAATGTATCTGGAATCAACTAATTTGGAGTTCGGATGTTCCTGAAATAATTCCTAGAAGATTTGGGAAAATCAGAAATTGCAGAAAAGAATAAACCTGTTAACCGAAAGAAAACCGAATAAAACTGATGGTTCTTGCGGCCTGCGAGGCAGCACAGCCCAACGCGGCAACGGCTAGTTGGCGGCGCGAACACGGGCGACGGCAAGCAGCGACATGTGGCAGCGAGCCGGGCCGGCGCTAGCGGACGCGGTCTTGCCAAGCGGCGAGCGCTGGTTAGAGGCCGTGGCGCGCGGGTGGGAACGGTGCGGACACGCGGTAGCACACGACTGGGCAGCAGATCGGTGAACCTGGCGGCGACGCGTGGCAGCGTGCGGGTGCTACGCGGCACGGCGAGACGATGCGTGGCGGCAATGCGGTGGGCGCGCGAGGACGCGGCAGCTGGATGGGACGCGTGGCGCAGCGGGATTCATGGGCACAGAATCTTGCGCGGCGGCGGCGGCATGCAGCCATATGGCGGGCACTAGTTCGCTAGTGCGGGATCCGGCGCGGCACGGTCAATGAGGTCATCGGCTGCGACGGCGGCGCCTAAAACTTCGGCGAGCTCTATCTCCTCTGTTTCTTTGCCAAATTGGGTGATCCAAATATCCATATTGACCATCTCGACGAGCTCTACAACATGGTACCACCTAATCTTGGTTTTGGGCATGGCACAAAGAGATATATGTAGAAAAGGGTCTCGGTGGGAAGGGTTTTGGCGGCTAGGGTTTGGGATTTAAGGAATTTCATGATGGGGTGTTGGGGAAGGGGTCTTGGGGGGTTTATATAGTGTCTTGGATGACCTGGGCTGGGCCTTGGGCTAGGAGGGGTTGGATTAGGACTCGAATTCTAATCCGGGTAAAATTCGGATAGGTTTTAGGCTTGTTTAGCAAGAATTCAGAGTTTCCTTTGGAGGATAGGGCTAAAATTTGGATGGTAATTCGGATTGGGCTTCTAGAAGCTCCCCTCCAAATTTGAGCATGAGATTAATTCGTTTGATCATTATTTGATGGGTTTTACGAGCTCCCGGTAAAATGGCAACACTTAATGGAATCACGATCTAGACTTGGAATTTGGGCATGAAATTTGGAGGGCGGCTAGATGATGGCTTCCAAGAATTACTGGAATGTTTCCAGAATTTTTTATAATAGGCTTCCTAGGGTTTTGACTTAAAACTAATTTAAAATATTTTAAACTAGGGTTTTGCATATAACAATTCTCTTTTATTTAATTTTAATGTTTTTGAAAATACAAGTGACATACGATAAAATAGAGGATGCCAGAAACTGCTTTTGTCAGATTTGTCTACCTTAAACTGTTGATGCATTTTCATAGACCACATCTTGACAGTATTTTGCACAACCTCATTTGAACCATATATTTGTTCTTCACGCACCTCAATCGCCCCAATGGCAGTTGACGACCCATGACCATCATCTACAAGAAGCTCACTTGCATTGCTTCTATTCCATTCTTCTAGAATAGCCCTGCCTTCCTCATCACTTGAACCATCTTTTGTTTGCAGATGTTCCTCCTGCATCGCTTGTGCATCATCATTGTTCATATCATCCACGATTGCCTCATTAATCTCTCCCATGTCAGCTACATATTGTTCGTCTACACCTACTCCTTTGGGCACACCTTCTTCTGCTACAATACCTCTTGATTTGTTTCACAACGTATCAGCGTAGCCTCGCTGTATTGCTGTCCCACTGCCTTGTCCAGCTTCGACATCATTTTGTGCTATAGGGATACTCGGCCTCAGGGTAGCTTGCACCAACACAAAAGCCCAACAATTTCTCCTCCGACAGCCCTGTATAAACCTCGACAGGCCACTCTCCGTGTTCAGGGTAGTCAGCTTATAAATTGGGGCTTATACAGACGTAGTCCATAAAGCCTGTATCCAGACTATATGATTTTCCGGTGACCACCCAAATAACTGCGAAATCCACATGTGCAGTCCATCAAGCGTATATTGTTCGCATCTGAATAAATTGTCTGCACTTAAGTAAATTGACTAAGGTCTATCCCATTCTAACCTTTCAATACATTATCAGGACCATAATGAATGACAAATGACAAAGTATTCGTTTGCTAAAATCAACGAAAAAATAACTACTTAATTATGGATACCTACAAAGATAACTATACTACTAAATTATCTCTTATATTATCTGTTAAAAAATGTACTCAATTATTGATATCTACAAAATTTCCCCTCCAATCCGCGGCGTCAAAGATAACTACACTACTAAATTATCTCCTATATTGTCAGTAATATAATTAATGATTGACTGTCCTACCATGGTTCCAAATATATATTGAGGAAAATAAACAATACAAATATATTAAAAAATATTTTTTAACTGTACTTACCAACAGCACTTTGTTGCCGGCTCCCTTATCCTCCCTCAACTCACTTCACTCTCTACTGTGGACAGGGGGGTTGCGGTCTCGGGGGTGAGAATGAGGGGCTGGGCAGTGCGACAGGGCTTTTATATGCCAATGTCAGGCCAAAGCCGCCCTCACCGAGGGCGCCCTGCTTCCCATGGCGTTGTAGCCGAGGGCACCTACGCCGTTGTCGCCCTCGCGCAGAGCGCCCAGGTTCTTAGCGCCTTGGTGGAGGGCACCTAGCCCCTGCCGCCCTCATTGAGGGCACCAATTCTCTTGCCACTCTGGCCGGGGGCGCCTTGCCTTAAAATGCAGCATTGGCCGAGGGCATTTTCCACATTGGTTGTAATGTATGGGCATTTTTAGGTTTGCGGATTATTTTGATTATTTTTTGGGCAAACAGTAAAAAAATTACTCTGCAGATGTGTGGGTACAGACGGACAAGAAGAGCACAGGGAAGATGGTGAAGAGATGGGGATTTGATGCCCTTTTCAATCTAGTCCCCGGATTCCACTCTAACATGATAAATGGGCCTAAACCGCCAAATGCAGTCAAGCAGTGGAAGAACACCTCGTCTATGCGCTGAGACAGTGCAAAAGAATATATACATAAGCATGGACAACGCGCTTCGTGATTTCTTAATTATTTGCTATATGTCAAAAATATTTTATTTGCAGATTATATTCTGAAGACGCCTTTGAGATACAGTGCAAAAAAAAAAATACAAAGAAGCATGGATAATGCGCTTTGTGATTTCCTAATTATTCTCTATATGTCAAAAATATTATGTTTGCAGATCATACCCGAAGACGTTGTTGCTACGTCATCAAGTCAATCAGAGCCGAGCCTATGCATGTTCTTATTTTCAGGTTACTCGGAGTAGCTAATGTATTTTCCAGTACCTCCAACATAGTGTCGTCCGCGGCCATTTAAATCCGAACTGATACAGGCGAACAGGTTCAAGATTCCGAGCTCTGTTCTCCACGGTGGATGGTCCAGCTAGACCGCGATTTCTACCAGCTACACCAACACTTCACTATTTATATTATTATTTATTAATTTACATGCATAGCGAATGTAGGCAAAGATTGACGGACATGACAAAGCACTGCTTAATTGGAGGTTTTCTACGTTTCTCACGGATATAATTAACTGGGAGATCTCTAGAGACCCAGGATCCAGGAAATCCACATCGCCTATATCAGATGTTCTTCCAACAGGAAATGGAGCGCAAAATAATGGGAACCATGTATCTTGCTGACAATATTAATAAAGATCATCTGTTTTTCCTATATTTTTTTATTTGTGTATTTTGATACACTGGCACGCCCACAATTTTATTATTCATTACCAGTGGCCAGGCACTTTTTTTATAGAAGCCAAAACGAAAATGTCCTGAACAAGCGGTAGTCGCCGGTGGGAGGACAACGCAGTGAGCAGTCGGTTGGCCTAGATGAGGGGAATCAGAGAGGCGGCGGTGGCGCAACGTCACGCCGGCTTAGGGTACGGTGAGCCATGTTGAGCATGAATGTGCTCATAGTTGTGGGGGTCATAGGTCACAAGAGTTGGGTGGCAAATAAGGTGGAAGAATAGGGAAAGAGAGAAGGATCTTGAGTAGCTATTCAAACAGGGGCTCTTTTGTAAACAAAAACATTAGGGGACGCGGTGGAAGTAGTGCACTGATCTTGATGTGAAATTGAACGGTGATTAACATGCATGAGACTCCATACCCTTGTATAATTGTATTTTTCCTCCACACCCCTTCATCACCACCATTGCCCCTATTGACACCATTCGTGGATGATCCTCACTGCTTCCTTCCTCATGGCTCTCATTGCCGCCTTGCACGACCCCAGCTCTACCTACCCTAATCCTGTTCTTGCTTCTTCTTTCCCATAGACGTCGTCCGACACGCACCTTTTAGCAGCACCACCTCCCAACGTTGTACTCCCATAAAGTCAAGGTCTAATAAACCATGAACCTAGACCCTAATCCGATGGCAAAGGCACAAGACGCAAGAGAAAATAATGTGTGAGAGGTCAATAACCCATGGGAAGCAAAAAAAAAATAATAGTGAGAACATGGAGAGATGAGAGGAGGGCGTCATTTGGAATCGATTTTAATGATGAATATCAATTCTAGTGCAGTGGTGAATATAGGATCTCACCAATCCCCTAGTATAATATGTGATGTACTAAAATATACGCAAAAAAGTTAAAATATAGAGGTATAAGCCACGCTAGATGACAAAGAGTATAGGACACAAATACATAATTAATATGAGATTTTAACCGCATAATGCATTATACATTATAGCAGAAAAAAACACAAAACAACATCAAGAGAACACAATATAGTATTGAGTATGCTCGATAATAATAACTAAGTCGTGGTCATCTTCATCTTCCCGCGTATCATTCTATGGAGGTGTTGGATATGTCTTTCTTTACCATGCATGAGTGACAATTTAATAATCAATAATCACATTAGTGAGTTTGAATGGATATTTTTCAATTCGCTTCCTTTCCTTTTGATGTATGAGGTTGTATTTGGTTGTAATGGGATGCAGGAATAGAAATAAAAAGCTCATAATCTTTTTGAAAAACAAAAACCAGAATTCCATATCAAATGCCGGATAAAAGGAGCCAGGCGAAAGGAGGGCATAGCACTCTAAACAGGCCCTAAACAATGACGGGCTTGTCCACTAGGCCGGCCTATTAAAGCCCATAATTGTTCTTCCAGCTCTTCACATGCAATCCTGCAAAACTGACGCGACGATTTCCATCCCGCGAGTCTCGTCGTCTTCTCCGTCTTGAGTCTGAATTTTGACATCTGGGCGCGAGGATCCCTGCAATGGCGATGTCCTTTTGCTCGCCTCCGCCGCCCGAAGAGTAGGCGAGCTAGCATCATTTTCTTCTCTTCAGATTTTTTAAGCACGATTAAGGTTAATTGATTACGGTTAAAACCCGTGGCGATTGGTCAGGAAACTTTTACCTAATCAATCATCACCACAGCCGTAGAGTATGCAGTGACATAATTATGTTCCTTCAAGAACCAGTAGTTGAGTAGGAGATGGCACTTGATGATATATCAATTGATTACATCATTACAGATGCAACGTGCCCCAATTGCTTTAAGTTAAATAAACTTCTAGTACTTGCCAGAAAGAAAGAAAGGAAGAAAAGAAAGAAAATTTCTACCTTATTTACAGTCCTTGCCAAGCTTTGTGCGTGTTTTTTTTTTGGGAGCGCCTGAAACCCAGAAGCGATCACAAGACGACGCACAAGACGTCGAGCCCACCCGTCGGCGATCACAGCAGGCGAGCCAATCGCCTGGGTTCTAGCAAACCTTTTTTTTCCCTTTTGGGCAAAGAATCTTCCACAGGTATGACAAGAAGTTAGGCATCCTTGAGCAGATGTGTGATTAGAAACACATTGTTTAGATTGTTTGGATGAGATAATTGCTCAATCAAATGGCAAATTCTCGCTGAACCAAAGAACCAGACATTTTTTTCTTGTCTTCTTCATGGCAGCATGCGATTGAACATGTGGTGATGGAATGCACTAGTAGAAGCCTGCTCCAGGCAGTAGCTGCATGCGTGTGAGCACAAGCCCTTAATTTGTAGGGCAAAGGGACATTAAATAAGAACAATTATGGAGAAAATGGTACCATTATGTAGGGAGCCGTGGGGTACTCCCATCATATTCTGCATATCAGGAGGGAATATTAAGAGCCGGCTGCTTTGTTTAGGAGACAAATTCCTTTTGGCTTTCCTATATTAATCAATCATTTTTCATTATGGCATGCACCAACATTAGAGCAATCACAATGCATTGTTACTTACATTGTTAGGGCATGTACAATGGAGAGTCCATATATATCTTTTGACACATTCATGCAAGCAAAAAGATAAGCATGTACAAAAGGCATGCACAAGAGCTTATATTCTATTTAATGCTACTCCTCTCTAATTGTGTCTAGGAGCTTGTGAAAAGTCATCTCTTCAGTAAAAGCCCGACTCTAACATTTTTTCATTTTGCCCCATGCCACATCAGCGAAACATGTCTATGTCACTGCTAAGAGACCCCTATTAATTGCCCTTATACATGCCCTTACTTAGAGGAGGGAGAGTGTATTAATGATAGATTTAGAAACAAGCACCGCATTGTATGGAATTTTGAGTGGGTTTCTTATCACTGATTTTTAATTGGTAGAAAAGCTGTGAGAAGAAACGTTGATCACCACAATGGTTTTCTAAGTCGTTTCTAGTGCTTTGATTTGTGTGAAGTAGTGGTTTCTAGACTAAGAAATGATTGTCCTCTCTCTCCACATTAATTTGCTGCCATATAAGTTATCTATCCTACATGGCATACAAAAAAACAGTGAATAAACCTGCATTGGAAGTGCCCTCGGGAGTATAGTTTGTGTGTCCATCTTTGTTTGTTGTGAAACAAGCTAATTGCTTGCTTTAGGTGAAAGCACAAGGGGCTGCTTTGATTTGGCTGGTAATTCCGGATAAAAATAGCAAGATAAACATGTAAATCTTTTCTCTAATTCATAGTGTTCCTTCCAAGGCAAGTTTTTTCTCATCTTAGATGGATAAAACTTTATACTCCCTTCGTTAAAAAAATATATATTAATGAATTTACTGAGATGACAATGCTACCTCAAATTAATGAATTTAGTTAGTTGCATGTATGAATTTTATTTGTTACATGCATTTAAACTTTCTTTGAAATAACAGTTTAATCATATTTATTAGAGGTATAACATTAAAATGGATCTTAAAGCTTTCTTGATTACTACAATGGACAAAAATTTTAAACAGATACTCCCAAGACCAGATTTAGTGAAACAGAGGGAGTATAATTATATTATAGCATGCAATGGTACATTTTCTGATTTGTTCTACTTAGATGGCTGCTGTTATGTATGAATTGAAATTTTATAGAATGGTGATGTAATCAAATACTAGAATTCAGTTTCGTGCCATGCTTATCCGCACCTCATTAATTGTGCTCACAAGTCAATAACAGCCCCCATTTTATTTAGTTTCCGAGTTGTGACATCATTTGAGCAAAGACTTATTTATACCGTGGTGAAAGCTTAGTGCCTGTCTGTTTTTAGGCTGAACGACGTACACCCGTGCCTGATAACTATAAAGTAAAAGCAGAAATTTTCCAGTGCAATTGCAATTTGCCTACTGATTCAGACAGGTAACAATTGAAAAAGAAAGTCCAACGTTTGTGAGCATGATTAGGCTCCAATTTGATTCCATTGTCGCTAATGTTTGGTTAGGTCAGTCCATTAGACTATGTTGCTGAAAATGATAGGGTTGCTCAGCGATTTCAAAACATTATTATGGTACGGAATGGTTCGCCCAAGCATCACCAATATGCAGAAGTTTCTATGAAAGCATGGACCTACTTCTCAAACACTTGCACGGCATCCAGGCATATGCGGTCACTGATCCTGCTTTTTCCCCCGTTCTTTTCGTTGCTTGGACTGACAAAACAGAGCTCACAACTTCTTGAGGGGGAAAAAAGTAGGAAGAAAACAAGAGAAACCAGTGCTCTGATCTTGACATTTCTTGTACTTTTATTGTAATTGATTTTGTCAACCAGTTGGTGCTCTCACCAAAATGTATTTTTATGCCTTGATGACAAGAGGTGTGATGGTGAGCAGTGGGAGGTCAGTCTCAGGGGATGACGGGACACACCAATGTACACTTGTCAAGCTGCAGCAGCATCCGGGCCCACGGTATCAGAATCAGCCGAGCAAGTGTTGCCACGTGGGTGCATGTGGCTCCCAGATGTGTACAGAGGCAAGGTATGTGTGTTGCCAAGCCAAGATCATATGCTGTGGCTACCGTTTCTTTCTTCTCCTTGCTCAATGGCTCAATGCTTCGAAAGCGCCAGGGGATCTGCACACATGGCGTATCGGTTTGAGAAGCATTGACAATTGACAGCTACGATTAGAGTGTTTAGTGCGCATTAAGCCATTAAGTATGCAGGGTTAAATTAATTTTTTTTAGCAAAGAGGTTTAAGTTAATTATAGCTATCACCATGTTTCGGCCTCTATTGTAGAACACACTAGTAGTACAAACGAGTGGCACCATGTGATTAATTGCGTGCCGTTTAATTCCTGGGATTTATTTAGTTTAAAAATTTAGTGGGATCAATATATTAGATGTTTGACTTCGCTACGATTTTCTAGCGAGAAGCGAACATGCGATGGAGATGAATGTGGTCAGCTTAGGAGAGCCCTTTTTTCTAATATACAACATGACTGACTAACTGATGCAATTATATATTCTAGTGTTCTTCCGGTCCAAATTAATCACAGGAGAAAAGAAAAGGAGAAAGAAAGAGGCAAGCAGGCAGGCATCATGCTGTTTGTCGTAGGAACCGTTTAATTCGGATCTAGATGCTTGCTGGATGCTGTTGGTCAGCCGTTCCTGTAGTCACAAACTCATAATTTATCACGGCAACAGATGACTAAGAACGTTCAGAGGAGGGCTCTTTTTAAGGTACATGCTAATAGACATGAGCCGTTTAATTCACTTGATCTAACGGCTTAGATTGTTCTTAACTTTTTTTATACTACAACGTTAATATATTATACTACAAACGTAGTATATTTTTAGGGAGGGTATAATTGACTTTAGGTACAATTTGATATGAGAACAAATAAGTAATTATGAAATTAATAGATTAAATATTTATGCATTTGGATTAAATGAATTTAAGACCACTAAAACATAGAATCGTACTATGAAATCATTTCTGCTGTTAAAATTTGATAAAAAAAATTAGAAATTTAAATTTAAATCAAATGGATTTTAGAAAAAAAAAAAAGAAATCACTAGGGTTCTTGAGAAATCAATCATATATGGAAAGTTTTTCAAAAAGAACAGGAATTTGAATGGTTTATTTGAGAATCGAGCATTTTTTCGTCAAACAAGAGATCAGGTTTAAAAAGTTCATATTTAAAAAAAAGGAAATCGTGGCAATAGATCAAAGAGAAACTTACTTAACGCACTTATTTGATTTCCATGGATAGTTTTAATTAGTCAGGTTTTCATGGCATCACACGTGTGATATGCATGCGATCCACTTAACATTTATGATGGGTTTAATTTGTGGCGTGATGACCCTCCTAATTACATTCCATGCAAGCTGCTAATTACATTCGTGTATGATGATTCATACGTGATTATTTTCCCTAAAATTGCACGCCATTAATTACTATTTCCTTTTCCAACTCTTTGCCATACATGCGACCATAGAAAAAGACTAAACCGTCCCTAAAAAACGAGAGGTCGGATCTAAAATATACTACCATGGTAGTATTTTTTTAATAGGTACCGTAAAAGAGCCCTCAGAGAAACCTAATAATCCAAGGAGTGCTAGTAGTGCATGTTTGACACAGCACTGATCATAGAAACTTCACATATACTCCATACATAGACGTGCACTATATAAGTCATGCATCTGCGACGGTGGTTAATTTGCACTTGCACCATATGATTAATTGAGAATCGCCTTGTCTGCATTATTGGCCGTTGGCTCAGCATCAGCATGAAGATGACCACACCATAATAATTGTCGCCATGAGAGACAGCGACTGCAGCATGTTTGCATCCTGCAGGGAAGAAGCAGCCATGGCAGCACAGCAGCAGCGGCTTCTGGAGCGTCGATTTTCGGCGTACGTGGCCTTGGCAAGGCGGCAAAGGTTGCCATGTACAACAAGGCTCCCTGTGCCCAGTGTCCATGCCCCCGTGCTTTATTTTGTTATCATGGTTAAGACGATCTTTGATTCTTTGTTTTTATTATAGTTGAAAAATTAATAATCTTTAAAAAGATATGAAAAAATTTAATAAATTATTAATAATATTTTTGAGATAGCCCCAAAAATGTATTTTTAAATGTAACTCTGAATAGTCTGTATAAAATAGCAGAAATTTTAAACAAAAAAATCTAAACTAAAAAAAACCTATCAAAGAGGGCCTCCTAAACATGAATGTCAGCTCCTGAATTTCTTGGTTAAGTTATTTTCCAGAGTAGAGAGAATGTGTACGATTCACATAAATTTCATGTACGTTGTCCTTCCAACTATTCCCCATGGTGTAAAATATCATTCCGCATGGCACAAAGCATGGCTAACCCTTTCTAAGGGGGAAATTGGCCAAATGACACCCAATTCGTTGGAGAGTACAAAATGATACTCAACTGGTATATGTTCTCTAAAATGACACCGATCCAGCCAATTCTATTCCCGTTTGACATTTTCTCATTTCCTTCCCATTTCCTCCCCTTTTCCATTCTTTTCCACCTTGGAAATGCTGTGAAGTACCCGTTTTGCCCCCGCCCAGCACCTGTATGTTTCCTGGTTAATAATTGCCGACTCATGGGCCATGGTCTTGGTTATGTATGTTGTGATTTCCTAGCTAATGATTTCTGAGCTAGCTAATGTCGCATGAATATAGTATTGATGCAGTGATGCATATAGTAAAAAAAGTTCAGCGCCAGTTTATTGATATTATAAAAAAATTAGTCACTGATGACCATCAAGACAATACTGCCATACTGATATTATAATCAAAACAAGATTTGTCAAGCAAAGCTCATAGCATCAATTAATAGAAAATATTGTACATAGCATCATGCAAAATACACCATTTGCAAAACCATACAAAATACACCCAGTGCAAGCCATAAGTATAGTATACATCATTGGGCATCCAAATTTAGCCAGATAATTGTCTACTAGCCATACAAAATACATAATTGGAGTCCATATTTTTCATTGATCATTGGGCATGTGAAGAAGGGATAATTTCAGTCCAGATTGTTCATTGATCTTATCTGCCTCATTGGAGTGCTACTACATTCCTCCATAGGCCTTCCTGGAGCCTTTCTTTTCCTACATGACAAAAAAAAATGAGAACATATCGTGTGTTACAATGATTCTCCAGCAGAAGAGCATACTAAAAGAAGAAAATGGAAAATATTCGTTAGGTTCTCCACTAGTAATACACTTCGCATTACCCCGCTCAGCCTTGAATTTCTTAAGCGTGCAATAAAAGAAGAAAATGGAAAATAATCGTTAGGTTATCCCTAACAACACAACATGCCATATCTACGACACTGCCGGGATGTTTCAATCTGGAATCCGGGGGTGGAACAAGGAGGAACTGGGGTTTGATTCGGACAGGAAAAACTTACCGTTTTGGGACTCCCATCTGACAGGGATTGCGCAGACTCCCCGCTCATCGTTGTGTGCCGTGGCTCAGAGTTGCCGCAGCCGCCCGTGAGACGTCGCCGCTATCGTCGACGTGTCTCAAACAGTATAGGGAGCTTTTGCCACCACAAGAGGGGAGAACGCTAAAGAATTTGAGGGTTTGGAATTGGAGACGTATGGTCGTGAGTAGAAATGATCCGGTCCTCCTCAAGTGAGGGCTTCTTTATTTATAGGGGGAGCAGGGCATGGAGTTTACACCAGAATGCAAAAAGACCCCTTCGACCCTGCCCCTGAGCCGTTGTGGGTTTGATTCTCCCGTGTAATTATTTCTTTGGTTAATGATATTTCTGCAATCTTCGGTGTTTTGGGTTTGATTCTCCCCGTGTAAGGCACAATAATTTGGCCTTCGCTGACGTCTCCTAGTTTGTTCGATTCCTCGGATATCTTTTTGCTTTTATTCAATGTGGTGCTTTTTCATCATCCGTGTATAGTCCTGCCGAATAATAAACAAACGCATTGGCCGAATGAAGGATTGAAAAAGGTGAGTGTACCACGATTCCCTGGAAGCACCAATTGTTTCGAGCCAACCAAATAGACAAAGAATAGATAAACTGCACACCCCAGAAAATTTTTGTCCATTCGCCCAAACTTTATGAAACCAACTAAAGGCCCCACCAACATTTTTAGGATGATTGTTAGAACCAAAGCACAAAGCTATTACATCCCAAAGAACCCGAGCTATCGAACAGTGAAAAAACAAATGATCAATATCTTCAAAGTCAGAACAAAAAAAATGCAAAACGGGCTTCCACTCCAACCTCTACGCAGTACTTGATCTTTGGTCAAAATAGCCTTGTGGAATACTAGCAAACCGAAAACCTTAATTTTCAGAGGAATTTTAGCTTTCCAAATCAACTTAGGCCACCTAGGAGAAACCCCCACCGGGTCACAAATGAAATTGTACATACCCTTAACTGAAAATCCTTTCTTTGAAAGACTAGAGTTCCAAGAAAAAACATCCTTATCTATAGAGAAACTGAAAAGCTCACAATCATGAATCACACTTCTCCAATCAGCCAACAGTTCTTGATTAAGCCACCTTCTGAAAGAGAGCCTCCACTCTTTTTGTCTTCCTTCAAAAACAGAGATATTTTTACACTCATTGATCTCAAACAAATCAAGGAATTTTAACTTAAGATTATAAGACCCAAACCACTCATCATTCCAAAAGTCCACTAACCTACCATCACCCACCACCACCTTCCTACAACCCAGATACAAATCATTAATAAACATAATTTTTTTCCAAATAGCAGAATCCTGATTACTGATTTTGGCTTGATGGAAAGGTTTATTTGTAATATACTTCTACATCACAAATTCTTCCACAAACTCTCTTCCCCATAGTCAAGTTTCCACCACCACTTTGAAATTAAACTAATGTTCATTTCTCTCGATCTACGGATACCAAGAGCCCCCAACCTCTTGGGTTTACAGACATTTTCCCACTTAAGAAGATGATACCTCCTCTTGCTGCTATTTCCTTGCCAGAAGAAGGACCTCCTAATTCTGTCTAACTTGAAGATCACCATCTTAGGTAAAAGGAAGAGAGACATAAAGTACACTAGGATGCTAGATAAAGAAGCATTTAGTAAAGTAAGACGACCTCCAGGAGAAAGACATTTATACTCTTCCAATTGGCCAACTTTTTCTCCATTTTGCCTACTAAAAAATCCCAATCCCTCACTCTAAGCTTGTGTAACCCAACAGGAACCCCCAAATATTTAATAGGGAAGGCTCCCACAGAACAAGTAAAAATCTCAGAATAAATCAAATCCATCTCATCATTCCCATTTATAGTGACCATTTCACTTTTATCAAAATTTAATCTAAGTCCAGAACAGTTCTCAAAAAGAGCTAATAAAAGTTTCAAATTAACAGCCCCCTTCACATCATGTGTCAGACAAAGGATGGTGTCATCCGCATACTGTACATTCACTAGTCCTCCTCCCAAATAGTTTCCAGCCAAACCTTTTAATAAATCATTTGATTGTGCCAACTGGATCATTGTACTCAACCCATTCGCCACTAAATTGAAAAGAAGAGAAGATAAAGGATCCCCCTGCCTAAACCCCTGAAAACTACTAAAATACCCCCAATCTTACCATTAATACTCACACTCAAAGTCCCATTTGAAACAATTTGGGTAATCCAATTACAAACAGTAGGATGAAAACCTCGAATTTCCAGACATCTGAATAAGAGTTCCCACTTAACTTTGTCATAAGCTTTTTCAAAATCTAATTTTAGCACCACACCACAAGAATTCTTTTTTGTTTCATGCAAAACTTCATGTAACAAAAGAATCCCATCCATAATGTCCCTACTTTTTAGGGAGGCACTTTGATTTTTTGATATAATCCTGACCAACAATTTTTCCAACCTTATAGTCAACACTTTTTCTAAAAAGCATGTAAATAATATTCAAAAGACAAATAGGAAGATATTGAGTGATCTTCTCAACTCCTTCACCTTTAGAAATAAGAGTAATAACCCCAAAATTCAATTTGGAAATATCCATCTTACCATCGTAGAAATCCCTAAACATAGTTAAAATAACTTTTTAATAATTGGCCAGCAAACCTTATAAAATCCCACAGGTATTTCATCAGGACCTGGGGCCTTATTAGGACCCATGGCACATAAAGCTTTATAAATCTTCTCTTCATCAAAAGGAGCCACCAGGGACTCATTTTCTAACTTCGAAACCCTCTCACCGTTTTCCCAAAACCCCTCCTTAAGGAAAAAAACGACTACCATCACTATGACCAAATAAATTTTTATAAAAGCTGGTTGCATAGTTCAACAAATTCTGATCCCCCTGAATCATGGAAGAGTCATCTTTAATCTTTTCTATCATTTTCTTTCTTCTTTTCCCATTTGTTATCTTATGAAAATAAGAGGTGTTAAAATCCCCTTTCAACAACCAATTTTCATGGGAATTGGCATGCCAAAGTTTTTCTTCTTCTTGATAAATAGAAAAGAGCTCAGCCATATATAAGATCAACTCTACTCCCAATGTTGTCATCATTTAAAATACCCCATTCCTCTAAATCCTCAAAATAAGAGGTGTTAAAATCCCCTTTCAGCAACCAATTTTCATGAGAATTAGCATGTCAAAGCTTTTCTTCTTCTTGATAAATAGAAAAGAGCTCAGCCATAAGATCAATTCTACTCCCAATGTTGTCATCATTTAAAATACCCCGTTCCTCTAAATCCTCAAAATACTTCAGCTGTTGAATGATAAACTCTTTCCTCTTCTTAACCATCCCAAATCTATGATAACCCCACACTTTAAGCATTTGTTTAACCTTCTTTAACTTTCTTTTGAAAACAGAAACACTATCCCCTCCAGTAAAAGAACTATCCCAAACCCTAGACACAATCTGAATAAAACCATCTCGAGAGAGCCAATTCATATTAAATCTGAAAGAAACCGAAGTAGGACCCACCTTATCCCCCTTACTTAACAACAAAGGAATATGATCAGAGAGAATCCTAGGGAGTTTCAAAATAGACACTAAAGGAAAAAGATCCTCCCAAACTGGTGACATGAACACTCTATCAATTTTCTCAAGAACCGGGTTCTTTTGCATGTTAGACCAGTTGAATTTTCCCCCACCATGTGAATCTCCCTAAGATCACTCGTTGATGTTAATCTCTCCTAATATTTGTTGATGTTTTGACCGAGCGCTCTCTGTCTCGTTATTTGCTCACTGAACGAGGGACTCCCCTATTCACGCATGTAAGCCACGTAGCTACGGAAACCTCGTGGCGTTCATGGTTTCTTAATCAGGAATTAATTGTCGTCTCATCCCATCCCTGATGCGTGCAGTGGCGATGCCCAATTTCCCTGTGACGTACGGACACGCGCGTACGTGTAGGCCTGATTAATTAATGCAACATGCATGCATATGCATGCAGCAGCAGATGCTTGGCCAAGCCAAAGCACGCACGTCGCCACATCGATCGATCTCTCACATCCACCTCAACCAAATCGCAGCCTAATTAATCGATCGATCAACGTCTGCATATCTCGCGAATAATCAACCGAATGAACAGTACCGTGTGCGTGCAAGAGATGATAAAAACCTAATTAAGCTGCTCAGATTAGGCATCACAGGATGACATAGCTGGGCAATAGCTGTTTGAGTTGGTACGTCATGCATGTGAAATATCACGTGGCTTTTTACTGCCTATGGAGTATGGCGTGGCGCATCCTACACCGAGGACTTAATTACGTCGAGGAACAATTAAGCTGCAACGCGGCGAATTCGAGGCTTGAGGCGACAGGTGTGAAGAAGCGATGAGGAACATCGATCATCGATGGGATTGCATCGGTTCTTTGTAACGGAGGAGATGCTTGCCAGCAGAAGCAGCCTACGTTGTAGGTATAGCTGGTCGATCGATGATCTGATATGTTCTTCATAATTCATGCTGATATATATTTGGATTTTGGTTTTAGACATGGTTTTCATTGTGTCTGGTTTGATGCAATGGAAAATGAGGGAAGGAGCCCTCTTTTTTTAAAATTTTTTTGGATTTTGGATCTATACTGATCATAGTTAATTGCATTATTTGTGTTTGAAGATATTATAAAATTATGAACCATTATTTCCATATATATAATGCTATATACACATGCCTAGTGCTACAATATAAGCGACCGATTCATATATAGCACTGTTTACTGTCCCTGTTTCAATTTTTTACGGAGAAAATAATCAGATGCATGAACCTTGGATAATAACTAATAGAAAATAGAGTAATAATTAATAGAATTTTTTATTAAATCATCCTGGTACTGTCTCACTACAAGAAAAAAAATGTAAGCTGAATAGAAAACAATCAATTAATTAATAACAATTTCGAAGGATTGAAAGAAAAGAGCCCCGTGTCGTCCTCCCTGGGGCGACACGGGTTGCAACCCCTCCTCCCTCTCTAGGCCCCTCCACACAACCCTAGTCGACCGTCGCCGCCTGCGCCGGCGGACCCCCTCTCCTCCCTCACCCCTCGCCTTCCTATCTCCCCCTTCATCTATGTGTGGCGAAGCCCGCTGCGTGGGCACCCGCTTAGGCGGCCAGGCGACCGGTTCTCGGCGGCACGCCAACGGCCTCCTCTACGTGCGCGCGTCGACGGCGGCGGCAGCGTACCCCACGCTCTCGGGCCCGGTATCCCATGGGCGGCGTGGGCATCCCCGTCGACGTGCGCGCCCGGGCTCGGCGACCGACTCTTGGTCCGGCGAGCCGCCGCCGGCACTGCCCTTCGCGCTCTCGCTAGCCACCTACGACTGCTCGGCGGTGGTGCTGTGCTAGCGTGCTGTTGTGTCCAGATCTGGAGGTGGCCCCCCGCACTGCCGTCTGGCGATGGTGTTGTGCTGGCATGCGGCTGCTCGCGGTGGTGCTTTCCTCCCGCGCTACCGTCGCACTGGAGGTGGACAGATCTGGTCGTGGGCAATCGAATCAGCCGTGTGGATGGCTACTGGGGCCATGGCTGCAGCTGCTTCGGGTCATCCTCCTTCGGCTCCGTTGGGCTCCCTCCTCCTTGTGGGAGTCCCGTTGCTTTAGGATGGTTTCATGGCGATGGCTTCCGCGCGCTTCGAGCTCATTCTGGGCGGTGCAGGCGACCGCGGCAGCGAAGGCGTGCTGCCGGAGGCCGAAGAAGTGAGCTAGAGGCCTGGTGGCCAGCATTGTAGTTATTGGCGGCCGGCGACCTCCCCTTCGGTCATGAACACGGTGGCGGCTCCCCTCATCTCCTCTGTGTCCTCACCATCGCGCGTTGTGGTGGAGTTCAGCGACGGCTTTCCCTCTTATTCCTTCTTCCCCTCCTCCTAGGGCGTCTCGGTGGAGACCGCCCCAGGGGGACTGCTCTGTGAGAGACTAGATCTATGGGCAAGAGGCCCGGATCTAGTGGTGTGTTGGCCGGAGCGGTCTGAGTGGGCGTGCTCTAGGGTCGTGGGTCTAGTGGCCGCGTAGCTCGGTGGAGCTCGGCACCGACATCTTCTCCTTCTTCCCCCTCCCTTTACTAGGGCGTGTGTCCGGTGGCTCCTCGACTCCTCCCATGGTGGCATGGTGGGCCGTTGCCTCTAGCCTAGTCCCATCCTCGCCTCCTTGCCCTCCCCTCCCTACAAGGTGCTCGGTGGATAGGTTGGCGTTATCCGGGTTAGTGGTGGGGCTCGGCTTGCGACGCCAGGGTGGCGAAGCGTCTGGTCTCCTTCGCTTCACGTGCGAAGGCCACCAGGCGTGGTGGCCCCTCTCCGGCGGCGTTGGCTAGCGACCTTTCTTCGGCGGCGTCTCCGTTCTTTGCCTCCTGACCTAGTCCCGTCCCTATTGTTTTGACCCTCCCTTTCTCCGAGGTGTTGGGTGGCGTGGGTTGCGTCTTCCACGTCAGGAGGTGGCGTTTGTGCTCATTTTCCGGCTCTATGTCTTAGGCCGGTGGCTCAGTTCTTCTAGTGCTTTCGACCTTTGGCGGCCTCTGCCTTGTGCGCTAGTAGGGCAGGTCTTGAGCGAAAGCCATGTCCTTTTGGGCTGGGGTTGGCGTCACCTTTGGTGTCGTTCCCTCTTTTGAGGCATCACTTTTTGGACCTTCCCCTGCTCTAGGTGAAAACCCTAACGGTGTTGCGACGGCGGCGGGCCGGTTCTCCCCGTCGCTACCTTGTTGAAGGCATCGTGGTCGCCGTCTTGCGTTATGGGTTTCGCTGGGCCTGCTGCTCCAGGAGTCGTTTCATCGCTGTGTGAGTGTTGGTGGTGTTTCCTCTACTCCCTCTCTTGTATCTCTCCTTCCTATTCGGCCGTTGGACTAGTCGGTAGTGGTGGGGCTGCTTCCCTTTTTTTCATCTGTAGGTGGTGTTCCCAGCGGTGGCCGGAGGTGTGTCTGACTTTGGCTAGGGTTGCAGCGGAGTGCTGTGGTTGTACCCCATGCTCGCACGGGCTTTTATTTTATTTTCTCATACTTATCAATGAAATAGGACGGTAGTTCTCCTGCCCCCCTTTCAAAAAAAACTAATAACAATTTTGTCACCTCCATCGAAGGATATGCGCCCATGCAAGATCATAAACGACACCAGGAGACACGATGTTTGTTAACGCAGTTCGGCTTTCGCCTACATTTGCGGGGCTCTGATTATGGGAACTCCTCCCCAATCCATAATACCCCAGCATACCGGCTGCATAGGTCACGGCCACATGCCGGCCGCTGACCTCCTCTTGCCTATGCTACTATTATGAGGTCGTTGCCTTGGTTACACTAGGGCTGCCTCCCTTTATATAGTGGAGGCCCGGCTAGAGTCCGATTCTAACTCTAAATCAACCCTGCCTATTACAATACAGAGTCCATGTAACCTACTTGTGCACATATTCGGCACAAAACCTAATAGAACAAAATCAATAAAATCACACTATAAGTTTATCGGCTTTGGAGCAGGCTGATAAACCGGTTACCAACCACGTACGATCCCACAATGGTTAAGAGTTGGCATCTCGTGTGGTACCACCATTTGTTGGTCATACTAATACGTAGGGACCGCGAAAGCATGGGGAGCTTGGGACGGATAGAAAACAACATATCTTTATTATCTCTTCTGACCCTCTATAAAAAAAATATAGCAGAATCACATGGGAGACATCTTTATCAGCTTTCGAGGCTTCGTCATACGGGTATTATGTATTTTCTTTCATTCTCATTATTTCTTATGTATCACAAAGTAATAATACGAGAATTGTTTGGCATGGATCATTGAACCCATAAATGAATCGACACTAATACGGTTCATTATATATATTTGATGTTTATTGACTTATCTAGTAATCCGTTTGTGCAATGATTTGATATTCTTCATAATTCATGCTAACATTTGAATACCCTCTATCCGATGGTACACATTTAAGGGATATATATGGGGATGACAATAGAGTCGATAATTCTTCATTACGAGCACATTGACACAAGATCCAAACAGTTGATCTAGATCCAAAGTGGCTCATGGGTACAAAAGTAGTCCTACACCTAAACCAATTATGTGCCCAATAAGTGCAACCTCTCACCTCACCATACCAACACATAGGTGATGGATGGGATGTTGCACCATTGTTGAGCCAAGGAGGGAATGAGGGAGAGGAGTGGGTTGTTGTCAGATAGAGTTGCCGCGGTAGGGAGCTGTAGCACATGTGAGGGGAGGTGGGCCCATGCTAGGACGGGCTATGATGCCTGGGAGCTGCCATGTACGTGGGAAGTCGTTGCACCGATGTGTTGAGTTGAGCAGAGAAAGACACTATAAAAAACGGGATTAGGGTCGGTGGTCCAATTCCCGACGACAGACAATGTGGACAGCCTAACAAAGTTATGGTGACAACAACAAAGCTAGGGAGTGATCAGTGTGTACGATTGAGTTTGAGAGGGAGAGGGAGGGGGAGTGGAAGGAAAGGGGATTGCTAGGATTAGGGTTGCTCTTCTCACACGGTACCTCCCTAGCTTCTCCCACCCACTAAAACATTATTCATATGTGCCCTCCATCCCACCCTCTAAAATACTATTCATATGAAGTTGTTGGGGATGCTCTTAGGCAATGGAACTAACACTTCCCTTTGCATCGCTAAGACATTTTTTATTTTGACATATAACGAGGAAGAATTGAAATGACTATATATACTACCTCTAGTTATTACCACTAAGCTGTCCATTTGTGCCATGCATATAGGGAATATTAGCTAAAATAAGATATTTATTTGAGGTGAAATAGATATTTATTAGAGGTGTTGAGAACAGAACATATTTATTTTGCATTAGAATATAAATAAGTCTTATATCATGCACAACTCCACTAAAAACGCTTTTTATTCTTAAACGCGAGAGTATTAACACTAGATTTTCACTTTCGGTGTACTTAACTAGCAAAAGAAAAAGGCCACTTCTAATTGTAAAACCGTGTATCTAGCTATCAAATTCAACGCTTTGCATCGTTAGCCCAGACCGTGACATGCTCATTTTCTACTGGACTTGCAGCTAGCGATGCCCTGTTTGTTTTTTGCTTTGTTGGTTTGCTCCTTCCACCTTTTTTCCGCACACGTCGTGCCGCTGTCCATGAGCTAGTGTGCACATGGTGGCTAGCTACCCCGGCTAGACCAATTCATAATTCTCTCCCATTCTTAATGCACCGAGCTCATTTTAGCGATAACAATTAAGTTAAAACAGCAGTCCTCCAATTTTCGTGAACATCGATGCTCAATCTAGTTGAAATTAATCAGCACTTATATCATGGTAACTCACAGAAGAGCGAACAAAATTTACGAGGGATCCCATCGTTTGCCACCAATCTAATACTCCCTCGTTCTAAAATGTAAGACATATAATTTTTTTATGATGTCAACAAATGCAAACTTTGACCATTAATTTCTTTCATATTATATCATCAATAACTATAAAATTAACATTATATCAAAGTACTTTCAAATATTAATCTAACTATATCACATGCATAACATTGAACATATATCTTCCTGCCATAATTATTAATCAAATGTTCTAAACATTGACTTTTTAAAATATATGCACGCCTTACATTTTAGAATGGAGGGAGTATAATACTCGCTACGTTATGAAATAGTAGTTGTTTTATACTTATACTAAGTCAAAGTTTTATAACTTTATTAATAGAGAATTTTTAAATTATTTAGATTGAAAACATAAAAAACGTAACCTTGAAAAAAAAACTTTCATAATATTATAATATTTAGTGCATTATAAATAAATTTTTAAATGTTTTTTATAGTCAAAGTTCTATTTTTGAGACCATGTCAATGTTCAAAACAACTACTATTTCATAACGACGGGATTATTTATCACTCGTTGTTTCACTAACATCTGAATCATAGAATAAATAATTTGGTAGGGGTAAATCATAAATTTTGAATTTAAAATACATACATTACTTGAGTGTTGTATGCAATTTGTGCTCTTCCCGGCCCTTCCTCTTTGAATTCTACAACGTAGTACTACTGGTACGATTTTTTTTTTTGTTGTACTTACACTATTGGTTGCTGTTGGGCCTTCAGTTCCGATTCAAAACGGCTTCAGTCTCGGTTCTTGGATCGAAACAACCTCTAGGGACTAATGCCTATCGGGTTTTAGTCTCGGTTCCGAAAACAGAACTAAATCTTTATTGTCATTATTATTTGAAAAAACTAGTGGAATGATTATGATTGAGAGGAAAATCAATCAAAAGCAAGGGAGAGAAGGAAAGAAAATTTGGGTTCCGGTGGCACACAGATTCCATGTCGGCCTAGCAAAATATACGGCGGAGACGCCCGCCGGGCCGCCGAAAAGACCAAACCGATTCGGACGGGCGGGCGGACGGTGGTGAGCTGAGCGGAGCGCGCGCACATGCCAGCCCACCAATTATCAGTGGGCCCCTCTGATTAGCGGCGTAATTAGGTAAATTATTAGTGCTAATAGTGGACTAGTATTTACAAACCCGGCCGGCGGCCAGGCAGGCGGTGCGAGGTTTCCAGTTCCAGTGGAATATCTCCCCGTCTCTGTGTGTATAAGAGTGAGCCGCCGCCGCTAAAGCTTCGTCTTTTGCTGGAGAAAAAATCGCAGCAACCACCGCACGGCAAGCTCGAGGCGAAGGCAATTCCCATCCGCGCGCCTCCTCTCCTCGCCCCGGCCTGCGCCGCCATCGGTTTCTTGGGGTTCTTGGGCGGAGGAATCTAGCAGTAGCGCCCGCTGCTCTGCTGCGCTCGTCCCCATCCGTCGGGATCTGGTACGAATCGTTCTTCTGTTCTTGTTCTTAGGATTCGTGTGTGGGGGTTTACGGGATCTATGTGTTCAGTTCGGTTGTGGGAGAGAGGAATCAGTTTTTCTTTTGTTTGTTCATCATGTCACTCGCTCTGCTTGGTTAGAGGAGCGCTCCTGATTCATGGCACTGAATCTACAGTCTGGCACTGAGAGGCAAGGCTAGGATCTTCTGGTACACGGTAGTGTATGTATGCGTGGGAAAATTCTGATTTTTGGTAGGCATTTTTAGGGTTACATCTGGTCTTCTTTACAATTTAAGGAGCCAGTTAAGGGACAGGTTTGCTTTGCCATTTTTGATGAGAAGGCATAGCAACTTTCTACTATGCGAAGAACATACTAGTTATTTGAAAATCATTTATATGGAAAAAGATAGGGTTTGTGGTTTTTGTTGAATTTCTTTTTACTCCTAATTCCTAAATAATTTGATGACAACCTCATATGTTTTTCCTTCTTGCAGTTTTGTGCTTTCAATAAGAAGGAAACACCTTAGGGAATGCAGAAAGATGTGCTTGCATGCTAGAGAGCTACCTTGTGAGGGAATAGGCAGGGTAGACGGCCATATTTCTGCTTTGGTAGCTCTTGATGACATTGGAGCACAACAACACACACAGTTCTTGCTCCATGTGCTTTCGCACAATGGGGTTCGACGTGGCAGCTCAACCATCATCTTAGATCACCATCTCGGGGGAGACGGTTGAAGCCATCTGACACCTGCAGCCTCCAGGGTTCTAGGTGACTGCTTCCTTTGTGAATACACATCTGGCATGATGGTCGAGCAAAGAGGAAATATTGTGATGGGAAAGTATGAGATGGGAAAATTACTTGGGCAAGGGACCTTTGCCAAGGTTTACCATGCTCGCAACACTCAGACTTCACAGAGTGTTGCCATCAAGGTGATTGACAAAGAGAAGATTTTGAAAGTCGGGCTCATTGATCAGATCAAACGAGAGATTTCTGTGATGAAGTTGGTGAGGCATCCAAACATTGTGCAGTTATATGAGGTTATGGCTACCAAAACCAAGATATATTTTGTGTTGGAGCATGTGAGGGGTGGAGAGCTGTTTAACAAAATTCAGAGAGGAAGGCTGAAGGAAGATGCTGCAAGGAAGTACTTCCAACAGCTGATTTCTGCTGTTGACTTCTGTCATAGCAGGGGCGTCTATCACCGCGATTTGAAGCCAGAAAATCTTCTTCTTGATGAGAACAGCAACCTGAAAGTTTCTGATTTCGGTCTAAGTGCTATTGCTGAATGCAAAAGGCAAGACGGATTGCTCCACACCACCTGTGGCACACCTGCTTATGTTGCCCCTGAAGTGATCAATAGAAAAGGTTATGACGGTGCGAAGGCTGACATATGGTCTTGTGGGGTGATCCTCTTTGTGCTATTGGCTGGCTATCTCCCATTCCATGATAAGAACTTGATGGACATGTATAAGAAGATTGGGAAAGCAGAATTCAAATGTCCGAGTTGGTTTTCTACAGATGTTCGAAGGCTTCTGCTAAGGATTCTTGATCCTAATCCCAGTACAAGGATCTCAATGGAAAAAATCATGGAAAATCCTTGGTTCAGGAAGGGTCTAGATGTAAAGCTGCTGAGATATAATGTACAAAGAAAGGATGCCATTCCTGTTGACATGAGTGGGGATTTTGATTCCTTGAGTAGCAACACATCGATGGACTGCAAGCAGCAAGCAACTAGGAAGCCCAACAACCTGAATGCTTTTGATATAATTTCTCTTTCAGATGGACTTGACCTCTCTGGTATGTTTGAGGAGTCTAACAAGAAGAGGGAGTCCAAATTTACATCCACTAACACTGCGTCGATGATCATATCGAAGATTGAGGATATTGCAAAGGGCATGCGATTAAAGCTTACAAAGAAAGATGGTGGACTGTTGAAGATGGAAGGTTCGAAGCCAGGCAGGAAAGGTGTCATGGGTATTGATGCTGAGATATTCGAGGTTACTCCAAACTTTCATCTTGTAGAATTAAAGAAGACAAATGGTGATACTCTTGAGTACCAGAAGGTCTTGAACCAAGAAATGAGGCCAGCACTGAAAGACATAGTCTGGGCTTGGCAAGGTGAGCAACCCATGCAGCAGCAACAACAGCAACAGTCATGTTAAGAACTGTGAGGAGTGCAAGATTTTGCAATTCTTGGCAGTTACCAATCGTCTTGTATTTCTTTATCTTTTACTTGTTTGGTATTCGTTTCCATTCTCCTTGTACTGTCAATGTAAACTTGTCTTTAGTGAAGATTTATTCGAAAAGAGTGGCCTCAGAATTTACTTGCAATTTACTTGTTTGCTATGTTTAAGCCTTCGACATTTGGACTATGTAGTCACTCAGACCTTGTTATTTTCAGCGTATTGTTGCGTTGACGTATTAGTGTAGCAAATTTTTGAGCACTCGAAAAAAGTCTATAGATTTCAAAAATAATTATTAAAAAATAGATTTAGAATATTTGAAAGGACTACTAAAAGGCAACATAACATATAGACTATATAGAAATAACAAAATTTGATACAGTAATACGCAACGGTACTTAACGTTGAAAAAAGCAAGGTCTTAAAAGAGCAAGTCCTCAGGATGCAAAGTTTTCAATGGTCGGTGTTTTTGTGTACGAAGAAGTATTTTACACTCTTTTCCTCAAGAATTGAAATTGATAATTTTCCTGTTAAAAATGACAATTAGTTTGGAATATTTTAATTACATAAGTTTTTTTGGATGGTAGGCTGGTAGCATCCGTTATTTTGCTAAAAGCTATAGATATGCTTCTTTTGTCAAAAATACTTTAGTGGTAGGACAGTGTGTAGGGATGCCGTACTCAACGAGAACAGATATGGTCTTTGACACGAGTAAATGAGCTGTTGTTAAAACTACCACCACCTAAGTTGTTAAACGGAGCCACCACCTATGAGATAAGATCTTAAATTACTTAATTATTTGCATGAATTAGAAAGATACATGACGGCGAAGTGGGAGTAAGAACTCTTGACAAAAATAATGGAGCAATGTTATATTAATTCTTGCTTAAGTGTCCATGCGTAAGCAATGCCCTTTGTACAGGGCTAGCCATGTGGTGGAGGAAATTGCCTATTTGCCACCGGCAAAAAGTCGTTTTGTTTATTTGCCACACCATACAGCAACGTCGTTAAGATGCCACCCCGCATAGTAGAACCACCATTTGTATGCCATTTTTGGGGCTTTTACCCAACTTTACTATTTTTCTCCTACTAAAGCCATGTTAATTAACATATTTGCCCTTGTCTTTTCTCACCCAGCTTCTCCTCTTTGTTTGTCAACAACAATGAGGACCATGGCAGTGCTAGGGTGGCGATGCACAAAGGAGATAGACAACATGATGGAGGAGAGGACGACGGCTACGCGTGGAGGTGAGTTAATTTTCTTCCACATGTTGTCAAGAAGGCCTTGTCCCTTCGGCCTTAGCCGCATTTTTTGACTAAACACACCGTTGGGGGTAAAGAAGTATAGTCTAGATAAATGTCTTCTTTACTCTTGGACGGGTCACTAAAACCGGAGCTTTGCTATCTCTTATTGGAAATAATTTCATTGCCCCTAGTTTGTTCCCAAAAGCGAGAACCAGGTAGGATTTTTATGTTTTAACTCTTTTCCCTCTATCCAACAGTGTCACTAGGTAGACCTTCTGTACTACTACATGTTAATCTTAATCCCTACAACTTTCCATTGCCTTATTCACTGCATGTTGTAGGCTTTTTATAAAGCCTGCTCCCATTTTGATCGTAGCATCATATCAATGCCTTTGCGGCCATTGGACACTTGACCACTTAAGCTTCCTCTTCGTGTTGCATAGAGTTTCAAGGGGACCTATGCTTGATCCTGGCTTCGTGGGGTGCATCCAATGTTGGCTCATAAAAGGGTACATTATTAAACATGTTCTTAGACCATATGCGGGAGAGAGAGGGGTTTTGTGTGATTTTGGTCCCACGGGGTCTCTTCGCAAGATCCTGACCCCACGATGTCTCTTCGGGTTGTCCTTGGGCCACGCCGGGTTTCGAAGGGCCTTCACATGATCCTAACCCATGGTATGTTGCTATGTTGTCCCCGTGCCATTCGGGGCCTAAAGGGGGCCTCCGAGTGATTCTACAAGGTTTCTCTAGGCCATGCAGGTCTTGAGGGACTCCCGTAGGCCCGCGTGATCCTAGTTCCGTAGGACGCCTCTACAGTTGCAGTGTGGCTAGCGAAGCCGTCAATTTCAAATCCAAACTGAGTGCTAGTCGTGCATTTCCCCCACGTTCAATTTATCAATGTGAACTTTGACAAGAATAATTTCAAACGACATGGCATAGCCAAATGTTAACGGATGTGCTAGGCATTACGTGAGCCTTACCTTATGTATTATGCCGTCGCCAATCAATCTGCCATCCACCAAGTACATAGTGAATCACAAAGCAGAAAGAAGAAGACGACGATTGTAGCAAATTAATCGAAGGTGTTTCGTGAATCGGCTCGTGAATGTAATTAATCGGATTTCCTTCTGAGGTCATGGGATCGAGAACCCAACAATAACTTAATAAGATGTATAGCCTGTTAGGCTACAGATGTACAAACCTGGCTACGGAGCGCATAATCCTAAAAAGGAGTTGTACTTTATTATGATAATATAATATAAATATCTTTATTTCTTTTCCTTTGTGTACTTTATATACTGTCACAGCCGAAAAAAGGCATCCCGGCATTTGAATTTTGTGTGCATGACACCCGCGTGATCCCAGTCCCGTAGAACGCCGGGCTGCAGTGTGGCTATGGCGGTATGGCCCCCGCATATCGTAGAGAGTGCATAGAATGGGAGGTAATTGGAAGCTTTGTCCTCGCTGCACAATGTTACAGTAAAGACACTGGTTCTGTGTGAATTCAAGCAATATGTCGGAAGAAGAAGGTGGCACACAAGTTTAGGAGTTTTGAGTCGTTGCAGCTACATGTTTGGCAATACAGCCTTGTCTATCGAAGATGCATACAATACGCCGCTAAAGTTTGTAGCGCAAATGCAGCTGAGGCTAGAATAGTAGAATTCATGCTTTTCGGTGGCTTGTTTGCTGTGTGGGTTCCAAACGACACCTGCCAAACTGGATCCATGGAATACTCGTTAGGTGTGATGAATCTGAACTAGGGACGCAGGTTGCGCACTTGCGCATTTAGAATTTTCTGCTAGCAATTATGGTTGAAGACGAACAATAAGTTTACCTGTGCAAGCTCAAATGTTCTGTAAGACCAAATTGTAAGTGATGTTTACAAGTATATTCTCTTGGCCTTTGTTTAAAAAAAAATGTTTACAAGTATAGGTTTGATCCAGTTTCAGGAAAAAAATTTCTACACATGGCACTGGAAATATGAAAATGTTTAGCTGTTTTTTGCTCAAAATAAGGTTTAGCCGTTTTACTCAACTGATACAAACGTGTTCAAAACAAGCTATACACACTCAAGTTTGCATGTATATATCCTATGCCAGAATGCCACAGTTCCCTCTCAAAATGGACGGTCAAGCACAATAACTTCCACTCCACGTACTGATTCTCTTCTATTATCATTTCTTCCTATTCCCATGATTTGCCCTTTTTCTGTCATATGAGCAGGGTGCCTGTTCCAAGTTCCAACCCAACCCAGCAACAATTCCAGAACTCTCCTGATTGAGCCAGATTGATCATAAAGTATTGCCTGACATTTGAAGAATGATTAACGCAACTTGGCAATGCATTGTCCGCATGCGACTCTGGCAGCAAACAAGGCTCACTGTGGAGATAGAGGTGTACCATCGGTGGTTCATGGAATCATGAAAGCACTTGAAGTTTGGATTCCAAATCCCCCTTTCCAGCATCTTCAGAGCCTGACGGTATGGAAGAGCAGGGAATCATACACTTTTAGCATTATTGTCAGCTTCGAACCACTGCTGCAGATTCTCTTTTGTTTGCTGAGCTTGAGTGTGTGGTGACTGTCCAGCCCGAGGAATGTATCTGCTTACCAGACGTCTGAAATGGCATGCCACACAGGTACTATGATACCAGGACGAATGCAGCTGTCGCTTGCTAGCAAGGAGTGAAGGAATGATGTCTCGCAGCTGCCGTTCAGGGTTGCACGACTCAAAGCTATAGCCCCATTTCGATTCACGGCTCGGTTCGATTCGGTTTGGCTGAATCAAAAGTTGAGAATCTTTAAAAAGAAGAAGACTAAAAAATTATTAAAAAATTTAAGATTTTTTAGTAAATCCGACAAAGTTTCAAAAAATTATTAGTATAAAATATTGCACTGAATAATATATATAAATAATAGCAAATTTTGTCTTACCACATAAAATTAAACCAAAGCGCGAACCAAAAGGATCATAGCATGAGTTTTACCTGATCACCTCTGCTCTTTTTTCACCACACGACGGAGAGCGTCTCATACAGTCAGGGGATGGAGACGCTTTGCTTCCTGGAGCAGCCGTCTCCCTCATCCCTCATCCGTTTGGCTCTTTGCGATGATTGCAAGCCGCGGTTGGTCCCAAGCCAAACAGAGGAAGGAGAGACCGTGGCCGTTCAGGCAGTCACGGTGATCCCAGGTGAGAATAGGTTGGTTGGTCGGCATGTTCATGCCTTTGATATAGTTCTTTTCGGTTTAAATTAAATTAAAATTTGTTTTTTATATAAACTAAATGATATAATGCTTTCTAATTATTTTATAAGGTTTTAAATAGTTCTTTCTATAGTTACTAAAATATTTTTATAATTTTTTAAACTCTTCAAGACTACTCTTGAGAGGTCATAACCTTTTCAGATTAAAACTTTCAGCAACTTTAAACAAAATAAACAAAGCCTTTGTGCCAGGACTAGTGTTTTGGTAGAGGGTTTGGGCCGTTTAGCTGGAAGCCAACTTTGCCACTTATTCTTATCGAACTTAAGATATTAAAAAAATATATAGTATTTCTTACAAAATTGAACGAGTTTTTTTTTTTGTTTTCTGTTGAGTGAATATTTTGAATATTGTGTGATGAGATGATTTTACAATTTATTTACATAAATTGTGAGGATTTTTGAAAAATCTTTAAAAGGAAAGCGATAATTTTGGATGAATATTTAAGGATGATTAATGATTTATTGGACTAATCTTGAACTAATATTTTTGGAGCGTTTTGGATATATATGTTTGTTTGTGTAGTTTAGAAAGGAGAAAGAAAAGGAAAAGGAAAGAAGAAGAAAAAGAAAAAAGAAAAGAGTGAATTGTGCTGTGCGTGTATGCACATGCATGATGTGCATGTATGCAGGTGGCGTGTGAGTGTATGCACACACCAGTTGCGTTGGCGCGCGCCCGCGGCGCGCCGAGGCGGCCAAACGCCTGCTGCACACGCCCGCGCTAGCGGCGGCAAAGCGCGAGGGCTAAGCGCCCGAGTGAGCGCGCTAGCGGCGGCAAAACGCGCGGGTGGCGAACGCAGGCATGCGCGAGCGCGGGGAAAAACTAGCACCGCGCGGAATCGAACCGCGGCCTCCGGGGCGAGCGTTCGCGCTGCTTGCCAGCTCGCTGAATCGCGCGAGATGTTGCTGGCCGTGCGGAAAAATTTATTTTATACATAAAAATGGAATGGACGGCCAGATATGAACGGCGCGCGCGATCGGACCGTTCTGGCGGCGCTGGGCGGGGAAGCGGGCCACGTGACGTGCGGGTGACGGGCGTGGTCATGCTTGTATATTTATTGATGCATGATGTGCGTGTATGCAGGTAGCGCGTCCACAGAGCAGAAGGCTGAGCGAGCGGGAGGCCCAGTTGGCACTCGGCCCAGCAAGAGGCGGGACGCCCAGGCTCGTGGGCCGAAGCAGAGGCGGGCTGTGGCAAGCCAGGCTGAGGAAGAATTCAAGTTTGAGTAGGAATTTGAGCCCGAAATGGATTCCTGTTATTTTCACTGGGGAGTTTTAGGGTTTCCGCATGTTAATGACGGTTACGAAAATTAGAAAAATTCCAGAGGTGATTAGAGGAGATTAGAGAGAGATTAGAGAAAGATTAAAAGAGATTTTTCGGGGAAGAGATGTAGATGAGCGAGGGGTTGTGTTAGGCTTGCAAAAGTTGTAGGAGGGCAGTAGACATTATGTGAGGCGTAGCCAAGAGCTGTTGCAGAGTAAGGTAACTCATACCAGAGCAGATCTGTACTTCTTTGTAAAAGGATTTAATTGGAGAGGAGTGCTCGGAATCATTGCCCCGCAAATGTAGGCAGGTGCCGAACTGCGTTATCAAATGTGTGCGTCTCTAGTAATGTCTTTCTAATCTTACATGAGTATCTATTTTCATCGATTGCTAATTAGGGGTATTTAGCGTCTACGATCCTACATTTTTGTAAGCCATGTTGAAATTTAACCGAAGTGATGTCACTTGTACGCTTTGAAATTTGCAATTCATGGTGATCATTAGGGAAGGAAACTAGGCACCGACCTGGAGGTTGGAGCCCTCATAGTCCCTTCTTCACTTCGATCCATATAGAAACATTTTTATTTTATACTCGATTCGTTTTAAAATATAAGGAATGTATGTATTCGGAAAAGTCAATGTTTGTCACTTTTGACTAATAACTAAGATAAAAACATATATGCTTATTGTTATGCATTGATATAGTTGGATTCATAATTTTATATTATAAAGTACTTTCATATCATGTTAATTTTATAGTTATTAATTATATATTGTGTGAGCAAATAATGGTAAAAGTTCAATGTTAAAGACTGTCAAAATTTTATGTCTTGTATTTGGAACGGAGGGTAGTATGGCTGTCGAGAGTACTTTATCAATGTCGAGGTTTTTTGTGGCTGTCGATATGTCCAAAAACATTCGAGACTGCAGCCGTTTCCTATAGTGGGGTATTATTTTTTTATGCATTCTATTAAAACTTTATGCTCGATTCGTGTTCTTACAAATCTAGGTGCTAAACTAGTGCGTGCTAATCATGTGGTTGCGCTGATTGCGTAGCTTGTCATCCCGAGGAGGGGCGATCGCCTCTGCAATGAGCGACAGGTGAACAACAGTTCGCGGTCGTTCCTCTTTTCGGCGACGGGCGTCTAAATATTTTTACTAAAATGAATAAAATAAAATGTAAAATAAAAAATTCTCGAACGATAAGGCAGTGTGCCGTCCCTGTGTATGAGAATATGGGCCAGCTGGTACATGCGGAGCCGGCCTTGGAATCAATGTGCCGCCCACGCCGCCGGCCCACGGCCCACGAAATCCCCTCGTACAGTCGTACTTTCATCAAGACCCTCTGCGCCAGCGATGCAGCCACATCTCGTATGGGCCGCTGCTTCGTCGTCTTCCGGCCTCTTGTCCAGCTTCGTGGGCTGGGTGATTAAAATCTCGCCGGTGGACTCGAGCCATAGTGGCACAATGGATGGTTTGGGGCTATGTGCATACATTTAAAATAATTGTTGCAACGTTTGAATGAAATAACTTAAACATCCAAGTTTAAAACACTGGAACATTTTAATTGGAGCATTACAACATTTTTAATTAGAATAATGAAACATTTGAATAAAAGCATGGATACATTGAAGAGTAAGCACCACAAAATTAATAAGTAGTTAATACAACATTTAAATTAAAACGTTGAAACTTGTTACCTCGATTAATGCAGAGCCAATAAAATGACATTACAATGGAGAAGGTTATCATTCGATACCTTTGTGCAAGTATATATCTTGGTCTGTTCTATAAGAAGAACCAATATTCAAATATTGTTGGTTATATTAACGTAGGGAACCTGTCGAACCCGCATATTGGTAAATTTGGGTGTATATTCCTATGTGGTGAAACAATAATGTCTTCGAAGTCGTTAAATCACACTTGTATCCACATTGACAAACCACTCAAAAATAATTGTATTGAATGGAATATCTCAATAAAGTTCGTGGTAAGAAATATGGTAAACCTTGCAGTCTCATGAATTGAATGTTGTGACTTGAATATTAAGCAAACCCCGAATATTATAAAGCTAATGCAGCATGTGTAGCACAAATAAATACATAAATTATGTGAAAAGCAATCTTATGAAGTATATCAACCTCAAATGTTTTATGCTTATGCAATGCATAAGTTAAATTTAATAAATATTTTGGCAAACTAAGTCATGCTAATTTTTTGAAGATCAGAAAGCTGTATAGGATGCTAATTTTCATATGAGTGGTTGATCTCTGATCTAAAAAGCTAGTGTGGTAGCTTTTGTAGCTCCAATCGTAGCTTTTATATGTACATGTTGCCACCATTGCATGCAACATGGCACCTCGGGCGCAGTGGCGCAAATCAATCACGTTGACGCAGTGTCCATCTGATCGTACTCGAGTATAGCTAGGGATTGCTAGGGGTCGAAGCAAAGAGATGCAAGGGAAAAATGCAGGCACGGATCAGCACCCTAGCTTAGCAGAGAGCGGTCGGTATGGTCCCAACTCCCAACCCCCACCCAGGCCTATACACCCAGTTCATTGGAGCGGATGGAAGCGGGTGGAGATCCACTGATCCACACCACACTATTAAATAGAAAAGCCCTAGCCTTAGAGGAAGCCGCGTGAGCGGCTCAATTGCTCCTAGAACCCCAGTCCTCAGTCCTATCTCTCCCCCACTGTTCTTTGCTTTTGTTCATAGCCTTGGAGGTGAACATTTGAAGTAGGTAGTCCAGATGAATGGGGCAGGAGGAGCCTAATCGTCCCAAGTGTCCTCAGCCATGTAGCATGGTATAGAGGGCCAGGCGGCGGCGGCTGTGGCTGCTAATGGGGCTGGTGGATCTCAGGGCCATTCGGTCGCTTTTGTCCTAGATTTAGGGGCCGGGGCGGACATGAAGTTGGAGATCAAAAAGACATGGCGGATGAAGAGGCTACATATCATGTTGGAGATGAAGAAGACATGGCAGTTGAAGAGTACCATAAGGCTGCATATTATGTTGGAGATGAAGAAAATATGGATTAGGATGAGGAGAACCATGAGTCTGCAGACCATGTTGGACGTGAGCTACAATGGCACAATGGATGATTTTGGAGCTACACGCGTACACTTTCGTGGGACGTACATGCTACGAGCCCACAATTACCATTAATTAGATGCATGCAAATTTTTTCGTCATAGCCTAGTCCACTGCTTGCATGGAATTCACTGCATGCACTTTGATCATACATGATACATCTGCTTAGATGTACACGCCCTCGAGGTGAGCTAGCCAATAATCCCAACATGTGAATTTGCTACATGCACTCCTAAAAAGTGCACATAAATCTCACATGCTCTCTCTTATGCACCTAGATAAAACATGTGCACACAGGTGCACAACCCATGCACCTCCGCGGCTCTATCCAAATGTTGCAATATTCAAAACAAATGTTGCAGTATTTTTAACCAAATTTTGAACTAAATCGGACGCTGTTTCGGTACATTAAACCAAATATTACATTATATTAAACAAAATGTTGCACTAATTTAAAACCAAATGTTGCACAAATCAAACGATGTTGTATTATGGTAAACCAATATTTCACCACATGTTACCATAAATGTTTTTGTATTAAAGATTGAAACATTGAAAATTAACTATCAAAACATTTGAATTTAAACACTGAAACATTTAAATGAGAGCACCGCAACATTCAAAATATTTTTTGCAATATTTGAATGGAAGCACTTAAACATCCAAGTTTAAAACACTCTAATATTTAAATTGGAGCACAACGACTTCTCTAATTAGAACGCTGAAACATCTAAATGAATGCATGGAAACACCAAAGGGTAAGCACCACAACATTAATAAATAGTTAATACAACATTTAAATTAGAACGCTGAAACTTATTACCTCGATATAATGCAGAGCCAATAAAATGGCATCAGAATGGAGAAGGTTATCATTCCATACCTTTGTGCAAGTATAGATCTTGGTATGTTCTATAGGAAGAATCAATATTTGAATATTGTTGGCTATACCAACGTGGGGGAACCTGTCGGACCGACATATTGGTCAAACTAGGTACATATTCCAAATGTCTTTAAAGTCGTTGAATCACAATGGTGTCCACATCGGCAAACCACTCAAAAAAAATTGTATTGAATGAAATATCTTAAGAAAGTGTGTGGTAAGAAGAATGGTAAAGCATACAGTCTCCTGAATTAAATGTTAAGCAAACCCCAAATATCATGAAGATAATGCAGCATAAATAAATATAAATTATGTGAAGAGCAATCTTATAAAGTATATCAACCTCAAGTTTTTTATGCTTATGCAATGCATAAGTTGAATGTAATAAATATTTGGCACACTAAGTAGTGCTAATTTTTTTAAGATATGAAAGCTATGTATGATGCTAATTTTCAGACCAATGGTTGATCTCTGATCTAAAAAGCTAATGTAGTAGCTTTGTAGCTACGATTGTAGATTTTGTATGTACATGCAGCCACCATAGAATGCACTATGGCACCTCCGGTGCAATGGTGCAAATCAATCGCGTCAGCGTAACGTCCATCTGATAGCTTGGGGTCGCTAGGGGTTGAAGAAAAGAGATGAGAGAGAAAAACGCAGGCACAAACCACCCTAGCTCAACGAAGAACGTACGATATGGTCCCAACTCCCACACCCACCTAGGCCTATTTACCGAGGTCATTGAAGAGAATGGAAGTAGGTGGAACTCCACTGATCCACTCCACGCTATTAAATAGAAAAGCCCTAGCCCTGAAGGAAGCCACGTAAACCGCTCAATTGCTCCCAAAACCCCAGTCCTTAGTATTGTCTCCCCTCCCCCCCCACTTTTTCTTTGCTTTTGTTCATAGCTTTGGAGGTGAACATTTGAAGTAGATAGTCCAGATAAATGGCGGCAGGAAGAGCCGAATTGTCCTAGGGGTACGTCCTCAGCCACACAACTTGGGATGGAGGGCCAGACGGTAGCAGCGACTGCTGCTGGTGCTGGTGGATCTGAGAGCCACTCGGTTGCTCCTGTCCTAGATTTGAGGGTTGGGGCGGACATGAAGGTGGAGATTAAAAAGACATGGCGGATGAAGATGCTACAAATCATGTTGAAGATGAAGAAGACATAGTGGATGAAGAGTACCATGAGGCTGCAGATCATGTTGTAGATGAAGAAAACATGGATCAATGAGGAGGGCCATGAGTCTGCAAACCATGTTGCACGCGAGCCACAATGGAACAATGGATGATTTTTGGACTACTTGCGTACACTTTCGTGGGACACCCACGCTATGAGTCTAAAATTGCCATTAATTGGATGCATGCATATTTTTTCACTGTAGCCAGCCCACTGCTTGCACGGAATCCACTGCATGCACTTTGCTCATGCATGATGCATCTGCATGTATATACACGCCCTCGAGGTGAGGTAGCCAATAAACCCAACATGTGAATTTGTTACATGCACTCCTAAAATGCACATCAATCTCACATGCTTTCTCCTGTGCACCTAAATAATACACGTGCAAACAGGTGCCCAATCCATACACTTCCGCGGCTCAATCCAAAAGTTGCAATATTCAAAACAAATGTTGCAGTATTTTTAACCAATTTTTATGTTGATTGATATATTTTTGTGATGAGGCTATTTGCCAAAAGTTTATATGTTGAGTAAATCATTTATTTTATACTAATATTTTTTGTGAGAATTAAAATTAAATAAATAAATAGAATTGAGGAAAAGAAATAAAAAAATTTATTAGCGTTAGTAATGGCCAGTGATTACTGATTAGTTGTCTTAGTGGTGTATGAGTGCATGCATGCAGGCGGGCATGCGGTGCGAGCTCTTGTCGGTTTCGGGTCTGGGCATGAGAGAGAATTAATTTATTATCGCTCGCTTTAATTTAAATCATAATTAAAAAATACATCCCTGTTTTAATAAATTAAAAAAATAGCCTTCCGGCGCCCGACCAACGGGCGGTGGACGTTTAATAAAATCCGCCCGTTGGTCGGGCGATTAAAACGGCAGCCGGCCTATACAGACAAATCCCGCCCGTTCAACGGGCGGTTTTTGTACTAGAAAAATCCACCCGTTGGACGGGCGATTATTCACACGGTATCCATTCCATCGGGTGACCTGCTCCGACGGCTAAGAGCGGTACTCAGAAATCGCCCGTCCAGCGGGCGTTTTTTCACTACGCCTACTGCAGCCGCCCTGCAGGCAAATAACGCCCGTCAGTCGGACAAGTTATAAAAATCCCCCAACCAACGGGGGATTTTTGCTGCCACGTGTAAAAATCCCCCGTTGGTCGGGCGTTTTTTATTAAATGCCCGCTAGGCGGGCGCCGAAAGGCTATTTTTTTAATTTATTAAAACAGGGATGTATTTTTTTAATTATGATTTAAATTAAAGCCAGAACAGTAATAAATTCGCAGGAGCGCGGGAGCAGATGGGCCAGCAATGCAGAGTGGGAGCAGATGGGCTGTCTGCCCGGTAGGTGCGCGTGGGCGAGGATCTGGAGGTTGGCTCGGTCCGAAGACGTGCGTGGGTTACTGGGTAGAGGCCAGGCGAGGCTACGCGAGCAGTGGCCCAGAACAGTTGAGCAGCGGCCCACAAAGAGGCAGATTTAATTTCTCTCTCTATATATACACACACCCGAGGGGTCTCGTGATTTAGAGGTTCTTAGGGTTTTCCAAGTTTAATGATGGATACGAAATTAGCGAAAATTACATAGGGGATTAGGGGTGATTAGATAGAAATTAGAAGTGATTTTGAGGGATTTTGTGCTTCAATGTAAAGGAACCATGTACTGATTTGATCAATAAATAAGATGGCTTTTGGTGAGTGGTCTTTCTCATTCTTGGTTTAATTTTCAGATTGGTTTGCCTCCACCATCACCCTCGGCATCCTGCTCGTCCACACCACCCTCTTCCTCCTCGCCGCCAGCGCCGGCCGCGCCACCGCGAGCCCCTCCGCCCTACATCCTCCAGGAGCCACCGCGGCCGCACGGCGCGGCCGGCGCGGAACCTCGCCGCGCGCAGCCCGCAGAAAGCGACCGCGGCCATGGCCCTCACGGCCAGCTCGCCGCCGGCGCAGGCGATCGCCGGGTAGAGGAGCAGCAGCAGCTGGCCCCGGAGGAAGCTGCCGGCCTCCAGCGCCACCAGCATGAAGTAGGGGAAGAGCGAGCCCGACCGGAGCAGGCCGCCGTCGACATCGACGACCAGCAGCGCCGCCTGCTCCAGCCGCGCCGCGGGAGGCACGCACGTGGGCACGTCGGCGCCGGAGGGCTGCGCCGGCGGCAATGTGGACGTCGGCGGCGGCGGAGCGCGACGTGATCGGAAGAGGAAGGAGAGCACGTGAGCTGCTGCCATGAGCTTCTTCTTGGCCATGATGGACGATCGACGTCGTACGTACGTGTCTCTCTCCGTAGCTCAAAGGAGTTGCGTTGAGGCTTTGCGGCGTTATATAGACGAGCTAAGCATGGTGCATGCCTAATAAAGTAGTCACCATCGGAGAAGATGGCAAGCCCTGATTTAATGGCTTTTTCAATCTTCATGGCCCCCCACTCTCTCACGAGATAAATTTTAATGAAAATTAAGACTGCTTTTAATTGTGAGTGATGTGATGCAACCTTTCGTTTTTAGGAAAAAGATTTATGTGTTAACTACAAATGAGAATATATGGAGGGAATATACAGGGTGTGTGGTCAATTGGACCAGTGATGAATTGAAGAGGTAGGAGAGATGGAAGAGAAGGAACATGCTCAAAGTGACCGAATTGAATTAATAAAATGGTTTATCGGAATTAAGATGAATGTTTTAGAAAAAAACTTGTAATTTTGTTCCTTGATGAATGGAATTGGGGATTCTCCCCTTGTTCCAAAAAAAATGAATGTTTTAGGTTAGACATTAAAAGGTTGTCAAATCTGTTTCTCAATGTTTTTTGTTTTGTTTCGTTTCTGTTATTTCTAAAAGCTTTTTTTAAGCTTTATTTATGATAGAAGAATAAGACTGGACTAAGAAATTCCAAACACATTGTAAACCTCATTTTTTGCTACGGCTTATTATAGTGAAATACATATACATTGTACAAGGAGTTTCTAGGCTTATTTCCATCACAGTGCTCACTTAGCTCCACCATTTTTATCACATAGTCTTTTGAAAAAAAATCCCTAAAATTTTCAAAACAAAGTGAATGAATCCTTCCTCCTCACCCATCGGCCCTACCGAGCCGGTCACGCTTTAGGGCACCCGCCGCTGTGACCACCATGGCCCCAGATGAGCTGCCACTTGCGCCCACACGTGATACGATTGTGGCTATGTGGCGCATTGTTCATTTCTTATCAATAAAGAGAAAATAGCCAATTTTCCCCATAGCTGAGGTGCAATAGCCAATTTGCCCTTACATACGTGGTAATAACCTATATGCCCCATACTTGATGGGTTAATAGCCAATTTACCCCATTTCAAATATTTATTCAGATTTGATCATAGTTTGCAATGTACAATACCAATACTACCCTTCCTAACTTCACTGCACTAGTCTACATCCTGCATCTTTTGCCCCAATGTCATAGCGATGTAACTCCCCATCTCCAACACCTCTGACGACGGTGCCACCCTTATAAAAAATTCGGTTAAATTGCTTATTCTCTATAAATTTATGGAATAAAGATCCATTATGTTGATCTTTTGATGCTTCTGATAGCGATTACCTCTGAAAGTTTTCTTTTGAGGTGCTTGAATATTGACAAAATCATATCATAGCAAAATATTTGGTCGGGCTTGAATTCGTGAAAACCTTCCTTAATCATCCAACATGCAGCATCGATAATCTATGGCCGGGCTTGAATATGTGAGCTCCGCTAAACTCAAAATATTGTCCCTGCTTCACATTACATGAGCATGTATGAAGCAAGGGGTAGAATTGGTATTTCCCATTAAAATCATAGCAAAAATTGATCAAAAATTGAAAAGCGGGGAAAACTGGCTATTTATCATAAACTCACCTCAACTATGGGGGCAAATTCATATTGAAAAGGAGACAATGAACGATCGGTACTTAGGGCTACCGGTGTTTGTAGGACAGTCCAAAACACAAACATTTAGCTATCTGAAGGATCGAGTTAGGCAGAGGATACAAGGGTGGAAGGAGAAGATGTTGTCACGTGCAGGAAAGGAGATCCTAATCAAAGCAGTCGCACAAGCTATACCAACCTTTGCCATGGGCTGTTTTGACATAACTAAATCTATGTGTGATCAAATAAGTGCCATGATTGCTCGGTTTTGGTGGAGCCAACAGGATAATGAACACAAAATGCACTGGCTCAGTTGGGATAAATTGGTTTTGCCAAAGAGCAAAGGAGGATTGGGATTCAGAGACATTCACGCCTTCAACATGGCTATGCTTGCAAAGCAAGGGTGGAGATTGCTCAAAATCCTAACTCTCTATGTGCCTGGCTCCTTCGGGCAAAGTACTTCCCGAATGGAATTATCTTGAATGCATGTGCAAGGAGCAACATGTCTTACACCTGGAGGAGTATTTGGCGGGGGCTTGAAATTGTGAAGAAAGGGCTGGTATGGCGAGTTGGCAATGGGGAGAGTTTGAATATTTGGGAGGACGCATGGTTACCTGGGTCATGGACCAGGAAACCAATCACGCCAAGAGGATCAAACCTGCTAACACGAGTGGCCGAGTTTGTAGACCCAATTACTGCGGATTGGGATGAAACACTTGTAAGGGACCTATTTTGGGAGGAAGATGCCGCTTTGATCTTGGGTCTGACAGTTCATGAGGGGATGGAAGATATCGTTGCTTGGCACTTTGACAAGCATGGCTTATTCTCAGTGAAGTCGGCATATAAGATCTATTGTGATGATATAAAGAGGACGAGCAGGAGTGGAGAATCGTCATCGGCTGATGGTGGAGAGGAGGCAGGAATAATATGGAAAAGTTTGTGGAAAGGTAGTTGGCCAAGGAAGATGTCACACTTCCTCTGGAGAATGGCGCATAATAGCCTAGCTTTGAGGATGAACCTGAAACACAGGGGAATGGAGTTTGACACTGTAAGTTCATAGGACTCCTAGGTTTTGCCATTTGGTGCCACGTCAACTAAGGACGTTATTTTGCCTAGCACATTCTCTACATGTCTTTGTGTTGCGTGTGCCCCTAGCATAGCTTGGCAAGTGTGTCTCAAGTCTCTGGCAAGTCAGTCCCATCGAGCACTCGAGTCGACATCTCTCCGGGGGAGTCTAGGTCCCACTAGAACGTTCGGGAGGGTTCGCGAGAGTGCCAGGTGTCCGCGGGGTGGATTGCTTTGAGTCGAAGCCAACTAGGTGGGCCCGGAGCCATCCGAGGCGGGGTAGGTCGTATCCAGGGAGGTTTCGTAGCCACCAAGTCGACCATGTACACTAGGCGCAAAAAGTCCTACCCAAATGACCTAGGGCTTATCCTTGTGAGTTCAAACCTACCCGAAAGCCTTGTGGGTCCCACTAGGCTCTACCTTCACCAAAAACCGACAAAACATGCCACCTATACCCCCTCGAAGCATCTAAGTCCAAAGAAAAGAGAGGGTTGGTGAGAATGGCAAGAGAGAGTCCTAGCTGTGCCTGCCTCCCTCATCGAACGGCGTCCGAAGGGGAGCGGACGACTTCCGAGTAGGTAGAAAATTATCCCCCGAAGCTACGTTCTGGTTGGACGACGTCCGATGAGTCACACTGCTCACGGGTGACTTCCTGTCGGACAGCGTTCGACCCGTATCGGATGGCGTCCGGTGGCGATCAAACCAAGCATCGAACATCTGGCGCGTGCCCTCACCTATGCACAGTCTACTTCTTCGGACGGTGTCCGAGACCGCATCGGACAGCGTCCGGTTAGGGCGATTTTTCAGATCTAAGCCATCCCGAGCGTCGGTTTGAACTGCAGGTGATCTAGATGCTCAACACGTGTCCTTTACGGGTTGAGGGCTATAAATAGGACTCGGGGGTGAAGGGAAAACCTGAGAGAGCTCATTATTTCCACCCCTAGTGTTCTTGTGTTCTTGAGAGCTTCTCCCCTAGGGTTTCCCCTCTCCCATGGCCACCTCCTCCTAGGGATTGAGTGAGAGACAGAGAGAGGAGAGGTGAGGGAAAAGGTAAGAGGGTTGCATCCCCTTGGTTCTTCCATGTGTGGGCTTGGTTCTTGCGAGGTTTTGGCTAGGTTTTGGGTTCTCCCGGGGTTATTTCTTGTGTGCTCCATGGGACCTTGTTGCCGGGTTTGAGTTCTCCCTTGCCACCTCAAGCTTCATCGTCCAAGCGTCGGTTCGAGCAAGTCTTCACCACTGCAACCACTCAAGTCTCCAACGAAATTCCTCACCTCGGGCGGGGTCACTTGGTGCGGGAGCCGGGTGCTTCCACCTCGCCAGAGCCGAGGTCCGAGGGAAGCCGTGAAGGACGTCAACTCCGGTCGAGCGAGCCTCAAGTTGCCGACGTCAAGCCAAGAGTTGGGGTCTCCGCCGGTTCCGCGTCAAGCTGAAGGCCTCCGAAGAACAACTCTTGTACAAATACCACCTCCGCGGTGGTCGGCGCCTACACACGGTGCCGGAGTGTCGGGATAGCCCTCGACGTGTGAGGGAGCCCGGCCTCGGTGTGAGGGTCCGAAGCGAGCCCGGGAATTCCCGAAAGCTTCCCGAGTGAGTTGCCGGCTAGGGACGATAGAGTCCTGGTCACTCTCGAGTGACTTCGGCATCGTGGAGTAGGTGCGTGCACCGAACCACATAAAAAAATCGTGAGTGTCCCTTGTTCCTTCCTCATTTATTTCTGCATTACCTTTGATTTGCTTCGACTATCTATATTGTTAGAATTGTTAGTTCTATTCCGCTACGTTAGCTCTCGGGTAGTTAGTCAATTTAGCTTAGTTGCATAGGTTGTTTAAATTGACTAAAACCAAAAAAAACCAAAAAGAATTAAAATATTGCCTCTTTACCCCCCCCCCCCCCGAGGCCTAAGATTCCTTCAAGTGGTATCAGAGGCAAGTACCCTCCGTGTGCTTGGCTTAACCGCTTAGGGTAAAATGGCCGATGGGGGTAGTGTGCCGGGAACAGGATCCCATTGTTCTCTGGCACACACTTTGGTCATTGGAAGACTAAGATGATAGCTTACATTCAATCACTAGGTCATCAAGTCTGGGTTGTGGTAGAAAAACCTTTAGGCTTTGAGGTTGATAAAGATGCTGGTCGAACTCTTGAGCAATACGCAAAACTAGACCTAGATGCTAAAGCCAGAAATGCCTTGTTCTCCGCGTTGAGCTCTGAGGTGTTTGAGAGAGTTAGCAACTTAACCACTGCACATGAGATATGGACAACACTAGTGCAAATCCACGAGGGCACAGACAAGGTTAAGGAGGAAAAGATAGCTGTTCTTAGGAGGCGCTTTAATCTCTTTGAAATGCGTCCTGGGGAAGATGCAAATGATATGTACACTCGGCTTAACCCTCTGGTGAACGAGCTCAAGGGGCTCGGATTCACCATGACTAACGTGGATGTATGCAGAAAAATGATGGCCATTCTTCCAAGAGAAAGGTACACGGAGTTTGTCCTTGTCAAGAGCCAGGAGGCCAAGACAGCTTCTCCTGGCGAGCTTCTGGGAAAGCTCGTTGCCTATGAGATGCTGCTGTAGGATGAGAAGGATGATGGATCCTCCAAGCTCAAGGAGAAGACCATCGCCCTCAAGGTCAACACATCCAAGCCGAGTGGGAAGCACACCTCCAACCACTCCAACAAGTTCGGGTCCGGGAGTGACCAAGGAAGCCCAAGTCTAGTCCTCGCGGTGACAGGGCTCGCCAATGACTTCAGGAGATTCACCAAGATGAACTTCAAGGACAAGAGAGTGCTTGCCTCTATCCGTTGCTATGAGTGCAACGAGCGTGGCCACATTGCTTCTGTTTGTCCAAACAAGAAGATGAATAAGGACAAGGGAAGCAGTGGGGAGGACAAGGGCAAGCCCAAGAACAAGACCAGGAGGTACAAGTCTGGTTTCCGCCGCACCGACAAGAAAGGCAAGAAGAAAGCCTTTGTCGGCGAGTGGGAGACCAACAACTCCACGAACGACGAGTCCTCTACTTCCTCTACATCAAGCGAAGGTGGCACCAAGGAGAAGACCAAGGACAAGGCCAAGGCACTGATCGGGGTCGCTCTACCCGAGTCGGTGCCTCCACCACTTGCCCAGCTACCAGCAGGCTTCCTGGGAGTCCGACATCGAGTTCGTCCCTGAGCCAGTCCTTCCACCACGGTGCTTGATGGCACACTCCTCCAAGGCCGATGACAAGGTGAGTAACTCAGCCGCTTTTGACTCCACTTCCTCCTCTTGTCCCTTTGAAGAAGGTACTCCTGAGTATAAGGAATGGGTGACTAGTATTATTGAGAAGGGATTATATCTTGCCAATGCTTACATGAGTAAATATGAAAAACTTAAGGTGAAACATGCTGAGGTGTGCGAAGAACGTGATAGCCTAGAAGTCATAATAGATAAGCTCCTAGATCAAAGAAATAATCTAGAAGATCAAGTAGATATGCTTGCTGCAGGGAATGCTCTAGACAGCGCAATCGCTGCTTTGCCTACATTCGAATATGCATCAAGTGTAGAGCATGATGATGTGCTTGCTTGTGACACACCTGCTTCACCCACAGCACTTAATGCCATTGCTTGTGATGCTTTGACTGTTGCACCTCCTAGTGACACACCACCAATTGTTCTGCTCACACGTTCTAGCGATGTTGATAATGTGCCTATTTTACCTGCTGTAGCTAGCGATACATTGCTTGTACCACAACCTGAAATTTCTGTTACACCTGTTGATAGCTCATTTCCTACAAGTTCATGCAATGATGCTCCTGTTTCATGTGTACCTTCACTTGCACCACCTACTGTTGCACCTAGGGCTAGCGATAAGAAAAACTCTAGTCCTCCTGTTGAAAGTTTGGTTATGCCTGTGCATTCTGTCTCAAATGCTTGTGCAATTAGCTCTGTTGCGATAGCTTCTACTTCTGGTGGTTCAAGGGGTAATGGGGGCTTGTGTGATCCCGACCACTGCAAGGGTGCATTGGCGGCAAGGGAGTCGATCATAGAGAATGGTGAGCTTGTTAGGGAAAACAGTGAGCTGAGAGCCAATCTAGCTAGGTATGTGAGGCTTGAGAGTGAAAACAGTGAGCTAAGGGCAAAACTAGCTAAGAGTGAGGGACTAGTGAGTGAGAACAGTGAGCTGAGAGCCAAGTTGGCTAAGTTTGAGGTTAGGAGCTTTGAGGGGAGTTTGGCCCTGGATAAGATGCTCAAGGACCAAAGACCTGTCTCCAACAAGATTGGCTTGGGATTCACTCCCGTGAAGAAGCCCAAGGGGAGAAAAGGCAAGGGTCCTGGTCCTCGTGCATCTACAAGCGCCGATACCTCTCGTGCTACACCTAGGGAGAACTCCTACTACCACTCGTGGCAATACACCAGAATCCCACCTCCTAGACAACAAGCACCTAACACATGGCAGCCTAGAGCATGGAATAGAAATAGGCAATGGAAAAAACCCAAGGGCTAGAGTGTGGAACACTAGGCCCATAGTGAACAATAGGCAAATCAGTTGGGACACTAGCAGAGGGGACTGTTGGGGTAGATACCCTATCTGGACAGGTAGGCAGAACAGGTGGGACGGGTATAGGCAAGACAGTAGCTAGAGACAGCCTAGAACTTACTACCCACCAGCTAGGTTCCAGGGGGAGCCTAGAGGCTTTGTAGGTAGGAGAGCACCGCCTAAGGTACAGCCTAGACCTTACAGGTGGACTAGACCGAACCCAAATCTTCCTAGGAATCACTTAGAGTTAGATAGGAACTACATGCTCAGGATGGGTGAGCATGCTAGATTAGTTCCTAGGTTTGTGGGTCGTCTAGAGGAGAACGACCATCGTGCACGTGTGTGGGTCAAGAAGACACTTGTTGATTCGTTTGGTGTTTCTAAGACCAACCCTCGGGGACCCATTAAATGGGTTACTGAGTCCTCGAAGTGACTCTCTTTTCTGGCTGTGAGTGCAGGTGAACTACAGGACCGGCGGCCGTCATTGGGCCATGGACAGTGGGTGCACACAACATATGACGGGCCATGCGCGGTTGTTCACCTCACTCGGGGAAGAAGGCAGCTTCCCAAAGAAGGTAACATTTGGTGATGGAGCCGCAATCGAGTGATTGGATCTGGGGAGGTATACATTTCTCCAGAGCTTTCAATTCAGAATGTCCTCCTCGTTGAAACATTGCATTATAATTTGATCTCCGTAGCCCAATTGCTTGATTTGGGGTTCCATTGTCACATCTCACCAACTGAAATGAGGTTTTTGGATAAAGATGAAAATTTGGTGTTCAAAGCTTTTCGTTTCCAAAACTTGTTTCTCGCAAAATTTGAGTTGCCTCCCACAAATGTTCTGGCATACCTACTCGCCAAAGTCGAGCTTGGATGGCTCTGGCACAGGCGCCTGGGACATGCGGGAATGGCCAATCTTAAGAAGTTGGTGAAAAATGATTTCATTCGCGGGGTTGAGGATGTCACTTTTGATAAGTCTAGGTTGTGTAGTGCGTGTCAAGATGGGAAGCAAGTCGCTAGTCCACACACAGCCAAGAGCGTGATGTCCACTTCGCGTCCACTAGAAATGTTGCACATAGATCTCTTCGGTCCTACCACATATGGGAGCTTAGGGGGCAACTTCATTGCTTAGTGGTAGTTGATGACTTCTCCCGTTACACTTGGGTTTTCTTTTTGCCTAATAAAAGCCCCGTTGGGGACACTTTCAAAAGCTTTGCAAAAAGGGCTCAAAAGGAATTTGAATATTTAATAAAATGGGTGAGAAGTGACAATGGATCGGAGTTTTTGAATACTAATGTGCAAGATTTCTGTGATGAGCAAGGAATAGGGCATCAATTCTCTGCCACTTACACTCCAGAGCAGAATGGTATAGTTGAGCGAAAGAACAGAACATTGATTGAGATGGCAAGGACAATGTTGGACGAGTACAAGACACCTGATGAGTTCTGGGCTGAGGCGATCAACACAGCTTGCCACTGCGTCAACAGATTGTATCTGCACAAATTGCTCAACAAAACTGCCTATGAGCTTTTGATTGGGAGAACGCCGACTGTCAGCTACTTCCGGGTCTTCGGCTGCAAGGTGTACATCTACAAGAAGCGCCAGCACTTGGGAAAGTTTCAGAGCAGAGTTGATGAGGGCTTCTTCTTGGGGTATGACTCCAGATCATAGTCTTACCTTGTGTTCAACAAGAGGACATGACTTGTAGAGGAGAGCTGTGACGTCAAGTTTGACGAGATAGACGGGTCCCAGAGGCAGTTTGACAGTTTGGATGACCTGGCAGATGAGGACTTGACTAGAGTAGTTCAGCAGATGCCAGTTGGGGATGTCAGGCCCGTGGAGGTTGAGCGAGCGAGCGGTGACGATGTCGATTCCTCCGCGACACTGACCGAGTAGTTGACTCAGGGGGAGCATCACCAAAGCCAAGCAGCTCCAGAGTCGGCGCTTCGCTCGGCTCTGACTCACCAGAGGATAGCATGTGTCTGAGTCGACCAGAGGCAGCCACAGAGCAGGTCGAGTCAGCTGCACCACACTTGAGACAGCACCACACCGTTGCCCGTGACCACCCAGCCGGGCAGGTGATTGGTGATCCGACACGTGGAGTGCAGACCAGGTCCAGGACAGCCAACTTCTGTGAGTTCCAGGCCTTTGTCTCTGAGCTTGAGCCAAAGAAGGTTGAGGAGACACTTGAGGATGCCGACTGGATCAATGCCATGCATGAGGAGCTCAACAACTTTGACAGAAACAAGGTCTGGACACTTGTTGAGAGGCCAAGGGACTGCAATGTGATCGACACCAAGTGGGTGTTCAAGAACAAGCAGGATGAGTTTGGGTCAATGGTCAGAAACAAGGCTAGACTCGTGGCACAGGGCTACTCACAGATCGAGGGGATTGACTGTGGAGACACCTACGCACCGGTGGCCCGTTTGGATGCAATCAGGTTACTTGTGGCATTTGCAACATGCCACAACATTGTGTTGAAGCAGATGGATGTCAAGAGTGCATTACTCAACGGGTACATTGGTGAGTTAGTGTACGTGGAGCAACCTCCAGGCTTCAAGGACCCACATCACCCCGATCATGTGTACAAACTGTCCAAGGTGCTCTATGGACTGAAACAAGCACCACGGGCCTGGTACGAGAGGTTGAGGGACTTCCTGACAGAGAAGGGATTTAGAGTCGGGGGAGTTGACTCAACATTGTTCACCAAAGTGATAGATGGAGACCTCTTTCTTTGCTAGGTCTATGTGGATGACATCATATTTGGTATCTCCAACGAGTCTCTTTGCACAGAGTTCAGTCAAATGATGGCCAAGGAGTTTGAGATGTCGATGATGGGAGAGCTCAGTTTCTTCCTTGGGTTTCAAATTTGTCAGCTTCGCACGGACACCTTTGTCTCTCAGGAGAAGTACATCACCGACTTGCTCAAGCGCTTCAAGCTGGCGGATTGTAAGCCCATACAGACTCCTATGGCAACTAATGGGCATCTCGACCTCGACACTCAAGGTACTCCTGTTGATCCCAAGCTCTATCGCTCTATGATTGGTGCCTTGTGTCGACGGTTGGGATATCGGACCCAAGTCAACTAAGGTTCTTGTGAAAGGGAGATAGAAGATCTGCCGAGCAAGGCAAACAACGATCAACGAGCAACAGGGAGACACAGGGTTTTTATCCTGGTTCGGACCTCTCAGAGGAGATAATAGCCCTACGTCAAGCCTTTCTTTATAACAAAGAGGATTACAAGGAGGAAACTCGACGAGACGAACAGGTTTCGGCGAGATTATGTGTGTACAGGAAGTATTATGCGATCTTCTGGTGCCCCCTATACGCCGTAGGGGCCCTGTTTATATAGTGTTGAATAACCGACCTACCAAGGGATTATTGGGCCCGGCTAACTACGAGATCATAACAAACTCATACATGCCAAATACATCCCGAAGTAGATAAGGTATACTCCGATTTTTGGGGATCACGACATCTGCTCCAATCCGGGAAACCAACGTCCAGGTCTTCACGTAGCCATGCAAAACTCTGTTCGAGTCGGACTCAAACAGGAATCCTAGGCCGTTACGCACCGTGCCAGCTAGAAAGCTGTTCGGCAGGATGCACATGGGCCTGATAGAACCTTCTAGGAAGCTGGGCCCTAGTAGGCTGTTCGATTGGGCCGTCAGGAAGTGGGCCATGGTAATGGGCCGTGATTTTATCCCCGACAGCTAGCTCCCGAGACTCAAGTGGAAGGAATCACTAGAGTGGGGTCTTCCTCTTGAGACTCCAAGTCACGAAGAGGAAAATTCGCTGCTACAAAGACGTGCAACAAACGATCGAGCAGGTTAAGGTTGAACCGAACAAGACTTGTTCGGGACCGAACAAACCCGCCTTGATCTTGAAGCAACTCTGTTGTGTCAAGCAGGAAACACGTCTGTCGAAAGCGAGCACCCACCTTCAAGGCACGAATCTTTGGAAAAAATAGCCGTTGGCAAATCTCAACGGTAACTTACGCTGCGCAGTGAAAATAGGCAACCGTTTTTACATAGCCGTTGCAGTAAAAAACTAGCCATTTTGTGACGAAAATCCATTGCAGAGCTGCTCGTCTGGGGCTATAAAAGGACCCAAGCCGCCCGCGGCTTGCCACTTCCGCTCTCACGCACCTTTCCTTCTCGAGCCCTTTTCCAATCGCGCAAGCATCAACAGCCACAAACCACCTCCAAAACTGCTCGTCCAAACCTGGGGATCGCTATGTCCAAGTTCTCAGGCTCTAACATGACCGAGGAGGATTTGAGGACTTTAGAGGAGGAAGGACACATCGACGTCGACAGCTGGAGGCTGCCCGGGGAGGAGGAGACACCGGAGCCGCTCGAGGACGAGTTCGTCAACTTTAAGCAGTTCACGATGTTTGGGCTTAGGTCTCCCGAAAGTGATTTCGTGGAGGCCTTCCTGAACATCAGCGGATTGGAGGTTGTGAACCTCAACCCTAACTCTTTCCCGCAGATGGCCGTCTTCGCACACCTGTGCGAGGGCTATCTGGGAGTAGATCCGTCGGTGGGGCTGTTCTTCCACTACTACACCGTGACGAGGAGCAGCTCCGCCGCTTCGGCGCTTGGGTGCTACTACCTCTAGCTCCGGGCCACCGCCGACGATGCGCCCTATCCTCCTCCACCACTGCTCGACTCGATGGGGCCGTGGTGGATGAGGTGGTTCTACACCAGGAGGAGCGGCGACAGCAAGCTCGTCTTCACCGGAAAGGCGCCGACGAAGGGGACTCCAATGCCGTGGCCGGAGCTGAGCGGCGAGGAGTGGTACCTCACCCGGAAGATCGCCTCTCTCGTGGGCCTCGGGCTCACGGGCAGGGAGATAATCCTGGACTTCGTGGCGAACAAGATCTGCCCGCTGCGGAAGAGGTCCTACCCCTTCTACAAGATAGAAGGCTGGGAGGACATCACCAGGGAGAGCACGGGTAAGTTCCTCAAACACTTAACCGTTCTTTGGTGATTCATCTGAACAGGAACTAACAACTTCTTCTGCTCGGGCAGTGAAGCCAACTGACGCATGGGTGACCAAGCAGGTCGACGCCATGCTGAAGGCTGCTAGGAAGGATAGTGAGGTCTCCGGCGAGGTGGCCTACACTTGCCCCAGGAACGTGCTCGTCCGCTCACCGGAGGTATCTTAAACCGATCTCCACTGAATTACCAGATTTGCATGACAACTGCATACTTACATTCGCTTCACAATGTGCAGGAGGATCAACTCATCATCGGCGGGATCGTCGAAGAGCTCTCTGGGTCAGAGAAGGAGGAAGCGAGGAAGGGCAAGGCCAAGGTGCCTGCGAAGCCCAAAGTGGCCGCCGAGTCGGCGCGGAGCTCGCCGCGCCATGGCGGCCGCCAGCCCTCAAAGAAGCCCTCTGCGGCAACGAAGCGCGCCGAGCAAACCAAGCACGCGCGGCCAGCCAAGTGGGAAACGCCCAAGCCCCATCCTCCTCACTGAGCAAAGCGACGAGGAGGTACGGAATCTGACCCTATGGCTTACGCGCTATACGCAGGCTCACCCAGGCCATTTGAAACGGCTGCAACAGGTCGCCGAGCAGAGGAGGCTCGAAGAGGAAGTTGCGCGCAAGGAAAAACTTCTTGCGTTGCGCAAAAAGAGCACTCATCTCAGCAAGGAGCTGAGCTTGTCACCACAAGCGTCTGGAGGCCAAGGCGAGGAAGCCAAGGAGCCCCCGAGCAAGAGGCGCAAGCTCCGTCAAGGAGCGAAGAAGAAGGTTAGGTTCCCTGCGGGAGGTACGTAATGGTAAATCTGTGCCCTTTACATTATACCGAACCGCGCAGGCTTTAACTCACTTCTTTTTCATCAGCTGCCCAGGAAGAGGCCACCACAGACGATGTGGGCGCGGCGATCGAAAGCGATCTTTGTTGCCGAGCACTGCCAGTGCCATGAGCAACGAGATCGCCGCTCTCAAAGACAATTTGGCGGCGTGGTCGGCGCTTCCGCCGAGCTCCAGCTGACGGTAGACGCATACGAAGGCGCGATCAACCGGTGAAGCGAAAAAGCGGAAGCGTCGCCACGAAAAGCGGATCCAAGGTATTGGCTCTGCCGGCTGCCCAAGGCGGGACCGAGCAGGTGATCCTGCCAAGCACTTCGTCGCAGGGGCAAATCGTCCCTGTGCCGACGGTAACCTCTGGAGAGCAAGGAGAAGTCCTTACCACCGAGGAGCAAGAAGAAGGTAGCGAACAGGGGGACCAAACCGCCCTGTCCGTAACCCCACCGACGTCTCACTGGTCTTGCCCGAGGCTGCCCGGGCGGAGGAAGAGGTTGAGCAGGAGCCCAGTGTTGACGTCAAATAAAAGCCAATTTTATACGTCAACATATTCCGGAATTCCGGCTTTTCGAGGGAAAATCAAGGTTTATACTAGTATTTTAATTATTCTAATAAAGTTCCACGAGTTGTGGTAGTATTTTGCATGCAGGAACTTCTTGGCGAAAATGGGACCAAGTGGGCAAAAGAGTGGGTCGGCCGACCCACCCTAGGCGGTGACCCAGCCTCCTTCACATGACAAAGCTAGGAATGCACCGAGACATCCACAAGAGATTCTAGAGTACATCAAGCCGTTGATTTCATCGGTTTCATCCGAGAAGAGGAGTAATCCTCAAGTTAAGCATAGGATTCCAAAGGAACCCAATGCTACCGGTCTTCAACTGCCAAACCGACTCTGGGAGAAGATCTACACCATGAATGGAGCATCCCATTCAAAATCCATGGCCGGGAGACGAAGGAGGTGGGTCGGCCGACCCACCTAGGCCGGCCGACCCAGTGAGTGAGCCCCCTCAGGTTCCCCTTCGGAGGAGGGCTAGATGACACGTGTCCCTACACGTGGAGCATCCTGGTTGGCTGCGCAACACTATAAATAGACCCCCTCTCCTCACTTGTAACACAACACCACAACACTTTCACCTCTTTATTCCACTTTGTAGAGTAGCTCTTAGTTAGTAGAAGTTGGGAGTTAGAGTCAAGTCGAGCTACGCTCGGAGTTCCGGAAGAGCCTTTGGGAATTCGGGTAGTTGCTCTTGTATCCTTTCCTAATTGTTTCAATTAGTAAGACTACTTCATTCATTGATATAGTGTTGAGCTTTATTTGAGCTGAGTATATCTGCATAAATGAGTTGTGCGGATTCGCTTTACCGGTAGCTTATACTTGTCTGGAATCAGTTTAGGTTCTCACTCATATACTGTTAGAGCCAGGTATTGTACCTAGATCAACTTCTTTTAGTACTGAGGAAGATTGATTAGGAATAGTCGCAGACGTGGTGTCTGAGGCTAGGACTAACTTGGTTTACACCCGGGCCCACGTATATGTGGTAGGTGGTGACAGCCCTATCCATCCGTAGATACTTAGTATCTCGTGTGTAACCCACAGTGTCCGGCTTCGGACCAGTAGAGCCAAATCGGAACGATCATAACCATTCGGGATTCCAATTCAGGATAGCGGGTGGTAGTGAGTACCCGAGCTCCGACGACGAATATCAAGTGGACCACTAGTTGATTATTCTAAGCTCGCTCAATTAAACTGAATCACATTACTTTGTGAACTTATTAAACTTGTCTCGTTGTCCTCCCAAACTATCTATCTAGCTAGTGTAGTTATCTCTTTGTGTGAATATTTATCGTGTGTGTGTGTGTGTGTGTCCCGGTCTTTTCATTTATCCTAACCCCCGTTACCTAGACTGGCTGGTATTTTAAATAATTAAGATATAGAGGATTATCTCTTTGAAACCCTCGTTCCCTGTGGATTCGATAACTCTAGGAATACTCCTGGTGAAAACTACAAGCGATATCCGTCCGCTTGCGGATTAATTTCTTTGGGCGTAAGAATCGCCGACAAGTTTTCTGGCGCTGTTGCCGGGGAACCAGCGGTTTCTCAAAAAGAGATAAAATTTTTTTTCAAAACCTACATCTAAATTATTTAATTTACCAGCCTAGTTTAACGGGTGTTACCCTGCTCCTTCTTTGTTATGTGGAACTAGCAGAGCAGTGGATGACCGGTTTTGATCTCCCGAAAAACTTTCGACAAAATCCGGAGTCACTGGTGCGAAGGACAAGACCTCGAGTCCTACCTCCACAAACCCGTGTCTCTGAGTTATCCAACCTCACGAGCAATCCTTTCCTTAGCACCGAAACACCTTCATCATCGATGGCTGCCGAGAAGACCATTCTTGAGTTCTCAGCCCCGTCAAGCACCAATGTCCCCACTGGACCCGCCACCAACGTGGGTGATGGTGGTTTCGAGCTGAAGCCAGCTCTTATCGACATGGTTTAGGCGAGCCCTTTTTGTGGCAAGCAAACGGAGGATGCCAATGCACATCTGCAGCATTTTCTAGAAATCTGCAGTACCTTCACTGTCAAGGGTGCAACTCCCGACGCTGTCCGGCTGCGCCTATTTCCGTTCTCATTACTCGGGAAGGCAAAACAGTGGTTTTATGCCAACAAAGATGCAGTCTCAACTTGGGAAAAGTGCTCCAACGCCTTCCTCACCAAGTATTTTCCTCTGGGCAAAACCAATGCCCTGCGGAACAATATTTCCGCATTCCAGCAACACACAGATGAGTCCATCTCGGATGCTTGGGAGCGTCTGCAAGAGTATATACTGGCTTGCCCCCACCACGGGATGCAAGACTAGTTTATCAGCCAGAGCTTCTATCACGGGTTGAACCGTACTGCCCGAGAGCACCTCGATGCTACCTCTGGAGGAGCTTTCTTTTCACTCAGTGTGAGTGCTGCCCGCACTCTCATCGAGAAGATGGTTTCAAGCCAGGGCTGGAATGATGAGCGTTCTCAGCCGCGCGCTCGAGGAGTCCACCAGATTGACGATATGGACATGCTCGCGGCCAAGATGGATTTATTAATGAAGAAGCTGGAAGTGCCGAATCAAACTGTCCAGGCGCTCGAATCTCGCATGACTTGCGAGGTTTGCGGGAGCCTTGGACACTCTGGAGACAACTGCACTATGACCCGACAAGAGGACGCGAACTTCATCAGCAATGGGTTCCGTCCTCAATCCAACTACAATATGGGTTGGAATTCGCGGCCGAACTTCTCCACCGACAACCGTCTTCAAGGAGGTAACAATGGCAATTTTAACCGCAATAAATCTCCTTTAGATGATGCTAATGCTCAACAAAAAGTGAATGATAGCATTAGTAGGAAATTTCTTGCTAATGATAAAATTCTGGAGAGCATCAATGCACAACTAGAAGGATTTACAAACGCCATGAAAAGTCAAATGAGCTTCAATAAGATGCTAGAAACTCAAATAGCTGAATTGTCTGGTTCAATCCCTACTTTTGCTTCGGGAAAGCTCCCGGGACAGCCAGAGGCTCCCCCGAAAGAAAATGTTAATGCCGTCGCAACTCGATCGGGTAGAACCACCCGAGAACCACCGCAAACTAACACTGTAGGGGAGGAGGATGTTATCTCCGATGAAGAGGAGAAAGGTGAGAACGATGAAGAGCCGAGAGAAGAGCTGCCGAAGACGACGAGTGAAGCACAGACCAAGCCAAGTCCCGCTGAATTCACTGAGACGCAACTGCTACCCTTCCCACGTCGCCAACGCAAGTCAACTACGGACGCGCAGTTTGGCAAGTTTGTTGAGGTAATCAAGCAACTTTATGTCAACATACCATTGCTAGATGCAATGCAGGTACCGACGTATGCCAAGTACCTGAAGGACATCGTCAACAACAAACACCCGTTGCCGACATCGGAGGTCATTAAATTGACTAAGGAGTGCAGTGCGGCGATTTTGAACACTCTCCCTGAGAAGAAGAAGGATCCCGGCTATCCGACCATCTCGTGCTCCATTGGTGCACAACACTTTGAGCGTGCTTTGTGCGACCTTGGAGCCAGCGTCCGCATTATGCCCAAGGTAACCTATAAAAGATTAAATCATTCTACCTTGTTGCCTACTGGCATGACCCTACAGCTGGCGGACCAATCGATTCGCCATCCAATTGGAGTCGTAGAAGACATACCAGTGAAAATTCAAAATTTTCTGGTACCGTGGACTTCGTGGTGCTGGACATGGAAGTAGACACCGAGACGCCCCTCATTCTCGGGAGGCCATTCTTGAGCACGGCAAATGCGACGATCGATGTTGGTGCAGGAGAAATTCAGCTCAACATTAACGGCCGAGATGAAACATTCAACTTTAGGCCGAGAGCCGAGCAATGCTCACAGGTACGCACATTTCACGGTAAAAATGCTAAACCTGTGCAGGAGGAAACGAGGGCTATACCAAAACCTCAGGTGGATAGCCTTATTGCTGCGATGATGAGTACCCTCCGATTGTTGGACGAGCCACTACATCGTCCATATTGGAAGGGGAAGGGGAACAAGGGGAAATCCAAGCCCCATCGGAAGAAACATGCAGTCGAGAAATCGGAGCCGCAAGGGAAGATCAGCGCCACTCAAAAACCTCAGATCAAACGAGTGTGGCGTAAGAAAGAAATTCAACCTGCCGCAGCAGCTTTGGCTGCGGAGCTGATTCAAGACAACTGAAGGTTGAATGCGGTCCGACTCGTCGACCGCAGAAACAAAAAATTCGAGCCCTCACTAGGAGGTAAGCCGGAAAGTTATCTTGCATTCATATTTATTTCGTGCATTTCACCACAACATATTTACTTTTTACTGAACACTTACCCTCCATACAAAAATATAAAAATCATAAAAAAATTGTTTTGGTGGAAAAGTGGGGCCGACCGACCCCACCTAGGCCGGCCGACCCACTCCCTCCATCAGAATGCCACCAAATTTGGTGGGTGGCTGCACCACTTGCATCCATTCATTTCCCACTACACCCACCACCCTAGGCATTTAGGCATTAGGTAGGGTAATTTGTCCCACTTAACCTTGCATTTAACCTCATAATTTCACTAATCTTGCACTTAGGAATCACTATAAATAGGGAGGTATGCAGCAGGTTGAGATCACACCTCTGCGGTGATTGCATGATCTCACCTGCAGCTCTCCTCTGCACTGCATATTTGCTTCCAACTGCACGCATACTGTCAACTAAAAATCGAGCAAAATAATAATTTCTGTGGAGGCAAAAAGGACTGCTAATCGTGACGACTAATTTTGGATGACTAACCCGTAAATACTTCCGTATATCTTTCAGGTATTTGTTCGTCCTAACCTCTGTAGGAAAAATATCGTCATGGTATGGTAAGTTTGGCCGCACCATCGCTAAGGGAGCGAAGGGCGTGCACAAACGCTTCGGCTCATCCAGCTCGGATCGGACTCATACTCCGACCGAGGTTGTGGAGAGCCAACACAGGGATACAATGTCGTGGATTCGATTTTCGGGTACCACGGAGCATATTCGGAACCCCAACAACCTCCGGCTGGCCCGACTCGAGAACTCGGATTTTGGTGTCGGAGGAGCAAATCGAGCTCTATACCGACCGAGGCGGCAAGTCTTGACCGAGGCGTCGTTCTTTTCAGCACACACGGACTTACGATCCAATGCTGCTGATCAAGACCGGCCTTCTGGACGAATTCAACGAGGCCTTCCAAGCCGTCGGGTGGCAAAATTTTGCGCCCATAGTCGAAAAAGGTTCGCGCATTCTAACCCTTGAATTTCTCAGTACTTTACGCATTTTAGATGGTGGGAGTAGATTCTATTTTAGGCTCTTTAATGAAGAGTTTGACTGCTCTTTAGAGACCCTAACTAGTTATCTAGGCTTTTCCATCTTGTGTAGAGTTACTCCTGATAGGTTAACTAGCTTTAGGCTTCGATGAATTCTGGGAATCTATTTCTAGCAAAGAATATAGCAACAATAGCAAACCCCGCATGAACGATATTCACAACCCCACTCTTAGGTTCATGCATAGGTGGCTGGCAATGGTAATTAACTCAAGGTCAGACATGCGCACTGTGCGCCTTGATGAGCTGCAATACCTGTTTGCATTGGTCAATAAAAAGCCCGTCAATCCGACCGCAAATATGGTAGCTCACTAGGTAGAGATGATTAGTCATAAGGGGGATATTGACTGCACATCCTTAATCACCCGTATTGCGGAAGGTATGGGATTGTTAGATCATTGTGAATTGGCCTTTCTAGACACACCATTCCAAACACTAGGAAAGGACCACTTCATCCAAGGCCACATCCTTCGGGTTGATGAGTCGGATGCTCATTTTATGAGATTTCCAGGCACATCTGCTGAGATTCATTTGCCTAATCCAAGGCTTGGAATCTACAGAGCCCGGACTCTGACCATCGATTTTAGAGCCCTGGAGCCCCATAGGCATAGTGTCTCTGGCCCTATAACCCGCAGCCGCGCATGCCAGCAGCAAGAGCAACCTAAGCCTAGCGAGCCCCACCACGATCCGTGGACGGGGGCAGCTGCAGCCCCTCATCACTTCGAATATAGCGCGGGTTGGGATCAATGGAACCCATCCGCCTTTGCTCCAAATGAGTACGGAGGTTGGGGCACGCACAATTTTGAGGCCGGTAGCTCACGGCAGCATGATGCCGGATGGAACCCACACACATCATGAGCAAGGACCCGAGATAGGACGGGGAGGACCGTTGTCGGTCCGTTACCCTTCCTACTTCGAGCCCTTCGCACAGGACATCCACGCACTGGGACAGAGAATGGATACTTTAGTTGATGATATGGGTCACGTTCACCAAACGTTGGCCCACCACACTAGGTACCACGAGGACATTACCCGTGACACGAGAGCCAATACCATCGCAACACAAGCCCACGAGCGATGCCCTTGCGGCATCGTCCAAAGACATTGGTTTTGACCCTCCGGCTCAATAGGTGTGTCCTGCTCTCTATCGCTGCTTGCGGTAGTCACTCTGCCTACTTTCCTCGATGCCTTGCTAGTACTCGCCGATTAATTCCTAGTAATTCTTTCCGACACCTTCGCTTAAAAAAAGATCCGCATTGTTTTTGCCCCATCGATTGTATAATTTTAGCTTCATTCTTAGTTAATAGTATGCCCTTAAAAAATGAAATATTCAAAAACTATAAAATTTGCATAATCTAGAAAAATACCAAAAATATTTCCTTTGAAAAAAATGTATAAGCGTTGATTTTACCTAGAAAGGATATGATGAACATTGCTCTATTATTGTGATATAAATCTTGGGTATACAATTGAGTACTCTCATTCTTTAGTTTGACAATTATTGGTATGAGTAGTCATCACCTTAATCTTGCTCATCGGGAGTTGATATTATTGAACCAATTCTAAGTTGTTGAGAGTTATGATATAATGGAGATATGAACCTAGTTACTTATGCCCCTACTAAGGCATAGTCTCGGAATTTATTTTAAAACAAGAAAATTGTTTTGAAGTTCCTCATTAGACTTCTTCATCCTACCAGAGCCAAAAATGCTAAATAAATTCGAAGCCTTCATTTAGCCACTTTGGTTGTGTTGAGTTTTGTCAAAAGTAAATCCTTAGGAATTAGTGCTCTTCAAAGCTAGTCATTTCCTTCGCGTACCCTTTGATTGCTAGCCTTTGTATCTGGTAATGCTAAATTCCACATTGGGATATGAGCATCCATCTCGCTAGATATTCCTCCCTACAAAATAAGCCAAGTTCTTTTTCGTGAGTCCACCTTATACATACCTATTTGGTCTCCCAAAAGACTTCCAAAGTAATAAAAGATTCATTCCTCACAATTATAGAAAATTGAGGCATTCAAACAAAAAGAAAAGAGGAAGAGAGAACCATCATCTCCTTCTATCTTCATTCAAAAAAAAAGAGAAAGAAGCCTCTCAAAATTCTTGAGTGAGGAATGATATCGAATCAAATAAAGAAGTCAAATAGATCTTTCCATAAACACAAGATCCGATGGAGCGGACTCATTAGTACCCTTTATCACTTGTACTTGTGTTTCTTCATTCCTTTGGTGTGAGTTCATTCTCTCTCTCATCCCTGGATGTTATTATTCCAGATGACCAGAATGCGAGGAAGTACTAAATTCTCTAGGATCTATTTTTGACTTTACAAAATTATTCAACCAAAGTAGGCCCCATTTCCATACCTATGAGCTCCACATAAACCTTAGAATAGGAGGAAAGAAGGCCATCAATAAAAGGCTTAGGTGAGGATTAAATACCACCGAGAGATCTGAGAGTAATAATGAGGAACAAGCCTTTTGAAAAGAAAAAAACTTCGAGACATATCTTGAAAAGGGCAGAGCTAATAAAGTTCTATCAAAGTTATTCTATCTTTCAACCGCTAAAAGAAAAGGGGAGATTTTGAAAACCTCATGAGTTTGATAAAAGTTGGGGTACACTTGTACGAGTTTTTGTCAACAAATAATGGGGTACAACTTTGTATGCTTAGTATTTATTGAATAATGATATTGATGCAATCTGATCCACGGGTTCTCGTTGAGCTCTTTGTTCGAGGACGAGCAAAAGTTCAAGTTGGGGGGTGTGTTGACGTCAAATAAACGCCAATTTTATACGTCAACATATTCCGGAATTCCTGCTTTTCGAGGAAAAATCAAGGTTTATACTAGTATTTTAATTATTCTAAAAAAGTTCCACGAGTTGTGGTAGTATTTTGCATGCAAGAACTTACTGAGTGAAAATGGGATCAAGCCGGGCAAAAGTGTGGGTCGGCCGACCCACCCTAGGCCGGTCGACCCAGCTCCTTCACCCAGTCAGGCCAAGATTGCACCGAGACATCCACAAGAGATTCTAGAGTACATCCAAGCCGTTGATTTCAGTCGGTTTCATCCAGAAAGAGGAGTAATCCTCAAGTTAAGCATAGGATTCCAAAGGAACCCAATGCTACCGGTCTCAAGCGCCAAACCGACTGGGAGAAGATCTACACCATCAATGGAGCATCCCATGCAAAATCCACAGTAGGAGGCGAAGGAGGTGGGTTGGCCGACCCACCTTGGCCGGCCGCCCGATGAATGAGCCCCTCGGGTTCCCTTCGAGGATTTGGATGACACGTGTCCCTACGTGGAGCATCCGATTGGCTGCGCAACACTATAAATAGACCCCCTCTCCTCACTTGTAACACAACACCACAACACTTTCACCTCTTCATTCCACTTTGTAGAGTAGCTCTTAGTTAGTAGAAGTTGGGAGTTAGAGTCAAGTCGAGCTACGCTCGGAGTTCTGGAAGAGTCTTCGGGAATTCAGATAATTGCTCTTGTATCCTTTCCTAATTGTTTCAATTAGTAAGACTACTTCATTCATTGCTATAGTGTTGAGCTTTATTTGAGTTGAGTATATCTGTATAAATGAGTTGTGCGGATTCGCTTTACCGGTAGCTTATACTCTTCTGGAATCAGTTTAGGTTCTCACTCATATACTGTTAGAGCCAGGTATTGAACCTAGATCAACTTCTTTTAATACTGAGGGAGATTGATTAGGAATAGTCGCAGACGTGGTGTCTGAGGCTAGGACTAACTCGGTTTACACCCGGGCCCACGTATATGTGGTAGGTGGTAGGTGGTGACAGCCCTATCCATCCGTAGATACTTAGTATCTCGTGCGTAACCCACAGCGTCCGGCTTTGGACCAGTAGAGCCAAATCGGAACGATCATAACCATTCGGGATTCCAATTCAGGATAGCGGGTGGTAGTGAGTACCCGAGCTCCGACGACGAATATCAAGTGGACCACTAGTTGATTATCCCAAGCTCGCTCAATTAAACTGAATCACACTACTTTGTGAACTTATTAAACTTGTCTCGTTGTCCTCCCAACTGTCTATCTAGCTAGTGTAGTTATCTCTTTGTGTGAATATTTATCGTGTGTGTGTGTGTCCCGGTCTTTTCATTTATCCTAACCCCCGTTACCTAGACTGGCTGGTATTTTAAATAATTAAGATATAGAGGATTATCTCTTTGAAACCCTCGTTCCCTGTGGATTCGATAACTCTAGGAATACTCCTGGTGAAAACTACAAGCGATATCCGTCCGCTTGCAGATTAATTCCTTTGAGCGTAAGAATCGCCAACAGCCGCCACGGCCACTGCTGCCACCGCGGCCGCCGCCGCCTTGTCCTGCTCCTCCACCGGTGATCCCCCGAGGGTCTGGTGCTGAGTGACCCCTGAAGTGCCCACCACATATGTGGCAAACAAAGCTCGTGCCCCATTGCTCAAAGTCTTGTTGTAGACTTTCGGCGCCTCCGCCCGTGTCCGTCGCACCGAAGGTACGTGCGACCAACAGGCTTCGGCCGCTGAGGTCTACTCCTCCTTCGGGTGGGTCAAGGACTTGGGATGGGTTTAGTACTGGGGGTGGGGTTATCTGGGTGTGGGCTTCGAGAGGGTCCGAGGCTTGCGACCCCGAAGCCCTCGCTCTCTTGTATCTGGTGTTGTCAGTTACCGAACCACCTTTTTTGGGAGGCATCTTCAGTGGCTTTTCATGCCGGTCCCCACGGTCGGCGCCAAATGTTGTTGCACAGACCTTGGGGTATGTGCGGGGACACAACACACAGGTGATTCAGTAACTGAGCTCTTAATTACCTTCTTTATTGCTAGGGATGTGCCCTATTTATAGCCCTAGGGCTTGCAAAATGACAAAACTCGTAGATGGGAAAAGACATACAAGCCCTCGAGCCACTCAGCCCACACAGGGGCAACATGGGCATTTCCTACGCCCTAGGGCCCAACACGTGTCCCAAAACACGTGTTAGCCTCCCGCAGTCTTCGCTCGCGCGTGCTGGTAGAGACATGTGTCCTACGACACGTGTCAGCTTCTGGCACCTCTGAGGAGGCTCTGGTCCTTCGGCCTTCCCCGCGCGGCGATACCTTTGGTGGAGCGCGCTGGCCTCATCCATCCGAGGCCCCGGTCCTCCTGGACCGAAGCTATTGGCCGGTGTGGACGCCCTTCGGTATGAGTCCGAAGGTCGTCCACCACCGAAGGACCTTCGGTCATCCGTCTGAAGGCCACGTACCTCGTCGGAAAGCCCTGCTAATAAACATAAATATGACCCTCATGGCGGAGGGGTGCGGTGTTAGCAGCAACACCATCCTACAAAAATCTATAGCTTGTAAAGCCGCATGTAGGTAACCATGTAACAGAAGAAAAGAGGAAAAAGTTCTTTCCTGTGAACGCAACACAGATGCAGTTTATGTAAACAATAGATTGGAACAAACATTATTTCAGGCTTGAAAATTTAGACGTCTCTTCTCCAAATATTTTTAAGCGGCAGTAAGAAATTTCGGTTGGATGTATGGCATCAAGCACTGTAGAGGTCTGATCCAAGACTAAGGGCTTCTTTGGTTAACTCTCAAGTGTGCCTAGCATATGGTTAGAAGTTTGCCATGCCTGTGGCTTGCCTAAGTTATTTATAGCATAGCTTGAAGGGATCTTAGGCCGAGAGGGGTGAATCGGCTCCTTTTTCAAAGTTTTACGTTTTTTTGTTTGCTAGATGATTAATCAAGTTGTGAACCAAGCTACCGATTGACCTATTAATGCTAGTGAGCGGAAGCGGTTGAGCACAAGCACAAGTGATTACAAGCGATAACAACTTGGCACGTGGCTCAAGTCCATACATAGGCAATCGGTATCATTTTTGCGGAATGTAAAGGAATGGACAAGAGAGGCGCAAACTAAGTTTTTTCCCGAGGTTCCGAGCAAGCTCCTATTCGCCATTGTGGAGACTTTCAATGGATGGAAGCCTAGACTCTCTCGTCCCTAATCCACAATCCACTCGTGGTAGCTCTTCACCAACGGACGGTGGGTGAGCTTCGAACCCATACATAGTGGCGAGCGACTTCCACGGGCGGAAGCACTCACAACACACCGGCACCAACAAATGGTCACCGACCTTCCCACAACAAGGATTTTGCTCCGCCACCGACAAAGGGTCATTGCCCGCCCGGCAAGACGGATTTCACCACCGGCACCTGACGAAGGGTCACCGACCTTCCCGCAAGGAGGATTACACGCACCCCCCACCGAGGAGGTAGCCGTCCACTTGGACGGGTTTCGTTGGTCTAGAGGACGTAGACGAAGTAGTTATACACTTGGTGAAGCTTGGCAGTCTACAGTTGCAATGAAGTCCCACAAGCACAAGAACTGGAGCTCACCAACTCCACCCCCTCTCTTCCACCATGGTCACTAGGTGTGGAGGCCCATGGGAGAGAGGCAAAGACTTGGGGATGATGGAGGAGGCAAGTTGGGGAGAATTCTCTTCTTCCTCTCTTCCTCTCCCTCTCAATTCCTCTCTCAAATGCACATGGAAGCCTAGAGGTGGGAGGCTACCATGGGAGGAACTGGCGATGACTCAGTTGGCAATAGGCACCTTGCTTTTGGGGCGAGCATCCCTTGTGGTGGTGGGATCTAGAGGTTGTCTTGGGCCTGCTTTTGACGGTGCGTCTTCCTTTGTAGCATTCATCGTGCATCATGTGCATGACTTGTGTCTGTCTTTGCCTAGGTGGTGGTTTCCATTTTACGATGGTGCATCCCTTTCGTTTTTTTTCTAGTGACTATCGTTTTTTGTTGCCGTTGTATTATTTCTTTCTTCCTAATGAAATGGCAGAGTGCCTGACCAGTTCGTTCAAAAAAACATTCCTTGCTGCCCTAGGACTATTATAAAGTCATGCTGTTGTCCTCCATTGAAATTAGGTTTTGTTCTCATTAGAACTGCAATGCCCCTATATGCACCTGTTTAAATTGCTACGACAATGGATTACGTGTTTTGAAAAGACAACTAGGCTATCACTTTTGAAATGGGTGTATATGATAGTGGGGAACTATTGGGGTAAAAAGGATATTTGCAAAACCCGCTTGGGGTGGATGGTTGCAAGGAATGACCGATTCCTTGAGGTAGTCGAGCTAAGTACTATAGCGTGACCATGGGTGCTTATGTGGACAAGCCCTAGTTTAGTACCCTTCAGACCCTTAAGCTAGACACTCCATTGGTGGATTAGGAGTGAGGTTATCGTCTTCCTATTGGTGCTCGGAGGGAACTTGGGTCGACTGAGGTCACCAGTTTAGCAGAGCGAACCTTAGCAGGAGTGCCTAATCTAAGAAAAGGTTGGAAAAAAGTCTTATCGGGAGGAACTTATTTTGGGATAAATCATGTCTCTTGGGTGAAGTGTGCGACCTCTGCAGAGTGTAAAATTGTCATGACAGCTAGCCATGCCCATGGTCAAGGGTAGACGACGGGGAGTTGTCTCATTGCTACTGTTTTGTTTTGATTTTCAAAATGTCGTTTAAAGGAAAATCACGACAGATAATGAGATACACTACATATCGAGAACATAGAAGCTTGTAAAAGGTAATATGAGAAATTGTTTTGCTTAGTTCCCAACTTTTATAAAAGTTTTCATTACATGCTTCATAATTTTTGAAAAAACTAAATTAATAATTCAAAGAATTTTATTTTTCAAACGATATGGCTCACAAATTTATGGAGATAATCAGATATACTATACTATATATAGAGAGAAAAAGCCTTATGCATCTCATCAATAACCACACTTACAAGTGGGCATTGGAATGTTATATATTGATGTCCATGGCAAGTATTAATACAGCATATGAAGGCATGAACTTGCATTAATCCAAACATAAAATTCAGACCGGTGGACCCAGTAAAACAAAAGAACAAAATAAACAAATAAATAGCTGCCATCAGCATTAAGTAGTAGAAGATTTCAGTCTTGCTGCAGCCACAGCTGACCAGGACAGGTGTTGGTCATGCATGAACACACCACACCGCCAACACCACTGTTTATATATCCAATACAAAGCCAATTCACCAGAGGGAGCAAAAGGCCAGCAACGAGCACAAGTACCACTGGAGAAGCTAAGAGAAGGCAAAAACTCTGGGACCTGAGCAAGGTGCCAAGGAAGGGAGGCCAAAGTTAAACACCTGATCAACAAAGTGAGAAGCTCCAGGCTGCAGTTAACAGCAACATTTTGTGGCTCACTAAAGCTACAAACAAATGACAAACTTACTATTGTCAGAACTGTTCAAACCTTCACCAAAATGCTTATATTACAAAAACTAAGATTACATGGTTGGCAAAGAAGAATCTAAGCAAGATATCTACAGACCTTCCAATTTGACTTATCCCGATCTAAGTAATCACGCTCAATCAAAGACTCGATCCTTTTCTTTATGAGAGCAAAGTCTGGCGAAAAGTTTGAATGAATTTGAATCTGCTTTGATACCTCAATGAGTAAACTTTTATGGTCCATTACTTTCCTGCATTTCATGATTCTGATAATGATGGCATCTATTTGAGGTTCCCTATCTTTTTCAACTTTCTTGCGAGTCTGCTTCAATTTTTTCGGTTTTATTTTAGTAATTGGTGCGATCTTCACCTTAAAGCGTTTGCTAGTGAATTTATCAGTACAGTGGAAAGTATCATCCTCAGATACATCCTTGCCCATAGGTTCCTTATGCAGCACATTTTTGCCCTTCACACAAGCAAGAGACCGAAGGCACAACTTCAAATCAATGGGTGATATAGCTGTGGCCTCAAAGATCTCCCTGTAAGTCAAGCTATCTGCTGAATTAAACAACATAAGAACACATATCTGATAAGTTGTGACATCCAGCTCATGTCTCCAATCTCCAAAGGTTGCACTAATGTCAGCATTCCCAAACTCAGTTTGATATGTTAATTTTCTTCCATTGTGAAATCCAAGGTAGTGTGCTTTAAACCTCTCACTTATACTGATGACCTCATTTGGAAGGTTGCACATGGCAGACGATTGCATTGGCCAAGACATGCTAGTGAGTATCTGAACTGAGATGTTTGGACCATCAATATTAGCATTGGCATAGAAACTTCGTGTGTTATCTTGTGTTGTCTCTAAGTCAGCAAGCATGCGTTTCAATTTAAAATAAAATTGGAAGCAGCAAATACTCTTTAGCTTTACAATCATACTTCTCTCAGTTTCATCACAAATAGATTTCCTAGATAGAAGGTGATTTGCGAAATGTTGCCAATAATATCTCTCAAAAACATCCTCATTCAAATAACTAATGAGGCCAAATGCTTTCTCTAGTGCAATCTCAGTATCATCTTCATCCACCCCTTTCATTCCTTTCCAAATTGCATTGTCAACATAGAGTGATAAAAATTCAGGGCATCGGTTGTTCAAGTTGATGAAATTCTGAAAAGAAGAATCCAAAGTATTTCTGAATGACATCTCATTGCCAAATGAAATGCTAATAATTTCTTCATACTTAACCTTCTCATTTATTATGCATTGGACGAAGTCAACAGGGTTATCCAATTTCTCTTGATCTGTCACTAGAGCCTTCCCTGTTTCTTCGACATGACGAGCCATCACTGATCTTATGGCTGAATGCCCTTCAGGGACATATTTAAACAGCTTGAATAGCCTTATAAGATCATCATGCTTATTATGAATAAGCAAATCCACAAGACCTGAGTCGGGCATTAAGATTAATCTGTCTATCTGGTTAGACAACATCTCTCTTACCACAATATTACTTATTTTCAATGCACTTTGAGCATGCATATACAGTGCAATGCGCTTTAATTCCTGATCACGTTGCTTTTCAACCTCCTTCAAGTAATCACCACAGTTGTAACACTCAATAAGACGTTGAGACTTGCCAATATAGAAATTTGCTGATGCTTGAAGAAATGGCTTCTCAAATTCTTCCTCATACACAAAAGAACCCAAATCCATTAACATATTTAGGGTGTTTCTCATTAAACTTTTGTTTATGACTTCGCCCATTCTCTCACTGCGAATTGATCCAAGAACTGTCTCCAACAGTCTAATGCGAATGCTATGCGAGTAGATAACAACATCTCTCCAGAATTCCATGCCAAGGTCAAGCACACTTTTCTTTGCGTGAGTACTAATAAATGTCATATGCAGTTTTTTGAGTATCTCTTCCATCACTTTCAACGCACTATTATGATTATTCCATTTCTTGAGCAGAAATTTCAGAAAAAGATCACTATCCAGTTCAAGCTCAATTGATGTGCACATTTGTTCCATCTGACTTTTCAAAAATTCTGTTACTTTGTTGTCGAGTTCCTCGTCATGCTTAAAAATTACCATATTAAATGCAATCCTAGTTAAGATATAGAGAAAATGAGGGTCAGCATAAAAGAAAATCATTCTAGAACATGTAATAATTATTAAATCCAGATCTAGCCAACATAAAAAGAGAATGAAGATCATGTTACAACATGCTACACAGGGTCGTTCCTAATGTTTTAAGGGCCCTAGGGCGAGACTAAAATATGTCATTTTAAATTTAATTTTATATTTTAATTTCTAATTACTTAATACATTAAATATTAAATATTTTGTGTTTAATAACTATTCTCTTAGCTAGCGAATCATAAATTAATAATGAACTAAACATCTGTAAATGACATGGCTTGATTGGGAGACTCATTTGAAGACCCGAGCTAGGCGGCTAGAGGGGGGTGAATAGACGCCACAACATTTTTTGACGTTTCCACCAAAAACCCGAATAACTTGACAACTATGTGTACCCTTCACTTGGGTGCATGAGAGCCATAAAATATTTGGGATTTTGAAAACACAATCCTGGTTGTCAAGTGTTCAAAAGAGAGGAATCAATTCAAATCTTGCTTTAGGAAAGGAGATCAAGCCAAATGATCAAAGTGGCTTTCAGAAAAGCAAAAACAGATTCTTTCAGAACTTATCCTCTAATGGAGCAGGAGGTTGGTGGCTTTCTGGTGCTCTAAAAATCGTGGGAATTTTTCTCACTATGTGTAAATGTGTTGTGAAGCACTCCACCAAAAATCTCCTCAACACTCCTTACAGAAAAATCATGAAAAATCAAACAACACAAGCTGCTTTCTGAAAAGCAAAAGCAGATTCTTTAGAGTTTATTTCTAATTGAAGCAGAGAGATGATGGCTTTCTGTTGCTCCAAAAATTGTGGAAACTTTTCTCCCTATGCAACCATGAGTATTGAAGCACTACACCAAAAATCATCTCAAGAATCCATCCACAGAAAAGATGAAAAATCAAACACCAAGAGCAGTCAAAAACTTCGAGCAGAAAGTTTGGGCCTCGGTTTTCACTTCATAGCTCCCAAATGGAGAAACTAGTGGACTTAAAATTTTTTACCACAGATGGGTATATGTGTCACGCATCTTTTCCAACTGGAATCATCCCAAAATGATTTTTCTAGATTTTTCTAAAAATATTTTACTAGCTTCTATGCAGATGAAAATCTCTGGACAGATTTGCAACAAGTCAAGAACTTGATCTCTTGCCTCTCATATGGTTGCAAAGAGTGTGGCAAATCATATTAGCAACCTCAAGGCTTCATAGACCATCAAGAACCAGCAAGAAATCGCCAAGACTCATCTCCAAATAAGAACTCCAAAAGGGGAAACAAAAGAAAGAAGAACTTGGAGCAAATCAACACAAGATGATCATGAAGATGAGAGATTTCTTTGCATAGGAGTTGGGGAATTACAAACCACACTCCATGTGGTCACAAGCACTCTAAGTGCCACCCTTACACACCCAACTCACCCTCTATATTTCTGAAATTTCAGCTCTAAGGGAATGAGAAGGAGGTGCTCCCCTCCACCTCTATTTATAGCCCATGGGTGAGATGCCCTAACACCTAGAGCCCATCTCCACCCTTCATTTGAGGATGAGTGGTGTACAACACACACACTACAAGACACATTCGAGAGAGAATATTCTCCACATATCCTCTGGAAAATATCTTGCAAAGCATCTTGATCGCCACCCACGCCTGGGCCCACCGGTCGAACCAGCCGCCACCCAGTTACTGACGCCTTGCATGACCTCCAGTGCCTCGGATTCTCGCCATGGCTAAGCTTTCGAGTGCACCACCTCATGTGACTGCCAGTCATCGAACTCGATCGCTTCTGACGCCCCGGACGCACTGGTCTCCAGTGTCCCCTTGGCGTACCACGCACCGCCGATACTGCATCACTGAGGTGAACACACACGAAACCAACACACCTTACCTTACCTGCAAGGTTAATCCATCACAAAATTACCAACACAATAATCCCTTCATCACATCAGAATTAGGAAGCCCTAACACACCACGTGTCAGCCTAAATTCCACCGGACCACTTCCGATCAAAACTATTACCTAGCCCAAGTTCAGCACAATGGTCCGGTACCAATTCCACGGCAATTTCCACAAATGCACCATTTAACATTCTTCAAAACACTTCAAATTCCATCTTGTCACATATATTCATCATCAAACAGGGGTACCCTCCACATGGGTCTCAACATCATTATTACAAATGACTACTATATTATAGATTTAATAATATAACAAAATATTTATAGATCTTTTGTATCTAGCCTACTCCTTTTCTCAAGCACACTGACCATGTACTTAACCTATCTATACATGGTCATTCACGGACTTATAAAAGATATTGTAAAGCACATCAATTTATAAATGTGTTAACAATATTGGATTATTGCCACATTGTAAAATCTAGTTCATCCGTATACAAATATCTCCTAAAATATCTATATTCTAGGTAGTTCTTAAAATTGTTATAAAAGAATATATCTAATAATCATTATTCATTGTGTGGATTACTAAAATATCTATGTATAGACATACTTTTTATACAAATAATGCAACCGAATCATGGATGATCAGCTTGTGTCGGTGATAGGACAATCGAGGTATGGAGGGGTGAGACGTGGATGCGTTTGGTCTTTGTCATGCTCCATCTAGATGTTGCTGTGGCTATTGCACACGTACCACTTAGGTGACTCACCATGGCATCGAAAGCACAGGGGTCTAGGATCCTAGGAAACGAGAGAATTGTATCAAGATGAAACATAATAATATTATACCTTGGCTGAAGTGCAACACTGTCCTGCCCTAATGTTGTAGTGACATCGTTACACAAATCAAACTACTCATTGCTCAACTACTCACAATCGAAAACCACACCTCGATGGTCACTACAATTCAGAAGCCCTCGTCATGTCAATTTATTGTTGATCCTACGAGCCAATAACACCTCGTATTCTTTGGCGAAGCCAAAGCCTTAGGTGGTTAGGCCGCTTTATACAACCATTATATCTATCTTCTTTCTGCTAAGTAATGCCTGCCTTTATAGAAAATGAAATGGTAGTGGACTCACTAGCTCACAACGACTAAGTACTATGTTGTTATGACTAATTGGCTAGCGACTAGGCCAATTTAACGGACTATTTTTTGTTGATCTATGAGCTCCCTAGTACTCCCTCCTGTCATAAATATTCGGCGTCGGAGATGCATGGTGGCCAATGTTTAAAACTTGAGTTATGAATACCTTTTAAGATTTTAGATTAGCTACATACAAATAATATGTAGATTCATTTCGAAAAGTACTTCAACAATATTATAATTTTTATGGATTTCATAGATAAACTATAATGATAACTAGTGACTTTGCTTTGTAAACTAAAAAGTTTAAACCACAAATATTTCTTACTAATAGAAGTACTTACTAATACCTACTAACTATATGGGTCGGGGCCTCCAAAATTGGGGGTCCTTGGCGGTCGCACCAAGTGCCCCCCTATCTGGACCAGCCCTGATGCTACAGTGATAGCAAATGTAGTTTTAATAGATAAATGAAATATCAAATGATGTGCATACAACATTCCCTATTTAAAGGCCTTACCACTATTCCTAGTTTCCGATATTTAATTATATTAATACCATAGCCTCTTACAACAAGATTGTGTTTATTAATGCCAGATAAGATTTTGATTGTTGAGATAAACTGCTGGATGTTGTAGTGGGACATGTTGGATAAGCATCGAATTGGATGAATAATGAAATATTGACCGCAGAGTAATGGTTTGCTCATTATCTTGATTAGTTACTGTTTTTATTTAATTACCTCTGTTGATAGAGTATTTTAGGTATCAGATTAGGGGATGAACCGATATTTGAATATTGTTAGTTATACCAATGTTGGAAACCTATCAGACCTTGGTGGAAATATAGATCTTGGTTTGTTCTATAGAAAGAACCGATATTTGAATATTGTTGGTTATACCAATGTTGGAACTTGTCGGACCGGCTCATTGGTAGAAGTGGGTATATATTAATTCTTATGTGGTGACACAACAATGTCTTTGAAATCCTTAAACCACACTTGTGTCCACATCGACAAACCACTCAAAAATAATTGTGTTTAGTAAAATACGTCGAAAGTGCGTGGTAAGAAGAACGGTAACAGTACATTGCATTGAAAGACACAAGTGGTCGGAACTCGGAAGTTCTAGATTCCCTATAACATAGCGCATAGAAGTAGCTAGTTGGTTGTACAATCCCGAGCTAGCATGATATCAATGGTCAGGAAATTTCTTTCCCGTACACGAAGTTGTGTATTTAGAGCATCCGTAGGCCGTGATAGTCATATCAAAACACTGTAAAATTGCGAGAAAGTTTACGATTACAGGGAAGAATAGAAAGAGTAGATAATAGTAAAATAGAGTGTGGGATAGAGGAGCAGATGTGGATGCTCTTAATTCCGCACTAGATACGTTATTGTACCGTAGTTGCGCGCATGACGCTAAACTAAGTTAGTTAAATTTGCTTCGAATAGGTAGTATATGTTTCGACAAGTGTTACATATAATATGAAGAATCGACGCCTATATACACACACTGTTAATTAGCCCGCGAGGTATGTATAGGGATTGTGTTTGTGATGTAGTGTTGATCATCAGATAGGGTGTTTTAAAAACTGATTTCTTTGATTTACTCAAGCTTGAATCAACTAATGAAAATTTCAAAGAAAAAAAAAATCAAAATTAAGCGGAACTACTTCTTAGAGGTCCTCAAGATGTAGCGTATCCGATTAGCTGTTGAAATACTTGGTTGAATTTTGGGAGTTGGAAGAAGCGAATTTAAAAGGATGTTTTACTTAATTTATAATTAGTTGCTTTAAAATTATTTAAAATATTGATGAATGAGTAAAAATTCCATTATTTTTTAAAATATTTTTTTCGATAATACACGTAGATAATGAGATATCCCAACGCCTTTCTAACAAAGCCATAGTGCGTGCCACGACGCGCGGAGTGCATGGTCGATCGGCAGCGTGCAACTCAACGACGCGGCGGACGAATATTCGATAAAACTTCCGTACGCGAACGACGGCGTACCAGCTGTGTACCACACGTACCGAATGGTTCCGCCCCTTGATGCGATACGCGGCCGCAAGTTTGAGCTGTCTGCGACAGTACGTGCAAAGCGCGCATGCATGTGAATCCCAGCTGTTCGTACGTGAGCTGCTGGTGTGGCAGCTGGTGATAGCCCGAATGATGATATATCATGATAGGGCCACAGCGTTATCGCTCAAGCTCCAGCTAGCCGTACGGTTCATCCCTGGCTATATATGTACGGATCACCATCCAGAATTAAAACGGGCGCTGTTTTAATTTTGCGTCTACAACTTGAGTTCAGCCTCTCTGACGCTGATGCTACATGCATGCATGATGCAGCGGTGTATTCTACCTTTTGGGTCGTTTTCGACGCTGAAACCTGAGGGGTTCTGCCTCCTGGTTCATTCCATTAATTCATGGCGTGAAGCGACGGGAGCTGATCATTTAGCGGTGTCCGAATTCGCGTCCTCCTCTTCTTCGGATCACGTTGCGCACACGAAATTTGCCGCTAATTATAATATGCACGGATTAGTTTGGATCGATCACTTCCCGTCGTTTCTCCACACTCGTGAGCTGGTAATTTCTACTTTTTTTTTCTTTTCTGAAGCTACAGCAGATGCGGTGCTGCTTATCTCCCTATCTAAGCTAGCAAGAATAAGATGGTGATGAACAAACAGCCGGGTCGTGATTTGTGAGACCTCACAGCTTGCATATCACACTGTCTGTCGGTATTAACTATTAAGTTGCATTCACTTGATCGATAAAAAAAATCTAAGTTTATCGATAGAAAAGATGTCATCGATCCACATTATCGACTAAGTTGTTGGATCCATCATTCAATTTATCCAAAATTATGAGTCAATGGAAAAGGTGGATGAATCACTTCTGAGCATAGATAATTTTATTTAAGTTACATCTAATAGAAACTTAAGCTCTCTGGCTTTGATAACACGTTAAGTTGCATGCACCATTAGTTAACCAATAAAACTAAGATGATGAGGAAGATGAGAAATTCTTTTCTTAAAAAACAAAGATGACAAATTCACATTTACATCCAACTCAGGAGGTTAGGTTGTTGCCATGTCACACCAGTCAGAACAATTGATTAGTACGTGCCACAATATTACTCCCTCTGACCAATTTTGTAAGATGGTGCAGTTTGATTTGACTAAATCTATAAAACTACAATTTGACTATTAATATTTTTGTAATATATTGTTTATAATAACAAAATTATACCCATCACTACAGGAATCAAACTCAGTGTCGGCGGCCAAAACTGACGTCATTGGTCCAAAAAACCGACGTCACAGGCCTATGTCGGCGGCTCGCCAACGAGACAGCTCCGCCGACACTGCTTGGACAACACTGCTCACTTTTGTCGACGGCCAAGCAAATTCCTGACGTCATTGCTCCCTCCCCTCCCCTGCCTCGACCCCTCCTCTTTGGCGTCGGCCACCATAGGTCGCCAACACAGTTTTCCATCGGTGACGTCGCCGGAGATGTGGCCGACGCCACCGCCCCCCCTCCCTCCCCCCTATCCCCCGCCTCTTTGATGTCGGCCACACAAGGGCCGCCGACACAGCCCCCTCCTCAGCGTCGGCCGTCACAGCCAAAGCCGGCGTCATTGCTCCCCTCCCTAGCTCTCCTCCCCGCCCTAGCCCCTCTTTGGCGTCGGCGGATCTGGACCGCCGACACTGCCTCCCCATCAGTGACGTCGGCCAGAGCTGTGCCGACGACAAAACCCCCTCCTCCCTGCCCCCTGGTCACCACCAATGACGTTGGCATGGCCAAGGCCGACGTCACTACTATTGTTCCTGCAGAAAAAAATTGCAGGAAATTGATATGAAAACCCAATTTCAACTTGCAAAAATTCATATTACACAACAGAATTCTAATTCACAAACCATACTATGTTGCTCTAGATTTCATCCCATTCTCGTCAAGGCTCATGGCTGGCCGATCACAAATTACAACGCAATCTAGTCGCGATTTCTTGTTATCTCTTGTTTTGTGTTGGATATCCCAGTTTGTGTTCACGACTGCCTCGCACATATTTTTCTCTTGGTGCATCAGGTCGAGGTTGTGGGGCTGCTTCAGGTCATTCGCATTTGGAAGGTTGAGGATGCTGCACTTATAAGTCCAATTGTGGTACACCCATACTTCCCTTCATACTCCGGTATTTTCAGATCATCATGCCATATGATGATATCCTCCACCCGGTGCCTTTCTGGTGGCCCCCCCTTTACGACCCTGCCTTTTCTAAATGTATTTCTCTGCTGCCTGAAAGGAAGGTTTGGCGGCAGGAAACAACGATGACAGTCGAACCAACATGATTTCATGCCCTCCTTCAGTTGAAATGCATCGATGTTACCTACGCATATAGGGCACGACAGCCTCCCATGCGTGCTCCAGCCCGAGAACATGTCATACGCCGGAAAATCGTGTATGGATCATAGGTACGCCGCGCGTATCCTAAAGTTTTGTCCAGTGAAACTATCATGTGTCAATGCTCCTTTGGTCCACAGGTCGTTCAGCTTTTCTACCAGAGGTTGCGTGAATAGGTCTAAGTTTTTACCAGGAGACTTAGGACCAGCAATGATCACGGAAAGAAACATGTACTCTTCCTTCATGTAGAGTTGAGGCGGTAGGTTGTAGAGGATGGTAAAGACAGGCCAACACGAGTACGGGTGCGCGGTCATGTTGAAAGGTGTGAACGATCATCGCGAGCCCGAAAGACATTTTAAGCTCATGACAAAATCAGTGGTTGTTGGTCCAAGTGCCTCTAGGCTTCTGAATCGAAAGGATGGACCATCACGCCCTCCTTTCTACGTTTACCCTTCTTGTGCCACCTCATATGTCCTGCCGTGGACTTGGACATGTACAAACGCTGGAGGCCCTGAGTGATCGGAAAGAAACGGAAGGTCTTCTGGGCCACCGTTGTCTGTCTCTTTACACCATCTCTACTTTTCACTTCTACGTACCGACTCTCGTTGCAATGCTTGCAGTGACTCAGCCCAGAATCAGCCTTCCTGTAAAGCATGCAGAACTTTGGACAATAGTCTATCCGCTCGCACGGCATGCCCAACACGCTGAGAAGCTTCATTGACTCATAAAGATTCGGAGTCATCCTATGTCCACTCGAAAGCAGGCTATTGAGGAACATGCAAATGTCGTTGAAGCAATTGGCTGAGAAGTTATATTTGGTCTTCACCGCCGTGAGACGCGAAACTGCGGAGAGTACGGTCACATCAGTATGGTCATGAAGCGGCAACTTGGCAGACTTGAGGAGTCTCTCGAACTGTTCAGCGAGTGGCTCGGACTCTTCCTCGGGGGAGAGATCGAAAGCCCGAGCCACGTCCTCCGTGAACTCCTCCAACCGGTCGACATCGACTTCATTGAAACCCTCTCCAAAATCTGCAGGGCTAAAGACCAGCGCCGGCCGGCGATTCTTCTCGCCATGAGCAACCCATATAAGATAGTTCGCTTTGAAGCCATGCCTTAAGAGGTGCATACTAATTTCACTCTTACTCCTCTTCATAGTGTTCGAGCAACAAGTACAAGGACACCAAACCACCGCCGCTTTTGGGTCGGGGATACTTCTGAAAGCATGCTCCACGAATGCCCTTGCCTTCTCGATCCACTCGTTCGAGTGACGACCGGACCTACTCCATCCATCGTACATCCACCGCCGATCTTCCATCGCTAACTATATAACGTAAATACATGTAACACAACTTTAAGTTTAGACGATTCAGGCCTAGCTAAATAAGAGGGCTTACCCACCCACGGGTGCGCGTTTGAGTACGGTGGTCCCGGCACTATGGGGCATGGGTCAAAATTCCGGCAGCATAACCCCGCAGCTCCCCCGGTGCAACGACTGGTACGGCGTACCGCTTCTGTTATGTACTAGGAGAACGACGGGGTAATGGAGCCAGAATTCCAACCCGTGCACCATAGTCCCGAGACCACCGTACTCAAACACGCATCCGCGGGCTGTCCAAAAACGTGGACAGCTCGGAAGCACACCCGCTTTCATAATGGAACCCAACGAATCACCGTCCGACCTCCTTATGAAAATGTGCGGGTGTGCCTCCGAACGGGTTTGACTATGGCTCGGTTCATGTTACAAATGCATTGCAAATAATCGGAGTCACGTAGGATCTAATTACATCTACAAATAACTAAATAAATATATCGGTCACTAGCTACATCTACTAATTACAAATCATCTATAAATAACTAAATAAATATACTAGTCACTAGTTACATCTATCTACTAATTATATAACATCTACAAATAACTAATTAAATATCTGGTCACTAGTTACATCTACTAATTACAAATCATCTACAAATAACTAATTAAATAACTAGTCACTAGTTACATCTATCTACTAATTAAGAACATCTACAAATAACTAATTGAACATATTGGTCACTAGTTACATCTACTAATTACAAATCATCTACAAATAACTAATTAAATATACTCGTGAGTAGTTACATCTATTAATTATAGAACATGTACTAATTGCAATGAAAATAATTAACTATATCTACTAATATCATCGGTTCACAGAACACCGACGACACAACTTACACATGTTGTAAAAAAAATACACATGGACATACCTCGAAGGCGGGGGGCGTCGGCGTGTGAAGGAAGGCGGTTGCGGTTCTAGTCGGATGGGAAGACGGAGGAGATGGGGGCAGGCGGTGGCGGCGGAAGAGACGGGCACGGAGGCGGCGGGCGGAGGAGGCGGGCGCCGGAGGCGGCGCAGGAGGAGTAGGCGGTGGGGAGAGAGGTGGCGGCAAAGCCGGTGGTGGCGTTAGCGGCGTGAAGGGCGTTGGCTGGGGGAGGTGGCGTGGCGGAGGGCCGCTGAGCGGAGGCGGGGAGGAGAGGCGGCGGAGGTGGAGGCGCTGGGCGGGGAGGCGTGGCGCGGCAGGGCAGCGGCAGGTGGAGGAGGCGGCGGGGACGGCGAGGTGGGCCAGGCGGCGCGGTTGAGAGAAGGCAAGAAGCACTGACCTGGCGGTCTTGGTGACATCTTGCCAACAAGGCAAAAGCGGGGAAAGCGGCGCGTGGCGGCAAGGATGGCGGCACGGCGGTGGCGGATGGCAGCGGCGTCGGAGAGCTCCGAGCCTCCCTCGGTGAATAATTGACACAGGATAAGAGCCCAAGCAGTTCATGTTTTGACTGTAGCCCAGCTCAACCTGTGTCGTCGGTTGGCTAAATCGCAAACAAAGCTCCTCGCAATGTCGTCGGGGAACCTGTGCCCACCGACACATCCGTCACACCACACCATTTTTTTTACACAGCCAAGTAGTGCCGTCGGCCTGCCCAGCCCCGCCGACACAGCAGTCACACCACACCAGTTTTTCGACACGGTCGAGCAGTGTCGTCGGCCTCACCAGCCCCGCCGACACAAATAAGACCTATGTCGTCGGCCCTCCATAAACCGCTGACACAAATACATCCTCCCTCCGGGACCGACAATTCCCCCTTCTCCGGCCACCTAACCCTGTGTCGTCGGCCTGCCTGAGGCCGCTGACATTGCCCCTACCTTTGTCGTCGGCCATCCCTAGCCACCGACACTGCCCCTCCCCCCCCCCTCCCCGACCTTTGACTCCTTTCGCCGGCCAATAATCCCTCCGGCCAAAGTTTTGTTATGGCACTCTTGCCGTATATGTATCTCACATAATGTCACACTTCATTGCAAGTCCCTCCACCATCCGGTATTCCATCATTTCAATATAGTATCCTTCAAACGTGCATTTTCGACCGATCGTCGGCTTCACTTACCAGAAATGTCGTAGTTTCATATGAACATGTACCTAAAACTTACCGCCGGCAGAATGAGGAGCATGGTATGATCCTTGTTGTGTTACTTATCCTTTACAACCCTTAAGAGCCCATACAAGGTTTGGGACGGAGGAGTCGTGGGCCCGGAAACATATCGATTGGTCACGGTCAGGAGGGGGGAGAGGAGGGGCTGTGTCGTCGGCATGCCATTGGCCGCCGACACTACCTGACCCTGTTTCGTCGGCCTGCCTGAGACCGCCGACACTGCCTCTACATGTGTCGTCGGCTTTCCCCTGGCCACCGACACTGCCCGCACCCCCCATCTTCGGCTCTTTCCGCCGGCCAAAGTAGTAGTCCCAAATTTTCAACACTGGGCCGACATGGCAGAGAATAATTGTTCCTGCCGTGTGGGCCATGGTGAAACTGCCGGTCTAGGGAAACAAGTTTACCCCGCGGCCGAAAGAGCTGTGTCCCCGGTCCTTTCCCCAACGACAGGCTGTGTGGTCGACCTCCTTGTAACCGACGACACAAACTGTCGTCAGGGTTAGAGCCATCGACAGAGCTTGTTGGCCGATGTCACTGGTGGCCTGATGCAGGGTATGTCGTCGGCCCTAATTTTGGCCGCCGACAAAGCCTCTCGTCGGTAGTCTTGCCGCCAACATTGCTTTTTGCGGCCGCCGAGACAGAAATCATTTCCTGTAAGGAAATACGAATTCAACGGTACTGTTTTGTGTCACAACACCTTACGTATCTTTTAAAAATAGTCGGTTACAATCACGTGGTTTGAATCATAAAGTACATGTGCATCTTATAAAATTAGACAGAGTAATAATATTTACAAAACATTTTTAATGACGAATTGGGTTCGTCTCTCTCTCTCTTTTGAAATGCAAAACCGCTTTGCATATGTCAGCACACAATTGGTTCGCACGTCTCAATGGCCCATCACCATCAGTGTCCGTCCGCCGGTCAATATAATATCGATTTTGCTAAATAACAATAACATGTTTACGTGATTTTACACAAACGACTATTTTTTAATTAGTCTATATTGTTTTAAATTTTGATGATTGTTTGTTAGCTTGTCTACACTTTCTTCACTTAGGCCTTGTACAATTCAGCTTACCGAAGAGTAGCGTAGCGTTTCTGCAAAATGTGAAAATTTTTAAAGAGAGGTTTAAATGTTATTAAAAAATAATTGAAAAATAGTTTTAGAATCTTTAAGAGTACTACTAAAAACCTGAGAAAAATCATTACAAATTATTACACCAAATAGGCTATATAAAAAAGATAAATTTTGTTGAAACGCTACGCTACGCTACGTTAAGCTAAAATGTACAAGGCCTTAGTTTTATAGTAAAAATTTAGTTATTTCGTATTGAAAAAACTTATACACGTATACTTACATTAATTTTATTTTTTTGACTAATTAATGTTTAACTTGATTTGTAGGTTTTTTTAGATCAACCACATTCATATACTTTTTTAAAAACTCTGTAGTTTTTTTGTATGTGTTTCTTTTTATTTTCTATAATTATTACATGAGCATATGGATATCATAAATTTTAAAAACAATCACCTGCCACTAATTCGGTCCCCATATAATGTGGGCCATGTCCTGTAGAGACAACTCAGAGTGTTCGTCGCTACTCTGCTACCCGGCCCTTCAAGCACCAGAGCTACTGCCTTTTCAAAAATTCGGACGCTTATCATGCATAAAAAAACTGCCAATCATGGCGAATGGTAGCTGAAGGGTAACATCCCCTGCCACACAACATGCCCACACGTTCTTCACTCATCAGTCATCACAGCTCTCCAATAATCAACGCGCTGACACTGTCCAGCTCAGTACAGTGCGAAGCAGAATCACAGGTCCGGAACCACGGACTCGGAAAAATTGCCGAAATAATCTACATGTAAATGCTAATTAATAGATTAATCCATATATAAATTAAATTACCGTAATAGCGATGGATCCCGCCACCCCACGTAGCGGCCGACACGTGGTATGGCGGGAGCACTGCTCCCGCCACCCCGTGTGGCAAAAGCAACGCTAGCGCGACACGTGTCACACCGCTAGGCGGGAGAACGGTGAGAATCAGCACGTAAATTTTTTTACAATTCTAATTTTATCAAGTTTTGCAATTATAATTTTGTCAAGTTTTAGAATTTAAATTTTATCAACTTTTCACGTATGGACATTTCCTTCTTACAATTTTACCGGCCCAATCATCATTTGCGTAATTTAATTAATCAGTGGATTATTTTTTCATTAGTATTTAAATGAGCAAATGCACTGCTCTCGCCACCACGGGTGGCAAATGCACTAAGAACCGTGATTTCGCATTGGAAAAACATATTTAAATAAAAATTGCGAAAAATTACGCTGAGACGATAAATGTTCGCATTTTTCCGCCAAACCGTTGAATGCATGTCATCAATTATTTGCATTATAATAACGTAACATTTTTATGTAAATTGTAAAGAGATACCTGCACTCATAACCAAATTAAATAAATTGTTGGAGGCATAAAACAATAAAATATTAGGATTACATGATACAAACAATGGCACGTATGATGCATAAAACAATCTATCATAGTAGTGCATCATAACTAAATCTACATGCCTTAAGAGATTTAAAAACATAGTTGTGCTACACGATAATCATACTACTAGGTGCAGGAGGGTATTTCCCCTTCGCAAACGCACTAGGTCCTGCTTCCCTGGCTCTAGCAGCCCTCTCGAGCTTTTTGGCACGGTCTGCATCACGCTCAATGAACTGCCGCTACCGGTTAGCTTTGCGCTGTGCCTGAAACTATTATCTCGAACGCTTGTTTCTTTCTTCCCCAAGAGCGTCTTGCCACCGTTCCTCGGCCCTGGCCCTGCGCCCCGCCGCCTCCCAGTGCATCTGCCGCTCCTGTCCAGGAGTATGCTCCGCATCCAAATATTGCACAAACTCGCACAAATGGAGGCAAATAAGATTGAGGTTATCATTTGCGTGTATATGTTCGTTAATGAAGAAATAATATAGGCGACTGCATATACCAAGTGCACTAACACTAATTAGCTAATAAATATTAGCTCCGGCCATGTCGTGTGAGGTACTTACACATACACATACCTGATTACTGACTCTCGAGCTCCACCGGGTGAGGAATGACACTACAGGAGACTGCAACACTCTCGACGGTTTAAGCCGTCGAGAAAATTAGCAAAACCGTAGAGATAAGTTATTCTCGACGGCGAGCCGTCAAGACAGAGCCGTCGAGGCAATGTCGTCGAGAGAGAGTAGTAGTCTTGACGGCCTGACCGTCGAGACTATTAGTGTCGACGGCTGACGCTACAGCAGTCGATACAGATCGCCAAGACGCCGTTTACCGTCAGGGCGCATTAGTATTGACGGCCACAACCAGCCGTCGATGCAGAGAAAGTGGGTCCCACCACAGGGTAGGCTCTGGTGACGTGGCACGGGCACACAGTGTCGACGGCCACAGCCAGGCCGTCGACACTGTCATCGGTGGGATAGTCTCGACGGCCACTCACTGGCCGTCGACATTGTCATCGGTGGGATAGTCTCGCTGGCCGTCGAGACAATACCCGAACAGAAAAAAATAATTTTTAAAACAAAAAAATCACAAATTTTCACGGCTGCTGCTGCCCCAGCAGCAGCCGCACCTGCAAACCCAAACACCCCTACATTCACATATACCCCTCGTCGCATAAAAACGACCACAATTCATTAAAATTCATCAAAAGCACATATATAACACATCCAAATTCATCAACATACATATATAACACATCCAAATTCATCACATAACACATCGAAGTTCTAGTTTCAAACTAAATGCAATAAACCTAGCAATTTATTGATCCGGATCGCTCGTAGGGGTTCGCTGCGGGTGGATTGACTTTGGGTAAACATCGGTGGCGCTTCAAGAGGTCGGTAACCGGTGGGACCCTTCATCTAGTGATGTGTCTCCTCCTCCGTGCCGTGAAGTTCACCGATAGTCACGAACGGAACCCCTGCATATATAGCACATATAAACGGTTTACAACATTTATAAACGGTGACCCGTGCACTGGACATCAGATCCTGCACCTTTTGCTTTGTGTTCCTGTCCATGACAGAATCGATGTCAGCCTCCTCCAAGCCCGGACGAGGGCGGTACTTATGCTGAAAACAAATGAAACAAGAGTAAGCAGCGGCGGTGCTGGCACAAATGGAAAACAGAAAAGTTATCACGCACCTAGAACTCCCGTCTTATCTGCTTGGCGGTGGTGCTATCACCGTGCGGCGCCACCTTGTAGTCATCCCAAGAATAAGCGGGATGCTGTGCCCCCTCCTCACCGACCATACCAGGGTAGTACTGGCGGCGACACTTCAGGACGGCGTGGCGTCGTTTGGACGGCGTGGCGTCGTTTGGGCGGTGGCGTCCACGGCGCGTCGGGGCGGAGGAGTCGGGAAAGCGACGACGGCAGCGTCGGGCGGCGGGCGGCTCTAAGCGGCGGGCGGGCGGGGTGGTATCTAATGCGTGGCAGTATCTAATGCCAAGTCCCGAGCCCTAACGCGGTATCTAATGCGTGAAAGTATCGACGGTCGTATCCTAACCGTCGATACTGTACCCGTAACGGGCGAATCCAATGCATCTATCTCGACGACCCAATGTAGGCCGTCGAGACAGCCCTTGTGCGATCTCAATCTCGACGGTATACTCAAGCCGTCGACACTATCCTAACGGTATCGACGGCTATTTGTCAGCCGTCGACACTGCCCCTATCCAACAGTGTCGACGGTTTGAGAGCAAACCGTCGACACTGTCGTCGGGGGAACTTGTATCGACGGTCATTTATAAAGCCAACTATCTATGCCGAGGGCAACTGTTGACTACCGTCGATGTAGCTGCTCTGTATTGACGGCTTAGTGGGAAGCCGTCGAGAGAGTTTTTAGTCTCGAGGGCAGCACCTCCCAAGGGCTTAATCAGTCAAACGACTCTTTTTCAATTTTAAAAATTTTTAAAAAACATTTTAAATGATCAGACCACTCCATGATGTTTCCTACATAAAATTACAGGTATAGAAAAAAATCAAAAATTTTAAAGCTTACCGTGCGGTGGCTCCTTTGTAAATGGAAGCTTTCCGGAGAATTTGCGGCAAATGTTTACTATTTCATGCGTCTCCATGATCACTAACACAAGTGTTTGAATTTAACTTATTTTTATTAATAAGGTTAAATTTATATACGGCTTAGTACACTAATCGATGACCTCATCCGATAAAAATTTAAACATTTAGCTTTTCAAATTTAAATATTACATTTTAAACATTATTTAAAAGCTAGGTCGACGTATATTATTCCATTGTAACATAACAAAAAAGCATAACAACATACATTTCATCAACACAACATTCGCATCATTTAACTAGATATCACAAAAACCTCAAAGAATTTGAAATGAATTTAAATTACAAAAAAATTACATCAAATAGGAATTAAAGTGTTTCCAAGAATAGTTGTGTCGACGGCCATGTCCTAGCCGTCGAAACTGTCTTTCTGGTGCACACTGTATCAATGGCTTAACATCTAGCCGTCGACACAACGTCGACGCCGTCATCCTCTAACACTTCTGTGCGTCTATTCCTAGCTCTCTTGATGGCTGGTTGGGTGGCCGTCAAGAGTGTCCCATACGTATCGACGGTTTGATGTTGGCCGTCGAGTCTAATTGATGTGTATCGACGGCTGGATACTGGCCGTCGAGACGGTAACTGGCAGTCGACTCTGCTGCCGATTCCTATAGTGTAAGTGTGAAGGCTGGGTGAGGAATGAGTGTGAAGGCTTCCGGTGGGCAGGACAGCGATATATATACACTGAATTTTGTGATCACCGTGACTTCTAAACTCTATTAATTAGCGTAAATCGCATGATTACTGTTTGATTAATCAGCCGTGCGTTGATGGTGAATCCTCCTTCACATATTCCTGTCGGTGGAGTAATATTTTATTAAAAAACTTGCACTGTTTTATCGGTCGGGCTACTGCAGCTCTTAATTACTGTGTTTTTAGAAGGATGACCGTGCTAATATTGTTCAGTGATGCGTACAGCCATGCAGACATGCAAGATACCCCGTTTTCCTGCCTGGTTGTTTGTGCGAGGTGTTGGCAATCCAGCGTGTGGCGGCGGCGACGTGGCGACGATCCACCGTGCGTGCACCATGCGGCATGGCGGGAGCTGGCCGCAGCCAAACGGGGTGGCAGGAGCAGGCCGCAGCCACGCCGGATGGCGGGAGCTCTGCCGTGTGTCAGCCGCCTTGCCCAGTGGCGGGACCCCTCGCTATTTAAATAATTTGTTTAGCCAATAAATTATTTAATTAATTTGCATTTAAATGTTGATTATTTCAGCCATTTTTCCACGGACTCCCAGTGCGTCAGCAGCATCACGGGTCGAGTTCATCACTAGGCTGCTTTACATACATAGTTCTCAGTGCTTCATCAGCTCAGCGATCGAGCCAATAAAGGGAGGGCAGGTGAGCGAAGCTTCGGATGATCGATCGATGGCGATTTGCCTAGCTGGGCTAGCTCCATTATGAGAGGTGAGGTGGCGGGTTGATAAGGACTAATGGCTATACGATAGTACAATGATCACTGTGGGCGATGCAATGCGGACACCCGACACATGGAATCTGTGGCCTCATCGGCTCTGGTTTTGTAATTGTAATCAGTACTATCTTATACTCCCTCCAGTTTGATAATTCCTGTCGCTGAAGCGTTTTGTGTTTAGTTGGAAAATTCCTGTCGTTCTAGGATGCATTGATTGCAAATTAAACTTTACGTAGCCCTAGAATCATTTGTTGGGTGTGCATGTAAATAAAGTGTAGATCAAAATTGAACCTGTATTTAACTCATGGGAAAGTGGGAAGAACCACTACGACAAAGATTTATTCGACCATATGAGTCTTACGAGATATTTAATACTTTCTTGGTATGTGAGATCATGTCTAAAACGACAGGAATTATCAAACTGGAGGGAGTAGTATATTGGTGAATGGTGATGGTTTTTGGCAGATTCGTTCCGTTCGGTGTCCAACTCTGTCGATCACTAGTTCTTTTTGGTGTGTTCATGATTTCTATTTCTTTCTGATGAGAAACGGTCTTGAAAAATTGCTTTTGTGATGGAGCCCCAGCTTTTCTTGTTTGGGAGTTGCGAGAGGTCGCGTTCCTCCAATCCGTCGTGAACTGGTGCTGAACGGATAATTGAGTGTTTTTGTTTCTTATGTCGCTCTCCTGTCCTCTCCCACTATGGTTGATCGACACATGGACTAATAGTACTGACGGGGGGCGGCTATAGGAGTGAGACGGCCTTCATTACCTGAATCTGACCGCGAAACGCCCGATGAACAATTAAGGTAATCGGGTTCTAATGGTTATCCTTTTAACCATTTTAACGGCACTTTAACCCTTTTGGTTCTAATGGTTCCTTTTTTTTTATCGTGCTTCACTCACCATTTTTTATTTTTACATGAATCACGGAAAGATAAATTATAAATTTGACGCATTAAATATATTTTACAATCCAATATTTTTCATATGTTTAAAGATTTAATTAAAAGTCTCACACGGGAAGAGGAGTGGTTTTCAATTTTAAATGGTCTAGCATTTTTTATTTTTACACTAATTAAGTAAAGTGTGGTAATCATAAAAAAATATTAGAAAGTTACAATGCAACTAATAAGCATATACAACCATTAACATGGTCTGAAGAAAAATTTTAAAAAATACATGAAAAATTTTATTGCATAAAAATCTTGAAAAATCTTTTCAAACTTTGCATGAAATTTATAATCTTTGCAAAAAAAAATAGAAATCATATGACACCCAAAATATAATGTTACTTGAGAAAAATACAAGCCTAGGAGTAGGACCCGAGGTTCGCGAGAAGGGTTCACAAAAAATTGGTTTTAATTGTTTTCATCCTTCTCATGAATATCTAAAATTTTGAATTGTTTAAAAATAATATTTCATTAAAAAATTGGAATATAAAAATTAAAATTACTAAAAGTTTTTTACCTTTTCACAAATTTAAAAATGGCGTAAAAGAGGAAATAGAAAACACAAATAATAAAATCCACTTGTGTGTAATTTCAAAACAATTCCAAATAAATTCAAAGTTTTTATGAACCTTCTTAGTCCAACTATGGTTACATTTTTGCATCTTTAGCATATTTTAAATTGTGTTGAATTAAGAAAATATAAGTCAGAAAAAAGAGAGCGAAAATGTTGTTTGAAATTCATTATTTTCTAACTACAAAAATATTCCCAAAAATCAGTTTTCCGCAGACGTTCTTTGGTCCCATGCATTTAGGGAGTTTTTTTTAATTTCCAAATGGCTAGGAAATAGAAAAGAAAAAACAGTGAAAGTGGAAAAGGGGGAGGGAACGTAGCTGGGATTTGAACCGGCGCCAGCGAGCTGTGGGCTAGCGCCATAACTTGCCAGTGTCCCCACCATGTAAGGTTTGACCGCTGCCATGGAGCTTAGCCAATATGCATATTTCATTCTCTGCGGCGTTCGAGCCGAAAGTTAAAACTTTAATCCGAGAAAATTGTGATCACTCAAGATGTCTTATAGATTTCAAAAAATATTTAAAAAATTACTTTATAAACTTCAAAATGGACTATTTAAAATCTCACAAAAATAACTGCAAATTATTACATGATTTGTTTATACAAAAATAACAAATTTTTATTTAATTTAATCTGAATCAAACAAGGCCTATATCTATTCTCTAAATGACCATTTGTTCTTTATATTCGTATTCTCTTTAGCAGAGTCAATAAATATAGGACTCAAAAATAGAGTTTAAATTTAGAGACTAGCACAGAGGTTTTGTTTTAAGGGTCCGTTTTTGTTAGCTTATCTAATTTATTTTACTTATATGTCTATATGCTTATCATTATTTAAATTAAAAACATTTTAAATCTATTTTTTCTATCTTAAAGGCTTGTATAAAAGCTCTATAATTTAAACAAAGTGGATTGAACTCTTGAGTCTTGAGGCCACTTGAAGAAGATAAATCAAATATGTAGATAAGTCAAATAAGATAAGTGGTGAAAAACATGATCAGAGCTTTGCTAAAAAAAAGGGAGGCACTATTGGGCAGGCGCCTGCAATTTCAGCATTTTTGCAGGCACATGCCACATACACGCTTGCACACCTCGGGCAAAAAAATTCCACTATCGCCAAACATTTTTTCCAATAAATGGAAATGTGGAGAAACAGTAGAAATTTAGTGACTTTTTTGCACCTGCACGATTTCGCAAAATATACGACCAAAAAATCTCTCGACGTGAAAAATAGAAAACAAAATAAAATTTATAATCAATAGAAAACAAAATAAATATATAATAAACAGAAAACAAAATAAATCTATAATAAACATAAAACAAAATATATCTATACAAAAATCGACCTCGGCAAAAAATCCCACTATCGTGAAGCGTTTCTTCCATATATGCAAATGTAGAAAAACAGTAGAAAGAAAGTGGAATTTTTTGCGGCTGCATGTTTTGGCTAATCGTAGGCGCTTGCAAAATAGCAATTGTGAAAAAAAAACATGATCGGAGTACTTTTGCGGTTGCGCTCGATCCTCAGGAGTGGAATGGAGACGCTGCCTTGCCATGCTCTTATCGTTGTGGGCTCGCCGGCCGGCGGGTGGAGCCATGGCGGTCACTGCAGCATGCACGGCAATCAAAACCTTGGGCGTTGAGCCCGACGGCTGCGGCGCCGCCCGCCGCGCAGTCCACCGTAAAGCGGAGGAGAGGTGGTGGGCATCGAGGTACGACGGCCGGACGGCAGCGACGCGCGGCGAGATCGTCTTCTCCCCACGGCGGCGCTGGACGAGCAGACGGGCAGGTAGCCTCGCCGTCAGCCGCAGGGGAGGGAGGCAGCAGGGACCGATGCACACAGCACATGCATGGCGTCGGTGCTCGGTACCAGGCTACCAGCACGTACTGGTCACGGCTCACGGGGGCTTTGTCGTCCCATGCTGGCCACCTGTGCTATCAACCATCATCATGCGCCGGGGCAGAATAGCAGATCTGATCTGACCTGATCTGATCTGATGTCGTGGCTAACATGTATGGCCATATTCATCGCACACACATGTATTGCTACTAGCTAGCCCTTATCAGTTATCACCAACTGGTGCAGTACTCTCATACTACTAGTGTAGTACGCCGATTGGGCGTGAACGCTGCTGCGACCCGCCAGGGCAGGCGAACAGCTTGTACCACCCATCAAATGTTACTCATCGATCTTGCTCCGGATACATGCAGTTGACGCCCAAATTTGATGGTCATGTGGAGACAATGTTCAGCCTTCCATAGTTCCATATGCGTGCGTGCGTCGCTGCTGCTGCCCAGCGGTGACTTCTTTTCTTCGCCCGATGTCTGACTCGCGCTTCCGGAGGACTCCAACCCTTTTTCAATTAATTTGCAGCTCTGCGCACCTACCCGCCACCTCGGTCATGTTAACCTAAGGCATATATAGTTTGAATAATATTGTTTAAAAATATAAGGTGATATAATTTTTTTGGGCTTTTTTCTTGTCTATCCTTATTTATTACACAATTCTCTTTTATACAGTTATGGCTAACTCTCTCACATAATATTCTCTCTCAAATTTTCAAAACATTCATGACATAGGTAGCATGGTCATTTTCTCTTCATTTTCTTTCGATATCACAACTTCCTTAGGCCCTGTTTGTTTGAGCTGCAGCTTCTCTAAAAGCTGCTTATAAAAAAAAGTCACAAAAAACTAGCTTCTAAGAAAAGCTCAAATCACAGTACAAATTGGGCTTTTGGTGGCTTTTGGCTTTTTTGAGATTCCAAAAGCTGGCTGTTTGTTTGAGCTTATGACTTCTAAGGCTAAAAGCTGGCTAGAAGCTCAAACAAACAGGACCTTAATCTATATGCCTTATATGAAAAAACGGAGAGTATCATTCAGAATTGCTCCGAAATCCATGTGCTATTCTTTCACAAATACTAATAAAATGGTTTACCATTGCAGCGGTATAACTGTTTTATGTGGTGTTTTATGAGCATTTCAGGTGTGGTGTGTTTCATTAGTGTTTTAAATAGTGCTTTACGTGTGTTTCATAAGTTTTACATGGTATATCCCATGGTGTTTCACGCAAAACATCTACATTGTTGCAACGGTTTTCCATTCGCTAATAACTCTTCTATTCTTCATATTCTCTATAAAAGACATCTTGTTAAATTTTACAACCATATCCTCCCTTCCTTTTCTTCCCTCCTACCAGGACCAGCCCTAGGCATGTGTAAGAAGTGCGATCGCACAGGGCCTTCAAATCGAGATGGCCCATCAACCCATTTTAAAAGCACTATACAATATCATTTTGTACAATATCATTTTGTCTATCTCCAACAGCTTAAATAATACATGCTGTTAGGATAGAATGCCTCACTTACATATCATTTTAAACTTTATATTATTTTCACACTATCTTAAGTCCTATTTCAGTATTGTACATCATACAATGTTTTACATCATACAATGTTTTATAGTTTTGCACCAAGGCCTCAACAATGGAAGGCCCGACCCTGCCTCCTACCCCCTCCAATGATCCACTGTTGGCGACGTTCCTTCCAATGCAACACTGAGAACTCTGAGAAATGGCACGATGCTCAAAGCCAATGATGCAGCAGCTCAACAAAGCCCAACTAGGCCATCAAAGGGGTGGAAAGAGAGTAGGGAGGGAAGAAGAGGGAGTAACCTAATCAACTAGGTGGATTTTCTTCATTGCTGAGCTTGCTCCTTTTCATCTTCTCCATGGAGGACGAACGACGGTGGCTCCCTCTTCCTACCTCCTACGCGGTTAGCACTCCTATCTCAAGGACAAAGTGGATTGGAGCACCATTGCAGTCGGATCGGGTCAAGTCCAGGTCGAGGTGATCTCCTGAGATTCATGATGTGCACCAGGCTTGGTTAAGGTCCAGTTCTTTTCAGCTTAACAGCTTAACGGCTTAACAGTTTAACAACTTACCTACGTTTTAAAAATACATATGTTTTGAGTTTTTTTAATCCGTTTTTTCGCTATTTTGAAGGTTGGTCCTAACGCTTTAAAAAAACAAGTCAAACGAAATGAATCCGAATCTCGAGACTACTATAGTAAGTCATTGAAATTTACTATTTCATTGATTCGGTAGTTAAGATCATTTCGAAAGTTAAGGTACAAGACGATGCAGCTTATCTCTAAGAGGAAGGAAGGACTTGCTTTACAATTTAAGAAACAATTATGTGTTTTTTTTGGGCAAAACACGACGAGAAGAAAAAGGACGTACTAACTCGCACCAAAATCGGATGGCAACCAATGTGCCGGAGAGTCTGAAACCACACGTAAAGGGCGCAAAATCCACTTGCTTTTTCGTTTTTATTTTTCTCCATGGAATCCTGTCCGTGTCCCCCGGCCGGAGCTCTCGAAGAAAAGAGCTGCACAGGCAAGCAAGATTCATGCCGCAAGAATGAATTCTTCATTGCTGAGAGTTTTGTACACACCGGATCACCGACCAGAGCTACAAGTCCCAAAAATCACAGTGAACGACGACGACATGGACGCTGAGAAGTCGACGGCCAGATCCAGCTCACCCTCGGCAGCTCAACCTCAACACGCCGCCGGAGGCCTCACGGCCGGCTCGAGCAAGTCCTTCCAGAACCTGACGGCGTCCGCGCCGTCGCCCTCCACCACCTCCACCACGGACACCTCGTCGGCGATCTTGAAGACGCTGACCATGGCGACAATGCCGCCGCTCCCACCTTCCACGTAGAGCGGCCCGGCGCCCTTCTTCCCTTCCCTCCGTACGCGGTACCCTCCCTTCTCCCCGGCCTCCTCGACGCGGTGCGCCACGGCTGCCGCAGGTTCGCCGACGAACACCCGCTCCTTGCCCGGCCGCCCCGGCCCGAACAGCCCGGAGAGGTCGGAGCCGGGGGAGAAGGCCAGGATGTCGAACGCCGTCATGTCCCGCGCCATGTCCTCCTTGAACTCCGCCTTGAACCACGCCTCCTCGTCGCCGCCGCCGCACATCAGCGCTGCCATCTCGCCGTCGCTCGCGCCGGCGCGGAACCACGGGTGGCTCGCGATGCCGTCGGCGTCAATGCGGGTGGCCGGGTTCGGGTCCAGGATGCGGTGCACCAGGTCGCGGAGCGCCGGCGAGAACCAGCCCGGGCACCGGAATCGGCCGGCGTATATCTTCCGGTACATGTTGACGAGGCTGGCGTCGTTGAAGGGGAGGTAGCCGGCGGCGAGGACGAAGAGCACCACGCCGCAGGACCAGACGTCCACGCCCGCCGGGTGGTACCCCTTCCGGGAGAGGATCTCCGGCGCGACGTACGCCGGCGTGCCGCAGAGGGTGTGGCGGAGGTCGCCGTCTGCAACGGCGCCGAGACCGAAGTCCGCGACCTTGAGGTCGCCGGCGTCGTCGAGGAGGAGGTTCTCCGGCTTGATGTCCCGGTGGTAGACGCCGCGGGAGTGGCAGTACCGGACGGCGGAGATGAGCTGCCGGAAGTAGTGCCGGGCGAGGTCCTCCGTCATGCGGCCGGAGGCGTCGAGCAGGGAGAAGAGCTCGCCGCCGGCGGCGAGGTCGAGGACGAAGTGCACCTTCTTGCGGGTCGCGAGGATCTCGTGCAGGCGCATCACGTGACGGTGGCGGAGCCTCCGGAGGATGGCCGCCTCCCGCTCGATGGGCGCCGGGCTGCTCGCCTCCCGCCCGCCGGAGCGCGGGTTGGGGAAGGACTTGATGGCGACGACGCCGCCGGTGAGGAGGTCCCGAGCGCGGTACACCTTGGCTGACGCGCCACGGCCGAGGAGGTCGCCGAGCTCGTACCTCCCGAGGAGCACCCCGGCGGGGGCGGCCTCGTCCCCCTCCGCCGCGGATGCGACGGCGCAGGCGGCGGGCGGCATCGTGGCGGCGGTGTCTGCTCGGCTGGCGCCGTTGTCGTGTGCGGGACAGACTGTGGTGGAGTGGTGATTGGAGCTCGAGCTCAGCTGTGGGATTCGGGAGCTTTTGCGACGACGACGATGTGGTGCGCGGCCGCGCCGGTATTTATGCGTCGCGCCGTGGTCGAGTCGGCGAAGAGAAGAAAGAAGCCGAGTCGACTCCTCTTCTCCTAAATGCGGGCCCCACGTCTGCAGGTGGGACCGTGGGACTCTTCGCCCGCTTCGTGTGTATGCAACTAAAGAGAAATTTCGCAATATTTGAGGATTTTTTTGTGTACTGTTTGGCTTCCGTTTTGGAGGATTTTGGCGCGTATTGCAGGCGCTGCATGGTACTATTGGTACGGATGTTCTACGGAGTACGTGGCAGTAGTTAGACAGTTTACACCTAGAACTTGTGACACAACACGTACGTGCTTCCAGAAATCACTTTTGAAGGTTCTCAAGAAGGAAGCAAATTACTTCTACAGATTCGAGTATTTCTGAGCTGTATGTGATTTTAAATTTAGATGGTTTGAACTCTTAATAGTGAGAGCCTTTTTAAGTAAACAGATGATAATGCTAGTTGCTGTCAAACAGCATGTTTCCAGGCCGTAGTTGGAAGTTGGAAGAGAGAGAGAGAGAGATATATATATATATATATATATATATATATATATATATATATATATATATATATATATATATATGCCGTATCGCATATTAATAATAAGCATAAACTAATTATTAAACAACTCTAACGAGTTTTCCTGATCGCTGACGAAAAACAGTTTCCACCCTTCCCCGTGGTGGTGCATGAAGAGTGTATTCGCTTGCCTATGTCAAATTAAATATGTATAGGATAATAAAGTCAAATGGAACGGTTCTACAGGACATGATTCAAACAAGATATAAGTCATCAAACCCTGAGTCTCACCCGACAAACAAATATCCATCTGAGAAAAGGATTCAAAACCACACGTACGTATAGCTCATGTCTCACGAGAAACAAATATCCATATAAGAAAAAACTTTTTTTAAAACCTTTCAACCACACGTATACATATATACGTGACAATATATGTGACATGACGTCCTAAAATTTATTTGTAGATTACACGGTAGGCACACAAATCTATATATGTATCCTCCCGCTTTCGGTGGATTGGAGAAAAATTACTTCCACATAAGAGGATTTTCCCGCGTATTTTCGTTGTTATTTGCTATTACATGCATGGCACCAGTGGCGGAGCGGCGGAGCTTGACTTAATAATTTGTGGAACCAAATGTATATAAAAAGCAAAGGGACCAAAATGTATGCACATAGAACATTTTCAATACATCAATAGAAGTACAAAGGCGAGTTTAGATCGCTTGCGCTTGACACGTGGCTGCTCTCCCCACGCGCTACGCCTCGTGGCCGTCTAATCGTGAGTGAGGATTAGATCCGACCGTCCATTTATTCTTTACATATAAAATCATTTCTTTCGCACAACCCTAAGCAATGCGGATGCTTTGTCCAGTTGGCTAGGTGAGCTAGCTTTTAGCCCGGAGACCACGTTTTGAATCCCGCATGCGCTTGCATTTTTCGCTTATTTTTCCTGGTGGCCATTTGTTAAATGATATAAACATTATGCATGAGGAAACGTAGCTCGCTGGCTTTGCTCAGCTGGCTAAGAGCGCAGGTTATTGCACTGGAGAGCACCGTTTGAACCCCAGCGTGGTCGGTTTTGATGCAGTTTTTTTAACCCTTTGTTATTTCATTTTTTATACTCCACAAAAAAATCATTAAAAAAAAGAAAGTTTTTCAAAATTAAACCATAAATGCACAGAGAACATTCATGAAAAATTTGGTATTAATTGAAATTTTTTTACATCAAAATTCACAAAAGTTAGCTCTTTCTTGATAAGAACATATTTCTTCTCGATTTTCCACTTCTTGGTTTTATTTATGTTAGGCCACAAAGAAACATTAAAATAAAAAGTTTTCAAACATATTTCTTCTCACTTAACGGCTGTATGATATAATCTTGACCCAGACGACGTCTGTCGGTGTCCTGTAAATGGAGAAGAGGCTTGGCTCACATGTACAGCGATGAGTGTCAACTGGCACCTGGGAAGGCATATAATTTTGCAATAATAAGTAAAAATAAATATATATATCTATTGCAGGCAGCCGAGGACAACATGTGGGGTGGCTGAGTGATTTCTTTCGACAGAATACATATACGTTTCGAAAGATAATTACTCATGAAATTTGTTTGTCTCAGGTTCACGATGTCATCGTTGCTGTTGATTCCTCAAATTTAGATTACTTATTTTCAAAAAATCATATTGCAGTTTCCTACCTAGCCCTTCCTACTTTGTTTTTCCTTTCTTTACAAATTTTTTATAGTTCCTGTGAATTGTGTCCTTACGCTTTCAGTATATCTTTTCTGTGTGGCACAATGATTTTGAATTCAATGTATTGAGCTATTCGAATCTTTTTCTGTTTGCTAAACTCAGTCATATCGACTTCATGTCTTTGATCATGATTGAAATAATCTAGCTTTACAGACTTTACTGTTCACATATATTTCATTGATAGTTGTAAAGATTTTCTACCTTTTTTCTCTTAACTAAACTTAGCGTTGGCGGGCCACAGGCCGTCTACTCAACTAATACTCCTACACTAAGCAAAAAAAAAAAGAAGCAGAGGACCAAGGTCTCCATTGGCCCCGTAACTAAGCTCCTAACCCCTGTATGGCACTATTAGTGAGGTACAGGAAAACAACTAGTAGTTACATGCAGTGATGGAACATGTTTTTCTATAGAAGGAAATCTATTTATATTTGAGTGTTTCTATGTATTAATTCTTAAATATACAAAGCCGAGTTGCAGCCACCACTCAGTGCCACGTGTTGCGCGCCATTGTACCACGTCGCCTCATTTCTCCGCGGCCGTCCGATCGTGCTCGGTAGGAAGATCCGGCCGTCCATTATTTTTTTAGTATAAAATGATTTTTTTCACGCAAATACCAGCAACGTGGGTGGTTTGCTCAGCTGGCTAGCTGAGCCAGCTTTCAGTCCGCAGGACGCGGTTTGAACCCCCGCAGGCGCCTCTTTTTCCAGTGCTTTTTCCCCCCACTGGGTCGCCGCCGTTTCGCAGCCTCGCTCGGCCAACCTTTCCCGCACAGCGCACCGTTTTTCCATCTCTTTTTCGCGCGTTTCGCAGCCTCGCCCGGCCATGCTTTCCCGCGCAGCGCCAACGATTTTCCCCCCCGCGTTGGGTCGCTGCCGAGCCTCCCCGTGCACGCGCGCCATTCCCGGCCTCGGCGCGCCACAGGCGCGCGTGCACACCTAGTTAACTATATATTAAAGGGCTAACCAAACTTGATTGGCGACACTATCCACGTCACCCAAATTAGCTCGGCCGTCTGATTTGCTCCGCTGCTCACATCTGATCACCTCTGCTCGGCCTCTCCTTGGGGGAGTCTTTGCAACAAACCCCCGTTTCCCTATATGATTTTGCGTCAAGGTCCCTAGGATTTATCGATGGGTTCATAACGATGCTAATGGTCGACCGATGTTTTTTTTTTCATTTCAGCCCATGTATTTATATATGGTGCAGGCCTTTGCCACTAAAGTTTGAAGAAATTTCCCATTTCATGCCACCTACCCCTTATATACCACCCCTATCATTAAACTTCGTCATTATGTCCTACCTCCCAGCCCTACCTGCTAGAGATGCAATAGGGGTGAGACGAGGTAGCCCATCATCTAGCCCGGCAGTAGAAAAAGAAGATTGTATGAGATGTATGATTAGTATGAGCATGCATAAGTAACCGAGGGCTTCTAGTGTTACTCCCTCTCAACCCCATAGAGGTGAGAGCATTACTTACTGTGTATTATCTATCGTATGTCTAATGTGCATATCCGTATAAGATGATATGATGCGCGCTTGCCAATGCACGTTGTTGCGTGCTCTCGGCCGCCGCCACCGCACGCTCACTGACGCATACCGTTGCACGCGCGTCCCCGACCACTGCCAACGCGCTCGTCATCACCCGCTGCCATGCGTCCCCGGTCCTCGCCGCCTCCATGTGCTTGTCGTCTAACGCCGCCATGCGTCCCCGCCCAGCACCGTCATTGCATGTACCTCGGCGAGCTTGTCGACCTACGCTGCTGCGTGTCTCCGAACACCACCGCCACACGTCCCCTGGCGGTTGCGGCCGCACGCTCGTCGCCGCGCGCTCGTCACCTAACGCCGCTATGCGTCCCCAGCTAGCACCATCATTGCGCGTCCCCCTCGGCGGGCTCGTCGACCAGTGCTGTTGCGCGTCTCTGAGCACCGCTGCCACATGCTCGTTGACGCTTGCCGCTGCACTTTCCCCTGGCATTCGCGGCCGCGCGCTCGTCGTCCGGCGCCGTCGTGTGTTCTCGCCAGCACCGCTCTGCGCGTCACCTCGGCGGCTGCGGTCGCAGCGCTCTTCACCCGGCGCGCTACCATCGTCATCGCCATTGCCACCGCTGGCGTCCCACGGCGTCAAGACGCTCATTGCCGGCGCCGCCATGCGTCCCCAGCCATCGGAAACGAAAAAATCAACGGGAAGTCAAAGAAAGTGAGGTCTCAATCCCACAGAGGTTGAGATCTCATAAACACCATTGGATTAGATTAGATCAATGGTTTAAAATAATTGGGATGCGTGTTAAAAAATGTCCGAACTATATATATACATTTGTATTAAAGTTTGACACATATCTATTGACGCAAACATACAGACACCTTTGCTATTTACTTCTAAAACTTTGGAGTATTTTTTCTTTGTGTACGTTGTCAATGGTGTTTGAACTCTTCATAGCTGAAGGTTTAGTAAATAAACAAATGACAATGCAAGTTGTCGTTATAGAAAAGCCATGTTTGTCGTTGTTGGAACAGGTAGCTGTATCACACATTCACACAGGCATAAACTTTTCTAAAGTAAACCATTCGAGTGAAATTTCTCAATCGCTGACGATAACACCTTAGCATTTGTCGTGGCAGGTACATGGCAGTAGTGGCACACCAAACCCTCCGTCGACTCATACGATAAGAAGATATTCATCCGTATGAGAAAAGGATCTGAAGTTTTAAACATTTAATTCAAAAAGTTTGTGTATACGTGAGTCATGACATGACATCTTCAAATCTACTCGCAGAGACACGGGCAGGCTGCAGGTGTGGCCCACACAATAAAGACATGCATGCTAGATGCATCCACTATCCAGTATTATATCCGTGTGCATCGCCAAGCTCGATGAACAACAAACAATTTCCTCTGAGGCGTTTGGCGTGTGAATTCGCTTCCAAGGAAAGATTTCCTCTCCCCTTTGGACGCGCACGCTTCAAAGCTTTTGAACGCGACTTACGCGACGGATCCGAAGATTTCCACTCTTTTCACTCTTATTTTCTCTGGCTCGTGGATTTCAATTTATAATATGCCCAACGAATCGAGCAAGCACGGCGTCAGAATCCTGGAGTTTGGGAGGTGATTTCCGTCACCGTGCTGTGAAAAACGGAGCGAGGCGAGCTGAGGACGACGTCCCGCGCGCAAAGATGGCCGCACATAAACAAGGGAAGAACGCCCTTTTCGTACTTGAACAAGTTCGCCACATTTTGCCGGTAAAAATCAAAATCGGATTATTTCTTTTTTTTCTCGGAATTAAAACAAAAAATAAATGAATCCAAGTTAATAAATAGTGTAGAACAGTTCTCACTGATGTGGCCTACTTGAGATTGGATCGATGTCGGTTTGAGCTCGACATCTACACCACTTGGTCTCAAGTCTTGTCTTGAGTTTGAGCCTTATCTGAGCTGATCTAGCTTGAGCTTATCCCGAGCCCTCGTTAAGTCTAACCGATCGAGTACAAACAAACATCATGATAGCAACTATCTCTCTCTACATCAATTAGTCCAACCAATTGTTTAAGCTTAAGATTAAGCCCATATAATATGTTATTTCCTCTCATATATCAGAAATATTTATACCTTCATTCGAGTGCAACCAAGGCTCAGCTCTATCCTAACCGAACTTCCATCAAACTCAATCTTAAGTCTGACAGTAAGCTCAATACTGATTTGAGTTGAGCTTTAGCCCAACCGATCTCGAGCTTAGATAATGTGAGCTCACTCAGGATCAATTTAAATCGAACCCTATTAACGTGGTAGACTATCACATGTTGGGCTTTTGCCCGTTCTGGGCCTGGCCCATCTGGCCCTGTAGGCCGGTTAAGAGGCAGAGGAGGAGGCCAGCTGCGGTTGGCTTGGGGCTGGGTCGGGTTCACCCCGAACCCTAGCTGGCGGCGACGGCAGCGGCCGTTCGAGCCTTCCGACGAGCGCGGGGCTGCGTGCGCGTGCGCGCGTGGCCAGCGTTTTCGGAGTTGGTTGCGCCGACGTCGCCTATATGAGGAAGTCCCTCTCCTCTCTCTCTCTCCGTTGGTTGGTTTTGGCTGAGTTTATCCCCTTCCTCTCACTCTCGTGCTCCTGGGGTTCACCACTGTTCGCCGGGGGTTCTGTGCTCTCGCCGCCGGCGCATACTATGGTGGTGCTTCCTCGTTTGTCTTTGGTACCCGTAGGCCACGGGGTGGTCGCTGTATAGCCGTGCTGCTCTTTCGTGCTCCTCGGGCCCTGCTCCTCGGCTTGTCCGTGGTGGGGGGTGACGGCATCGTATCTCCGATCCTTTTCGCCGGTGGTGCTACATAGCACGGCGATCTGTTTTCTGGGACAGTGCCTTGGGCACGCTTTGCCACTGCTTGCTTCTTTGCAGACTCGGATTTGGCACTACGTAAGTACTTTGGTTTCTTCCTTTGTGCAGCAGGCCAATCGGTAATTTGGGGACCTATTCGTTTGAATAGAGGCTAATTCCGATTAGGGTATGTGCACTGTTTCTGTGGGCTTGAGTTGCTCGATGATGATTGCATTTTTTGAGGCTTATTAATCTGTTTGTTAGGTATAATTGCTAGACCTAGAATAGCACTGTTCATTGATTTATATCTTTGTCGGCTCAATGTGTATGATATAGCACTTGGTGTTGATTTACATGATCTTATTACTGATGTCCTATCTCTGTTAATTGGAATATAAGTGCTGCTGTTTAGTTCAGTTAATAATTGATCTGTGATTGGCCTGTGACCAAAGTAGCACTGCTATTCAAGCCATTTTTGGGCTGTTTCAGTCAGGCCGCAGTGTGGATATGATCTGTTATCTCCTGGTTTATCTAGCTGCTCATTGTCATACATATTGATTATTGGTTTATCCAATTTGGTGCATGAACAGTGCTGTTCTAGGGTATAAACCTGATTTTCAGATTTAATAACCTGTGATATATTGCCCAGATTATTTGTTGGATGGCTAATTGATTTAGCAACCCGTAATTTGCAATCTGAGAGCACATTTATCATCTTTTAACCTGAGCATTATGCTGGTTGTATCTCTTTTGTTAGTTGCCATGTTTATTGGAATAAACTTGATCATGAATTTATTTGCTTCCAAGCTTTTATTCGAGGAATTCATGGTTTTGTTTATATATTATGGCAATATATTTCTTAGTGTATTTTGTGTGAATTACTTCTCCATCTTGCTTATACCGCAATATTTGCAACATCACATACCGCACAAACTTTTTTGACTGTTAATATGCTTTTATTAAAAGAGGGGCTGGAGCTCAAACAGACATCCGAGTGCCCCCGTTCAAGCACTGGCGCTCGAACATAAGGGTTGAAGCTTAAAAAGGAGGAGGAGGAGGACACCATGCCAACCATCGGCCAAGAGAAAGTAGATAGAGGCTAAGCACGTTGAGATGGGTTTGCGCAAATTCCACGTCCAAAAAAGGTGATTCTTGGAGGAATTTGTAGTCCGTTGCAAGTAGCACGTCCGCGGGGTCTCGTCAAGCCAGACGGGCTGGCTGCCTTCGTTTGATCGTCAGCAGGTAACAATACTGTTGCGATGTCCCAAATTGTTGCGTACGATGCTCGGCAAGATGCAGCGTTGCAGGAGGGGACTGTACGCGTTCCACTGTGCTATGCGCTCGTCGGTGCCTGCCATGTGCACATTTACAGTGGTATCTTTGTAGTACAATCTACGCTGAGATATAAGTACTATCTATTCATATCGTTTATTGGTATCCTTCACGTAGGTAGCAATGAATATGGTTTATACTTTATTCAGTGTTGTATAGACATGATTTTTCTTGTAGGGAGTCTCGTCCTCGTACACTACATATTTATAGCTTGGTTTGTGCTATAGTTTTTTAAAATCAAAAGATAGAAACTTTGCCAATCCATTAAAGTAGGAGAAAATATAGAAAAAACAACAAGATGCTAAAACACCCAAACACAACCGCAGCGAAGCACTGCCACCTCAATTAACGCTGAACAACTTGACGGGGCGAAACAATAGAAACCCCCCCCCCCCCCCCAACACCAACCAAACCTCACCACCAACAGCACAATGCTGGCGTCCGAATGAAACAATCCAACCGGACCTGCCGCTTGAGCGACGTATAGTTACCAAACAGAGACACTATAGAGGGAAGATCAACAGCACGGGAAGACGACGGCGATGTCTTCAACAAGGACACAACAATGAGTTATCGACATCACCCATCCACAGTGGTTTTCTCCCGCAGACGAGGAGGAACCTTCCACGATACCAACGGGGGACGACGTTGAAGAGGTGTTGCCACTGCTGGTAAAGTGTTAAGCTCGTTTAGGCTTTCGCGTAGTGAACCCTCACCCTGAAAACGTGCTTTTGCCTTGAAGACTGTAGCCACCAGTTGCCGCCACCAAGGAAACCTCCAAAACACCGCCAAACTACCGCCCGAAAAGCCACATCGATGTCCTACGGGCTCCCACAAAAGCGGTGGGATGGAGCCGAACAGGGGCAGGCTGGCCGAAAGTAACGGCGAGGACCGGAAGGGTTAAGATGGCTTCGATGTCACCAAGACAGCACCGCACTACCACGTCTGCTTCCACAAGGCGAAATTGTGTGTGCTTAGGCCGCCAGGCAGGATATTCTGGCTAACCCACCACCTAAAATGAGCATCCCATGGCCGAGCACCACAGAAAGAGGCGCCTTGTGGCCGGAGATGACAACTTACCACGGCACTATGACAGCGCCAAGCAGCCGAACCACTGGAACTTAGTTGGCGAACTATAGTGGCGGCGCCGCACCACCACACCGGATCCCACCACGTGGCCGAACGACGACGAATATGGCGTCCCGCGGCCAGAAATGACGCCTCACCGCCATCGTCACACCACGCCAACACCCTGCACAAGAGAGAGCTAGGGTGGAGGCAGGGGGAGGGAGGAGGAAGGAGGGGGGAAGTAGGTCTCGCCGCTGACGCACAACGAGGAGGTGTGTGGTCAGGGTGAGAGTAGTAGGTGGCAGCAGTGGTTCGCCCCTTGGGTTGCCTTGCGTGTGCCTTGGGGCTATGAGGTGAAATGGCGTCTCGTGTGCTATAGTTAATTATAGCATTTTTAGCTATGAAATTCTCTATGTACGCTCCCTTTTGTTTATCTGTAGCCATAGCTTAATTAACCTAGCTTTTATCAAACCTAATCTTGTGCTTGCTTGTCCTAAGCTTGTTAGTTGTTTGAGCCGAGCCCAAACCCAACCGAACTCGAGCCAAGGCAGCTTGAGCTCGCTTGAAATCATAATTTGAATCCAATGTTAATTATGTCGTATGTATCACAAATATATAGATGGATGGCGTCATACCATTCTATGTGCTTGCAAACAAACCTCTCACTGCTGCAGTGTTTTTTAGTTGAAACTAGCGAGAGATTATAATATGAACATGTTATGAACCCATAATATATAGGGGGGCTTGAAGAGCCCAAAAAATTGTTCTAAATTGTTTTAAAAAATTTGAGAAAAATCATTAAAATGATTACATAGTGTTACAACGTTTGCCCCCTAAGAAAAATAGCAAGATTCGAACGGTGACTTCTAATTTAAGTTTGAGCTGAAAAGAATAAATCCTGATGATATTCGGGGAGCAAGCTATTATAACAGAAATGAATCAGGCCATGCATGTGTCCACTGTTTAGCACGTCTTGATAAGCGATTAAAGTAATCATATTTTTTTAAAAAAAGATGAATAATGCATGCATCGGGAAATGCAAAGGTCTGACTCTTGGCATGAACTGTGCGCGTGCTCTGCGCGCGTTTTCCCCCGTGTAGGCTGCTACCATCCCATGCATGCAGCCAAAAAAGGTCCCGAATCGTTTGCAGGACTTCCAATTCCAAGCTCCAATTAACACATGTGCTCGCTCACAGATGCAAGCTGCTACTTGATTTTAATCTAAAAATAATCTTGTGGACGCATCAAGCTCACCGATGTTTCCTGGCTGCTTCCCCGCTCAGATCTTACATTGGCCCTGCCGCCTTCTTTTGACCTCAGAAAAAACTAATCCCGTTTCTCCCTACGTGTATTCACCGGCATCGGCGTCAAAATCGGCATCGATCAGCTGCCATCGGCCGGGAAAACGACGGCGAGAAAAAGCCGGGGCCGGCGAGCGAGCCGTCGACCTCCCAGAAATCAATTGTTTGCTTGAGAACGAGTGAAAGATCCGCGTACGTCAAACCGAGGGCGCCACGCCACGGCCCGGGGCTTTCCGAGCTAGGGTCTAGGGACGTCAGGATCATATATAGCTTAATATAGGCAACTAGTCGCATAGGCGTGCCCATAGCGAGCGAGTCCGGTAAGAACGCGACGGGCGCGCGAGGGCAGTCAAAACGCTGCAGCGCGAGGAAGAGGCAGCGTGGCCGGGAAAAATGCTCATGCGGGCGCGGAGCCCATGGAATTCGAATCCGGGGCTCCTAGGTGACGAACCGGCGGAACTAACCAACGGGGCAAACCACCCGCGTGTCTGGTAGCCGGGTGGAAAAAATCGTTTTATACGTAAAAACAAAACGGACGGCTGGATCTGTTTGAATTGAGAGATCGGACGGCCGTGGTGGCGCTGGACGGGGAGGCCAGCCACATGGCGAGCAACCGACGCTCGTGTTCGGGCTTAACTATTTATTGATGAGATCGAGAGAGGGCTGGGCTAGCAGAAATCTCCGTGCCATCGTGCCGTGCAGCTGTGATTATTACATGTCGCGTGCTCCGCGGCCGGGGCCCTTGGTGCCGTGAAGAGGCCGCGCCTCGCCACCACGGAAAAGGCTAGTCGCTGCTCTGAGATACATATATGGTATGGCATCATCTCCCGATGATTAATCGGGTGTTTCGTGTGCACTGCACAAAACGGAAGTTATTTGTGGCGAACAGATTTAACAGCATTCTAAAACTCTTTGTATGGATATATAAAAGTTATTTGTGGAGCTAAAGCATCTACAGAACTCTTTATAACACTATATAGTAGATAGAGGGAATGAATCTTTTATAATGTAGTGTAAATTGTGAAAGAATTTTATAAAGATAAATAGAGAGAAAATATTTACTGTTTGCCCATTAAAAATCGCGCAAACGAAAAAATGCCCAAGGCCTTGGCGCAAATGAAAAAATGCCCCTAGGCGCCCTCACCCACGGCGCCAAGCATCCAGGACGCCCTCCCCCAGGGCGCCAAGCATCCAGGGCGCCCTCGCCCAGAGAGCCAAGCCTAGGGCGCCCTCGCCCAGGGCGCCAAGCCCCTAGGCGCCCCCAGAGCGCCGTGGCCCTCGGCGCCCACCTAGGCGCCCCCGCCCAGGGCGCCAACCCTAGCCCCGCCCAAGGCCCCAAGGGACTAGGCCCCGCAACCAGCCCTTCGTTTTCGTCCGCATTCACCTCGGATTCCTTCCGACACCCCTCATTTTCATCCGCATTCACCTCGGATTCTTTCCTCGCTCCACATCCCGATACGATTTTCGTCCACATTCACCTCACCTCGATTTCTTTCCCGCTCCACATCCCGAGGCGATTTAAAACGATATCACATCTTGCCTGCCACAAACTTGTTAGTACTACGATATCACATCTTGCCTGCCACAAACTTGTTAGTACTACGCTATCACATTGTGCCTGCCAGCCAGAAAGGAGGTGAGCACTGTACTCGGCTATAAATAGGGGAGGGGTCGCTAGTCGATTTGCAAGCAAGATATTTGGGCAGTGAAATTTGAAAACAATAGGAAGAAGTGACTGTTTTTTAAATTTAGTGTTCGAGGGTATGGCGTTCCCGCAGGCACCGTCCGAGTCTCTGCCAACGTACATCCCGTTCGGCGTAGATGTGGCAAAATGTTTGTGTGGGGATCCTGTCGTTTAAGTAAGTCATCTGATCATCATACACCTTCGGACGAGAAGTCGGTCATCGCGCAAACCTTGCGTTTGATCCGTGTGAAGAGATGCGGCGGAAAGGAAAACGCCCGGTGAGTGACAGATTGTTCACTTGTTCACCTGTTTAGGTCGGCATCCTCGAAACGCAATAGATTGTTCACTTGTTTAAGTAAAATATATCATTTAAAATTTCAATAAAAGGATCTTTGGATCGATAACCTTCCACGCAACATGGTAATAATAATGATTTATTATTGTTAATCACGGTTATAAAACCATTAAACTTAACGGTGACAACGACGACATGACAAACACAAGGTGAAATGACCCTCCGTTTTTTCTGACTTCGATCGAAATACAAGTACGCGTGAATTTAAGGCAATTGATCTGGAAAATGACATAGACAAATACACCATCGAGTACTGCATGAATGGTTTTCTACGAAGTCTGGGTCTTCGAGGTGCCCGTACTCCCTTCGAAATTGCTTTCGTTTGTAGCGCACAAATTCGTTCGGACTGTCGGAGTAGTGACATCCACAAAGACATTTAAAATTGGTGCATAGGGGGTTCACCTCAAATTGTGGGTCAAGAACTAATCGCATTCGCTCTCACTCTGTCGCTTGCACAGTCAATAGACCATTTACTCGATGCTGTAACTGTTGTATTCTTTTGTGTAGATAGTCTATGTATGTAGATGCAGCCATGGGATATGGATCATCCATCCATTTTGTAAAGCCACAATCCTGTGCCTACGAAAAGTCGAGTATATTGTTAATAATATTTTTGCAACGTAATAAGGTTAATTTTAATGGTATACGCACCTGAAACATGGGACATCGGTAAAACCTACGGCCCGTAAAACCATCTGCAACACGATCAAAAATCTGCACGACCGTGTCGACCCCGTGGAGGCACTTCGGCCATCCTCTATAGAACTCGGGATCTCTAAGCATCATTGGATTTGAGTTGTAGTGAGCTCTCGTCTGACCGCAAATCTTGGAGGGTGTCGTGCTTCAACTCCTGGACCGTATGAAAGCCACCATCTAGGTGGTACGAATGGACGAGTAATAGTATGCATGTTATCCATGTACTACACATAAAGAGGAAGATAAAACACGAACAACACATATGTAAGCAGTGTGAACATAATAAAATTTGAAAATATAGTCATAATTAAACGGATTAAAAGAAGAGGCTACCTCACAAACTCCTGAAGATACAGTGGCAGTGCAAGGGATGATTGTTTTGAAAATGAGATATCTCTTGCGGGTGACTTATGCGGCGCGAGATTCGTGGGCATCGGGTGCGTGATTTATAGGAAAATGCAGTTGCTTTTACTTCGTGGTGCTGTCACATCGTGTTTCCCACGCCGGGCGGAGGAAAGCACATTCGGCCACCCCTGGTGGCGGAAGCCACGTCGCCCCGGCCACGCGGCGGCTCCTCCCGCGAATGGGCTTCATCTCGGCGCCTGCAAGCCTCGGATTCCCCCGCATCGGAATGCGTGCCAGACTGCGTGCATGTGGCTGCGCGGAAAAATTAAAACTTTCCCTGTACACGTCAACTCATGTCTGCCAGCGGGTTATTTAATATATATTAGTGGTTTATTTAGTTGCTAATGAATAATTAGTGCGTAGTAAATTAATAAAAGAGTAATTAGTGATTACTAAATTATATTGTTATGATAATTTAAACTCAATTAGGATTTTGTCGGTGCGCACAGACGCCGTGTTGATTACAAAGTTGGTGCGCGGTCATTCAATGTATTGTCCTGCCTGCCATGCACACGTCTTATCATGTCTGACAGTAGCAGTTAAACCATATTTAATTAGTAAAGGATTAATTAATGAGTAATTAATGATATGTTTATGATAATTTAATTAACACTTCAGCTATAAAAAGAGGACTTGCGCTCACTTCGCTTCACACCATTCTCGCTGCCCACACATTTCATTGCCCACACACCATTCATCTCAGGATCAAGACAGTCATATGGAGTTCCCATCGCCACCAAGGGAGTCTCTCCACGAATCCGTCCCACAAAGTGTTCAGTCGCCCATGTGTCTATGCGGCAGTCTTTGCGTTTTGAGGTTGTCCCAATCCATGGGCTATACTTATGGGAGAAGGTATTGGAAGTGCGCAAACTATGCGTACGACCGAACTGCCGAGATGGAGAGGAGGGCAAAGTACCCTGTAAGTCACTTCTTATTTATTTCTTCCGTAACGAATATATACACGCACATGCTAACCTCAATCTTTTTAGCCTCCATTATGCGAGTTTGTGCAATTTTTGGACGCGGAGCAGAACTCGAAATGGGCGGCAGATCTGTGAGGCGGCCGAAGCCTTGAGGCAGGCCGAGGCAGTGGCAAGACGCCTCGGGAAGAAAGAAACAAGCGTCGAGAGAAGAGTTTCAGACACACGTGAGGGTGACCGACAGCGCCAATTCAATGGCGTGAGGAGACCGTGCGGAAGCGCGAGAGGCTGCTAGAGCGAGGATGCAGGACCTAAGCAGCGTTTGCGAAGAAATACCCCGCGCACCCGAGAGTATGGTTATCGGGTATGTGACTATGTTTTAAATCTCCTAAGGCATGTAGGTTTAGATATGATGCACTACTACGGTAGATTTTTTATGCATCACGCGTGCCATTGCTTGTATGTTGTAATCTGAATTTTTATTATTTAATCTCCGGTTCTCTAGATTAACAAGTTAAATGAATCATGCTTCCGCCGTGCGAATGGCTTAAGCCGTGCTATTGGGTTAAACCATCTGACGTGGAGAAAACCGTGCTAACCACCTTTAGCCGTCCCACGTGGCGGAAGCCGTGTGCATTACCCACATTCCAGCCCACTGTCGCATACTTCCCAATTTACATTTAACTATATATTATTCAACCAATTTTTCCGTCACATCGCTATATATTTCAATGGTTTTCAGCTTATGTATACTTGTGTTGTCACATCATTTTTGAGCCGGAGTGTCACGTGGGTCTTTCGGAAAGTATTGAACACCGACGGATAGAGAAAGATTGTGGGATTGAAATTCGCTGGCGGAGGATTGAAATATTTCGCATAAATTAGAACGATGGTCCGACAGTAAGGAAATGACAATAAGATAGAGATACATGAAGTCTCACAGCGGAACCTAAACGAAACTAATGACGGCCCCTTTTGATGGGCCGGGTAGTTCTGACCCGATGGTTTGAAACGCTCAGGTGGGTGCGTCTCACGCCGCGGGCGTCCAGCATCCTGTGGAGTGGCATCAATTCCCTGCGATGACCCAGCAGGGTAACTACCCGAAGCAAGCAACGACTGGAAGCTCGTCCGCCGCTGGGTCTCCTCATCTCCGAAGTCGTCCTCGTCTGGGTTGGGCAAGGACTGGAAGCTCGCCCGCCGGTGGCCCTGTACCGACGGCCCTGTCAAACAAACTTACATGTTAAATGGCATATGTACGTATTATGCCTATACATAGTGTATAACAAATCATTATACGATGGGGGCTCAAAGGACCTGTGGTGAAGATCGGAGAACATGTCTTTGAAAGCCCCGGTCTTTGGAAAGGGGACACAGTCTTTGGAAGGCTCCGGAAAGCCGGGTAGGTGGTCTGAGAAAAGGCCGCCGGTGCTGCGAGCCGGGGCGTGTTGCGAAAGGGTCGAGTCTTGATACCCGAGAGGTCTTTGCTGCAGTACCACTGTCATATGACGGCGAAGTTAAGTTTTATACTAACTGCTTGACAATCGCATATGTTAACACTTTAATGAAATAACATACCCCTTACTACGTCAGCCTGCTGAAAGCCCGTTGGCCTCCCTGACCAACGTGAGAACCCTCCAGAAGGCGCAGCAGACGTAAACACAGTCGGCGCAGAGTACGGTGCTTCTGTCCCTGCGTCGTCGCCGTGGGAAGAAGGGCGCGAAGGCCGTCTGAGAGCTGGTAGGCCACACGTCCGTAGGTGGCAAAACGCCCCCGGTGTCAAACGTGGGAGGGGGAACACCCTGTGCAGAACTGCCTTCCACGTCGAACTCTCTGGCACGCAAGCTCTCAGGGGCACCCATGTCGAACTCTCTGGCACGTGAGCTCTCAGGGGCACCCATGTCCACGCCGGAACGGATAGGCGGGCTGCGAGGTAAGGCGTACCACCGTATGAGTTGAGCGTGGCGGGCTAACATTTGCACATCGTCACCGCCCACGCATGACGCACGCCTGATAGCTCGGACTTCACGATCAACGATACGGCGAATGAAATCCTTCAAATCACCGAACGAGACATCATGTCTATCAATCCGACCCATCATGTGGACGCCTTCGGTGACATTATGCCGGTGCTCATCAATCTACAAAGACAAAAATCAACTTATCCGATGGATTGTAATATAACGATTACACAGATTGAAATATAGTGTTCACGAGCTTACCGCCACGTGAAGGGAAGATCCAAGTGCGGGGGTATAAGTATCTGTCACGGTGGGCGGCTCAACGGCACCAGGCGTGTCATCCACCATAAGAAGACGCACACGGGTGCGTGGAGTGTACCACTGGAGGTAGGCTCTGAAATTGTCGGGGCAGTGTGGTTCATTCTGTGCAAACACGTCATTGGGAGCATCCTCCCACTGATTAACCCACGTCTGCATCGTTTGCACCCACGATAAATTTCTTGGGTTCCCCCCACGACGAGTGTACCTACGAACGTAAAGCAGTCTACAATAAGACAGTATATAATATGACAACGTAAAGCACAACAAATTAAAACTTTGATGTCACACACCTGTGGACACGGTCTGGTAGCCTATCACCAAACAGGACAGAAAAATCCTGTCGTAGGCCGAACTGTGGCATCACACGGTTCGGAAAGTGGTCCTCGACAAACACGTCGTACACCAACTTACGCCGTGTGAGCCTGGCCGACTATCCAAAAGCAGCGAGGGAAAGACCTCGAGGAGCTCGTGGGTACATCGACCTTATGCGAGTGCGGCTCCCAAACAACGTCCGTGTCCTTAAGGTGGTCGAAGTGCTCGACAAACCACTCGTACACGGAGACCACTGCGTGTCTCGCTCAAGTAAGCTGCATCCAACGACCAAAAACGCGTTACAAACATATGAACAATAATGAAACGGAAAGCATGTGAGCTATTACCTCACGCCGACACCAAAGGGACCCAACAGTCGGTCCATCCACCGGGAGGGCACCGTAAAATGCATCACCATATGGTGATGCGTCCACGTTCGAACGCCCAATAGCGAATCGCTCAAGAGACCAAAGCATCACGAGCATAGGGCATCCGTGTGAAGCGAGTTCTCCCCATTAAATCGACAAGCAAGGCATAGGCATCGCGGTGTGGGCTGCGAGAACCGCAGAATCCCAAGCGTAAGACGGGATTGCCTCGAAATTCCCGTCAGCAATGGCACGCGCGATTGGAATGAACCGCGCGTCCACAAAGGAACCGTTTGAGTTGGTGAACATCACCCACCTAAAACAGTCAGAGCAAGTACGCCTCCAGGTGGCAAGCAACCTAGTAGTCCGTCGAATCTTCACCCATCCTGTTTAACTATGCCAAAAAATTCAACATAAGTAAACACGCATTAATAAACAATATGACGTAATAAATGTGAATGACAGTAGTTATGCAGTAAATTATACCTCAAACTGCTCAAGCCACTGAAGTGTAGGGCCGCGCTTCTTACCCTCATGTATCTTAGGGTGGTATTCGTCTTGCTGCGCCGATAAGACATTATGGAACCGAAAAAGCAAGTCATCAACCCAGTCGTACTCTACGGGGAGGTCGTGCAGTACCAACGCCGTCCCACGTAGTGGCAGACCCAATAACATCGACACATCTTGCAGTGTCAGTGTCATCTCTCCGCACGGCAGGTGAAACGTGTGGGTCTCCGGCCGCCATCGGTCCACCAACGTAGTCAGCAAGTGTCGGTTCACTGGGAACCATGGAGAGTGCTGCAACAACTCTGGTCCACCCTCCTCGTCGTCCTCCAGCTCGTCCCCAGCCTCGTCAGCATCGGATCTCTGCATCATCCGACAGAAAGACAGAAGTCGAGCCGCCGCAAGCCTGCAAGTTATTAACGACGATTGTTAATCATATCACAATAAATTAAATTCTTTATCCCTAAACCATTTAACATCACGTACCTCCCGAACCACCTCATGTCAAGCGCCCAAACATTGCGTGAGTGCCTTGTTCTCAACACGCTCATCGCAGTGCCCTCTTGAACACGCTTGTACGCTCGGTGCTGATGATCTATCCTATCATCTAGCAGCTCAGGGGTCCCACCAGCCATACCTGTAAATACAACATGCATTGACATATAGGTTAGTTAATAAAAATTTAAACAAATCTACCATAAAAAATAAAAACATCAACAATTAGTAAACATAAAGCAGACAAATATTATGCATTGCGGAGTTAACGCTAACTTACAATTCAGCTCACGGAGTTAACTAATAAATTATGCATTGCGCTGTGGGCATTTGTCTTTCCTATGCCCGACTCCATTACACATCCCACATCGCCGTAATTTTCCTCCGCTCTGAGACGCGTCCATCTCATTACGGATGCGCCGAGTATGTCGTCGACCCCTCTTTCCTGCTGTAAATAGGCTGCTATCCGGAATCCATATTCTGTCCGTGCCTCTTTCCTCAATAAATGATCCGAACATTCTAAAACCATTAATATTTCCAGTCCATGTATCAACAACTCTCTGCTTGACGAAATAATGAGACACGTACTTACTTAAGTCCTGTCGCATAGCAGCGCATACGGCAATCAAATGTGAGTAAGGCCTGCGCAACAACAAAGGTTTCTTACATGTGCACACATCTCCCAGTTGAGTTGCACTGGTATCAACCTCATGGGCAGAGCGCATGTTCGTTCCACCATACCGTCCTTGACCTTACCCAAACCTCGAACTTTCCCTTTCATTTGCCCGTAGGGATTGTCGTATGTAGTCTGGCTCGCTCACACTTCTCTTCTAAATATTTTGTCATCATAGAGCTGTAAATAACCCCAGGTCTTTGTGCGTACAATGCAGCCTTTTGATGCCTCTCATGAAAGTATCCTCTTATATTATGCATTATTCCTTCCACAATTGCAACTAACGGCAATGGACGCAACCGTTTAATGACCCAGTTGTACACTTCGGCTAGGTTAGTTGTCATAACCCCAAACCGAGCACCATTTCTATCATACAGTAAGACCCACTTCTCTCTTGACTCATTCTCAATCCAGTGCGAAAAACACCTTATGTTCCTTCCACGGCGACGAACCAAACCTGGTGCTTCCACTCCTGGGAGCGAAGACAAGGGCTCAACAATATCAACGCTGCCTGGTGGTGCTTGTCGAGTCATTTCCCGGATGGAGCTTCCGGTCAGCTCATCGAGAAGGGCCCATAATTGATCAAATTTCCGTTGTTGATTCTGCTTACATAAGGCTTTGAATAGAACCATGGTTTTTTGCTTTTGAAGCGTGCGTGAAAATTTACGGCAAGGTGACGCATGCACCACCTATTTGTCATGTCCGGCCAATAAAAAGGATAACCCTCATCTTCCTACAGAGTCTTTATTGCACTGCAAAGGCCTAGGTGTCGGTCATGTATCAAGCATATGCCTGGCCTCTCCTCAACCACACCGCACTTCAGCTCAGTTAAGAATCATAACCAGCTATCATAGTTCTCGCTTTCGACGAAAGCGAATGCAACAGGTAATAACTGATCATTCGAATCCATGGCAATAGCTGTCATAATTGTACCTCTATACTTTCCGGTAAAAAATGTACCATCACAACATAACACCGGTCGACAATGCTTGAATGCCTCAACACAACATCCAAATGCGAAGAAAACACGCTTCAGGACTTTAAACCCAGAATGGTCATCATCTGGATGGTCTTGAATATTGAAATACATGATGTGATTTCTTATCTTCAAGACCTGCAGCATACGAGGTAGGTTGTCGTACGACGCCTCGTAGCTACCATAATGACATACTAATGCCTTCTGTTTAGCTCTCCATGCTTTTTTATAATCTATCTTATATTTATATCTTGTTTCACATGCATTCATAATAAACTGCATCTTTGCTATATCACCTTCGAATGATCTCTTGCTTCAACATAGCAGCAATCCAGGTTGAACTCATGTTGCGGTGTTCCTGCAACATGCCACTTAAGGTACATGTGTGTGGGTGCACGCTTGAAATCTGCCACTTCAAAGCAAATTTAGACTTACTCGCGTGCACCCTAAAGTCACAATCATCATGCATGCATCGAACCGTGTACCTACTCTTGTCAGATTTGTTCACCTTGAACTCCCGTTGCATATGTATGGACCACATCTTTACAGCATTTTGCACACCCGCCTTTGAACTATATATTTGTCCTTCACGCACCTCACTCGCCCCAATGACAGTTGACGATCCATGACCATCATCTACAAGAAGCTCATTTGAATTGTCTCTATCCCATTCTTCCGGAATAGCTCTTTCTTCCTCATCACTTGAACTACCATCCGTTTGGTGCTGTTCCTCCTCCATCGCCTGTGCATCATCATTATTCATATCATCCACAATTGCTTCATTAATCTCTCCTATATCAGCTACGTATTGTTCATCTCCATCTTGTTCGTCCACAGCATGTTCTTCCCCACCTACTCTTTGAGAAACATATTGTTACGCGCTCTGATACCTTCTGTTTCGGTCCACCAACGTGTCGGCATAGCCTCCTGTATTGCCGTCCCACTGCCTTGTCCAGCTTCGCCAACATTTTGTGCTATAGGGATAGTCGGCCTCAGGGTAGCCTGCACCAACACAACAGCCCAACAATTTCTCCTCCGACACCCTTGTATAAATCTCAACAGTCCATTCTCCGTGTTCAGAGCAGTTAGCTTATAACATAGGGTTTCTATAGACTTGGACCATAAAGCTTGTATCCAAACTATATGGTTCTCCAGTGACCATCAAATAATTGACATATCCACATTTGCGATCCATTAAGTGTTACGTTGTTAACATCGGATAAATTATCTGCATGTAGCGAATTGACTAAGGTCTACCCCATTTGGACCTTAGTGATATTGCCGGGACCATAATGTATGATAAGCGATAGCGTATCCATTTTCTGAAATTAACAAAAAATTAGGTACTTCATTATTAATAACTATTGTGTTAACATATCTGCTGGTTATTATCATGCTAAATTAACTATAAAATTAAGTACTTCATTATTACTATCTATTATGTTTAAATAACCTGCAACTTATTATACTGCTAAATTATCTAAAACGTTCTACACGCAATACTTAATTACCTCTAAAATCTATGACGTTAAATAGTCGTATAGTACTAAATTAAATATTATACTATTAGTGATATAATAACAAAATGACTATCCTATCATGGTTTTAATATAAAATAAGAAATATCACTATACAATAATTTTCTCACTAACCTGCAGATACAGTGGAATGCGCTCTTCACTGTTAGGTAGAAATCGCCTACGCGAATGAGCTCTCTCCTGTTTGGGTGAGAAGGAGTGGCTGCGGGTGATAATGGCTGAGAGCGATGGAGAGGATGGTGAGAGCGATGGCCGTGAGGGCTTATATATGGGCGGTCCCCTCCCTTGGCGCCCTCGCCTCAAGCGCCCTGACCGGGAGCGCCGACCCGCCTGCCACCGCCTGCCACCACCCGGCCCACCTCTCAGAGGCGCCTGGCGAGCGCCCAGCTCCTTGGCGCTCTGGGCGAGAGCGCCGACGCGTTGGCGCCGTCCGCCGGAGCGCCATGCCCTCTGTTGGCGCCCTGGGTGAGAGCGCCTAGGGGCATTTTTGTATTTACGCCAAGACCTCAGGCATTTTTTTCGTTTGCGTGATTTTTTATGGGCAAACAGTAAAAATTTTCAGATAGAGAGGACACCAATAGTGTTTTAGAGTGAAGATATAGAGGAACAGTTGGTGATACTCTTAGAGAGGAGTCCAGGTGTAGAGCTCAATTACATCCGGCGGAGTACAACCCCCACATTAGATGATGGAGCTAACACCCAAGTAAAACAGAACCTCTCTAAGAGGAGAGGGGGAGAGGGGGAGGAGAGGGCCTACGTGGGATTAAATGTCGATGATCGCCAAGACGATGAGCCCCTCGCATGGTCGTCTTGACAAACAAGTATAAGAACAGTTGTTATGTGTTTTTTTTTTAATTTGGTCGTCGTAAAAAAAGTACGACATTCATATAATCATCGATATAACTTTTTTTTTTTTGCACCTCATGACCCTTTAAATATCAAGATATGGTACTAGTATGCACGATATCAAGAATGCTCAAGTTGAAAGCTGGAAATAATGACAATGAAATATGAACACGAGAGAATGATTTGGCAAAGCTGACTACAAATTCTTTAATCACAAGCTCAAAAGTGTATATGATCGAGATTGTCGATCTCTCAGCCTCTCATAACCCTCTCACATCTTTTAGGATTCTTATATCTTTGCTCTATACAAAAATCTATTGCTAATGAAAACCTAGGCTCTAATTCTTGCGTGCACCTTGTTTTGGATAAAACTCGTTATGACTTGTTATTTCTGGATTGTTGATGAGAAGGAGCGTTCATACACAATTTTTTGCAGAGATGTGCAATTGAACCAAATTGCGTAACCAAACACCTTGTTTTCCTGTGGTCTGGATCTTGGGCTCTTTTACGGTACCTATAAAAAAAATACTACCATAGCAGTATATTTTAGATCTGACCATCCATTTGTTAGGACGTTTTAGTCTTTTCTTTCATGGCATGCATGCATAGAAGGTAACAATTGGAATCAAAATAATTAATCGCATGCATGAAAACTAATTTGATGCATCAGGTAATTCACACATGGAAACAAATTAGCATGATCAGGTAATTAACGCATGGTAATTAATGCACCCCATAATTAACGCATGGAAACAGATTTGCATACACAATTAACGCCATGGAAAGATGCATCATCCTAGTATGGAAATAAATTAGTGTAATTAGTTGTGTCATAGCAACATGCATCATGCCGAAGGAAACTAATTGCATGCACCATGCGTGCGATGCATTGAAATTGGAGTAATTAAAGTCATCCATGGAAACTCAATAATCCAGCGATTTGCTTTTTTTTTTGTTAGATATAAACTTTTCCCAATATGATTCCTTGTTTGGAAAAAAAATCAATTCTTGAAGAAACCATTCAAATTCTCAACCTTTTCGAATGATTTCATACTAGTCATAGTCGATTTATTGAGAAACCTTCAATTCTTGAAGAAACCGTTCAAATTCTCAATCTTTTTGAACAATTTCATGCTAGTGATAGTCGATTTATCGAGAAACCACATCAATTTTTCTTTTTCAAAAAATTTGTTCGATTTAAATTTTTCGTATTTTCCTTGAATTTGGAAGGGAAATAAAAAAACTCATAAATTTAATGCGTACAAGTATGAACTATTAAATTAATCACAACGCATATATATTTTAATCTATAATTTAATAGCTTACTTATTTTTCATGGCATTTAATTGTATGAAAAGTCAATTATACCCTCCCGAGAGTAGATATACTACGTTTGTAGTATAATATACTAATTTTGCCGTACAAAAAAGTGAAGACTAATCTAAACCTTTCAATCGAGAGGAGTGGACGGCTCATATTAATTAGTAGGTACCATAGAAGAGCCCTCTGGATCTTTCACCGACGACATCAGGTTTCTAACGTAGCTTTAACCGACGACGATGTCACGTCGGTGCGGCGCTACAACGTGACGTGACGAGGCCAGTGTGAATTCACGTGGTTTTGCACCGCAAAGAATGGCTGGTGATGTGCAGCGCGACGGATCGTAGCTCGTTAATTCGTGAATCGCGACCGGCCATCCGCAGCCATCGAAAATGAAAATCTTCGTGGAAACCGTGCGGCGCGAGGCGTAGTCTGCCGTCGATGCGATATATACGACGGGCGCCGCGCCGTTGGATCGATATAACATGGGCGTATGAGCTTATCTAGGCCAGTGGGAACTTTGAGCAGCTCAGTGGTGGGGATGAGGGTAGGGCTGGAAAATAGCTCGCGTTTGACGGCTCGGCTTGGCTTCACTCGGAGGTGCTACCGAGCTCGAGCCGAGCCTACTTTTAGGGCTCGGTAAAATAGCGAGCCGAGCTAGGCTCAATTCGTTTCTGACTGAGCCTAGTCTGGCTCGGCTTGGCTCGTTGGCAGTTTTTATACGCGAAAACGTCTTTGGCTCGTGGCTTGGCTAGGCTCGGACAGGGCTCAGGGGTGTTACTGGGCTCGAGCCGAGCCTACTTTTAGGGCTCGCCAAAATAGCAAGACAAGCCTGGCTCGGCTCGTTTTTTACCAAGCTCGGCCGAGCCAGGCTCGACTCGGCTCGTTTCCACCCCTAGGTGAGGGTCGAGGAATCACCTGGGTTCGAGGCCGATCTATCAATATGTAGAGGAAATTTTCTTCCGTCATCCTTCCATACGAAAAAAAAATCTATCCTACCCAATTTGGTAGCTATTTGTCTATATGAGAAAGAACTGATTTCGTATCCGATCTGTATGTAATTGTTTTGACTGAAATGAAACAGATATATGGCGACGAGTATCCTGCCACTATAGGAAACGAAAATAGATTCGACTGCCAAATACTAAATCGACGGCCAAGCATCCACCGTCGATACATGCAACGTAGTATCGACGGCCATCAATAAGTCGTCGATACAACGCTAGCCAACGGGTCAGTATCGATGGCCACAGTACAGCCGTCGAGTTTGCTTTGGGAATGGAGACAGGGAGGTTTCCTGGGGTGACGCCGTCTATGTTTCTCGACGGTTAACCGTCAAGCCGTCGATACAAGCGGAAACAGTATCGACGGTCCATAATAAGCCGTCGATACTGTGTACAATTTTCCTATTCCCTTTTTTTTGAATTTTATTTCAATATTTGTTCAAAATTGCTGTGATTTTGAAATCAAAATTAGAGATGTTGCATTTTATTAATTTTTTGGGTAGGTACTTTTGTAATGTTTGAATTGAGGAATATTGAACATATATAACTTTTTAATTAAAGTACTAAATAATGTTTAAATATCAGAATTTTAATTTTAGTAGTCAAAAATTCAAAAAAAGTTGGGTGTGGGCGTGCATGTATCGATTATTAAATAGTGGGTAAAACATAAATTTAAATTTACAAATGAACAAAATTTAAATTCAAATGGGATGTATGACGTTGCTTTGATCACATGAAATATAAAACTCTAGTTGAACTTCTGTGGAAAGCTTCTGTTTTCAAAGGGGTCACCTCATAGGAAGTTCTAAAATTTTTTATTTTTTTCAGGTGTGTATTTCCCCGTAGAAAGCAACATGGAACAGTTTGAACTTTTGAAATTAGATTTTTTGAATTTATAAAATTTAAACAAAGAGGTCTGACCATTGATGTCGTTTAGGGGGGGTTGCCCTCGAGACAAGCAATAGTCTCGACGGCTTGAGGTAAAGCCGTCGATACTAAGGCAAGTACTCGACGGCAGTCAACGGAAACCCTCGGGAGAGATTGTTTCGACGGATATCTTACGTACCGTCGACACTAGCTTCCCCGACGACTCTTTTGACTGCTAGAGTTTATGCCGTCGAGAATGAGCAGAGATCTATCAGCTTTGTGTCGACGACCATTAATAGGCCGTCGACACTGAGCTGACCGTTACATAGACAGTGTCGATCGTTTAGGGGAAGCCGTCGATACCGCACGGGTTGTGTCGACGGCCTTGGTTTTAGCTGTCGATACTGCACGGGTTGTGTCGACGGCCTAGGTTTTAGCCGTCGACACTGCCCTTTTATGTTGTCACCGCGGGCTCGGGGACTTAGAGATTTCGCTAAGTCCCCAGCCTCCTCGCCGCCTCTCTCGATCCCGCCGCCTCCCCGCCGCCGCGCCTTCCGCCTCCACGCCTCACGCCGCCGACTCCTTGCCGCGCCGGCACGCCTTCCGCCGCGCCGCGTCCCGCCCCGCCCGCGCCGCCCGCCTCCACGCCTCACGCCGCCGCCACGCCGCCGTCTTTAGGCCGTCTCCCGCCCGCCGCCGTATCGCCGCCGCCGCCGCTAGACCGCCTCCACGCCGCCGCCAGTCCCTCCCGACCCGCCGCCGTCTCGCCGTGCCGCCTCCCCAGCAAACACCATCTCGTCGCCTCCACCATGCGGCCCGTCTCAAGGCCGCGTCCTTTGTCCGACCGCGCGGCGCCGGGCCACCTTCCACCGCGGCCGCCTCACGCATTGCCCCTACACCGCTCTGGGCAGACGCCCCATCCGCCGGCCACCCGTTGTCTTCGCTGCGACATCCGAGTACTTTCGCGTTTTTTCAAATGTTGGTAGTGTAGTGTCGACGGCCAATAATGTTTAGTCGAGACTAATTATAATATAATCATGATTAACATTAATTAAATTATTTAAAATAGTAAAATCTTTTAAAAAATAGTTTGAAATATATTTAAAAATTTAGGAAAATAGTATAAAATATAATAAAAAATTTAGGACAATAATAGAAAATGTATTTTAAAAAATAGGTTAAACTGTTTGCTGTGTGATTAGCTAGCATCCATGGATAAGTTTAGTGGTTGTCACCTAGCCGTACGCCATCCGTTCGAAAACGGCACATCTCGTATGGAACACGGACGGTGATTCGTTGTGCTCTAATACGAAATGTGACACGCGTTTCTGAATTATCCAGTGGAGCCCCTTATGGGCGTCCTAGTGGACAGCCTACGAATGACCGTTCGAGCACACGTCGCGTTGTGGTACTGGAGGGTTCGAGATGAGGTTTTCGACGGCATAACCCTAAGAGGTTCTCCTGTGCATAAAATAAGTGCTTCGGAGTTTCTATCGACTCCCTGGCCATCATTGCACTAGGAGAACCCCTAGGGTTATACTGCCGAAATCTCGTCTCGAACCCCTAGTACTGCAGCGCAACGTGTGCTCGAGCGGTCGTTCGTAGGTGGGTTTAGAAGCCTTCCAAAGCCTAATATAAAACCCTCACGTGCAACGATGGCTGGCAACTCAGATGGAAGAAGACAAAAGTTGGATGTATGAAGGATGGCAACGGAACGGACACCATTCGGACGAATGGTACGACAAGACCGAGATATTTCTAAATCGTGCTTTTCAGGATGCTCGAAACATAACACGCGGGTAACTTGTCCATGTGTTTATGGCGGGAACGGCAAGACAAAAACCCGCGCTCAGATGGAGATAGACCTGTATACGCATGGCTACAAGGCCGAGTACCGTCGATGGGTCTATCATGGGGAGAGTCGGTTGGCGGAGCGACCACCACCGCAACCACCAACAGACGAAGGTTTCGATGAGATTGATCGGGTGAATGATATGATGGATGACTTTGGTCATAATTTCTCGGACGTTGAGCCACCCACAACGTTGTCTAACTTCATGGAGCTTCTCGAGTCTGCAAAGCAACCTCTGCATGATAGCACAACGGTGGCCCTCTTGTCTGTTGTGTCTCGTATGTTAGCAATTAAGTGCAAATACAATTTCTCTATTAACTGTTTCGACGAGCTCATATCGTTGTGGTCTGATGTCCTTCCGGAAGGCCACAAGATGCCTTCTAGTTGGTACGAGTGTAAGAAACTGATAGGTGGTCTCGGAATGCCATATGAAAAGATACACTATTGTCCGAACCATTGTATGCTGTACTATAAAAATGATGCGGATAAATAGTCTTGTGATAAATGTGGAGAGTCAAGATATGTCGAGGTAGAGGACGCTCAAGGAAACAAGAGGCAGACTAGTGTGGCGAGGAAAGTGCTTCGTTACTTCCCGCTGACGAAACGTTTGGAACGGTCTTTCATGACCGAAGAGACGGCGCAACAGATGATGTGGCATAAGGAGGGTAAAAGGCCGAAGGGCGACTTAATGATATATCCATCAGACGGGGACACGTGGAAGAACTTTGATCAGAAACATCCTGACTTCGCAGCTGATCCAAGAAATGTGCGTCTGGCAATTGCCACCGATGGGTTCACCCCTTTCAATATGATCGTTGCGTCGTATTCCTATTGGCCAGTGTTCACTATGTCTCTGAACCTTCCGCCATCACATTTAATGAAAGAGGAATTCATGTTTCTATCCCTCATCGTGCCTAGTCCAAAGAATCCTAGAAAGAATCTAGATTTTTTTTCCTGAGACCTTTGGTCGAAGAGCTGAAAGAGTTATGGAAGAATGGACCAATCACGTACGATAGGAAGACAAATACCAATTTTCGCATGAGGGCTGCTTTTATATGGTCTATTCATGATTTTCCGGCTTACGGAATGTTCTCAGGATGGAGCACGCACGACAATTAGCATGTCTCATTTGCATGGATGATACGAACGCGTTCCAGTTAACACACGGGGGTAAGGCATGTTGGTTTGATTGTCACCGTGCTTTCCTGAAGTCAGATCATCCCTTCAGAAAACAGAGGAATGCGTTTCAAAGAAACACCGTTGTGAATGGACAAAAACGTCCGCAACTGACCATAGCTGCCATCAAAGCTTTGCAATCAAAGTTGGTGGAAGGGAGAAATGAAATCTATGAGGGTAAACGATACATACTTCTAAGTCGATGGTATTCATTTCGGTCATTATGTTCAATTTTGTTGTTTTAATATTACTAATATGTGCACTGACATTACTTCAAAATGCAGGATGCCACGCCGACAGTTCAGGAGGAGCGCCTCGCAGGACGAGGACGACGACCTTGACCAGGAGGTCCAGGGGGACACTCCTGAGTCTGGCCACGAGGGCACGCCAGACCAGGATGACCTGGCATTGACACAAGAGTCTGGGGCCGCTGGGGCTCTAGCCAAGAGGGGGGCTCCCAGGGCAGTAAGACAGGGCATAACAAGTTGCCCAAGGCGGCGAGATATCCTCACGGGCAGATCGTGATCGAGCCGGATGGCGACAGGTAATATCCTAATTCTCTAATTTGTTGTCAATTGAATCTACTAACTTACTTTTATTCCCTGTAGTGATCTATCCTGTGTCCACCCCAACAAAGCTGATACCCAGCCAGCGAACGCACTTGGCATCCTCGTGCGCCAGTACTATCCTGGCATGGTCGGAGAGGAGGGGCACAACATCTCGCTTACTCTTGGGATGACTACAATGTGGCACCGCACGGGGACAGCACCGCCGCCGAGGAGATAAGGAGGGAGTTCTGGGTGAGTTCGAATATTTCTGTTTTTTACATATCACAGATGATTGGCAACTATTGTTCATTCGGATTTATTTCTTTTCAGCTTAGGTATATATCGTCCGCGTCCGGGTTTGGAGGAGGAGGACATCAATTCTGTCATGGATAGGAACGCGAAGCAGAAGGTCCAGGGTATGATGTCGAGTGCATGGGTCATTGCCGTTCAGGATTTCCACAGGTATTCACTTATTTCTTCTGTCTTTTTGCCGCATATGGTTCCAATACGAATAATTTACTTTTGTCTTGTCTTGTCAGGATTATGAAGGGCGAGAAGATCACCCAGGCCGACGCGCGCAAGCTGTACCTCGAGCCTCAAGAGTACACGCAGGATCGACCGGACTGGGTGTCGAACACCCCGGGTGCTTGGGAGGCCCTGTCGCAGCACTGGGCCAGCGAGGCGCTCAAGGAAAAGTCCTTGAAGGCCAAGAAGAACCGAGCAACAATGACGAGCAAAACGACGACCGGCAAGTCGTCGTTCGCTCAGCTGAGGAAAAGGATGGTAATGCTATTCCTTCACTATTTTGATCTTGTTACGTTTCTTGTTATAAGGAATATATCGACACTCCACTTGTACGATGGAGGGTGCCACGATTGGCCAGCTTCCGTCTTGGCTGTCGGTGTTCCGGAGAGGCCACACCTTCCAGAAAAAGGATGGCTCCTTCGGTCCTGTAGACCCTGTAACTGCGCAGCGAGAGGTACGCAATAATATATTAATTAGTTCATGCACAATCATATATTCTAACTCGATTATCTTCACTTCAATGCAGGCACGCTACAGAGAGGCTTTCGCTGATAAGCTTGGCCCAGAGATGGACCCAGAAGAGGAGCCCCTTGACCCTCGGGTCATACATGAGGCTATGGGTGGGAAGGCTCATGAGAGGCTAGCGATCGGAGAGGACCACCTGAGGTATGATACCATCTAATTTCTGTACGTGTCAGCTCAAGTGATATTTTGTAACCAGTAACATCGCTTTGTTACAGGTCTGAGGATTACATGCCTCAGGTAAGGGCTGCCCACTCTCAAACGGAGAGCCGACGCGCCTTCGAGGCCCGCATTGAGAGGGAGAGGCAGCGGGAGAGGGAGGAGAGGGAGCGGGAAAAGGAGGAGAGCAGACAGCTGATGCAGGCGATGAGGGAGAGCCTGAGGACCCAAGAAGAAGCTAGACAGAGGCAGAAGGCGGAGATGGCGAGGCAACGATTTGAGTTCGAGCAGAGGTTCGCCTACTTGGAGTCTATCTCTCGACTGGGCGGGGTATTGTTCTAAACCTATAATATCTATCCACATATAGTTTATTCCAATTTCATTTACAAGTTAGATGTCCATAAAATTTTAGGCTGGTCCCAGTGGTACCGTTGGCGCTCCGGCCTTCTACGGGGGTCTGCCACCGTTTCGCGGTGGATGGACACTAGCTCCCTACATCCCGTACGGCAGCCACACTACTCCACCAGGCGAATACGTGGGCCCAGCTCGCCCACATGGTGGCTTGCCGTATGTTACAGAGACGGTAAGATATTAAATCATGTTTCAGACCGTTCAAATGTGACGAACTAATAACCAAATGTTTTGTACACATGCAGGATTCTGGTTCAGCAGCTCCAGGTGAAATTCGTGGCCAGGAGGGAGGAGAGACATCGGTGAGTCAGGAAAATCCCAACTGGGTCACCGACCGCTTCGCGAGCGCCCCGCCGATGTTCACCCAGCCGCGTAATCCTTCGTGTTGCATTTGTTATTTGATAGCTTTTGGTATGTACTTGGACTTCGATGTGATTGTCTAGACGAATTTTCTTTATTTGTGCTATATGTGTTTGTGGCGATGTGGTTTTGTTTAGTTTTGTGGAGATGTGTTATATATGTGATTTGGATGAATTGTGGTCGCATATGCGCGACGATGGGTATATATATGAATTGCGGGGTATTTTGGGTTTGTAGGTGCGGTATGTCGTCATTCTTTGAGCAACATGCCATGGCAATCAAAAATTTGTGATTTTTTTACAATATGCAAAACATTTTTTTTTGCTCTGTGACTAACTTGACGGCCATTATTGGGCAGTCGAGATAGCCTTCCAAGGAGAAGCTGTTTCGATGGCCAATACCAGGCCATCGAGACTACCCTTTCCGTCCACGTCACCAGGTGCTGTTCCACTGTGGGACCCATCGGAGCTAGTATCGATGGCTACGTATAAGCCGTCGACACAGTCCTTTCGTCCACGTCACCGGATGCTAGCTCGCGGTGGGGCCCATCAGCTTCAGTATCGACGACTAGTTATGGGCCGTTGAGATGGATCCCACCATGCCGGTAACGGCGTCCGGGGGGTCTTTATCGACGGCATGTCATACGGCCGTCGAGACTGGTTGTAGCCGTTGACACTATGTGTTTCTCTCGACGACCTTTACTCGACGGCCTTGTATCGACGGCGGGCCGTCGAGAATAAGTAAACCCGACGGTTGCCGGATTTGTATCGACGGCACTAGCCGTCTAGACTGTTGCCGCCTCCTGTAGTGTGCAGAATATCTAATTAGTTCGATTAGTTGTTATTCAAATGTTCAGCAAAATGTTTTTGGCTCATGCGCGCGTCCAACACACCCAATCCAATAGTACCACACGGATAGAATGTTTTTGGCTCATGCGCGCCTAACATGTTATAGAGTTTGTGATCGTACCACAGGGATCATGCGTGTTATTCATGTGATAATTACCTCTCCATTGTTGCTTGAGAATTCATACATTAATATAAAAAATATCTATTTTACACCTTCAACAACGATGCTTCATCTACTTAACCCTCTGAACTATGAAACTAGGCATTCTACTCCGCAAAATCAGAAAAAATATGCAAATAGCTCCCTGGGACCGGTTTTCAAGGTCATTTTACCCATGTGGTAGATGATGTGGAAGTCTACTCGAGAAACAAATAAAAATATAAAATAAATTATGGAGGACCTGTTGTCATCCTCTCTCACTCTATCCTAAATCTCGCTCTCTCACTCCCCTCTCCTATCTCTCGCTCCCTCTTCATCTTCATAGGAGAGAGATTAGCAGGTGAGAGAGAATGGAGATGGGGAAGAGGTGGACGAAGAGGGGTGAGAATGGCATGGGGTCTCATGATGATATATGTATGTTTGTTAAGCTATTTGATGAATGGATCGCCACGTCTCCCGCCACATGCCCAAAACCATCTCTAAACCGTCCTCAAGGGGTTATTTGCATCGGTTTTACGATTTTGGGGAACATAATACATGATTTCTAGTTCATGGGTTATATAGATGAATCACGATAGTTTATAGTATTATAAGATAGACTTTTTCCTTAATTATAACTTGTGTCTTGATACATGACTTAGGCATTTTATGATAAACAGTACTGAATCACTAATATTTAGGCCATGTAACTAATAGAACACGTAAAACTTTCTGTATTCATATGTCCCGAAACCTGTATTAATATTTGTATCCGATAATATCTATTCTACATATATGTATCCGATCGGTAAAAAAAAAATGAAAATGGAAACAACATGATTTGTTTTCACCCCTAATGCTTGATGGCCAACACCAAGCAATTCTTTAGCTATGGATTAGCATGCGTATTCATAATTCATGGCATATTCCTTGAGAAGAAATTTATGAGCATTTTCAATGGGTTCTAAGTAAGAATGTTTTTGTATTAATTGTAACAAATAAAATGTAAGAGGGAAAGATGCACATAGTAAAAAGAATGTGTGGATAGTGACCAAGACGGCTTAATTTAGGACCCATAAATATTTCTGATGGGCTCTAAGTTATGACAGTGTAGACACTATTAATATCATTTTTACTATTTATATTTTTAAAAAAATTTAATTCGTTATAGTATTAGAGTATTCTAGCTTAGGATCCGTGGAAGATGACTAACATCCTGTGCTCGCATATGCATATTTTCATGCTTCTTCATCTGCCGAACAAGAAAACGCAATTATGAGTATCTTAAAATTTCCTGGACCACGTATACGGGAGTTCGTGCGTACGTTGCAGCTGCCCAGAAGTTTCCATCTCGATCACGTTAATTAATGCATTGAGTGTCGCAAACCGGAGTTTAATAATAAAGTTGACCTCCAGCAGCTGTAGCAAAATTCGATGCAGAATTGTACTACAGTGCTACGTATATGGGATAGCGAAGTCGCCTATATTTTAAGTTTGAGCACAGTTATCTGTGCTACCTCATCAAAATGTAGACGATTTTATAAGATTGCATGGTTCATAAATATCATTAGAGATTTTTATTGTAGGGGCGCTTTCCTCGTCTGTAAGGATCTTCCAAAGAAGGTTTGAATCCAAGGCAAACTAACCGGACTCTCCATCAAACTAAGGGGAAAAAAAGATAAAAGAGATGAAGCTGAAAAATTAGAAAATGAAACATAAAAATGCACATGGAAATCTTTAGAACATCGTATTTCTCCAAAACTTCTTATATTTTACAACCATTCTTCTAAATCAATGAAGCTTTATTGCATTTTTTTCAAGTACGAAACAATTTTTTTTAACAGTCCAAATAAGTGAAAAAAAGTATAAACCATGTGAAAAAGATAGAAATCAAGGAGAAAGCCATTTCTTGTTACCTACAAGATCCAAATTGACAATGATAGAAAAAACACATTAAATACCGGGAATTGAGCAATACATCTCCTCACAATGTATATAGTTCTTCCTTTAGATCAACTACTCTTTTCTAACAAAAAAAATCAAAAGCCAAAATCCAACTCCTCTCCTCTTCCCTCCTCTTGCCCATCATGAAAATAGAGAAAAGAGAGAGAGAAAAAATTAAGAGGTCACCACAAACAAAAAATCGAAACAAAATAAAGCATGAATGTCTTCCCAACGATTTTCAACTAAAGCTATATTATGGCCAACTACCTCGCATAGCAAGCACAAATCAAAACCTTTAACATTTTAGCAGCACTAGCAACCCAGGCGACTGCCCACGCCGTGCGCCGGCCACGCCCACTCGTCGGCGAACGCACGGCGAGACCCAGTCGCCTAGGTTCCAACAAAACAGTAACAATTTTAGTAAAACCGTAATTCCGTAAATCCATGACGTCACCTCACAGCATGACCTGCTTAGAATTTAGATTAGGTGCAGCAATTATAGATGAAAAAAATAAGTGGCGTCCGCTGTCGCACCGTGCTAGCTCATACCGACCGGTCGGCGTATGGTTTTGACTAGACGTGACACTAGCTAGATATATAGCCATTATTATGTACATGCTGCTTTTCATTGACGTGAACGTGATTAATTGAGGACCGTCCGTCTCTCGTTTGCTGGGGTTTGGTTGCTTCTGGGCAGCGAACCTTACCTGCTCATTGGATTTGGGATGTTGATAAGCTTATCTGGGTCCATGCAGGAAGACTGTAGGCCTGTAGCTTGAACAAAAGACACTGGCTAGTACAGTGCAGATGCTGGAGTTGACGTGGGAACACTTCAGCAAATGCTGTGCGTATCTTGATTAATCATGCATGCATGGGGCTCTTCGTAGAGGTTGTTCAATTTTAGGTTAACGCCTGTTTCCTTTTGCGATGTTATAGCAATGCTACGCTGTGTGCCTGTGACCAGTATAGCATGCACCGAAATAACATACTTGTAAACTGTAGTATTTTTTTTTTCAATTTTTTACAGGAAAGTGCATACCACTGAATTTGTTCTGAAAAGGTGAGCTGAATTGCGGAAAAATGAATTTCCGGAGTTTCTACAAGCGTTAGGCGGCCGTCAAAAGACCAGTTCACCTGGTTCGTCTGTACTTTTAAGAGCTCCGAGGAGCTTTTCCAGGATCTGCGCCTCCACTATAATCCTCATTCCACAAAACCATCCGACTTGGCACCTTTAGTCAACACACGCCACGTAGATTTTAGTTGATTAGGTCATTAAAGTAACTCAGCACCTCCAATCATCCCAAGTCACAAGATTAATTAAATAAACAACCTATCAACTAATAACCCACGAGCACTAGCATCTATGCACAAGGTTAGGCTAGGAAATACTAAGGCAACAATAATGGCTAAATTCATAGGGTAAATGACTCAGTGTGAATAAATAGTATTGTAACCCTTCCATTCATTTCATACAAGAGAAAACTAAATAAAACAAATATGGGTGAGTCACGCGCAGGTGACACGGCACGGCACCGGCAGCGATGGCGGCAGCAAGAAGAATGGCGACGGCGAAGCCACATGGCAAGCGCCGATTAGGCGTAACGCTGCGCAGAGGAAGGAGTGGCGTGGCGCAATCGTGGTCTTGGCGCTGGTGGTGACGGCAATGACGGCCAACGCCTTGCCGACGAGCGAGTACGGCGGCGGGTAGCACGCAGCGCGCGTGGGTGGCGCGAATGTGGCGGCAGGTGCAGGACGCGTGGAGCAAGCTGGTTGGGCGCGGGAGATGTGGCGCGGTGCCAGGATGGCGAGGCGCCGGCAGCGATGGCGGCGGCGGCACGGCCCGAAACTTCGGCGAGCTTTTTCTCACACGTTTCTCCACCAAAACCAACAATCCAAGTATTCATCTTGACCGTCTCGACGAGCTTTACACAATGGAGGCATCTACGCTCAGGTTTGGGCAAGGCACAAAGAGATCTACCTCGAAAACTCCTTAGGTAGGGTTCTCGATGGATAAGGTTTGGATATGTGGTTTGCACGAGTTGTGGAGTTGAGGAGGGTCATGGGGTGTATCTATACTGTGTTGGTCGACCTAGGTCAAGCCAATTAGTGGGTAGAATTTGAATTGGGCTCAAATTTTAATCCGAGTAGGTTTAGGAATCCCCTAAATTGGGAATTCTCACAAATTCGTGAATTTTAACTTGGGCTTATGGCTTAGGACAGGTTTGATCCCCTAGAATCTATCCTCCAAGTTTAGGCTTGGTTCTCACACGTTTGCTCATCATTTCATTGGTTTGACGAGCTCCCGGCAGAACAGCAACGCTTTACGGAATCACGAGATTTCCTTGGGCTTTGCACTTGAAATTTGGAGGGTAGCTAAATGTTGGCTTCTACGATATATGGGAATTTTTCCAGAATTTTCCTAAAATATTTTCTAGGGTTTGGCATAAACCTAATTTGAATTAGTTTAAACTAGGGTTTTGTATATAACAATTCCCTTTTATTTTATTTTTAGGGTTTTAGAACTACAAGTGGCATACAACAAAATAGAGGATGTCACACGTTCGATGGGCTACCGTTGGCAGGGATTGACCAGACGTGGCTATCGGGCTGACAAAGTAGCCGGCGAGGTCAGCAGGCGACGGCGACGACCTCGGCGTTCGCGATCAGACCGGCAGGTGCGGAAAGATGCCAGATAGATCGGAATGGTGGGAGCAGTGATGTAACTGGATGTTGCAAAGGAGGCACTGCATCACGAAACTGAGGGTGAAGCTGTGTTGTGGATGCGGAAAGCTAGAGTGCGGCATGTTTTGCTGTGCACGGACGTGGTGCGCGGTGGTGGGTTGGGAAGCCTGCTCGAGGGCTCAAAGATTGGATTTAGAGATTAAGATCCAAGGGGAGTCAAAGAAATATTCAAAGAAGGAGCAGAAGGTTATTCTTCAGAATGAGAAAAACTCAGATTTGTCGAACAAAAAGATGGTCGATGTGAGCGTGGTGTTCGGGATTGTACAATCAGGTCGGTTCTAAAGGGAGACGTCCGGGAAGGTTATGAGGTGATTTGACTGGAGAGGTCAGATTGGCTAATGGTGAAGTCAGCGACGATTTGTGTCTAGAGGTGAACGGATCAAGCGGTCATGACGGTAATCTGTTCAAGATGGAGAACGGATTATGGAGATGAGACTAATGATCTATTCTAGATGGTGGTCAGATCGGGACGGTGCAAACCATGGTCAGCAAGATGATGCTGACAAAAGAAAGAAACTAGTGTTATTCTTGTTAGTGTGGCTGAAAGTGGCTCGAAGGCAATGGTGATGATCAAGTAGAGGACGACATCGCGTGAGTGTACATGCTGCAATGGGAGTGGTGAATTTCAAGTGCAGGGAGTATCGTTGCAGCTGGAGCTACTGAGTAGGATGTTGCTAAGTCGGCGTTTGTTCTAGAAGGCGGTCGGTCCAAAGGATGTACTCGTCGGATGGTTCGACGTGAGCTACGAAGAAAGCAACCAGAGTTCATGTACAAGGGTTCACGCAAGACGCTGGAACGAATTCAAGGTGGAGATGGCCATATTCTCCAAGGTGGAGTTTGTTAGGTTTTGTGTCGAATATATGTACGAGTAAGTTACATGGACTTTGTGTTGTAATAGGCAGGGTTGGTTTAGAATTAGAGTCGGACTCTTGCCAAGCCTCCATTATATAAAGGGAGGCAGCCCTGGTGTGATTAAGACAACGACTTTATAATAGTAGCATAGATCTGAGGGCGTTAACAAACATCGTGTCTCCTGGTGTCGTTCGTGATCTTGCATTGACGCAAATCCTAATAGGATCTTTAAGAAACGATGTCTTAATTGAATTAGTGTATCGCTAACAAGCACTTTTCGACCAACAATGATTAATTAATCAATTAATCATTGCCTTTCTGAATCAAATGGCAGGAACTCTTTCGATTCAAATAGAAAAAATTGTAAAAGCAAGAAAAACACCAAGGCACTAGGTGCCGGACTACACCGCAACACAAGCATCGTCAACACTTGATGCCGGACTACACTGTAACACAAATGCCATCAACTGGCCCCAAAGGCTGCATGCACCTCAATGCCACTTATTTCGGCCTCCAACTCCATTTCAGCCTCAGCCTTCTCCACTCAACCAACGGCCAGCCACCAACAACAACTGTAGCAAAAACGCTACCAACTCGATCCAATCCAGACACCACAACAGGGAAAAAAACACATCGGCCAACACTAACCAGCTAGCACAATGACGGAGATCGGCCAAGAAACCAACCCAAGCGAACCTACCACACAAGCGGCACCCCCATATTATACCGCACAAGCAATTAATCATTTCAAGAGGAACAAAGTTATGTCCCCATGCACAAGCAATTAATCATTTCAAGAGGAACAAAGTTACGTCCCCATGTTAACCGGAGAAGTTTATCACCGTTCCTGAATGTATATGGCTCGTGATGCAACGATGAAGCTTAATACCAACATGGGCAGCCCCCTGTGATTTTTGTTATATACTACATTACTACTAATAATATATAGCAATAGTTCGTCATGCCTCAACGTTTTGATATCCTCTCATACCATGAATCTAGATCCTTTGTCATTGCAGTTATTTTTACAGTTGTGCAATTACAGCCATTGCCATATGAGCCTAGGCTCGACATGCTAGTGGGCGTGCAACAATAGAGAATCTTAGTTGGCATGTCCCACCTCGTCCTTAATCTATGTTCAAGCTCTATTACTCATGTTATGCATGGAGTCGTATAAATAGGCCTGGTCATGCCTCATGGATAAGGGCACCCACAAACAAAGCATTAAGGTTGCCTACATACTATATTTGGTTTGGTGTTAGAATAACTAGATTATCAAACTTTAACCCAATTGGATTAGCTAACTAGTTTAACCTAAGTTTTGTATATGATAGATAACCAATTTGGTTGTCTTAGTGGAGTTAGTAGCGAGGGATAACCTATCCCAACCTTTTGTTAGTTTAGTTAAACGCCTAATTTTATGTTAGCAAATTAAATTGTGTTGACTGAATTAATTTGATATGGTTTAACCTATGTTAATTTGGTAGGATAAACTTTTAATCCACCCCTTAACCTCGAACAAAACGCAACCTAAAGAGATGTCTCAAAATTCAGCACCGTCCTAGATATTGTAGAGGTTGCTTTCAAACTTTAGAGGGAATCTCTAAAAAAGTGTTTGCATGGTTCAATAAAATATTCAATGTGGTTATTTTTTATTCATAGCTATCATCTCAGGGGTTGCGACGCGCTGTAAGCACCGAAAAAAGTGGTATCCTAAATATGAAAGTTGTCACCGGCCTTTAAGCTATCTCTAAGATGTGTGCTACATCATATTTATGCTGAGATGGAGGAAAGGGAAAAAATAAAGTGATGCTTCTCCATATAGAGTTGACACTAACACATAAACCAAGGCATCTATGTAGACAATTAATGTAGAGTCTTGTTAGAGACAACTAAAACAACCCATCTATATGAATTTTTATAGTAGTCTCTAGATGATATGACATAGCATTGCTGAGGAGTAAATACAACAGATGTATCAGCAATTAATTATACATACCTTAAGCATTTTGAGTGTCTAATGGCGTTCATGTATGCAAGAAGAAGTGAAAATAATGCGTTTTCGTTCACCCTTAATTAATAAGCTAGAAAAGATGCGGTAAGAGTTCAAAGCAAGTAAACTTGAAGCCATGACTACTTGGTTACGGTATATCCAATTGATTCCCGGAAGGAATATCCCACAGCCCACGGGGATGCATCGAACCTGGACGCCCACCGGCCGGGGACGGCGTCAATGCGGCGGCCGCGGGCTTCGACCCATTTACACAACGTGGCCCAATTTCGCGACTGCGTACGATTTATCACGCGCGATGCGGCAGAGGCGCAGATTAAGCAGAATTCTTTTCCCTGCATCGACGTAATGGTTTGAGATTTTCTTCTTTGCGAAGGATCACGTCTATTCCATTCCACGTGCTTTTGATAAATCACATAACTGTCCATGATAACAAACCAAAACATAACAGTCCATCAAAGTCTAAACATGTATATAATGTTTTTCAGCTACAGCTACCGGTCATCTGACCGCATGGACGTACAGTCTAGCAATCGCCGTGGAAACAATGGCATCAATGTTCGCCAACCAAATGATGGCTAATCAAATTGAATCGGGACGACCAATAGTTGGTAGGGTAACATATGGCTATGACTGCAAGAGAGCAGTGCGGACGGATCAGTAGAAGTGGGAAATCAAATCAAAATAGAGGACGAGCTGGAATAGTGAAATGCACAAGAGAGACCAGGAGGAAAGACCAAGAATATACAACTTAGTTGACTTATCTAGTTATTTTTGTTAAAATATAATAATTTAATGTTTTCAATCATATTTTTTCTATCTCAAATGTGTGTTTAAAAGCTCTAAAACAGATCAAACAAAAGGGACCCGGCTCTCGAGACCCTCTCGAAAATAGGAGATAAGTCAAATAAGTTTCTCTTCGATTCGTGTTTCTTAAGACCCGTTCTCTATGGCTTATTTGACTTATTTGCTTATCTTTGTTTAAAATATAAATAATTTGGTTTTTCAATCTGTCTTTTTCCTATCTCGAAGGCCTGTCTAAAAGTTCTCTAAAACAAGTTAAACAAAAGGGACTCGACTCTCAAGTCAATCTTGGGAAGCTCTTCAAGTTAGAAGATAAGTCAAATAAGTAATAAGTATAATAACATAAGTCAATAGGATACATTAGTTTTGGTTTGGGTTAAATTTTTTTGTTAATTTTATATAAACCATTTAGTGTGTCAGTTTAAAATGTTTTTTAGAGACTTTATAGGGTATTTGTAACCCAACACTGTTTATCTAGTTTAGACCAACACTGTTCACAAAACATATGAAAAACGGTACAACATTAAACTGGTCTTAGACGAAATATCCAGTACGAGGGAAAAAGATAAATGTGCACACGAGCGTAGATATAAAGGTCCAGTATAAGACAAAAAATCAAATGAATGACGATCTAGAATGCAGAAAAGCCTAGTAGACAAGGCCCAGCCCATGGCAAAGAAAACAAAACAACTTCCAGGACCAAAAGGAAACAAATGCGTCAACAGGGCGCAATAAAAGTGTACAAGAGCTTAGAAGAAAGGTCCAGTGTAAGGGAAAAAAGAAAAATTAAGGCCCTGTTTGGAAGTGCAGTTATTTTGTAGTTTCTATGTAAAACCATGGTTTTTTTAAAAACCATGGTTTCTGAGACCATGAGGTGTTTGGAAGCAACACCAAAAACTCTGTTTTGAAAACCATGGTTTTGGCAAAACCATGGTTTTTTTAGAGTTTTGTAGACTCCACTCCACACCAAAGTTTTCCAACTTGTGCTAGCAAACAATGGTTTTCAAAACCATGGTTTTTCATGGTCATAGCAAAACACAAACCATGGTTTTACAAAACCATGGTTTTAAAAAACTCCACTTCCAAACAGGGCCTAAAAGTGCACACAGAGCCTAGACAAAAAAAATATAGTACAAGTAAAAAAAATCAAAATAATGACGATCTAGAATAGAGAAGAGCCTTAGTAGACAAGGCCCAGCCCATGGGGCAAAAAAAAAAAAAAGCCCAAAGGGATATAAAAATCACAAATGCGTCGACAGCAGGGTTCGAACCTGCGCGGGCGTAGCCCAACAGATTTCAAGTCTGTCTCCTTAACCACTCGGACATATCGACGTCTTGTCTTTTTGACGGTCTTAATATACAAGATCGTTATGGTTACCAGGAAATCCATTTTTGATTTCTTACGTAAGAACGGTCATGTTCACCCAACCTGGAACAAAGGACACGGACAGAACGGTCTGTCCAGATAAATGTAAATGGTACAATGAGTAGATATCTTCCATGTTCGTAGAGTACATGATATAATTTCTAATTTAACAACCCATAAGCAACCGGCAACCAACTGGGTACAGACTACAGATTACATGGAGCTACCGAGCCATGAGGGACTCATAGAGAGTAGAGGACCTTGAAGCAACTACGTTTAAAAAGAAGCAACTACGTTTTTTTTAACGTAGCCTTGAAGCAACTACTACGGCTAGGAATGCCTAGGAATAATATACAAGAACAGATAAAATTGGGTTCACAGCAATCACCAACTAGCTACTTTTTCTGGCCAAGGTAACAACATCAGCTCTAATCTGGCCCTCTCTTCTTCTTGCTCTTTGCTTGTTTTGCCAAGAAAACTGAAAGTCCAGTGAAGGCAAATTTCTTTCTCTTTCCAGATAATTTCTTGGGAGCAGCCGTAACACCACTATACAAAATTGCGTGCCTTCTGTTCAGAATCTGACCTAGTGAGACATTAGACGTTTCACTTGTGTTGTCACAAACGCTTTTGTCATACCCATCAGGCCCCATCAGCTTCATACTTAATATCTGTCCGATCGATAATGTTGGCGTCAATGAGCTCTTTGAAACATCAATGATATCCATACTGCGAGAATCCTTGTGACGGGATGCTGCATTTTTGAACTTGGGAGAGTCGTGGAATGACTGCCTCTTGTGTCCAGTCTCTGATCGCCATCTCCGAACAGCCTCCTCCACAGCAAGCTTCCCTTGGTTAGCAGCATCTACCCTCTTCAGGGCCTCCTGTAGTGCCTTCTTGCATTCCTCTACTCCTAAACTAGCTTCTTCCAGCTTTTTAAGAGAGTAAGACCTCGTCTGGTTAGCTTCATCCACCTGCAGCATTGCAGCCTCAATTTTCTTTCTTGAGCTTACATCAGCCTCTTGAGCCTTTGAAGCAAGCTCAAAATACTCTTCCACTGAAAGGTTCACTCCATCTGTTCCCTGCAGATCTTGAGCTGAAGCTTCGGTGCTTAGTAGGGCCTTGATCTCAGCAAGAGCAACAGCTTCTGCTGCTCTTGCCGCTTCTTCCATTTTCTTAGCTGCAAGGCATCTGACTTCAGCAGTGCTGATGCTAGCCTTTGTCTGCTCAATTTCGGAAGCCAACATCATAGCTTCAGATTTCGATGCATTCGCAGCATTCCTGAGCTGCTCTATCTCAGATGTCATCTTCTTGATCTCAATGAAAATATCCGAGGGATCGTCACGCCTTTTCTGTAGATCCTTTAGCGTCTGCAACTTCTGTGCAGTCTGATCCAGTTCATCTTCAAGTGAAGAGATGAGGGTGGTATTAGAGCACACCTTCTCTCGGTTTCTTTCCACCAGGACCTTCTGTTTTGCTATGTCATTACGCAGCGACTCGACGCAAGCTCTTATAGCAGCAAGATCGCTTGTTGTTCTGTTCAAGTTTGCTTTTGCCTGCTCAAGCTCCATTAACACCGAACTGGGAGGCTGATGCGGTTGCTCATCTAGGCCATCCATGTCCACATCGGTTTCAGCATTTTCAGGCTGCTTCTCTTCCGGTTCTGCACCTGCCGCTTCAGTTAATCCCGGCTGCTCATTGATGGCTGATGTAACTTCATCTACTTCATTCTGTATCCTGAGCTTCAAATCTGCAATGACCTTTTTGGTGGACTCCAATTCTTTGAGCACATCAAGCGTCTCCCGTTCTTTGATGCTGAGCTCCTTCTCTAGCAGCGCGGTCTGGTCCTCCAGATTGACGCACACGACCTCTTCAGCAGCCTCACACTGGTCATGCCTCTGCATTTGCCACCAAACCGAAAAAAACATAAACATTTATGCCGATTTACCAGTTGCATTTGCCACTGGAGCAAGGACAACTCCTATTAAATGAAGATCTAGCCCAAAGCAAGATACGATACGGAGATACTACAGTACAAGTACAGCTACGCTGCAGAGCATGAACAGTTGATTCCTCTCCCTCCTCGCACATGCAGGTGCCAAGAACCAAGATTGGGGCCGCGCCGCGGCCGGCGGCGCGGAGAAGAGCTAGGGGAGGCGAGTGGTGGGAGCTGGTCACCTTCTGGGGCGCGAACATGCACTTGATGAGGTGGGAGCTCCAGGCGGCGCTGCCGCCGAAGCGGTCGACGGCCTCGCGCACGGACTCGAACGGCGCCGACGTGTCGATCTCGGCCCTGCCGCCGCCGCACGCGGGCCCGTCGGCGGCGGCGGCGGCGGCCGGAGCTTGGCCCTGCGCCTCCTCGCCGTCCATCGGGAGCCGCGCGCGGGGTCAGGAGGCAATAAAGATGGCTCTTTCTTGGGCTCCGCGTAGCGTGGGGTGTGGGGCGCGACAAGCCAAGAAGAAGGGAGTGGAAGGCAGGAAGTGGAAGGGGGGAGTGGGTTCGGACTTCGGAGCGGGAGGGAGGGCGTAACGGCGTTGCGCCGTTGACTGCTGGAGCCAGGAGGTAGCCGTTTGGCTTTGGCAGCGCCGCTGCGGTAGCTCACCTCCTCCTGTGCGGCTGTGCCTTTCGATGTATCATTTGGTAGCCGTTGCTGGCCTGATCAATGCTCGGTGCATGGAAGAGCATCTCCGGTCAGCTGGCTATGAGGTGCCACCATCAGCAATTTTTCTAGGTGAAAGAGAGAAATAGGAGAGAAGTGTCGGCGCTAGATGCAGCGCCGGTCTCGCTCAGAAAAAGAAGAGCGTAGCGACTGCTTGGAGCCAACGCGGTCGCCACAGAAAGATCTGATGCTCTCGGCGCCATGCCTCCTCCTTTGGGTCGTGCCTCCTCCCTTCGCGCACACCTCGTCCCCAAATCCACGCCCCCGTTGTCTCCATCTCCCGATGCCGCGCCTCTCTGCTCCTGGGCGCCGCCGCGCCCTACTCCTTCGGACCGCCGTTGCCGCCACGCCTCCTCCTTTGGCTATGGTGGTTTGGTGTTTGGTGCGGTGGGCAGAAGTAGCTGCAGCCACCAAAAAGAAGAAATCTCTAGCGAGGAAGAGAGGAAGTGGCAAGAAGTTGGCATTTGGATTTGGGGAGCTATAATCTGTTGCCGCGGTGAGAAGAGCTCTATCTACTTGATCCATCTGTTTCTTGACCAATCTTGATGCGCTGTGTTGCCCCTTGGTTCTTGATTTCTTGGACTACATAGTAGAAAAATGATTTGGGAGGGGGGTTAAGAGAAGAGCAATCTTGGACCCTAGGTGCTACATTTAGTTCGATTTGTTGCTCTTAGTCATTTAATTGTTTCTTTTGTGTTTCATTTTTTTCTTGAATGAAATTGATTTTGGTGCAGGGTTGAGTTTGGGAGGCAATATTAATGTGAACCTACCCTAAAATAAGGATTTGGACGAAAAATTACAGTGATATTGCAACATTCTGTACTTCTGACTTTTTTGGTGTAAATTATGCCCAAATGATTTTTTGAGCAATGCTCTTCTGAAAGCTACTGTAGACTTGATGTGTGATGAGTGATTTTCCTTCGACAATTAGTAAAATTCAAAGACGTGTAATAGCAAATCTATGTCTGTGTAGAGAGAGAATAAATTTGATGAATGATTGACCCGCTCTATTTTAAGGAATATTTTCCCTTTCATAATTGGTTGATGAATGTACTCATATTATGTAAGATATCTGTTATCTATGCATAGAGGCAATGTACAGGAGTGCAAATTACCTAGAAAGAACTACAAGTGCAATTCTAGTGGCCATGGAATTTCATTTTTTTTAATTCAATCCTAAAGATTTAGGAAGTTGCTAAGGTAGGCCCGTCTCGGTTGATCATGTCTATGAATAGCCACAGCTTGGACACAAAGACCATGTCCACTGCTGATCATTGATATTCTATTTTTTATATAAGCATTGATCACTGCTATAGTAGTCTTATAGACCATCCACTAAACAAGTTGTCTCTAGTGGTGATGTGGCAACAATTATAGCTAACTGCTATCTCTACCATTGAAGATGCTCTAAGAGAAAATTGCACCTTCGAAACTTGTAGCTGATCGCACGAAATTCTCTAAACTTTGAAATTGCTTTTTCATTTCTGTAACTTGTTTCCGTTATCACCATTGTCTTCAATCCATTAGAGAACCGTTAAAATGCCATTAAATGTTGAGGTCGTGCACATGTGTCCGTTAAGTGCTGACTTGTTTACTGGCGTGACGGTGATTTGGATGTAAAAAATTTAGAAAAACAAAAAAAACCTACACAAATCGAGAAAAATCACAATAAACAAAAAATATGAAGAAAACTATAAAACAAATCGGGAAATTTCATAAACATTTATGGAAAATACGATAATTCAAAAATGAAAAATTCCATCAAATAAAAAAGGAAAATCTAAAAAAATCATGAAAATCCAAAGAAAATAAAAAAAACTGAGAAAACATGAGAAAAAAATGAAAAAAAAAATGAGGGAAAAATCTAAAAATCCTAGAAACTCAACAAAATCCTAAAAAATTTTAAAAAAATCTGAAGATGTAGAAAATCCAAGGTTTTAAATAGCCGGCTATAGCGGCCGCTATAGCCGTCTATAGCGGTTTGGGAGGGGTCACAGCTACGTTACGTGCTGTTTTGCGCTAATCATCCTTAGCTGCTAATAGCCGGATTTAGCGTGATAATAACGCTAAAAACATATACCATTTCGCGGCGACGGCTCTCAAGTCTCTGCATCCGATCCTCTGCTGTTGCCATCACCCGTGAGGACGAGGACGGCTCAATGCTGTACCACCACTGGCACTGGAGCATTGCCAGGGAAGACGACCCTTCAGGGCTGCTACCGCTCTCCAAGGCCACCACTGTCTTGGTGTCGTTGCTCTTAGACGCGTCCAACAGGAGAAGGAAGATCCTCTGCCTAGGGGCGGAGCACCACGGTGATGCTGCCCTTGATGCATTTGTGCGGAATTTGAACTGGGACATGTCCAGGTTGCTCCTCAATATGTTTGCCCATGGTCAAGAGCATCGGTCTTGTGCCACCCGCATCCTCCTACAGCCTCTGCTCATTTCACTCGCTGATGTTTCTTCTGGATTTCAATCTTGTTTGTGTTCCTTCATTTTAGATGCAATATGAATTTGAGATACAACCTTCAGCGTATGCCCTCCATTCCTTGCTGATACTATTATTCTTACTTGATTCTAGGTTTGTGAATTCTGAATTTCTGATCTCTGATATGTTTTTTGGTAAACCGCTAATAGATTAGCTGCCGCTATAGCCCGCTATAGCCTTTCTTAGCTTTTGTAGAGCCCGGCGCTAAATGCTATAGCCCGCTATTTAAAACACTGAGAAAATCCAAAATGGATGATACAGAAAATACTAAAAAAATCAAACAATTGTTTATCTAAATTTGTCGGGTTTATTTTTAATTTTTAAATTATTTTTTAATTGTTCCTTATTTTTTCCTTTTTTGGATTATCTAGATTTTTAGAATATTTCTCAATTTTATCAATTTTTTTAATTTTCTAGTTTTCTCCCGTCCTAGTCACCGCCACGTCAGCGCACTAGTCAGCACTTAGCAGACACATAGTCGTCACCTCAACATTTAACAGATCCCTAATGGATTGGGGGCAACGGTGCTAATTGCAACAAGTTCAAGGAGCAGAAAAAGCAATTTCAAAGTTTAGGGGACTCCGTGCAATCGCCTACAAGTTTCAGGGGGATACATTGCAATTTTCTCAAATATTAAAACCCTCTTTTCCAGGTTTGACTTAGTTTTGTTGGATTAAGCTAAAATTTATTATTTTGTATGAATTTTATTTTTTAAAACCTTCATACTTCCTCTTTTTTTATAAGGCGTATTTTGTTTCGTTAGGACAAAGGTTTGACAAACAATTACTCCATTAATACATAACTTTTATGACATAAGATTGATGTTGGTAGATTTGTATTCAAAAGTACTAACATATGAGTAAAATTTTGTTTCACATAAATGACATATTAATGAAGTTTAATTGTTGGTCAAAGCCTTGTCCTAATAAAAAAATATGCCTTACAAAAAAAAGGAGAGACTAAGTTTTTTAAAATATCTTAAAAATATAATTTTTGTAATTGTTTTGTCTTTTCGTGCTTTTAACTCACCCAAACCTATCCGAACCAAACCACGATTTAAAGAGGGCCTAACTCTTGGTCTGTACGTTTTTGAATAACCACTATTACTCTGGTGGAGGCTAGTGCATGTCGTCGCTGACAGATGGTTATGTGATGCTTGCATGTGGCGAGGCAATGGTAGAGACGTCCCCTTATGAAAAATTTGTTCTTTTAACTATCGAAAACACTTCTACCCTGACGTCCAGCGCGCCGGACTCGCGCCTCGCGCATGCAGCACGCGCGAACGCAGCAGGTGTGTGGCACTGTAGCGTGCAGGTGGGTGCCACAAGCATTTTTTTCTTTTGAAGGCCATAAATTTTGACTGGTTGCTCTAATCCACAAACCGTTTGCACCAACGTGTTCCTCGTATTTTTACAAACAAAACAAGATGTATGTTGCCATATAAATCCACAAACTTATCTGATGAAACTTGGGTTTCGCCTATTGAAACTTGAGTTTCGGCTACTGAAACATTGATTTCATATTCGTTAAACTTACCGAACTGTCAAGTTTCATCAGGTTTAATGCAAGTTTCATCAAGTTTCAAAAGGTCTCATACAAGTTTCTTCAAGTTTCATCAGGTCAATTCAAGTTTCAACAGGTTTCATCTAAGTTTGATTAGGTTACATCGAAGTTTCATCTAAGTTTCATCAGATTTTATCAGCACACGGCTAAGTTTTATTAGCACACGGCCAAGTTTCACTAGTATAAGTGTAAGTTTCATAAGTGTCTTCTCCCAGGTTCACATCAAAAAAATTTAAAAAGTGAAAAATTTAAAAAGTATTTAAAATGGGTTGCTCTCGATTTTAGAAGAATTATGAAATTTATTCCACGCATTTTGATCACTGTTTCAATTTTACACAAAAATTAGAAATTTAAATGAAAAACATGATCAACTACACGGCTAACAAGCGCTTGCACCTGATCTGTTCGCGCGGAGCATGCGGGCGCGTTGGATGCGGGCGGTGACGGATGATCGGACGGATGGCGCTGGTCCGGCGCGCGCGCGTCCGTCCGGACGTCCGATGCCTGGCGCTCGCCTTTAACTATATATTGAATAGAAAAACACGGTTTTTCTAAAATTCCGCTAGAGGAGAAGAAACATGTAAGTCGAGCGTCGATGTAGATCCAGCTAGAACTCACTTCACCGACGACCTCTGAGTGGTCCATGTGTGGAGGGTGTGGGCATTCAATCTATGGTGGGAAAAGATTTACTAGTGGATTTTTCTTTTTAGCCTAAGTTTAGAGGAAGGCTTAGGGTCGTCGATGGGTTTTCCAACTTCGTACGTGTCTGATATTTTTATTAGCGAACAAAACACCTCTACGAGTTGTTGATGGCACTGATGAGGAGGGGAAGTAGAGGAGTCAAAAACAAGGGCAAGATTTGAGACATGCTTTGGCGACCTCCCTTACCGTGATCGTAACAACGACAATGACGGTGTTCGGCAGCCGATGCTTGTATTCATCCTTCTCAATTGTGTCTTGGACGGGTATACAAGCTTTCAAACCTATTCGTGATGTTGATCTTCAATTCCGTCTCTTTTAAAGGATGAGGTTGGAGGAGATGAAGTTGGTTGTTCCGAGTATGGCGACGATATTTGAATTCGTTGATCGCGGTGATTGGAGTGTGAAGCATCTAGGCCCCTAAATTTTATTTTGATGATTAATGACTCTAAGAATTTGGACTAATACTTGTATTGAGCTTATTTATGACATATGTCCCGATGATGTTTTGTGTCACCCACTCGGTTAAAGGATAAATACAAGGCAAAGGTAAAATTATTGAAGAGCAAGGACATCTTTTCTATTTATTTGCCGTTCATGGAATTGGGTGTGAGACCGGATTGTTAGAAATTATTTTATAATTTTTTACCGTACTATAAAGAGGGTTTATGGCTAGTACTTTGATTTCATTCGGTGCCAAAAAGCTTAATTCTTGCACATATCTTCACTTTGGACATATTAAAATATCTAGCATGGTTTTATAATGGTCTAGATTCTTTATCTCTGGCTAAATCATCTTCCTAACCTTGGTCAAACAAGTTTCCAAAAAGTTCAATGCGGACGGTCAGCTAAATAGCGCGGACGATCTGACAGAGGGTTTTTTAAGTTTGTCCTCATTTTATTCCTAAATGTCCTCAATACACATGCTGACCGTCAGCATGTGTATCGCAGACGAGTTGGCAGAAGGAGGTGAATTTTGATCGTGGATAACTCCCAGGTGCGGACCGTTAGTACTCTATGGACAGACTGTCAGTGTATGATGGGTTGATCGTCTGCATGTCGTGTAACTACTAGTTTCTAGCATTAAATTCAATTTTGAATAGTTGTTGCCCTGTAGATCTCTTTGTCCGTGAATAATTTGTTGACCGTCCGCATATGTGATTCCAAAAATGCAAGCCTGTCCCCAACAGCTAGAATCTTGTGTGAGGCTATAAATACCCCTTATTGGTAGGCTTGCTCTCTCCCTTAGAACTCCATCTTCACATACTTAAGCCATTGCAAGCCTTCCCTTGTCAAGTGCTTCCATTGAAAATTATTTTACAACAAAAGATTCATTGAGTTGCATCCATTGATCCTCTTGGCATTAAACTGAGATCAAGTGATCGTCATCAACTTATTACTATTGGTGGTTGCCGCCACCTAGACAGTGTGGTGGAGTTGGCTGGTGATCTCTTCATTGAGAAGCTTGTCGGAGAGGCCCGGTATTGGTGTGAAGGTTGGAGCTCACCTACCACAGAGCGGGAAATAGCTACCTCTAGTTGATTGAGGAAGACTCATTCATGCTTGGAGCTGGCTTTATTCGTTCAACCTACCTCAACGTGGAGTAGGGGAGACCGTCAAGTCTCCGAGGCCACAGGAAACATCGTCTATCTACTTGTGTGGTTTATCTCTTGATTTCTTCCTTGTGCATGCATTTACTTTTCTAGATTTTGCTCTAACTTGTGTTTCAATTGTTTATCTCCATAGATAGATAATCTAGTCTAATTTAATTTGTTAGTGCACCAGTGAGACATAGCCCTTGTACTATTAGTTTGTGCAAAATTACCTTATTGATATTACTTGTGTTTAATCAACTCGAACTAACAAAGAAAATTGCAAGTCAAGGCATAGCATACTAGGCGTGGCTCCATCAGCAAAGTCATGCGACTGACAAGACCCAGTTGACATATGGAATGTACTTTCGTCATCGGGAGCTACAATTCTTAAGCAATAGTGACAGAACAGTGATGGAATAGAGGCCGACGTAGCGCTGCAGGCACAACAGAAGTTCGCTGACTGGACATATATCTACTATGAACAGTGATACACCTCGGTCAATCGTCCTGGCTTGGATCACCTCCGTTGGCCATAGGGATCACCCATCGCGATTCATCCCCTCAACCGACAGCATCAGATTCAGATCACAGGTGATCATAAAATAGGAATTAGTAAATAGGAATTAAAAATTTAATTCAAAGATTAAAGTCAAATGATAAATCATTGATTTATTGTCTAATTGATGTCTAATTATTCCGTCCATTAGGTGTTCAAAGGACATTCCTCTGCTACCTCCGCCACTATAGCCGTCGTAGCAATCGCCGCCCCGTCCTCTACCCCACGTTCGTCGCAGCCCTACTCCGTTGCCAGCGCCGCCCGCCTCCTCTGCCGGCGTCGCCCTCTGCCCCACCACGCCACAAGCCTATTCCTGTGCCAGCGCCGCTCACCATTTTTGCCGGTGGCCATAGAGGAATACATATCAAGGTTGGGGAACTCCAGATTCGAAATAGCATATTACCTTCATGCCTTTTGCACAGGTTTATTGTTCCAAGGAAATTGGCGTTTCTTTTCTTGGATTTGTGCATTATTTGAAGGTTTAGGGCCTGTTTGGTTTTCACCTAATATTGTGTAGCCTAAGGTTAGCAACTTGCCACAGTTGTGGCATGACTAAACCGCCTAAACTTAGTTGCTGTTTGGTTTGCTGTCACGGCTAAGGTCAGGCTCGCCTAAAAATTCTGTGGCAACTGTTTGGATGCCTGCCACACAATTTTATCAAAAACCCTATATAATTATCAATCAATCAAGCACCCCAATAATTAAGCACGTGGTTAATCATAGATTATCTAACGACATATATCTATTAGTCCATATTTAATTTACTTGTTTAAAATTTCATTTCAAACATTTTATTTGCAACCATATAAAAATCAAAATAAAAAATCAATTTCCTTTTTCTCCTTTTCTCTTTTATTTTTCTCCTTTTCTTTTCTTTCTTTTTCTTTTTTTCTCCTTCTTCCTCCCTCCTCTGTTTCCCCCACGGAAAAAACAAAACAAAAGAAAATTTGATCTAAAATTTATAATAAACAAAAAAAGAAATCTATAATAAACAGAAAACAAATTAAATCTATAATAGATCAAACCTTGAGCAAAAAATTCCACTATCGCAAAACATTTTTCCAGTTAATGAAAATGTGGAAAAACAGTAGAAATTTAATGGAATTTTAATGAAAGATTTTAGAACACAATCACATTTAGATAATCACCAATCGGCGGCTTAATAAGATAATTTAGTACCCTAAGCCAAAATTGAGATTACTTCTTAAATAAAAATTTAGTACCCTAATTATTGGCTTCATTGTCATTACATTTTCCAGCACCTCGTCTAATTAGCACATAGTACAGGGATTAAATTGGAAAATAGCCAAATTCCCCACGTTCTTAACTTCTTCACTGTACGTTTGCCTCAGTTCTTATCTTCTTCACTGCACTACGCAGAGAGGGGACGGAGAGGCAGAGTAAGAGAGATGAAAGAGGAGGGACGAGGCTGGCCGGCCATGGAGCTCAACGGTGGCTCGTCCAGGGACGTGCGCCGGCGAGCTCAACGGCGGCTCGTCCAGGGACGTGCGCCGGCGAGGCACTCAGCCGTGGCGGCACGACCGGCGGCGCGGTGCTTGTGACGGCAAGTTTATGGTCTATTTTCAAATTATTCATTTTCAAATTGGTTTTTTTGTTTGCATCGTGCCTTTGGAGTTCAAAAGTCTTTAGGTTTTTTTCGAATTTCAGAGATGCATGATTTTATTATCATGTCTTTGAATTTCAAAAGTCTTTTTGTAAGTTGCAACTAGGAATGGCAAGTGTGCGTTAATTGAGTTATTGAGCTGCTTTTCCTGGCCTTTGGCGCGTAAGCAAAAAAAATCCCTCAGAATTTTTCACTAGCGCGTAACAAAACCCGTATACCGCGCGGGCAATTCCTCCATTCCAAAACAATTCCTCTGTTTCTTCTTCCAAGGGAAAACGAGAAGACGTCTGATCTGCTCTGGAAGACTTCGTTGCGGCCAGAAGTGACGACCTATGGCTACCACACTGAGTGACCAAGCCACGGCCGCTGCGCCCAGTGGCCAAGCCACGGCCGCGGCGCAGAATGTCCAAACCACTGCGCCGAGTGGTCAAGCCATGGCTGCGATTCCGAGTGCCCAAGCCACGGCCACCACGCCGAATGTTCAAACCACTCCGCTGACTGTCTGTCCAAGGCACTACGCCGAGTGCCCAAGCCGCTGCTACGGTACCGAGGTGAAAATTTAATCTAATCTGATGCCTATAGAATTGGTTTTGGACGATCTCGTTTCTGCTAATTAATCTAGTAAATTCTGTTCAACTATTTGATTTGTTGGTCTGTTGGTAAAGACTCCCTGAACTTATAGCCCCCTGAACTTCTGAACCAGCAATTGATTTAAATAAAATTCATACTGAATGTAGTCAATTACTCCCTTATCCCATTAACAAGTAGGGACACAGCTAATCATAGAGCTAACATCACAGAAATCAGATCAAGAACAAGCATGCATGAGGAAAAAATGAATCAGATCATTCAATATTCTTCATGACTAAATGGGGCATATAAATTTTTTTAGGATGCTGGTCTCATGTTCAATCAATATTCTTCATCGCATATAATTTTTTTTAGGATGCTGGCCTCATGTTTGATCTGGTACACGTTTTGCCAAACAAAAAACACCGAATCATACCTTTTTCGCATCAAACCACAACCCCTGTTCTCAACTCCTGGCTTCCTGGCTTTTCCAACTCCTAGCTCCCGGTTCCCTTCCCTGTTTTCCTTGCCACACCACTTCGTATTCAAGACAGACCTTCAACTGATGCTTCCTCAGCGAATAGTGGATGTTTCCAGGTTCATCCTCTGTGTGATTTTCCCTAAGCTAGATTCTTTTGATGAAGGAAAAGTATGGAAGCAATAGTGAATTTGTTGGTCTGTTAGAATTACTTTGATTGTTACATTGCACAATCCAGAATTTGGCACTCATATAGTACTTTGATTTTTTTTGTGCACCACGATAGATTTATTTTTTTAAAAAAAGTAACACCACAATAGAATTTGGCACTTTTATTTCAGCATAAATGTGCTTTGTTCAAATAGGCTTTCTGGAGGAGATACTATCTACCATTGTGGTGGATCAAGAGGCCTAGTTGCTACCCGACAGTTCTTGGTAAGAAAACTATAGTACCTCTTCTTGTAAAGTCCATCTTATTGCACAAAAATTAATAATTTTTTAATTGTAGAAAATTAAAACTGGAGAAGACCCGGGGCTCGCTGGTTCATGGCAACACACGCATAGGATGCAACAAGGAACAAACCAAGAGCTATGTAGCCAGAAAGCGAAGAATAATTGGGTGAGCTCCGCTTTATGTTTGGAAATATAGTTTGATTTAGCAATAATATCTTTTTCATTTGTTTATGTGTAAAGGAACATTTCTTAAGTGCCATGGAGAATCAGTATGGAAAAAATTGGCAAGCTAAAAAGCATGATTTAGATGCTAATATAATTTATAGCACTACGGGTCAAATGCCACTTGGTAGACTGGCAATTGGTGATGAAGCAATCAGTCGGAAGGAAAAGGTTTCTTTAAAATCAAGAAAAAGGAGTGCACCATATGCAAGTAAATCTCCTAGAGAGATATATCTAGAAGGGCAGGTCATCCAACTACAAAGAGAGAGAGAGAGAGAGAGAGAGAGAGAGAGAGAGAGAGAGAGAGAAGAAAGAAAGAGAGGAGGTCGTGTTACGTCGGATGGAAAATGTCGTGAAGGTAATTTTTTATCTAGATTAAATTTACAAATATAAGCATTCATGTGACTCATTTTGGAGTTGATGCAGGCATTGGCTGCACAAAGAGGATTGGATTATGATACATTTGCAAATGCATTGGTATTACAAATTGCACCAAACAATATTTGTCTATTACATGACGAAGTTTTAATTTATTTTGCTTATTATTTTGTTCTATGTTTCATAGGATACTTCTGGTTCAAATGTTCTTACAGAAGGACAATATAGGAGCAACAATGGCAAGGTCAGTGACACGTTTTTGAATTTTGAAAACATAGGAAAAATATTGTTGATGATGTTTGCTACTTATATTGATTAATATGCTCTCCTTTATTTTAGAGCACTTTTGGTCAACAAGGAATCAGCCACAACCTTGGAGAAATGGGTGGCGATGACACTAGTGGTGATTACAGCATGGGAGAAAGTGAGGGAGAGGAGGATGACATGAAAGGTGGTATCAACAACGATTAGCGCTGCTAAAGCTCAAGGGCTGCCAATATTGTAGCACGATTAAGCTGGAGTTTTAGTTTCATTGTTCGTTTCACTATTTTGAATAATTTGCTATCAGTCAAGGACATGTGTTACCATGCACGTTTGTATTGTTGGATGATAAATATTATGGTTTTGTTAGATGAAATATCGATATGGGAGGAATATTTATGGCATATGCCTATAGTTGAAGGGTATAATTAATTATATTTAGCTTTGTACATGAATTCAATGCATCGCAATTCACAATCCGAAATGTTTTGGAATGCATTTTGATTATGGAAACTCATTTTTGAGTGTCCCTATATAATTTACCGAGCATTTAATGGTTCTCGGATTAATGTCTCACCAAGGGTTACTAATGGGCGACGGTTTAGCGAACCTCACGGTAAAAGTTTTTTCCGATGGTTGTGCAAACCGTCATTAACAATGTAATTAACCGAGTGTAAATAATTAACCGAGGGTTTCATAGAACACATGACAATACACTTTGCCGACAGTTATGTCAACTGTCACGAATGCAATGTGTGAGCGTTTCCATTTACCGAAGGTTTCACAAAAACCATCACAAATTAAATCACCGACGGGGTTTTAAAACCTTCACCCATGTTATATACGAGTGTTCATATTAACCGACGGTTTAGCAGACCTCTCACTAATGCGCATCAAATACCGAGTGCCCTATGTACCGTCGCTAATTGAATTGCCGAAAGTTCCCTCGGGAATCATACCATTTCCCCATGACGTGTGGCCGAGGGGGAATGGCCGACGGTGTACACTCGGCCATTCATGTGGCCTACGGTTTTTAATAATATCCGACAGTTTTTCCACCCTCGGAAAAAGTTAGGAATCTAGTAGTGGACCTCGGTGCATCCTAGGGAACACTATAAATACCGCCTCTTTAGTTCGGGGAGGATATATAATGCAGAATGGGTAGAGACGCGCGCACACACTCACTCACCTCGTAGGGTAGAAGCAAAGGGGGTGGAGTTTCTTTCCTTCTTACTCTTGTAAGCTCTCTCCACATCAAGCAAGAAGCAACTAAAGTAGGGTCATCACCTTTCTGAAGGGCCCTGAAACCAGTATAAATCCCTGTGTCACGTGTTGTTCTTCTTGCAGACTTAGCTACCCACCATAGAATCCATGTTAAGAGCCGAACCACGTAGGGTACAGACGGTCCGCTCACCCCTATACAAATCTTTGTGATCCACGCCTCGGGGCCTTGAGGTTTCGGAAGCCGACAAATACATTTATAAATAATTTGTATTAATCAACAGTGATCATACTTCTATTTTAGAGAGTGCATCCTGTTCATTTGTGTCTTTTTTTATAGGAGTGATTAGTACATTGTGAATGGGCACAAACGGCTTGAAATAGAATAATGCAAACGGTATCTAGTTCAAGCGGGAAAAAAAAATCAATTCGTGTCGTCTGGAAGATCAAAATATTGAAATACATCCCCTGGTTTGTTGGCAGATGAGGCCTTGTGCCTATGATAGACTGATAGTGGGTGGGTGGGTGGTATAATATGAAAACTTTGATAAGCTAACATGAGATGCGGCAATGTAATCCACGGCACGAAGAACTCCAAACATTCTATTTTCAAAAAAAAAAAAATCATTCCATCTTCTGATCGGTATTATTTTTAAAAAGAAAGAGATCATATTATTTCATGGGTTAACTACGTAGTTTAAACTGATTCTCAAAATAGTTTTAAAAAACGAAAACACTTGAGGCCAGCCGTCCGGTGCGTCCGGACGCGCGCAGACGCGGCCCGGCTGGCGTGTGGCGGTGGAAGGACACGCTGTTGCCATACAAGGTGGGTCCCACAAGCATTTTTTTATTTTGATGGCCATAAATTTTGACTGGGTGCTCTAATGCACCTACGTTTTCGTCATATTTTTACGAACAATACAAGACGTATGTTGCCATATAAATCTTCAAACTTATCTGATGAAACTTGGGTTTCGCCTACTGAAATTGGATTTCATATTCGTTAAACTTGCCGAACTGTCAAGTTTCATCGGGTTTAATCCAAGTTTCAACAAGTTTCAATAGGTTTCATCCAAATTTCTTCAAGTTTCATCAGCTCAATCCAAGTTTCGTCAAGTTTCAACAGGTGACGCTCGCCTTCATCAATACGTGATCCAAGGTTCATCAGCACACGGCCAAGTTTCACTAGCATACTGTCAAGTTTCATAAGTGGGTTTGGCTAGGTTCACATCAAAAAAATTGAAAAAGTGAAAAAAAAATTAAAAAAATAAAAGTATTTAAAATGGGTTGCTCTCGATTTTAGAAGAATTATGAAATTTATTCCAAACATTTTGAACACTGTTTGAATTTTATACAAAAATTAACTAAAAAATGATCAACTGCACATCTAACCAACTCCGCCTTCCATCTGGTGCACACGGGGGCGCGGGCTGCGCTCGGATGCGCACGCTGCCGGCGATCCAACGGCTAAGGTGCGTCCGATCAACGCGGACTCGGACGGACGTCCAGACGCTGGCGCTCGCCTTTAAAAAATTTAGATACTTATTACTATGAAGTAGGCGATTCTAAAATGTACTGTTAAAAGTGGAAAACATATGTTCCACATCATTCTATAACCAAAATTTATAATTAAAATTTTAAAGAGTCAATTTGATATATGCCTCTCCACAATTTCAAGAGGAAAAGGTGTCTAAATGGTCTTTCAAATATGGTAACCGAACTAATTTGGTCCCTGAACTGTTCCTCATATATCTCAACTAGACTTGACTAGTCCGTCGACCGGTTAGCAAAACGGTTTTGTGGATTTTTTTCGTATATGTGGTATGGTTTTACTTATGTGGTAGCCAAGTGGCCATCATGTGCACCCTCCAACTAGTTCACCCCTCTTTCTAATCTCTCTTGCTCTCTCTAATCTCTCTCCTCTCTAAGACTCTTCATCTTTCTCTTGCCGGCGCCGACGAGCAACCGCTGTAGGCGAGCCGTCGCCGTCGACACCGCGACCTCCTCCTCTCTCTTTGATTGGCAAGTCAGTGGCCCCCTTAGATGGCAGAGCTCCGCCCATCGCTCCTCTTCGGTGATCTTACCCACCCTGGTTGCACCCTCTCACTCAATCTCCCCCGACACCACGGACTCCCTCACCAGCGAGGAGTGCACGCAGGTGTGGAGGGTGGTGCTCACCGTTGGCAAGGATATGAGATGGTCTGCCATGGATAGAAGCACCACCATTTCTACCCTGCCCCTTATCCTCAACCACGAGAGGCGGAGAGAGAGAGAGAAATACAGGGTCGCAAGAGAGGGGCGTGCCACCGCTACAGTCCCCTACGTGGTCGTCCACCGTGTGCGCTCGAGAGAGAAGGTGGAGCTAGGCGCGCAAATCGGAGGAGGAGGGTGGCGCTCCGCGGAACGCGCGCGATGTGGATCTGATACACCGTCACAGTCGCCTGTCACGCACATGCACGGAAGAGAGGTTGCCACATTGTCATCGTCAGAGGAAGCAGCGAGCTTGTGACATACCTAAATTTTACCTAATTTTAGCATGCAAATTTTCCAGGAAAAGTCACTTTCAAACCCTAGGAACCTCCCTAATTTTTCCATAATTGTTCTAATTTTTTTATTTTATTTCATAAAGGAAAATCCTTCTTCCAATTTTCTAGGAAATTCTATCCCATACATATCAACTTTTATTCCACTTTTAGGATCTTCTTTTTTCTATGAATTTTTATAGTACTCTTTCATATTTTTCTAACCTCCATACAAATTTCTATGAATTTCCAAAGCCCTTATCTTTTTTTGAAAGAGGGGTAGGAGAACTGCCGTCCTATTTCATTGATAAGCAGGAGAAAATAAAATAAAAACCCATGCGAGCACGGGGTACAACCACAGCGCTTCGCTGCAACCCTGGACAAAACCAAACACATCTCCGGCCACTGCCAGGAACACCACCTACAGAGGAAAGCAAATGGAAGCAGCCCCCCACCGCCACCTAGGCCAACGGCCGAAAAGGAAGGAGAGATATAGGAGAGGGAGTAGAGGAAACACCACCAATACTCACATAGCGACAAAACGATGGAGCAGCAGACCCAGCGGGAATCCATAGCACAAGACGGCGACCACGATGCCTCTAACAAGGCAGCGACCGGAAGAACCCACCGCCGTTGCAAGACCGCTAAGTTTTTCACCAAAGCAAGGAAAGGTCTGAAAAGTGATGCCTCCAACGACACCAATGGTGACGCTAACACCAGCCCAAAAGGGCAGGGCTTTCGCCCAAGACCTGCTCTACTAGCGCACAAGCCAGAGGACGCTGAAGGTCAAAAGCACCAGAAGAACCGAGCCGCTGGCCGAAGACGCAGAGTCGAAAAACGAGCACGAACGCCGCCTCATAACGCGGAAGACGCCACCCATGCCACCTGACACCTCGGAGAAGGGGAGGGTCAAAACGACGGGGATGGGACCAGGTCAGGAGGGAGAGAACGGGGACACCGCTGAAGAAAGGTCACCAGCCAACGCCGTCGGAGAGAGGCCACCACGTCTGGTGGCCTGCGCGTGGGAAGCGAAGGAGAACAGACGCCTCGCCACCCAGGCGTCCAGGACCGTCTCCAGGATTCTGGGGCCCTAGAGCGAAATGCTCAAGGGGGCCCTAAATTTTTGAAAAAAATCATATTTCTAATATAACTAAGGCATACTTTCACTCAATTATATAACTTCAATATTTGTTATTTCATACAATATTTATAAATATATCAAATATTAATGCTAGAAGACTGACCTCATGTTCTACCGAAAAGCATCATCCGTCTAGTATTTCTTGAAATGAAATCTTCAATTATATCTTCATAATTAATCTTCTCGAAGACATCATTTTCAAGTGCTATTGTCGCCAACCCATTGAGTCTTTCTTGTGTCATAGTAGAACGCAAGTAGGATTTCAACAACTTGAGTTTAGAAAAGCTCCTTTCCGCAGATGCAACAGTCACAAGAATGGTTAATAAAATTCTGTATGCAATAACAGCATTAGGATAAATTCGAAGCCTTTTCAAAAACTTCAGGATATCAAGAGGACCCATAGATTCCTTAAGTAAATCCTGAATGAAAATCAACTCCCCAAACAATTCCTGTCCGTCAATATCTTTATGTTCTCCACTCTTAAGTGCATCCTCAAGATTAACACAAGCATCCATCAAACTCTTACCATCCAATGATCGTAGCCTATCTGAAGTAAACAAGAAACCAAAAGTTTTTTGTATCCTTGGTACTGTTCAAATCTCCTGGTAAGTGAGCCTATAGCTTGATCAACAACAGGTATAAAATAATTAACTCTAAATGAGTCCTCTACAGATTGTGGATCAACTGATGCATCATCTGCACCCTCGTCAAATTGTCTTTTTCTTTTGATTTTACGCTTGGTGCGGAACTCTGGATGAATATCCATTTCCATTGTAATTTCTTTTGCAGCTTCCAATGTTTTTGAAAAGCCAGTTTCTCTATACTTTCTGAAAAAGGAAATCAGCCCCTGTATAGACTCAATTGCAATATCAATAAGCATATCTTTGGATTGTAGCTGCTTGCTGACCAAATTAATAGCAGATAATATTTCATACCAGATGATTATTGCCACTAAAAATTCAAAGCCACCAAATTCATTTTTCGCCAATGATTTAGCTTCACTACTTGCCAATGGATCATTATCACTTTCAGCCACTTGTAGCAGAGCCTGTCTTATTTCTGGGATCTGAAACCTTATAGCCTTAACACTATCAACACAACTCTCCCAACGAGTAGATAACAATGACTTGAGAGTCAATCCTGTTATGTTATCTTTTAGAATTTTCCACCTTTTTGTAGAATTAGCAAATGTTGTATAGATGCATTGGATAACTCCAAAAAATTATGTTGCTTTACGACAAGACTTTGCCATATCACATAGTGTCAAATTCAGACTATGACAACCACAAGCTGAATAAAAAGCTCTTGGATTTATATCCAAAAGTTTCTTTTGTACCTCTTGATGTTTTACTTTCATATTCGACCCATTATCATATCCCTGTCCTCTCACATTGTCTACATCAAGATCAAGACTCTTCAATTCCTCTTGTAGAACATCAAACAATCCTTACCCAGTGGTATCATTCACATTCAAAAAATCTAAGAAGGATTCTTCAATACAAACAGAACCTGAAGATGCATCAACATACCTTATTATCAAAGACATCTGTTCTTGGTTGCTTGCATCAGGGGTACAGTCAAGTATAACTGAGAAATACTTGGCTTCTTTTACCTTTCTAATGATTGCAGACCTGACCACAATAGCTAGCAAATTTATTAACTCATTCTAGATGGAAGGACCAAGATAATGATCACGAATTTTATCATTGGTGATGCGGTCAACATGCTCTTTGATAACTGGGTCTAATTCAGCCAACATTTCAACCAGTCCTAAGAAATTGCCATTGCTGTCTTGGTACAACCCGTTATTACTGCCACGAAATGCTATACTATGTTCTGCAAGAAACTTTACAATCAAAACAATCCTAAACAAAACTTTTCTCCAATGCTCCTTTTCTTTTTCAAGTTCTTGCTGAGCAACTTTATCAATTGTTTGATTCTTCTGCAATCTCACACGCAAGTCGTACCATGTAGCTATATTTGTGACATGTTCTCTACTAGTTTCATGCTCTTTAAGTCTATTACCAAGATGAATCCAGTCACTGAAACCGTCATTTGCTAACTGACCTCTCACAAGCCCCTTTCTCAATAATTTGCAGCAAAAACAAAATACTTTGTTAAGATCTTTACTGTATACAAGCCATTCCCTGCCACACTTTTCTCCATTTGAAAGAACTCTAGTGTATGATAATGCTGAAAACCTTCTAGAGAATTTGTCTCTAGGACCATGCTCAATGGACAAGTCTCTTTTAGGACCCTTTTGCACCAAAATATCATTCATTCTAGGATCAAGTGCATCCCAAGTTCTTGGATCAAATATATTAGGCTGAAAGGAATTATCAATGTCATCGGCAATATTAACAGCATTACCTTCATCGGCAATATTAGCATCATGACCTTCATGGCAATATTACCACTATCACCTTCATTGATATCTGCAACGTGAGCCTGGACCTCTACCGCATCACGGACTTGACCGTTATCAACATTAGTACCTGGAGTTTCTCTCAAAACAAATTTATCAAGAGCATCCTTTTGAGATTGTGCTACTGCTTCTAGCCTTTGTCTCTTCTTACGCTTTTCAGCACCAGAATCATACTTCCTATTTCTACTAGACATGATGACTATTCACGAAATAAAAGTCTTCTTGACTTCCTATTTTATAAACAAAAAAATAATTTAAATTAATTAAAGCAGTACACATACATGAATAAATTGCATAATTGAATCGACCAAGACCGACTAATGACTATCGAGTATGTATCGACTCAGTACTTACCGTGTCTCGCGAATCGCGATCGCAGGGACGGCAAGGATTACTAGATTAGCCAACTGTGGCCGGCGTGGATTGTGGATTTGTGGCCGACGGCCGGCGTCGCCGCCCTCGCGTCGCGTGGATTGGAAAGCTGGAAGCGAAACGGTGGAACCGCGGAAGTGCCGAAGCCAATCGAAGGAAATCAAGGAATTAGTGTCACGATTAGCAAATCATGTAATCAAGGGCAGTTCGGCCTGCCTCTTTGGCTCCTCGTGCGTGGCTGCGTGGCTTCGTGGCCTCCTCCTGGGCTGGCCCGCATAGGAAGCACCGAAGCACCGAAGCAGTAGTTCAGCAATCAGCATAGTCTTTACAAAATTGGGGGCCCATCTCAAATGGGGGCCCTGTGCATGAGCACTGTTCACACATGCCCATCAACGGGCTGCACACCACACCACCAACACCACTGTTTATATATCCAGTACAAAGCCATTTCACCAGAGGGAGCAAAAGGCCAGCAACGAGCACAAGTACCACTGGAGAACCTAAGAGAAGGCAAAAACTCGGAGCTAAGCAAGGAGCCAAGGAAGGGAGGCCAAAGTTAAACACCTGATCAACAAAGTGAGAAGCTCCAGGCTGCAGTTAACGGCAACATTTTGTGGCTCACTAAAGCTACAAACAAATGACAAACTTACTATTGCTAGAACTGTTCAAACCTCCACCAAAATGCTTATATTACAAAAACTATGATTACATGGTTGGCAAAGAAGAATCTAAGCAAGATATCTACAGACCTTCCAATTTGACTTATCCCGATCTAAGTAATCATACTTAATCAAAGACTCGATCCTTTTCTTTATGAGAGCAAAGTCTGGCGAAAAGTTTGAATGAATTTGAATCTGCTTTGACACCTCAATGAGTAAACTTTTATGGTCCATTACTTTCCTGGATTTCATGATTCTGATAATGATGGCATCTATTTGAGGTTCCCTATCTTTTTCAACTTTCTTGCGAGTCTGCTTCAATTTTTCCGGTTTTATTTTCGTAATTGGTGCGATCTTCACCTTAAAGCGTTTGCTAGTGAATTTATCATTATAGTGGAAAGTATCATCCTCAGATACATCCTTGCCCATAGGTTCCTTATGCAGCACATTTTTGCCCTTCACACAAGCAAGAGACCGAAGGCACAACTTCAAATCAATGGGTGATATAGCTGTGGCCTCAAAGATCTCCCTGTAAGTCAAGCTATCTGCTGAATTAAACAACATAAGAACACACATCTGATAAGTTGTGACATCCAGCTCATGTCTCCGATCTCCAAAGGTTGCACTAATGTCAGCATTCCCAAACTCAGTTTGATATGTTAATTTTCTTCCATTGTGAAATCCAAGGTAGTGTGCTTTAAACCTCTCACTTATACTGATGACCTCATTTGGAAGGTTGCACATGGCAGACGATTGCATTGGCCAAGACATGCTAGTGAGTATCTGAACTGAGATGTTTGGACCATCAATATTAGCATTGGCATAGAAACTTCGTGTGTTATCTTGTGATGTCTCTAAGTCAGCAAGCATGCGTTCTAATTTAAAATAAAATTGGAAGCAGCAAATACTCTTTAGCTTTACAATCATACTTCTCTTAGTTTCATCACAAATATTTTTCCTAGATAGAAGGCGATTTGCGAAATGTTGCCAATAATATCTCTCAAAAACATCCTTCTCCTTCAAATAACTAATGAGGCCAAATGCTTTCTCTAGTGCAATCTCAGTATCATCTTCATCCACCCCTTTCATTCCTTTGCGAATTGCATTGTCAACATAGAGTGATAAAAATTCAGAGCATCGGTTGTTCAAGTTGATGAAATTCTGAAAAGAAGAATCCAAAGTATTTCTGAATGACATCTCATTGCCAAATGAAATGCTAATAATTTCTTCATACTTGACCTTCTCATTTATTATGCATTGGACGAAGTCACTAGGGTTATCCAATTTCTCTTGATCTGTCACTAGAGCCTTCCCTGTTTCTTCGACATGACGAGCCATCACTGATCTTATGGCTGAATGCCCTTCAGGGACATATTTAAACAGCTTGAATAGCCTCATAAGATCATCATGCTTATTATGAATAAGCAAATCCACAAAACCTGAGTCGGGCATTAAAATTAATCTGTCTATCTGGTTAGACAACATCTCTATTACTTATTTTGACTGCACTTTGAGCATGCATATACAGTGCAATGCGCTTTAATTCCTGATCACGTTGCTTTTCAACCTCCTTCAAATAATAACCACAGTTGTAACACTCAATAAGACGTTGAGACTTGCCAATATAGAAATTTGCTGAAGCTTGAAGAAATGGCTTCTCAAATTCTTCCTCATACACAAAAGAACTCAAATCCATTAACATATTTAGGGTGTTTCTCATTAAACTTTTGTTTATGACTTCGCCCATTCTCTCGCTGCGAATTGATCCAAGAACTGTCTCCAACAATCTAATGCGAATGTTATGCAAGTAGATAACATCTCTCTAGAATTCCATGCCAAGGTCAAGCACACTTTTCTTTGCGTGAGTACTAATAAATGCCATATGCAGTTTTTTAAGTATCTCTTCCATCACTTTCAACGCACTATTATGATTATTCCATTTCTTAAGCAGAAATTCCAGAAAAAGATCACTATCCAGTTCAAACTCAATTGATGTGCACATTTGTTCCATCTGACTTTTCAAAAATTCTGTTACTTTGTTGTAGAGTTCCTCATCATGCTTAAAAATTACCATATTAAATGCAATCCTAGTCAAGATATAGAGAAAATGATGGTCAGCATAAAAGAAAATCATTCTAGAACATGCAATAACTATATTAAATCTAGTTCTAGCCAACATAAAAAGAGAATGAAGATCATGTTACAACATGCTACAGTAATAACAAATGTAGTTTTAATAGATAAATGAAATATCAAATGATGTGCATACAACATTCCCTATTTAAAGGCCTTACCACTATTCCTAGTTTCCGATATTTAATTATATTAATACCATAGCCTCTTACAACAAGATTGTGTTTATTAAAGCCAGATAAGATTTTGATTGTTGAGATAAACTGCTGGATGTTGTAGTGGGACATGTTGGATAAGCATCGAATTGGATGAATAATGAAATATTGACCGTATAGTATAGATGTCCCTAAATAGATGCCCACAAATAGCAAAAAAAAACATACTGTAGAGTACATGTTGCTGCATGAAAATTAGCCATGGTCTATAAAATAAAATAAAATAAAACATGAATTCGGCTCAGAGGTAACCACCTGTACAGATCATTGAAATGAGCCAGTCGAATGGTCTTATTATGTTGGTAGATCTCGCGGAAGGCGTCCTCCAGCGTCTTCCATGACCTGTCAAAGAAGTTGGCGTCCACCACCACTTACGAGTCCAGGGAGGGGTCGGTCTCGGTCCTGCGGGCGCGCTTCTTCTGCTCGCTCATCTCCATTGCCCACTGAACAACACTGCCGCGGCCGTGCCCCGGCGATCCGCTAGGGTTCTGGCAGGGCCGTCTCTAGGATTCTGGGGCCCTAGAGCGAAATGCTCAAAGGGGCCCTAAATTTTCAAAAAAAAATCATATTTCTAATATAACTAAGGCATACTTTCACTCAATTATATAACTTCAATATTTGTTATTTCGTACAATATTTATAAATATATCAAATATTAATGCTAGAACACTGACCTCATGTTCTACTGAAAAGCGTCATCCGTCTAGTATTTCTTGGAATGAAATCTTCAATTATATCTTCATAATTAATCTTCTCGAAGACATCATTTTCAAGTGCTATTGTCGCCAACCCATTGAGTCTTTCTTGTGTCATAGTAGAACGCAAGTAGTATTTCAACAACTTGAGTTTAGAAAAGCTCCTTTCCGTAGTTGCAACAGTCACAGGAATGGTTAATAAAATTCTGTATGCAATAACAACATTAGGATAAATTGGAAGCCTTCTCAAAAACTTCAGGATATCAAGAGGACCCATAGATTCCTTAAGTAAATCCTGAATGAAAATCAACTCCTCAAACAATTCCTGCTCGTCAATATCTTTATGTTCTCCACTCTTAAGTGCATCCTCAAGATTAACACAAGCATCCATCAAACTCTTACCATCCAATGATTGCAGCCTATCTGAAGTAAACAAGAAACCAAAAGTTTTTTCATATCCTTGGTACTGTTCAAATCTCCTGGTAAGTGAGCCTATAGCTTGATCAACAATAGGTATAAAATAATTAACTCTAAATGAGTCCTCTGCAGATTGTGGATCAACTGATGCATCATCTGCACCCTCGTCAAATTGTCTTTTTCTTTTGATTTTACGCTTGGTGCGGAACTCTGGATGGATATACATCTCCATTGTAATTTCTTTTGCAGCTTCCAATGTTTTTGAAAAGCCAGTTTCTCTATACTTTCTGAAAAAGGAAATCAGCCCCTGTATAGACTCAATTGCAATATCAATAAGCATATCTTTGGATTGTAGCTGCTTGCTGACCAAATTAATAGCAGATAATATTTCATACCAGATGATTATTGCCACTAAAAATTCAAAGCCACCAAGTTCATTTTCCGCCAATGATTTAGTTTCACTACTTGCCAATGGATCATTATCACTTTCAGCCACTTGTAGCAGAGCCTCTCTTATTTCTGGGATCTGAAACCTTATAGTCTTAACACTATCAACATGACTCTTCCAACGAGTAGATGACAATGACTTGAGAGTTAATGTTGTTATGTTATCTTTTAGAATTTGCAACCTTTTTGTAGAATTAGCAAATGTTGTATAGATGCGTTGGATAACTCCAAAAAATTCTGTTGCTTTACGACAAGACTTTGCCATATCACATAGTGTCAAATTCAGACTATGACAACCACAAGCTGAATAAAAAGCTCTTGGATTTATATCCAAAAGTTTCTTTTGTACCCCTTGATGTTTTTCTTTCATATTCGACCCATTATCATATCCCTGTCCTCACATTGTCTACATCAAGATCAAAACTCTTCAATTCCTCTTGTAGAACATCGAACAATCCTTGCCCAGTGGTATCATTCACATTAAAAAAAACCTAAGAAGGATTCTTCAATACAAACAGAACTTGAAGGTGCATCAACATACCTTATTATCAATGGCATCTGTTCTTGGTGGCTTGCATCATGAGTATAGTCAAGTATGACTGAAAAATACTTGGCTTCTTTTACCTTTTCAATGATTGCAGACTTGACCGCAACAGCTAGCAAATTTATTAACTCATTCTGGATGGAAGGACCAAGATAATGATCACGAATTTTATCATTGGTGATGCGGTCAACATGCTCTTTGATAACTGGGTCAAATTCAGCCAACATTTCAACCAGTCCTAAGAAATTGCCATTGCTGTCTTGGTACAACCTGCTATTACTGCCACGAAATGCTATACTATGTTCTGCAAGAAACTTTACAATCAAAACAATCATGAACAAAACTTTTCTCCAATGCTCCTTTTCTTTTTCATGTTCTCGCTGAGCAACTTTATCAATTGTTTGATTCTTCTGCAATCTGACATGCAAGTCGTACCATGTAGCCATATTTGTGACATGTTCTCTACTAGTTTCATGCTCTTTAAGTCTATTACCAAGATGAATCCAGTCACTGAAACCGTCATTTGCTAACTGACCTCTCACAAGCCCCTTTCTCAATAATTTTCAGCAAAAACAAAATACTTTGTCAAGATCTTTACTGTATACAAGCCATTCTCTATCACACTTTTCTTCATTTGAAAGAACTCTTGTGTATGATAATTGACGGCGTGCTCTCCGCTCAACCACTGCGGATCACACCCCTAGTCAGATTTCTACCTTGCTAGCCTATCAGCTGAGCTCAGTTCGATTCGAGCGTGGGACGCGGCAAGGAGCGACACACAGAGTTTACCCAGGTTCGGACCCCCTCGCGGGTAATAGTCCTACTCCTGCCGAGCCTTAGCTCTTTTCCGTGTTTTGGTTGTGTGGAATGTGGTTACCGAATGTTTCGAACCCCCTTCCCTCTCCTCTCTCTTCTCCTTTTATACAAGCCTTGAACGGGCGTAGAGAGCCGAGGGGGTAGGCAATACAGTGCGCTTAGTACAGTACACTGACAAGACATAAGGGACACGACCGGAGAGACGAAACGTCGTCGCTATCTTTGCGCCGCATGGCGCCGCCACGCGCACCTTGCAAGTGGCCGACCCGCAGAACGCTCCGGCGAGATCTGCGGGTGGGGCCAACTTGTTCTTCCGACGCTGGCGACGAGCTTGATGATGGCAAACTCTCTCGCCGGTCAATTCCGGCTGCGCCACGGTGGTGAGCTTGGTCGAGCCCGCAGAGGTCACCGTGGCGGTAATCATCTCTTCATCCGTCTATCCGCGTAATGTCGCATTGAATGCGCCGCCCTTCGCAGCAGGGAAGCCTTCGCCGAAGACTCCTTTCGACGCCTCGCCACGCGGGCCCCACTTGCAGTGGGAGGCCCTACGCGCGCGAGGGGCCGCGCCCACCGCAGCGTAGGGCCCTCGCCCGACGCGTGACGGGCTCGCCCACTGTTGGGGCACGTCGCCCGCGACGTGTGGGGCCCTCGCTGGTCTTCTAAGGGCTCGCCCACGCGTTGGGGCTCGATCGCCACCGATGCGTGGGGCCCGCCGAGGCGCCGAGGGGGCTCGCCCATGGCTGGGACTGATCGCCCGCTTGACGCGTGGGGCCCGCCGAGGCGCCGAGGGTTCGCCCGTCAGGCTGGGCTCGATCGCCCGCTGACGCGTGGGGCCCGCCTGAGGCGCCGAGGGCTCGCCCGTGGCTGGAACTGATCGCCCACCGACGCGTGGGGCCCGCTGAGGCGCCGAGGGGCTCGCCCACTGGGCCTGATCGCCCGCGACACGTGGGGCCCTTTGAGGCGCCGAGGGCTCTCCATGGCTGGGGCTGATCGCCCTCACTGACGCGTGGGGCCCGCCTGATCTTCTCAGGACTCTTCGTACCCCGGTATTTATTACACCGACAATAATGCTAAAAACCTTCTAGAGAATTTGTCTCTAGGACCATGCTCAATGGACAAGTCTCTTTTAGTACCCTTTTGCACCAAAATATCAATCATTCTAGGATCAAGTGCATCCCAAGTTCTTGGATCAAATATATTAGGCTGAAAGGAATTATCAATGTCATCGGCAATATTAACAGCATTACCTTCATCGGCAATATTACCATCATGACCTTCATCGGCAATATTACCACTATCACCTTCATTGATATCTGCAACGTGAGCCTCGACCTCTACTGCATCACGGGCTTGACCGTCATCAACATTAGTACCTGGAGTTTCTCTCAAAACAAATTTATCAAGAGCACCCTTTTGAGATTGAGCTACTGCTTCTAGCCTTTGTCTCTTCTTACGCTTTTCAGCACCAGAATCATACTTCCTATTTCTACTAGACATGATGACTATTCACGAAATAAAAGTCTTCTTGACTTCCTATTTTATAAACAAAAAATAATTTAAATTAATTAAAGCAGTACACATACATGAATAAATTGCATAATTGAATCGACCGAGACCGAGTAATGACTATCGAGTATGTATCGACTCAGTACTTACCGTGTCTCGCGAATCGCGATAGTAGGGACGGCAAGGATTACTAGATTAGCCAACTGTGGCCAGCGTGGATTGTGGATTTGTGGCCGACGGCCGGCGTCGCCGCCCTCACATCACGTGGATTGGAAGGCTGGAAGCGAAACGGCGGAACCGCGGAAGTGCCGAAGCCAATCGAAGGAAATCAAGGAATTAGCGTCGCGATTAGCGAATCAAGTAATCAACGGCAGTTCGGCCTGCCTCTTTGGCTCCTCGTGCGTGGCTGCGTGGCCTCCTCCTGGGCTGGACCGCATAGGAAGCACCGAAGCAGTAGTTCAGCAATCAGCATAGTCTTTACAAAATTGGGGGCCCATCTCAAATGGGGGCCCTGTGCATGAGCACAGTTCGCACATGCCCATCAACGGGCCTGCATGCGTCGAAAGCCAAACCCTGCCATTAACCCGAAAAACACCAACCTAACCACCGAGCACCTCGCTAGGAGGGGAGGTCAAGGAGGCGAGGATGGCTCTAAGCTAGAGACAGGAGCCACCACGCCACTACGGAAGGAGCCGAGGAGACTCCGGACACACGCCCCTGGAACCCACCTTCTCCGTGCACTTCGGCCAGGTACCGAAGCGGACCCCCCAAGAGGCCTCCACTGAGACGGGCTCATGTGGAGGGGGAAGAAGGAGAAGATGCCGGTGCCGAGCTCCACCGACCTAAGAGGCCACCGGACCCACGACCCTGGAGCACGCCCACTCCGATCACTCCAGTGAACACACCACCAGATCCGAGCCTCCTGCCCACGGATCTAGCCTCACATAGAGCGGTCTCCGCTGAGACGGGCCCAAGAGGAGGGGAAGAAGGTAGAAGAGGGAAAGCCGGCGCCGAACTCCACCACAGTGCTCGAAGGTGAGGACACAGAGGAGATGAGGGGAGTCGCCACCATGTCCAGGACCGAAGGGGAGGTCACGGCCACTGATATGATCCAGATCTGAACACCGCACAACAACACCGATGGCAGCACGAGAGGCCACCTCTAGATCTGGACTTAGCAGCATGCTAGCACAGCACCACCGCCGAGCAGCCGTGGGTGGGCAGCGAGAGCGAGATGGGTAGCACCGGTAGTGGCTTGCCGCACCAGGAGCCCATTGCCAAGCCCGGGCATGCCTATCGATGGGGATGCTCTCGCACTGCCCGCTAGAGACCAGGCCCGAGAGCCGAGGGCGAGGGCGCTGCCGCCGCCGTCAACGCGTGCATGTAGAGGAGGCCGACAGCGGAGGGGCTGGCCGACGTGTCTGGGTACACTCGCGCCGCCTGCGGAGACTCAGCCGCTAGGAGCTGCCGCCGCGCCAGTCGCCGCGAAGACGACATCATCGTTATCGCTGCCGCCTCCACGCCACTGCCGGAATCGACCAGCGAGCCACAGAGAGGAGGGAGCCGTGGAGGGAGGAGGACGTCGCCTCTGCCCCTCTGGCCACCGCACCACTACCAACTCCACCGCCCGCCACCAGATCTGGGCAGCCAGCGGCTGAACTGCAGTGGAACGGGGGAGGAAGCCGCCAGGGAGGAGGACGTTGTCGCCTCCGCATCGTAGGCCGCTGCGGCCACTGCGCTGCTGCTACCACTCCTCTGCCCGCTACAAGATCTGGCCAGCCACAAAGGGGCGAGGCGGCACGCGAGCATCCCACCACGCTGCAGCCTTGGATGACAGTGCCACCACTAGCTCGCGCCACAACCTCCATCGGAGCCGACGCCAGCCACCGGAGCAGAACCACCAGAGGAGTGGAAAAAAAGAAGAGAGGAAAAAGAAGACTCCCGCCTCAAGGCTCCACCCGGGTAGAGAGGGCACCGGCGGAAGAGGAGGGTGCCAAGAAGGCCCGCCAGCTACGGCACGCCGACCGATGGCAGCGCCGCCGCCGGAGGGCTAGGGTTTGTGTTTAGACGTCGCCGCCTCTGCGCTCTGGAATGACCTTTCTCCAAAGCCCTTATCTATTTTCCCTAGAAATTAATTTCGGCTCCTTTCCTTTTCTGGAAAATAACCGGAGTACGCATTCCTTTTTTTAACCCGCCTTCGACGTCAGTTCTTCCTAGTGCATTAAGTGGTAATGCGGCCTTGATTTCTCCTTCTAGATCCAGCCGCTCACAAGACACCACGTTACCCCCACTTATCAATTAATCCAATGGCGTTCGCAGGTTCGGCCTTGAATTCGAAGGCACACATAGTTTCCCCATTCTCGACAGCGCCACCACCCCTGTACAGTGTTAAAATTCAAATATAAATACTTTTCCTCCCCTTTTATATAATAAAGGGAAAATTGAGGTCGTGGCATCGAAAGATCACTTGGACTCCTTTCTAACACCCAAGCGGAACAGTTCATTTATATAGCACCCAAATGTGCAATCGTTAACCTGTTTTAGCACTCCGTCATCTACAGCGCCGTTCCCGTCCGTTTTAGTCGCGTGCCCGCACCGATTTGATTATCAATTAAATGGAAATTAAGATTGCATAATGGAATCACTTCTTCACTGTCTGTTCCATTTATTCAGCAAGGATCAAAAGTTCAATGCAATGCAGATACGTAGTTAAGAGAAGTCAAAGCATACCGTTTAACGAAAATGCCAATTAAAAAAGTGATCCAAACTACATTGAGCATGAATAATGAATTGATGTCTTAACTGCTTAGTTCATTTATTCAGCAAAGGTTGAATGTTCCATGCAATTCACAACATGCTTATCAAGCGGCAAAGCATACCCTCGAACAAAAGAGCAACAAAGCAATCCCATGTACAGGTAGTATCAACATCAGGTTCAGCATTGCAAAAACACATACATCTTTCATTTCTCCTTCTGGGCAGTAGCTCTTTGCCTAGTTACTGGACTTGGTGTATTCTGGGCAGCAACTCTTTACCTTGTCAGTGGACTTGATGTAGTATCACTTGATGAAGCAGTAGCTCTGGACCTTGTAGTAGGACTTGATGTTTGTTGTGCAGCAGCAGTAGCAACTCTGGACCTTGTAGTAGGACTTGCTGTAATTTATGCAGAAGCAGATGAACTTGCAGCTTTCCTCTTCCTGGTAGATGTACTAGCTATGTCTGCATTCCTCTGCCTTGTAGATGAAGCTGCCCTCTGTCTGCATTACAGTAGAGGAAGTTGAAATAGAAAACCTAAACAATTATGTTCACAAAGTGTTAAGCAATGTATCTTGCAGAAGGAGTAGGTGGTTGTGGTAGATGTTCATCAGGTTCAACTCTATTATTTGGGCATCCCTTCTCAATGTGGCAAATTGATAGCATTTTTTGCACTGATAGGGGCCCCTTTTACCTGGCTCACCACTGTTCTTTATTCTTTTTTTCTAGGTCTACCAGCAGGCCTGTCCAATTTTGGAGGATGCATCTCAAATCCTATATTAACTACTGGCAACTGACTCTTGTCATCTAATGGGTTTATCTCAAATTCATAGCAACTCTTGAACCTCTGCACCGAGTAGTAGTCATGCACATAACTATCAATGGTGCACCCTCTCAAGTGAGTGATGTAAGAAATTGCATGGGTACAAGGCTTTCCTGACATCTGCCAATGGCCACAAGAGCATATCTTGGTCAGAAGGTCTACCCCATATCTCCAGGTATACCCATCAATGGATGTACCAGATATCTCAGCTTTCATGTGTCCACTCCTATGAAAGTTGTACTGCAATCCTCTGCTCTTTGTGCTCAACTCATTAATAACTTTTGGAAGGATTTGTCCTTGCAGTCCTCTAGCTATCTCCTGCCTTGTTGCTAGCTTTTGTTGTATCATACTCCTAATCCTATCCATCAGGATAACCACAGTTAGGTCCTTTAAGTCTTTGATCCAATTGTTGAAGCACTCAGAAATGTTATTGTTGACATAATCAACTTTGCAAGTACTTGTGAATTTTGCCCTTGACCAGAGATTCTTATGATGGGTCTGGAGATAAGTGATTGCTTATGGGGGAACTTCTCCTATCTTGTCGTATAGGCTAGCATGTTTCTCAGCTGTACAGGTCCAAGCACAGGGCCACATGTATTTCATCACATCCCCTCTAAATTTCTTTCAAAAATTTTGCATCAAGGGCCTGAAACACTCCCTATGCTCAACAGCTTCACCAAAAATTCTCTTAACAGCATAATCCAGTCCTTTGTAGGCATCTGTATGGATGGTCAAGTCCTCAAGTGTTCCAATTGCCTTCTTCAGCTCATACATGAACCAAGTCCAATTAGCATTTGTCTCCTTGTCAAATATGGCATAGGCTACTGGATACATCCAATTATTGCCATCTATTGTTGTTGCTGCTACAAGCTGGCCAGTATATCTCCCTGTCAAGTGAGTTCTGTCTACACCCAGGTAAGGTCTACATCCCACCAAGAATTCATCCACACATGCTCTGATAGCAACAAACATCTTAGAGAACTTCATTTGTCCACCTTCTTGCAACATATGTCAACTATGCTACCAGGGCATGCCTGCTCGAATGCATCCTTGAAATTCCATAGCCTGCTGAAGCTGCTCTCCCAAGAACCATGAATTTCATCCAAAGCAGCTTTCCTGCCTAGCCAAACTTTATTATAATTTAGAGAAAACTTGAACTCATGCTCTAGCCTTTTCTATAATTCCCTTGCTCCAATGGTAGGCTCCCTAGCCAAAATGCCCTTCCCCCGGCAGCAATCCAAGCATTAGAAGCTTGTTTTCCCAATTGCCTTCTTGTGCTTGTACATGTATGATTAGGTCCAATGACCATAACATGCAAATCAAACAAGTCCAGTACATCATGTCAGTTCAAAAGATAGTCCAATGCATCATTGCAAATAAAACAGGCATTGCAAATAAAACATATTACCATGAAAGTTGTCCCACCATGCAATCTTTTGGCATGCACATGCCACTTGCATTATTGGTCCACACACCTTGCCCTATACCTATCTGGATTGCTATGAGTTACAACTGTTTCATATTCAACCTTGATGGCATGTTGTGTCAAAGCTAAACTTCTTGTCCAAAAATGTGCACATAGATTCAATGATTGGGCTGTCTCTGTCATAACTGTGGGATGCACATCCAATGTCAGTGACCTCTGCCTCATCCTCTAATACACTCTCTTCATCAGGTTCTTCTTATTCCATCTGTATCTCCTTTAAGACTGTATCATCAACATTCTTCCCCTTCTGAAAATATCTCAGATCTTCATCAACCGAAGTTGGTTTATCTCCTTCATCATCCAGACCACATTCTTCCTCCTCCACCACCATAGAGGGACCTGCATCTGTCTCTCCATGTACTATTACCTCACCCCAATCGATACCATCATATGCACTGTCATCACTAGAACCTTCCTCAGGAGCTTGCTGGGTGACAAGCATTTCTTCCCTTATGTCATCTGGTTGACCTTCCTCAGGAGCTTGCTAGCTGACAATTGCTACTTCTCTACTGTCATATGATTGACCTTCATCTAGCTTCTGCCCATGTTCACCTACAACGGTCTCACCTTCATTTTGCCCATCTGCTACACCAAAATCGTCCATAGTCTCAATGTACATGGACATCTGGATCTTCCTACTCCCAGACTGAAGCAACTTCACAAGAGCGAGATCATTGTCTATCCAATAATTTCAATGCTGTCCTTGAACTTGATAGAAATGAGGTCACTGGTTACTTCCCCATCCACAATGCTTCCCAACGTCGTCAACCAAATCAAGCAACGAATACTCATCTGGTGCAACCACTAGATTAATTTTTCTGCCCTTCCTATACTCACATCTACCATCAATCACACAAGCATAGGACATCACAGAAATCTCCAAATAAACATCATTCGGCTCCATCTACGAAAGAAACAAGAATCTAGGGTTTAGGGAGAACTAACTCAAATCCAACACTGGTGCGAAATGCAAAACAGGGGGAGTACATCGAAGGACCTGGAGCCTCCACAAACCGAAGGCCAATGATCGACAATGTCGTGGCGCGCGCGCGGTGGCAGGGTTGAAGAGGGGAGTAGCGCTGACGAGAGATTTGGGGCTAAGGTTCTTCCCCTTCTAATTTCTCCCTAATCGGTGCGGGCGCGCGACTAAAACGAACGGGAATGGCACTGTAGACGGGAGCTGTTACCGAGTGCTAAAACAGGTTAACGGTTGTGCGTTTGGGTGCTACATAAATGAACCTGTCGACGGTTGGGATATTGACCCAAGTCAACTAAGGTTCTTAATAAATGAGATAGGAGACACGCCGAACAAAACGAACAGCAATCAACGACGAACAGGGAGACAGGGGTTTTATCCTGGTTCAGGCCTCTCAGGAGAGATAATAGCCCTACGTCCAGACTTCCTTATATATCAAAGATGATTACAAGAGGTGGTTTGACGAGACGAACAAGTCTCGGCGAGATTATGGGTGTGCAGGAAACAATATGCTGTGATGCGAAAATCAGATGTGCTATCAGATGATGACTTCGCCCCCAAACACGCCGTAGGGGACTTGTTTATACAGTGTAGAGCAAACCGACCTATCAAGGGATAATCGGGCCGGGCTGACTACGAGATCGTAACTAACTCGACGTGCCAAATACATCCCGAGATAGATAAGGCATACTCTGATTCTTGGGGATCACGACTCCTAATCCAATCTGGGAAACCACGTCCGGGTCTTCACGTAGCCGTGCAGAACTCCTGTTCGAGACGGACTCAAACATGATTCCTTGGCCATTACGCTGTTCGGCAAGATGCATATGGGCCAGATAGAACCTTCCAAATTTGGGCCACAGGGCCCCTAGATCGATTGTCTTTGTCGTCAGTGGTGGGCCATGGCAATGGGCCGTAATTTTATCCCCGACAGCTAGCCCCCGAGACTCAAGTGGAAGGACTCACTAGAGTGGGGTCTTCCTCTTGAGACTCCAAGTCACGAAGAGGGAAATTTTGCTACTACGAAGACGTGTAACAAACGACCGAACAGGTTATGGTTCAACCGAACAAGACTTGTTCGGGACCGAACAAACCCGACAAGACCGAGCAACTCATTGCGCCAAGCAGGAATCACATCCGTCCGAAAAGCGAGCACTCACCTTGGTCGGAACCTAATGGAAAAATAGCCGTTAGCGATTCCAACAGTAACTTCCTATCATTGCGCAAGATGAAAAGCAAAGCGACCGTTTTACCTAGCCGTTGCGGTAAAAACTAGCCGTTTTGTGATAAACCGTTGCGGAGCTGCTCATATGGAACTATAAAAGCTCCCAAGGCGCCCGCGGCTAGCCACTTCTGCTCTCATGCCTTTCCTCCCCAAGCCCTAATTCCAACCGCGCTCAGCATCAAGCACCCAAACTCCACCACCAAATCTGTTCGTCCAACTCTGGGGATCGCTATGGCCAAGTTCTCTGGCACTAGCTTGACCGAGGAGGACTTGAAGGTTTGGGAGGAAGAGGGGCACATTGACACCGGTAGCTGGAGGCTGCCCGGAGAGGAGGAAACTCCAGAGCCGCTCGAGGACGAGTTCGTCAACTTCGAACAGTTCGCACTGTTCGGGTTGAGGTCTTCCGAGAGCGACTTCGTCGAGGCCTTCTTCAACATCAGTGGATTGGAGGTGGCGAACCTCAATCCGAACTCCATCCTCCAGATAGCCGTCTTCACACACCTGTGAGAGGGCTATCTGGACGTCAATCCGCCGGTGGGGCTGTTCCTCCACTACTATACCATGACGAGGAGCAGTTCCGCCTCTTCGGCGCTTGGGTGCTACTACCTCAAGCTCCGGGCCACCGCCGACGACGCGCCGTACCCCCGTCCACCGTTGCTCGACTCAATGGGCGCGTGGTGGACGAGGTAGTTCTACACCAAGCGGAGCGACGACAGCAAGCTCTTCTTCACCAGGAAGGCTCCGGCGAAGGGGACACCAATGCCTCAGCCGGAGATGTCCGACGAGGACTGGTACCTTACGCGGAAGATCGCCTCCCTCGTGGGCCTTGGGCTCACGGGCAGGGAGATCATCCGCGACTTCACGGCGAACAGAGTCTGTCCGCTGCGGAGAAGACCCTACCCCTTCTACAAGATAGAGGGGTGGGAAGACATCACAAGGGAGAGCACGGGTAAGTGCCTTTAAGACTCAACCTCTTCTGAATTACTTCATCCGAACAGGAACTTAAGACGATCTTTTGTTCAGGCAGTGCAACCGGCCGACGCATGGGTGACCGAGCGGGTGGACTCCATGCTGAAGGCCGCTAGGAAGGACGGCGAGGTCACCGGCGAGGTGGCCTACACTTGTCCGCGGAACGTGCTCGTCCGCACAGCCGAGGTAAACTGCTCGAACCCTCATTTGTGTCGCAAGACTTGCATGACTAAAGATGCTAACATTCGCTTCCCAAACACGCAGGAGGACCAGCTGATCCTCAGAGGGATCGTGGAGGAGCTCTCTGGGTCGGAGAAGGAGAAAGCGAAGAAGGGCAACTGCCCCAAGGCGGGCGCGCGCCCGCATGGGAAGGACGAAGCGGAAGAGTCGCCGCGCAGGTCTCATCCCGCACGGGCGAGGCTTCGTGACCCATGGTCTTGAAGATCGCCTGCGCCGAAGTCTGGAGCGGCGGCTTGGAAAGGTAACCCTTAAGACCGAAACTTTGTCTGCTCGGGCTATAGCTGCCCAAGGCTTGACTTAGTCTTCTCTCTTTCAGTTCGTGGAGGGCACCATAGAGGATCTCGTGGAAGGCGTTACCATTGAGCGTAGCGCTGTTATAGCGGGCTTCCAGGAGCATCTCCGGACGAGAGGACTTGCGTGGGAGCCCTCTGCACTAGCCAGGAGCCGGAGCAGGCTGAAGGCAAAGGTGAAGAAACTCAAGGCCCAACTAGCCGAGGAGAGGCAATCATCTCAGCAGCTCCCCTGAAGAGAGGCTGAGGAACTTCGCGAGTAGGCCGCGAGGGGGCGCGCCGCGGAAGAACAGGCCAAGGAGCTGGCCGAGCAGCTCAGGGTGGCCGAGAAGCGCCTCAGTCAGAGGGTAAGTCTGACCGAGGACTTGCGTGATCTGACCGAGGAGGTCGAAGCCCTCCGGACAGAAGCCAAGCGCGGCCAAGCCGGCGAGCAGGCCAAGACCGAAGAGGTTGAAGCCATTCGGGCAGAGGCCGCGGAACAGGCCAAGCGAAGCAAGGAGGAGATCGAACGCCTCCGAGCTGAAGCCCGAGATGGAATCAAGGCTCAAGGTGAAGTCGTGCGCCTCAAATTAGAGATTGAGGAGCTGAAGGAGCAGCTTGCTCCTAAGTAGCACCACGGCTGTAATCCCGAAAGGGCCTTGTACCTGAAACTTTTGTAAACGTTCAATAAAGACTTACTGTCGGGGATAAAATTACGGCCCATTGCCATGGCCCACTCCCTGACGGCCCGATCAAACAGCTTACCAGGGCCCAGCTCCCTGGAAGGTTCTATCAGGCCCATGTGCATCCTGCCGAACAGCTTCATGGCTGGCACGGTGCGTAATGGCCTAGGATTCCTGTTTGAGTCCGACTCGAGCGAGTTCTCGCACGGCTACGTGAAGACCGGACGTGGTTTCTGACCGGATTAGGAGTCGTGATCCCCAAGACTTGAGTATGCCTTATCTACCTCGGGATATATTTGGCATGTATGAGTTCGCTGCGATCTCATAGTTAGCCCTACCGATATTCCCTCGGTAGGTCGGTTTGCTCGCACTATATAAACAGGCCCCCGGCATCGAGTGGGAGATCTTGGCCTCGCACCGGATCTTCGCATTATTGCTTCCTCAGACACATAATCTCGCCGAGACTTGTGCGCCCTCGCCGAGCCATCTCTTGTATTCATCTCGATATATAAGAAAGGCTGGACGAGGGCTATTATCTCTCCCGAGAGGCCCGAACCAGGATAAAAACCCCGCTTCTGTTCGTTGTCGTTCGTGGTTGTTCGGCGTGTCTCCTATCTCCTCTTTGAAGAACCTTGGTTGACTTGGGTCGATATCCCAACCGTCGACAGTTGGCGCCGTCCGTGGGGACTCGCAGATCGAGCATGTCGAACTCTATCGCCGATCGAGATTCTCCCGAGGACTACGACTCGGCGGCGGGATGTCTCTTCCCCGCCAGATCGGATCGATCCCTTCGATCTTGATCGCCTTCCAGATCTGGTTCGCGCTGGCGGCTCTTCGCCCGGGCGGCTCGTCCCGCGACGAGCTCCGTGCTCGGGATCGATCACCAGCGCGGCAGCTCTTCGCCCGGCGCTGTCTCGTCCCGCGACGAGCTCGCGCTCGGGATCGGATCTCTTCGCGCCGGGTAGCTTTTCGCCGAGACGCGTCTCGTCTCGCGGCGAAGCTCCGTGCTCGGGGTGGATCTCTCTCGCTGGCAGCTCTTCGCCCGCAGCGCAAGTCTGGTCCCCGCGACGAGCACCGTGCTCGGGGACTGGATCTCTTCGCACCGGGCAGCTCTTCGCCCGGGTCGCGCGTCTGGTCCCCGCGACGAGCTCCGTGCTCGGGGGCTGGATCTCTTCGCGCCGGGCAGCTCTTCGCCCGGGGCGCGCGTCTGGTCCCGCGACGAGCTCCGTGCTCGGGGGCTGGATCTCCTCGCACCGGGCAGCTCTTCGCCCGGGGCGCGCGTCTGGTCTCCGCAACGAACTCCGTGCTCGGGGAGTGGATCAAAATTCCTTCCGGATCCCGGGGCTGTTCGCCTGGCTGTGGATGACGGGAGAGAGCTGACCAGCGCTTGGAACATCGACCAGCTTCGTAAGTTCCTCGTGTAGGTCTTTCGTTTCTTAGCTTCGCGCTTTTTCTCAAATTTCGCGCCTTAGTTCGTCCAAGTCTCTCGGGCTGCCATGTAAAGTTCAATCCATTGAACGGTGAATGTTCGCGCCCTCGCGCCCTTCTCACCACTCGCCTTCTCGCACTACCTTTGTCTCTGGTAACACTTGATGGCTGCCGGTCTTCATAACTCTTGGCTCCGCAATCTTAAGGGTTTTCCCTACCCGATCTGGTTTCAACAAGTTCCTAAACTCGAGTTGCGTAACACGGCATCCGCCTTGCGGCTAAGCTCGCTCGTAAGCCCTCCGCGGCAGAGGCACTTACCGCCACGGCACAACCACTTGGCAAGCTCGCGCTCGTAAGCCCTCCGCGCAGAGGCACTTTCCTTGTTCGGTTACCTTCGAAATCGCCTAACTTACGTTAACGAGCAGTTTCTGAAACGAGTCGAGCAAGGTACGGGTGTCGCTCTAACTCTCTACGCACGTGCTTGAAGTCGCAAGTTCAGGTCTTCATGCATCGTCCGTACCGGGGGCTAGGACGTCGCTCTTTCTCTTGTGCACCTGTTCGAGTTCGCAAACTCAGGTTCTCGGAGGTACCGCACAACGGGTAGGAGTTAGGCTAAGCGTTCTCACCGTTTTTCTTAAAACTTTCTAGCGCTATTCGCCTTGCTCTTGGTTTCTGTTCGTCCTTGTCTTTTCTTTGCTCTTTTTGCGAGGAAAAGTCGCTCGAAAGCTTCTTTCGGTCGACTCTCGCTCTGATTCAAGCGCTGCTCGGCGGTCTTGAGCTGCTCGGCCAGCTCCTCGAAGGACTGCCTCTCCTCGGTCAGTTGGGACTTGAGCTGAATTTCGCAACCCCGGTACGTTTTCAGTTTTCCAGTTCCTTTCCTTAGCGTTGGTTTTCCAAAACCTCGTTGGTCTTCGCTCCGTGGCGCTCCCGCGTCTGAGCATGTCTTTTATCCGCAACGACCAGACGGCTCCGGTTAACGGCGGTGCACCACCGATGGAGTTACTCGCCACCGTAAGCGATTCTCATCGCAACGGGCATGCCCACCGTAGCCGATTCTCATCGCAGCGGCACTCTGGCGCTGGTTCCGCACCGCCGAGGCGACACTAACGCCGCACGGGTCCATGCCCGGATAAGATTTCGCCTCACGCTTTTACTGCGGCTAAGGTTCCGTTCGCCTTCCTTGGTTAGCGATCTTAGCCACGGCGGATCAGACTTGCCCGACACGCGTCTTTTTATCCATGCTACTTCCTCCCTTGCACGGTAATCCGGAGCAATGCACCACCAACGGAGTCCTGCCCACCGTAGCCGATTCTCATCATAGCGGGCACTCCTTGCGTCGGTTCCGTGATTCGCCGCGGTGACACTAACGCTATCAAGGGACGTGCGGAAAAAATTATGTCTTGTGCGGGTAGGTCGTCTTTGCGTGTTTTCTAAAACTCGCTTTGCTCTTCTTGGAGCCTTTTCTTGCTCTCTTTTTCCCTTCATCGCTCGTTTCTTGTTTGTCTTCCGCAGGGATACGAGGCGGGAACATCGACTCCGTGATGGTCGCGGCGAGGTTCCCGCTTCCCACCAAAACCGATGTTTGCATCCCTCTCTTCCGGGTTTGCTCGCGCATGCCCGGAACCGATTCACTTCGCCACAGATGATTTCTTGCCTTTGCCCGTCTCGACCTTCACAGTTCGGCTAAGTCAAGGTAGTGCGCCACCAACGGAGTCGTGCCCTGAGAAGCCGATTCTCATCATAACGGGCAAGCCCATCGTAGTCGATTCTCATCGCGGCGGGCACTCAAGCGTCGGTTACGCACTTGCCAAGACAACGCTAACACCGCCGCAAGGAATACGTCATGGGTAAAGCGTTGATTTCACACGCTCTTGCGGCTCGATCGCATCGGGTTGTGATTCACCTCGCACCGGGCAGTTCTTCGCCCGGAGCGCGCATCTGGTCCCCGCGACGAGCTCCGTGCTCGGGGGCTAGATCACCTCGCACCGGGCAGCTCTTCGCCCGGAGCGCAGGCTCATACCGGGCACGTCTTCGCCTGGTCGCACTTTCTGGTTCCTTTAACGAGCTCCGTGCTCGGGGACTAGATCTCCTTACTTGGTTCCTTTGGCGAGCTCTACGCTCTGGGACTGGGTCACCTTTCCCATTCGTATGTATTGTCTGCTCCAAGCACACGATCTACGTCTGGAGGCACATCGCCTTCGCTCCTGAGCATAACGTTTGCTCGAGAGCGCAATCTCTGTTTCCTCGGGCAAGCTCTAGCCCGAGAGGTGGTTTCTCTATTTCCGTTCATGTTTTCCTAGGCATCTGAATGCCTGGATGCAGCAGCACGAGTCCGTCTCGCGACTTGCTATGTTCATTCTCCCGGAAGATCTGATCTTACCGGATGCGGTGGTAAACTCTTGACTACCAAGAATCCAATCCCTTCTTGATGATGTTCAGCCTCAAGGAGATGATTCGCCTCGCACCGGGCAGCTCTTCGCCCGAAGTGCGCGTCTGGTCCCTACGACGAGCTCTGCGCTTGGGGACTGGATTTCCGATTTCTGTATCGAAGGCTGAGTGCTCTGCTCGGACAGATGTCATTCCCTGTTCAACGCAACAGAGTTGCTCGGTACTGGTCGGGTCTGTTCGGTCTCGAACAAGTCTTGTTCGGTTGAACCATGACCTGTTCGGTCGCCTGTTGCACGTCTTTGTAGCAGGAAAAATACCCTCTTCGTGACTTGGAGTCTCAAGAGGATGACCCCACTCTAGTGAGTCCTTCCACTTGAGTCTCGGGGCTGGGCTATCGGGGATAAAATTACGGCCCATTGCCATGGCCCACTCCCGACGGCCCGATCAAACAACTTACCAGGCCCGGCTCACGGAAGGTTCTATCGAGCCCATGTGCATCTGCCAACAGCTTCATGGTCGGCGCGGTGCGTAATGGCCTAGGATTCTGTTTGAGTCCGACTCAAGCGAGTTCTCGCACGGCTACGTGAAGACCCGGACGTGGTTTCCCGGACTGGATTAGGAGTCGTGATCCCCAAGACTTGGAGTATGCCTTATCTACCTCGGGATATATTTGGCATGTATGAGTTCGTTGCGATCTCATAGTTAGCCCGGCCCGATATTCCCTCGGTAGGTCGGTTTGCTCTGCACTATATAAACAGGGCCCCCTGGCATCGAGTGGGAGATCTTGGCTCCTGGCACTGGATCTTCGCATTATTGCTTCCTGTACACCATAATCTCGCCGAGACTTGTACGTCTCGTCGAGCCATCTCTTGTATTCATCTCTGATATATATAAGAAAATTTGGGCGAGGGCTATTATCTCTCCCGAGAGGCTGAACCAGATAAAACCCCTGTTTCCTGTTCGTTGCTGTTCGTGGTTGTTCGGCGTGTCTCCTATCTCCTCTTTGAAGAACCTTGGTTGACTTGGGTCGATATCCCAACCGTCGACACTTACCTTTTTCCCTGCAAAAAAGAGCAGCAAAAAGACAAGAACGAACTGGAAACTAAGAGCAAAGGCAACACAGCGCTAGAGAGTTTTAAGAAAAACCGGTAGAACGCTTAGCCTAACTCCCAGCCCCCGTTGTACAACTGTTCGAGAACCTGATTTTGCAAACTCGAACAGGTGCACAAGAGAAAGAGCGACACCCTAACCCCCGGTACGGACGATGCTTGAAGACCTAAGCTTGCGAATTCAAGTACGTGCGTAGAGAGATAGAGCGACACCCGTATCCTGATCGACTCGTTACAGGAACTGCTCGTTAACATAAGTTAAGCGATTCCGAGGGTAACCGAACAAGGAAAGTGCCTCTGCCGCGGAGGGCTTACGAGAGCAGACTTTGCCGAGTGGTCGTGCCGTGAGCGGTAAGTGCTTCTGCAGCGGAGGGCTTACGAGAGCAGGCTTAGCCGCGAGGCTGGATGCCGTGTTACGCAACTCTGAGTTTAAGAACTTGTTAAAACTAGATACGGGCAGGGAGAACCCTGAAGATTGCGGAGCCAAAAGTTCGCAAGACCGGGCAGCCATCAAGTGTTACCAGAGAGAAGATAGTCTGAAAAGACAAGGAGTGAAAAGGGCCGTAGGGGACCGCGAAAATTCACTGTTTAATGGATTGAACTTTACATGGCAGCCCGAGAGACTTGGACGAACAAAGACGCGAAGTTTACAAAAGCACGAAGCTAAGCAAACACACGAAAGACCTACACAAAGAACTTACGAAGCTGGTCGATGTTCCAAGTGCTGGTCAGCTCTCTCCCGTCCTCCATTGCCAGGCGAACAGCCCCCGGGCGAGCAGTAGAAACGACCGTGAACGGGCCCTCCCAACGGGGAGTGAGCTTGTTGGCATTGGACATGTTCTGGACACGGCGCAGAACGTGGTCGCCCGCCTTCAAGACCCTTGGTCGGACTGATTTGGCGGCGTGCCGGTGAAGAGCTTGCTGGTAGTGCGCCATTCTGACTTGTGCCCGGTCGCGTGTGCCTTCGAGGAGATCGAGATCGAGTAAGCGCTCTTGCTCGTTGTCAACCAAGTTGACCGAGCTCGTGCGAGGCGAGCCTAGTACTATTTCGGCAGGCAGGATGGCTTGTGCACCATAGACCAATTGGAAAGGAGTTTCCCCGGTTGCCCGGCTGGCCGTAGTGCGAACTGCCCAGAGGACGGAAGGAACCTCGTCAACCCAGGCCTTGTTGTGTTCGCGGAGTGCCGCGAACACGCGCCGTTTAATACCTTGGACTATCTGTCCGTTAGCTCGCTCGACTGCTCCATTGCTTTGTGGATGTGCCACGGAGGTGAAACAGACCTTGGTGCCCAGCTGTTCGCGGTATTCCTGGAATAACTCGCTTCTGAACTGGGTACCGTTATCCGTGATCAGCTTGTGGGAAATCCCAAAGCGCGTGACCACGTTGTTCTTGAAGAAGCGTATAGCCGTTTTGGCGTGAAGGGAAGACACAGCCTCTGCCTCAATCCACTTTGTAAAAGTGTCAATGTCTACGAGCAAGTGTGTGCAGCCCTTATACCCCTTAGGGAATGGGCCGAGCAGATCCAGACCCCATGTGGAGAAAGGCCAAGTTGGGGGGATCGTTTGGAGCTCTTGGGCAGGCTTATGCGCCTTCCGGGCGTGAAATTGGCAAGCCTTGCACTTAGTCACTATATCCTGGGCATCTTGTAACGCAGTAGGCCAATAATAGCCCATGCGAAACGCTTTGCTGACCAGTGTCCGGAAGGAGGAGTGGTTGCCACAGGCACCCTCGTGTATGTCCCTAAGAAGGAACACACCTTCCTGTTGAGAGATGCACTTGGAGAGGACTCCGAACGCACCTTGACAGTAAAGGATGCCGTCCACAAGCTTGTATGGACCAACACGTCTTGTAAGCCGGGAACGCTCAGCTTCATCTTCGGGCAGGGTCCCATCTGCGAGGTACCGGACAAATGGCGTTGTCCAGTGCGCAGCCTGCTCGATGACGGAGACAGCACCACCTGTCTCTGTTGCCTCGTCCGGAGATGTGATTGAGGGCTTGTAAAGGTGCTCGATGAGCATCCCTGCCGGGGCAGGTTCTCGTGAGGATCCATACTTGGACAGCTGGTCGGCCAGGAAGTTGTCCTTCCTGAGCACGAAGAGCACCTCGAAAAATCGAAAGTGCCGTTCCAACTTCCTCACTTCAACCAGGTATCGCGCCATTGAGTCATCGCAGCACTGATACTCCTTGTTAACTTGATTGATGACCAGCTGTGAATCTCCCTTCACAGTCAGCCGTTGGACGCCAAGCGACTTGCACGCTCTTACTCCCGCAAGGAGGGCCTCGTACTCCGCAGCGTTGTTAGTCGCCGCAAAGTGTAGCTGGATAGAATACTGGAGTTGCTCTCCTTGGGGGGAGATCAGAATAAAACCAGCCCCCGAGTTTTCAGTGCGCGAGCCATCAAAGAACATGGTCCATGGGGGTTCGTCAGGTTGCTCGGGAGCTTTCTGGGACTTGGGCGGACAGGTCCATTCAGCGACAAAGTCAGCGAGGACCTGGGATTTGATAGCAGTTCGGGCAGCAAACAGAATATCGAATTCTCCCAGTTCCATTGCCCACTTAGCTATACGTCCACCAGCTTCCTTGTTCCTTAGGATTTCTCCTAGGGGGTACTTGGTCGGGACCAGTATTTGATGCGCCTGAAAATAATGTCGAAGCTTCCTGGAGGATATGAGCAAGGTATAGAGCAGCTTCTGGACCTCAGGGTAACGCTCCTTTGATCCATGTAGCACCTCGCTCACGTAATAGATTGGTCGCTGTATGCCTTCCCTTTCCACCGTCAAGACCGCGCTCACCGCTTGTGGCATGCAGCCAAGATACAGCAAAAGCTGCTCGCCATGCCGCGGGGTAGTCAAGACAGGTGGGTTGGACAGGTATTGCTTTAGATCCTGGAAGGATCTGTCAGCCTCCTCTGTCCATTCGAAGCCATTGTGCTTGCGCAGGGCCTTAAAGAAGGGCAGCCCGCGTTCGCCCTGACGGGAAATAAACCTGCTTAGAGCAGCCATTCGCCCGGTGAGGCTCTGAACTTCCTTAACAGTAGTCGGAGCCTGCATGTTTTTAATAGCCTCGATTTTTTCAGGGTTAGCAGAAATACCTTGCAAACCAATAATGTAACCGAGCAACATTCCAGATCGAACACCAAAGGTACACTTCTCTGGATTTAATTTTATTCGATGCCTGGTGAGATTACGAAAAGTCTCGGCCAGGTCTTTTACATGATCTGGAGCATACTTGCTCTTTACAACTATGTCGTCGACATAGACCTCCAGGTTTTTCCGCGCTGTTCTGGGAAAGTCTTCTCCATTAAGCGCTGGAACGTGGCACCAGCATTGCGTAGACCGAAAGACATGGTCGTGTCGCAGAAAGTGCCGAAGGGGGTGATGAAGGCAGTCTTCTCTTCATCCTCGGGGGAGATGCTTATTTGGTGATAACCGGAGTAAGCATCCAAAAAACTCAAGAGCTGGGCATCCGCAGTCGCGTCGACCAGCTGGTCTATGCGAGGCAGCGGGAAATTGTCCTTAGGACAAGCAGTGTTTAGATCTGTGTGATCGACACACATCCTCCACTTGCCGCCTTTCTTCTTTACAATGACAGGGTTGGCCAGCCACTTGGTGTGATCAACCTCACGGATGAAGCCAGCAGTGAGCAGCTTACCAAGTTGATCCTTGATGATCCCCTGTTTGAAATCCGAAAAACGACGAAGCTTCTGGCGAACAGGCTTTTTGTCCAGCCGGACTGCCAGTTTGTGCTCGGTAACCTCCCTTGGGACTCCGGGCATGTCAGATGGCTCCCAGGCAAACACATCTGCATTAGCCCGGAGGAAGGCAATGAGCTCGCTTTCCTATTTGGGGTCCAGATTGGCCCCCAAGTGAACTGTCTTGGAAGAGTCATTCAGGGACAGCGGGACTTCCTTGGTCTCTCCCCTTGGCTGAAGGGAAACCCTCGGGCGTGCAGACTTGGTCTGCGGAGCTTCAGGACCACGCGGCGGAAGCTGGTCGACCAGGGCAAGGGACTGCTCGTCGCAATCCAGAGCAACTTTGTAATTGCCCTTGACCGTGATTACATCGTTAGGGCCCGGTATCTTCACGCAATGGTATGCATGGTGGGACACGGCCATGAACTTGTCAAGAGATGGCCGGCCCAAGATTGCGTTGTACGCAGACGGAAAGTCAACCACGTCAAACGTGATCAACTCTGTCCGAAAGTTGCTTGGGCTGCCAAAGGTAACAGGCAGAACAATCTGCCCCAACGGCCGAACAGCTTCTCCGGGGACAATGCCGTAGAAAGGCATCGCGACCTCTATAAGCTTGGAGCGAGGAATCTGCATCTCGTCCAAAACTTTAGCAGAAAGTAAGTCCAAAGCGCTCCTGCCGTCGATCAGGACAGGGCCAACTCTGGTGTTGCTGATGGTCGGAGCGACCACCAGTGGGAGCCGCTGAGGCTTGGTCATCCCAGTAGGGCAATCCTCCTGAGAGAAGGAGATGGGGACCTCGGTCCACTTCATCGATTCGGGCTGAGGCTTGCCCTTTTCAACATTGTGGACCTCCCGACCAGCTTCTTTGACGGCTATATGGTTCACGGGCTCTTGATATTCGTCATCGTCGTCCCGATTACTATCGTCGGTTTGGCGCTTGGCCTTGCCGGCATCACCTTTCTCGGGCAGGGTGGGCATTGGGCCCTTGCCGTTGTAGAAATCCTCGAGCTTTGCAGCCCAGGTTCTGCAATGGCATGTATCATGCCCGTGGTGCTGGTGGTAGTTGCAATATCGGTCACTGAGACCTTTCTTGCCTTGGTTACCTCCCTGAGCGGGCTTCTTGCCCTTATAGTTATTGTTGGGCTTTTTCTGCCCATCCTTGCGAGGAGGTGTGCGATCTATCCCAGCAACGGTGTTGTTCGCATCACCTTTCTTTTTCTTCTCGGACTTCTTGTCACCAGGGTTGTTGCTGCTCTTCTTCTTTTCCTCCACACCAGGCTGGGCGGGTAGCTCGCCCTTGTCGAACGCCTTCTTATACTGAACTTGTTCTGCCGCATTGGCATAGCGATCAGCCGCCTTAAACAGATCGTTGGCGGTTCAGGTATCATTGATTTCGAGATCCTGGGTGAGCCGCTCGTCGCGGACTCCGTTTTTGAAGGCGCGGACAACAGATTCGTCCGAGATGTTCGGGATCGTGTTGCGAATCTTGGTGAAGCGCTTCACGAAATTGCGGAGGGTCTCCCCGTTCATCTGGATCATCTGGTGCAGATCATCCTCCTTGCCTAGACGCACGTAACAGCTCTGGAAATTGGCAATCAGAGCGTCACAAAGCTGGTTCCAAGAGCTGATGGAACCCTCTTGCTGATTGAACAGCCACGTCCGAGCAGCACCCTCAAGGACAGTCGGGAGGTAATTAGCCATGACGAGCTCGTCCCCCCCGGCCGCCATGATGGCCGTAGCGTAGATGGAAAGGAATTCCTCTGGGTTTTGAGTCCCATTGTACCTCTCCATGTGACCGGGCTTGAACTTTGAGGGCCACCGGACAGCACGAAGCTCGTCAAAAAAAACCCTACAGCCCAAGGCATAATACCGGCCACCTTCCCCAGCAGAACCTAGCCTTGAAAAGACGTTGGTCCTATTGGCCGGGGGAACTATAGCTGAGCGGGACGTTTCTGCCTGGAGGAACTCTCTCCGTGATAAGCCTCCACGCTCCTTCCTCGTGGTTGCGACAACACGCTCCTCACGAGGGGATCGTCCGTGATCATCGCGTGCGCGCTTGCCCCTGTGGTCGCGATGACTTCGGGGACTTGGCGAGCGAATGCTACCACGGGCAGCTTGCTCGTGGACAGTGATCCTTCGACGGTGACAGCAGTCACGCGATCGATCGGAGCGTTCGCTGTCCGAATCCACCCGGACAGGCTCATCGCGCTGTCCGGATGAGGCTTCACCTATAGACTTGAGGCCCTCGGCGGCCGAGGTGAGAAGTTACAAGACGCCTACAAGGGCGAGGCATCTGGTGAGCGAATCTGATTACGGACGCCAGGGCTTGTAGCTGTTCTCGGCTCTGCTCAAGTGGTCCTGGGATCCCTGATGCATCCGCATCTTGCCCAATTGGAGTCTGGGCACGCGGGGATTCTACCCGGGCAAGCTGAACCTCTGCTGGGGGTCTTGGCGTAGGTGCGCGAGGCGGATCGCGTCGCTGACGCTTGCGCTGATCGCGGATCTGCGCTAGGGTTTGGTTGATGGAGTCGTTGAAATTGCGGCGAACAATTTCTTGCTCGCGAGCAACTTGTGCGGCTCCATCTTGGTTCCGGGCAGAATTGATCTGCCCGATCTCTTCGGCCGCCATGACACGTGCAAGATCCCCTGAGGTTCCTGCACCGGCCATGTTGACGACACGGTGGCCGTGCGTTGGCGTGCTAGACGGCATCATCACTGTGTCGCCACAGGAGGAATCAACCGACATTGCCTTGGAATCCGATAGATCTAAACCAGCGTAGAGATCGTCGGTTCTGTACTCATCGTTGATGACGGGAGCTCGATCCGAGACCATCTCCGGAGCGTACCCAGAGACCTCTGTCTCAGATATAGACATCGATCTAGGTCGATAAGATCGATTCAAGGTCGATAAGATCGATTCAAGCTGGCAGAGGAAGAGACGTCCTGTCCTTCTGAGTCGTAGTCCTCAGGAAGAATCTCCGTGTCGCTGATAGAGTCCGACATGCTCGATCTGCGAGTCCCCACGGTCGGCGCCAACTGTCGACGGTTGGGATATTGACCCAAGTCAACTAAGGTTCTTAATAAATGAGATAGGAGACACGCCGAACAAAACGAACAGCAATCAACGACGAACAGGGAGACAGGGGTTTTTATCCTGGTTCAGGCCTCTCAGGAGAGCTAATAGCCCTACGTCCAGACTTCCTTATATATCAAAGATGATTACAAGAGGTGGTTCGACGAGACGAACAAGTCTCGGCGAGATTATGGGTGTGCAGGAAACAATATGCTGTGATGCGAAAATCAGATGTGCTATCAGATGATGACTTCGCCCCCAAACACGCCGTAGGGGACTTGTTTATATAGTGTAGAGCAAACCGACCTATCAAGGGATAATCGGGCCGGGCTGACTACGAGATCGTAACTAACTCGACGTGCCAAATACATCCCGAGATAGATAAGGCATACTCTGATTCTTGGGGATCACGACTCCTAATCCAATCCGGGAAACCACGTCCGGGTCTTCACGTAGCCGTGCAGAACTCCTGTTCGAGACGGACTCAAACACGATTCCTTGGCCATTACGCATCATGCCGGCCAGGAAGCTGTTCGGCAAGATGCATATGGGCCAGATAGAACCTTCCAGGGAGCTGGGCCCTGGTAGACTGCTCGATTGTGCTGTCAGGGAGTGGGACATGGCAATGGGCCGTAATTTTATCCCCGACAGAACCGTTCTGCTTGGGTGCTAGAAAGGAGTTCGAGTGATCTTTCGATGCCACGATCTCAATTTTCCCTATAATAAATGCCTTTAAATTCTTTATATTTCCCAAAAATTCCAAAAATTAACAAAATATATTTTATCATAAACAGTATTGTTAAAAATTATATTTGAGATTTTCATTTTATAGTAAATTATACAAGCGGTCGCTAAACTATTACGTAGTTCTCATCCAGGTCCCCGATCTTTTAAATTGCGGTTTGGGCTCCCTGATCTATTAAAGTGACCCAAATTCGGTCCACCGTTGTCACGCCACCGCACGGGAGCCGACGTAGCTACTCCACGTCCGTTCTGACAGGTGTTTTGGCGCCATGCTAAGTGGTAATTTTGCACTTTAGTCCTCAGGTTTACAACATTCCTTGAAGAAACCGAACGGACGTGGGGCAAGGATGATGAAATGAGTAATGGTGTAATCCCGAGGGTCTAAATTGCAAAATTACCACCTATCATGGCGCCAAAACTCTCGCCAGAATTGACATGGAGCAGCCACGTCGGCTCCCATGCGGTGGCGTGGCAACGGTGGATTGGATTTGAGTTACTTTAATATAATTCAGGGAGTCTAAACTGCAATTTGAAATACTAGGAATTTGGATGTGAACTACATGATAGTTTAGGGACCGCACATATAATTTACTCTTGTTTTTAAAATTCGACCTTTTCCCATTTATAAAACTAATTAATTCTTTTATTTCCAAACTCCAATATCTAAAATTTCTTTAAATCCACACATAAAATGACACACATTCTAGCCACATTTTCCTTCTATCCGTAGTAATGCCAAAATTCCCCTTTACCTTTTCTGTAATAATAAATTTTCTAAAGATATTCAAATCATACGGTCCATCATAGTCCAAATCAACCCTCACTCTTTTTCTAAAATATCTTTTAAAAAACAATTTTCATACATTCATGCCTGATGCCTAGCTATTCCATTTTATATCTTTTTTGAATCCCCTCCTTATTTTTCCTTTTTCATTGTGTAAAAGACGAATTAATTGCCCTCGGATTAGCCGAGCGAGAGTATCCGGATATCAGCTCAGGATTCAAAAATCTAGCCAAGATAGGCATGTTTCTATTCCTTAATATGATATTATGATTTTATTTTCTAGCTAATTAATTCTGTCCAATTATTTTAAGGTATTTATGATTCTATATAGTAATAGTTATATTCCCCATTTAGAGTTTAATTCCAATATCAGGTCATAGGAAAACTCTAGATAAATAATCTAGTCTTAATAGTGGCAAAGTCTCATATATAAGCATATAGGAACACTCTTGTTGCATATTAAGCTAATTATGGATAAGGTAAAGGAAAGTGGTTGTTTTATCAAAGTCTTGGTCTTGGAATAAGGTGGAGTGGATGATGATAATGTATGGAGATCTGTGTGAACAAACAATAGGTAGAGGGCAAGAATGGTGGGTCGCCCTAGCTAGTTGATACTAGAGGACACTTGTTTGGCGGTCGGTGCTTTCTTTATTTTTTTTCTCATAACTAGTTTTTGTCATGTAATAAATGATATAAATTTTCCCAAACCGTATTACTGATCATTTTAGGATAAAGATGGCAGAGTCGTTAAAATAAAATCATTGCTAGACCATACTTCTAGTATATAAAGTTGTATTGAACTTTATCATTTCATGTATATCTCATGTAATCTACAAATCGCGTGACATAAAATTCTTAATCAAATTAAAATCCTAATATACACCTGTGTTATTTTCTATAACTTTTAGAATTTGTTTGTGTCAGAGATTGAGTTTTGCCTTCTCAGGATAATAAAACTTCTCCTGGTGTTCCTAGGGTACCTCCTTGCTCATTACTCGGTGATGAGCAGCTACTCGGGACAACGGCGATGGCGCGACCCGTCAGGCTAAGCATTGTCCGGTGGCATGTTAATCAATACATTGAAAGGCTTGGTGATTAAATATTCTTCCTCCTTGCAATAGCTCGGACCATGATGATGGAGTGCATTAGGGTTCCTAGGTTGCGCCGACATGTCACGCAATTCTAGGAATTAGTTACCATGAGGATGGAGAGTATTTCAATACACAATAGACAACACATCCTCATCTTCCACCTCGCACCAGGATGAACCCCTCATACGTCTTTCTCTTGCAAACCCTTATACTGTGATCTCTTGATGTATGACTATTATCTCTTTGTGTAGAGGCCTGAAACATGATAAAAATCTCTTTGATGCATTCTATGTGTTTTACACCAAAAAATCTTTGATATCTTGAAAGTCAATATCGTGATAGAAAGGGGATCTCTCGTTTAGCAATTCAGAAGTAAGCTCAACTTGGGAAGCTTGTACATAATCGTCGATAGTTGGCACCAACCGTGGAACCAGAGATTCTCTTATCGCTATCCTCCTTCAAGATGTTGATCAACTTAGGTGTCGGCACCCGATTTACAAGATCGGATTCCACCTGCGTAAACCCGTACTAGTCCCAAGGATCATGGCTAGTACACACAGAAATACAGAAACGGAACAGTGCCAACGATATTATTACAAGAGGGAACATAGTCCGGTACAAACAACACATACAACGGCTCGCAGGCCGCAAATCAGAGTACACAGCGATACAAGCCTAATACAACATCTAAAATTTTATTCATCCCACAGGCACGAAGGTCAGAGGAGCGCGTAACCATAATCTTCATACTCTTCGTCGGAGAACGCCTCGACATAATCCGGTCCTCCTCCTCGGACGGCGGGCCATACTCGGATGGACCAATTGTTGAAATTTTGAAAGAGAGGGAGAAAAGGAGGGTGAGTACAAATTGTACTCGCAAGTCCGAATTATGCAAATGCGGTTCAAGATAGGGAGGCTTAGGATATTTTATGAAATGCATTTATTAGCCTAGTTTTGACAAAGCAATTTAGAAACAATAAATCTTAATCACTTTCTTTGGGCTCTTCTCAAACGGTTCTCGCCACTTGGCCTCAGTGCCATAGCGAGAACAAAATCCTTTCTTCTTTTCTTTTCTCAAAACGGCTAGGTCCATTCCGCGCGACACTTTCCGGTAGGCCGTCACCCAATCCGAAATATCGCCGGTGGCACCTACCTCAAACGAAATCCTTCTTAAATCCTTACTCATCTCAAATCCTTTCTTTAAAAACCCCTTTTCTAAATTGGTTTTAAAATGAAGAAACTACCATATAATCAGTCCCTTCGCGCGCTCATAACCGCGAGCACGGCTATCATGACAGTTTTAACTCTGCAGAGGGGGTACGCCTTACCCTCGAGAGGCTACGCACCTAGACGGTGTTTCGCCACAAGACCATCAACCACGAGGGCCAACGATCGGGCCCGTCCCATTCCGGGGCTCGAGGTCGTACTGTAATGGCTTAGTTCATAGGATCATAGGATGAGCAGTCCTTAGACTAGGGGAGATTTGATATTTTAGCCCACTTTCAAAACAGTGTCCTCTGCACCAACCGACAAAATGTCTCCCTAGTCGGAAAGATTTTGGGGTAAGAGGAAAATCATTTCCTACTCAGCATCACCCTTGATGCGCTAGCTTTAAATCACCCTTTTCCAACCATTTCTCAAAACATTCACCTTTCACACAAATGATTGAATCATTCCGCATAAATGATTTTAAGCATTTATCCTACCACAATCAAAGCATATAAATAAGAGCAATTCATATTTTAGCCTTAGGTTTAATCCTACCATATTTTTTACCTTTCTATTCGGTCATGATAACTAAGTCTAGGAAATACGGCATTTATCTTTTAAACTAGCATGCATATTTTCAAGTCTAATAACATTTTCTAAATAACCGAAAATGGCTTCTCAATATGATCAAAGGGGGGACTTGCCTTGATTGGTTCCGGGGAAAGCGAAGGGGACGTCGTCGATCGGGTCTTCGAGAGCTTGACCTCCTAAACGCAAGACACGCATGCAAAGCAATACAACACACATAAGTAAAACATTTTATGTCATGCTGTTTTTAAGGAAAATGCAGCAACCCCATGTTTCATGCATTTTCACTTAAAGGAAACATGATGCTAAATGGTAATGCACACATGGAATGATGCCATCTCAAAATTACTTGCATGACCAAAACAGATCTTTGGATGGATGCCATGCATACAAATAATATTTTAAGGTCCAAAGAACCTCCAAAGTATTTTTCCTGAATTTTTATAGAATATTTACAGACATGAAATTAATGATGCACCTAGAGCATATCTATTTAACCAAAATGGATTCCAAATGCATGACATGCAACTACATACTTTTCCTGTGTTCGAAACTAATAAAGTAATTTTACTAATTTTTACAGAATTTTTAGCATGCACAAGCTATTTTAACAAATACTTTTAGTGCCAAGAAGTGCTTTAATCGGAAACTAAATAAAACAAAAGAAGAGGAGGGCGATCGGTGTTGGGCGGCCCGTCCGAACGCCTATCGGCGAACGCGCTTCGGCACGCGTCTTGGCGAGAGCGCAAGGGTGAGCGAGTGACTAGCGGGACCCAATTTCGGTGGCACCATGAGGCGGAAGGGAAAAAAACAGGGGATGACCAGCCGGCGGCGGAGCAGCCAACGGCGGCGACGACTCCGGCCACCGTGGTTCAATCGGCCACGCGGGAATCTAGTTACGGAAAGGACGAATGTATTGGAGGTCCAACCATCCAACGAGGTGGTCGGAACGGGCGGCGCGGCGATCCGCAGCGGTGATGATCCACGGATCACACGGCGCCGGCAATAAATGTCATCAACAGGCGACTGATTCGGCCGGAAGCTACTAGGGAGTGGGATGAAGCGATTGGCGAGCTCACCGAGGACGAAGGAAACGGCAAGGCAGTGAGATTGCGGCGGCGGCGCGGGCTCCGGTACACGCACGGGCCTCACTGCTCCAAACCAACGGCGCGAGCTCCACGGAAACGACTTGCGCCAAATACGTGGTGAGGTTGGCGCGGAAACCGAGACGGAGCAATGGAGGAAACGGCGGCGACGCGGAGAGAAGGAGCAACGCACCGGCTCGGGTGAAAGACGTTGCGGTGGCGCAAAGCAAAGGGCGCGGAGGTAGCGATACCCATTTATAAGCGGCGCCGATCGAACGACCTTTGACGCGACGCGGTTTGGCGAATGCCGGCGCCGATTCCGGCCGGTGCCGTGTAGGTGAACGCATTGAACGCGAGGGTGGTTCGGCCGGCGATAAGACAAGGAAAGGGGTAGGGGACGGAGAGGGGTCCGACGGAAGAGTGTAGGGGCGAGCGATTTCATGGGAATGCGGGCTGGCGAGGCCCCGGGAGAGAGGAGAGAGAGGAACAGCGGCAGCGACCGGCGGACACGGGCGCGACGCGGGGAAGAAGAAACAGAGGAGGAGACGGGCCGACAAGGCGGGCCCGCTTGTTGAGGCGCAACGATCATGGCGCAAGGAGGGCGTGGCGATCCGGATGGGCAGCAAGATGGTCATGGCCCAACTGAGGGAAGAGAGGGAGAGGGGAAAGGAGAGGAAAAGAGGAAGTGGGCCGGATTGGGCCGAGAGGGGTTAAAACCGTTTTGAATTTTTCTGATTTCCAAAGCACTTATATTCTCCAAAACCATTTTAACATGTTAATACTTTTAGGAAATATTAGTTTTGTTTCCCCAACATTTATAATATATTTTCAAATAACTTCACAAGGGGTATTGGTTTTAAGAAAATATTATTTTAAACCAATTACCAAATTTTTCCACCAAAGGGCAAAGACTTGGAAAGTTTAAATTATTTTTCTAATTTAAATGCAATGCATGAAGTGATGATGTCATGATGCAATAATGGATGATTTAACATTTTTAAATCATCCATTTAAGGAATTATTAACGTGCCAAATTGGTTTTAAAAATTCGGGATGTTACATTAGGTAATACCCGAGACATGTGCGACTTTGACGATGTTGATAATCTCTATGAATACTAAACTGAGTACACAATCAATGGTGACGATGAATCCCCCTCTCCTCGTGAACATGCCAACTCAATCCTACAAATACCGCATTGAAAATCTTGAGTGTATCCAACGGATTGGGATCCCGTGACATTCCACTGTAATTTCATAGAAGCTACAGTAACCTAAACATTGCTGTCTTGTAAGCCATTGGATCAAGTCTGGACAGCCAAGATCTTCTGTTACAGTATTTCACTAAAGTAACAAATTCGCCACAGTGTTTTTTCTACAGTAGAACAACATCGTAGCTACAGTACTTCTCTGACTTTACTTCTCGCAAAAATACACAATGCTTTTGACATTGCAATGCAAATGGCGTAGAGGATGTGAATTCGTATCCAACGGTCCAGATCACCAATTCCTCGTGATGCATGCCGGCCATGCTGGACAGTAGACCTGCTCATGGGTAGCCCGGCCCAACCCGACCCGAAAAAACCCGACCTGGCCCGACCAATGCATCTGGTCTGGTCGGGCCTTGATTTGACGCCCTATCGTCGGGTCAAGTCGGGTTCGGGCCCAAAAAAATTACAAAAACAGCCATGCGGGCTCGGGTTTTTTGGTTGGTTTTTCAGGTTTTGGGTCGGGTTCACGCCCTGATTTGTGACCTGGTGCGTCAGGTCGGGTCGGGCTCGAGCTGGCTGAGTTTTGGTCGGGTTTTGGAAAACCCGATCCAAACCAGCCGGAGCCCGACAGATGATCAGATCTACTCGATAGGAACAAGAATCCCTCGTGTCGAGGCCGCGGCCCCACCTAAGCCTTTACTGTGCTATAGCATGCAGGCCTCCAGCTCCAAGGCTCTCACCGCTCATGCATCAGTATTCAACGCACATGTGGTCGCCTTTGGTCGGTCACCCGAGCGGCCGTGCCCAATGCCCATAGCATGCCATAGGCGCTAGTTTCCTGATATGCCACAAAGAATAGAAAGATGACATGACATAAAATTAATAGAGAGAAAAGAAAATTGTCTACTTTAAGAAATTAAACCATTTCTATGCTCATCCTAAAACTTTAGAATTAATACGCAGAGAGGACGTGGCTTTGAAGAAAGGAGATATTATTAATGATGGAAACAATGTAAGATACAATACAATGGAACCACCGTTTCTTCTATAGTTTGTAGGTGACATGACATCTATACAAATGATGTTTAGAAATATTGCATTGTAATTGCCATAACGGTGTTAAATAAACTAACTAAAAAAATTAATCTTATTTTTTTATTTATATGGAGAAAAGAAAGAGAGAAGAGAGATAAAGACTAGCTCTTCAATTTATAGCAGTCTATAAGGTGCATGCTACTAATTACATATATATGAGCTCATATTAAATTTTAGAGATGATGCTATAACTAACCCATTGAGAAGATTGTGTATATGTTATTTATAGATGATATGGAGCTTATTTTTAGTTAATAGTTGATTCTACCCGCATAGATGCCCTCCCTTTGCAAAGTAAGACGAGTGGTTGAGTAGGATTGTTAGCTAGCGTATATGCAAACCAAAATTTTGACGATGTTCTTTTTAGTTTAAATTAAAATTAAATGTTAGTGCTGAAAAACAGATGATACAATACTTGGTAGTTACTTTTTTGGGTATTAAAAATTATTCTTAAAATTTCTTTTTTTTTTTTGCTTTGTAAAGCTTTTCTCAGGGACTCAAAACTTTTTTCATATCAAAATTTTTAGCTACTTTTCAACTGAAAAGAGTATAAGGTCATTAAGATGGATTAGCTAGGTATATGTCACTCCTCAAATATAAAATTATTAGAATTCATGTATAACAAAAACTCCACTATAATAGCATATATTACACACGAAATCTAATTTTCAAATGAAAAAGGTGTTGATTTGATTCTCAACAATGCTCACCAGACTATTTTGGTCTCTAAACCCAAAATAGCTCTTTAACAAGCCACCAAAGTATTTAAACCTGACTTGACTAGTGTTTTGAGCAGTTAACCATTTCGCAGTGGTTTTGCAGATGTGACATGGTTTCGCCGATGTGGCAACCACATGAAGTTAGGCCTTATTCTTTTCAGTGTATCGTTGCGTTTGCGTATTACTGTAGCAAATTTGAGAGCCCTCAAAATGAGGTCTAAAGATTATAAAAAAATAATTAAAAAATAGTTTTAGAATCTTTGGAACGACTACTAAAAGTCATGAAAAAATTATCGCAAATTATGACAACATATAGGCTATATAAAAATAACAAAATTTGCTACAGTAAAACGCAACGGTACGATACGCTGAAAAGAACAAGGCCTAATGTTGTGCCACATCATCTTTTAATATCCTTCTCCCTTAATTTGTTTCTCTCTCCCTCCTCCTCCAACCCCGATCCACATCTGCCTCTGACATCAGTGCCCACAACGACCTCCGTCCTCCTCCTCCTTTGACATTAGTCCCACACCGGCCTCCTCGACACTGGCGAGCTCTATGGGGACCACAGGAGATCCCAAAAATACATCAGTCTACGATTTCAGTTGTATTCCGAAACAATACAAACCGGCAAACTTTTTTAGCATACCACTTCTAAACCACATGCATGGCCTGAGTGTAAGGATAACGTAAAAATCTAAGCTGAACTCCTCCATGTCTTCAAATGAAAAATCATTTGCAAAAAACATAGGGCCTATCTAAGGGAATGGTAGCCTGCACAAAAAATAGGTAAACGCACCTAGGTATTAGCAGGTTTTCATAGGCAAACTTATTAACTATATGCCATCTTTAACATAAATTTACAGGTGATCGATTTAAATATAGAGTTAATGCATATTGTTTGATAGTTTTGGAAAAAAAACACTATGTTTTCGTCAGTTCTTTTGAAATAAATGAGCAAATATAGACGTTGCACTTGCACGAAATCTGACAACAAGGCCCCACAGCGCAGGGAGGGAGGCCCATGTAGCGCATATAACTCCACAATGCAACATGCACTGGCCGAGGCTGAGCAGTGGGCCCGTGAATTGGCTGAAGTTGCATCATTGGTGCGCCAATTGTGGGCGATTTCAAATTCGGCAGTGATCCAAATGCGAGCCATATGATTAGGGAACGGCCACAATTTGATAAGGTTAGTCGGGTCGCATGCCAAACATGCTCTATCACCGGCGAAGTTTTTTACCCTAATCCCTCTTACCCATATAAATAAGAAAAAAGTCCACTTTGCCCTGTTCAACTATTATCAAAATTTGATTTTGCCTCCTGAACTTCAGAACAAATCGACCAACCTCCTTGCACTATCAATACAGAACAAAATATCTCCTCACCTAAATCCACCCTAGTTTTGAGATGTGGCGTCCCAGTCAGTGTGGTTTTCTAGAAAATAAAGTTTGAAAAACCTAATAAATTAAAGAAAACCATAGGAAGTCTAGAAAAATAAATAAAAATACCTACAAAATTAAGAAAATGTGTATAATATAGAAATTAATATTTTTTATATATACTTATATGCAAACATTATTTTTGTCCTAGAGTGTCTATTGTTGATTAAATAAATCAAGTATTTAGAAAAAAAAATTTGGCTTCACAAAAAATGTGGGAAATTGCATTAGCTTGCGGAATGATGGATAAATTAATAAAAAAAGTAACGATATTATTTTGATATTTGAAGTTGATGTTTGAAAAATACAATCAAAAGGTCAAACTAACTTTAAATTTGAATCTAAAATTTCAAATTGAAACACCCTTCTATTATTCTTAGTTTCCTCCGATTTTTCCATAGGACAAACTAGTTTTCCCTAAATACTTGATATATGTAATGGATAAAAGACAATTTAAGACAAAAAAATAACTTTTTAATATATAAGTATGCACAAATATTATATTTTTATTGCATATTTAGATTCTACACATTTTCATGATTTTTATAGGTCTTTCAATTTTTTTAGCTTCCTATGATTTTCAACAATTTAATAGATTTTATAGAATTTTTTAGAAAAACACGCTAACTATGACACCACGTCATCCAAAACCAAGGTAGATTCAAGTAAGAAGGGCCAGTCATATTCGTTCAGTAGTAAAACCGAATTTAAACGATAGTTGAAGAGAGCAAAGTGGACTTTTTCAACTAACAACTCGAATAATTTCTTTTAGCATGCCCAGTATGGTTTATATATAAGCAAAGTACACATGGGAAGAAGGCCACATCCTTACTCTAGAGCATCTATATTAATGACTAGTTTGGTTGAGTGCATACATCCATTTATTTGGTTCTGTTGATGCAAAACTCATTAGTTTGGTTTCTCGTATCTCGCTCACTGAGGTTGCCCATGCAATTCCCATCCCATAGCCAAGCTACACGGAAACATGCATTTTGGGCGATTTCCGTGAGCCTATCTCGCGCGGTGCAGCCTATGTGTAGAACTAGGGCAGGAGTACAAAGAGTGTTTGGGTCTTAAGCCTAACTTTTACAACTAAACACATGATCACATGATCTTGGGCCTGATTTGTGGGATGCAAACAGCCAAATATAGACTCATTGTATGAGCTCAACCTGGTTTTTACTAGTCTGGCTCACTTATACTGGCCTTAGGTGAGAACCGAAGGAACAAAACAGTCCATTTAAAAAATTGGTGTTCTTGGTGTAAAACTGTCTGATCCATTTGTTAGCTCGGGCATCTCTTTCTACTAATATGCATGGCCAGGTTGCTGAATTAAGGCAGATTAGGATTACGTGTAAGCCTGCAAAAACCCATCCAAGACCATGATACAGCTGTTTGTTATGCTTTTTAATATACCATGCTGGAGCATAAACTATAGTGTTTAGGTGATTTCTTTTCGTGTTTAACAGGCTCATGGGTCGTTGTTAAAAGTGTGGGTCTGTGAGACTTCTACAAACTTGGTAGGTTTGGTGCCACGTTAATTATATTTGTGCATGCATGTCTCGGTAAAATTGTTGTAATTCTTTATTCTTGCATCTATGTCTGCATTGCATTCGGTGCAGTGATGAATTGTGGTTACATGTGGCCGGTCCAGATCATTTGACCAAAAACTAAGCTTTCAGCTGCAATTCTTTTAGCCCAATAATCTGATTGATGCGAGCCTACAAATTCTTGGAGAGCAGTGGCGGACCCAGGACGAGAATTTAGATAGGGCAAGCGTAAAATACACTAAGCCCACAAATGGTCAAGTACTCTAATATAGCATAACATATGTCCACAAAAGTATAAATCTATAAAGTATAAATCAATAAATCACTAAATCTGAAAATGAGTAAATCTATAAATGTGTAAAACAGTAAAATGACTAAATCACTAAATGATCAAATCTATAAATCACTAAATGTCTAAATCTATAAACAGTGCAACCTGCAAGCTGTTGGTGGTCCGTGGTCCGTGGACCGTGGTCGCCACTCGCCGGCCCGCCCGGCCTTGATCGCCGCCTCATGGGCTGGCCCTCGATCGCCAGCCGCCGGCCGCCCACTGCCCAAGCCACCCAGCCCTAGCCCGCTACCGGGAGGGGGAGCCGGGATCAGAGAGGCGTCGTGCGGGAGCCCTACTGGGCACTGGCTACTGTCCTAGGCCGCTAGGCCCCTAGCAGAGGCCTGCCTAGAGGGAGATCGAAGGCGGAGATGGTTGCTGTGGACGGTGGACGCCTGGATGGTGGAGGGCAGCGCCCATCCCTGTCGGGGTCGGCGGCGGCTGAGAGCCTGCGAGAGAGAGAGAGAGAGAGAGAGAGAGAGAGAGAGAGAGAGAGAGAATGATCGGGGAGGGAGTCAGGCCGAGAAGGGAGGCATGCCGGGAGGGAAAAGTGTTGTGGGGTGGTGGGGGTGGGCCGGCTGGGTGGCTAGGCTGCGTCCCCATGGACCGTGGTGGCCTGGTGAGTTGTGGAGGTGGGCCAGCTAGGGTGATTTGGGCCCTAGTATCTCTAATATATGGCATATGCTGGATTTTTTCCCTATACTTCTAGTTCATGGTAAGTGGGCCAAAAAAATTTACCTCGGACCCAGGGCCGAGGTGCCCTAGTGGTGGGTCCGCCCCTGTTGGAGACACTACAGAAATCGAAAACAGTGTCGGCTGCTAAAGCCGCCGACACTGATATCAATACCGCCGACATAGGTATTTGTCGGCGGCTGGCCGATGACACTGCTCCGCCGACGTAGCGTCGACGATACAGGCTAAACTTGTTGACGGCCCCACCGACAAAGACGCATACAAGGCTTGCCACCTGGGTAAATAATGTGTCGGCGGCCTAGCTAGCTAGCCGACCACAAAAGATCCTCCTGACGGAACACGCCGGCTGACGGCGCTGTGACTAGTGGACCCCACATGAGAACGATGACCCAGCACGTGGCATATCAATGTGGTCGGTTCCTGTCAAGGCCGCCGACACAGGACCATGAAGGTGGCCTCACTGGTTTGCCTTGCCGCCATCTGTGTTGGCGGCCTACGATGGTGCCGCCGACAAAAATCTACAGCTATGTCGGCGGTCATAGGTATACTGTCGGCATTGGTTCTGTCTGGTGGCCGCCCTGGGGCGCTCCTGGATAGAGTAGTGTGGTCGGCTATGGCCTTGGCTGACGACCATATGGAATGACTTGTTATGTGTTGTGCATGTTCTAAAACCTTAGATTGCACATAGCAACGCCTCGGATCGAGCCGAGAGGGAGGGTTGGATTGGGGTGGGTGCCTGAAGAGGAAGGGGTCTTTGTGGTCGGCCTGCATGAAGGCCGCCGACACAGACTACGTAACTGGTTCATTCCTGAGCATGGCCCACAAGTCAGTTGCACAAAGTAGTGTGGGCGGTTTTGTACAGGCCGCCTACATAGAAAATCTGTGTCGACGGCTTTTGTATTAGCTAACCACGAAGCTCATGGCTGCCCTACCCGTGAGTTTTCCCTTATTGGCCCCACATGGCAGACACATCCATTTTTCTACCAAGCGGGACCAAAGTTAACTGCAACTGTTCGGGACGTTAAGGCACCGTCAATGGGAGAGATAATGTGGTCGGCTTTTATCAGGCCAACGACATAGACCTCTTAGGCGGGCTCAGAAATTCAAATTTGCGGACATGCTGACCAGTGATTGCTACATTTGTCGGCGGTTTTGTTTCGACCGACAACATAGCTTGCCATGATGTTCCTTTGTGGGCGGCTTTTTGCATGACCGCCGACATTGGTATGTCGTCGGGATTTTGGCAGCCGACACTGATTTTTCGGCTGCCAACACTTATTTCGTTTCCTGTAGTGAGAGTAACATCGTCACACTCACAGCATGACATTGTTATATCACTGTCATGGTGTCCACGCAATTGCGCAGCTACATTTGTTATTTTTATTTATTTAAATTTAGTACAATCTATAAGATTCAATGTTCATATATTTTACTATACCCATTGTAATTAATGGAATATATTTTCTATTATATTCAAATTAAGGCACATTTAACATCAACACATCTACAATCTTGTTCCTTGCGCATCTTGTTAGTTTGTAGTTAGATTTAACAATTTGTTGGATTTGACTAAAAACATAGTATGTAAGATTTACATCGTTGATCTAGATAAAATGATATATAGCTGATGTTTTTTAATTCCATTTCCAATTAATATGGGAGTTTATAAATTCTTTAAGTTTGGTCACTCTCCCGCACGTGGGTATGGGAGAAATCAAAATTAAGAAATGGGCATATCGATCCTTTTTGTTACTTTTGATCTTGTAATTTGGAACTCATGTATTTTCGTACTGATTTTTCTTGGTCAGGCATAGAAATGCGCTGGTCTGCTGTATGCACTGTTTATTTTCTCACCTTTAAGTTGTATGATCTCTATTTTTGTATTTCTCTGAAGCATTCAGCTCTATAATAGCATGTAGTGTCGTCTCCCCTAGCTAGACATTTGATCTGTAACAGTACATAACTGTTTCCTTTTTGGGATTCCAATTTATCTAAACATTACTATTACACTTTTCTTGATTAGTTGCATAGTGAAGACCTGAGCTATGCGGCTAGAGGGGGGTGAATAGGCGCCACAAATTTTTGACGCTACCATTTTCATTAAAACCCGAACAATTTGACAATTATGTGTATCCATAGCGTGCATGACTAAGATTCATTGAATATGTGAGAATTTTTTAATTCACAATTCTGGTGGTCAAGTGTCCAAAAGAGAGAAATCAATTCAAATCTTGCTTTAGGAAAGAAGACCAAGCCAAATGATCAAAGCCACTTTCAGAAAAGTAAAAGCAGATTCTTCAGAATTTGTTCTCACTTGGAGCAGAGAGATGGTGGCTTTCTGTTATTCCACAAATTGTGGGAATTTTTCTCCCTATGAAACCATAAGTCGTGAAGCATTCCACCAAAAATCTCTTCAAGAATCCTTGCACAGAAAATATGAAAAATCAAACACCACGAGCTATTAAAAACTTCGAGCAGAAAGTTTGGGGCTTAGTTTTCACTTCATAGCTCCCAAATGGAGAAACCAGTGGACTTGAAATTTTTACCACGGATGGGTAATGAGTCACGCATATTTTTCAACTAGAATCATCCCAAAATGAGTTTTATAGATTTTTATAAAAATCTTTTACTGACTGCTGCGCGGATAAAAGTTTCTAGACAAATTAGCAACAAGTCAATAACTTGATCTCTTGCCTCTCACATGGTTGCAAAGTGTGTATCAAATCATATTAGCAACCTTAAGGCATCATAGACCACCAATAAGCAGCAAAAAATCATCTAAGTTCTTCTCAAAACAAGAGCTCCAAAGGGGAAAACGAAAATAAGAAAAATTAGGACAAATCAATGCAAGATACTCATGGAGAAGAAAGATTTCATTGCATAGAAGTTGGGAGATTACGAACCACACTCCATGTGGTCACAAGCACTCTAAGTGCCACCCAAAACACACCCAACTCACCCTCTCTATTTCTGAAATTTTCAGCTCTAAAGGGATGAGGAAGAGGTGCTCCCCTCCCCCTCTATTTATAACCCAAAGGTGAGATGTCCTAAACCCTAGAGCTCATCTCCACTCTTCATTTGAGGATGAGTGGTGTACAACTCACACACTACAAGACACTCATGAGAAAGAATATTCTCCACATATTTCCTCGGGAAATATCTTCGCAGCTTCCTCGGTTGCCAGCCCAAGCCTGGGCCCATCGATCAGATCAACTTCACCATTAGGTTACCGACGCCGCAGCCTCCAGCTGCCTTGGATTCCTTGCCATGGCTAAGCTTCTCGAGTACACCACCTCATATGACCGTCAGGTCATCGAACCCAGTTGCCTACACGCTTCAAGCTGTCCCCGCGAAGCGTCAACCACGTACCCGCCGATACCTGCATCACTGAGGTGAACCAACACACCTTACCTCACCTGCAAGGTTAATCCATCATAAAATTTTCAACATCATAATCCCTTCGTGACATCACAATTAAAAAGCCCTAACACACCACGTATCAGGTTAACAAATTCCACCGAACCACGTCCGATCAAAACTATTACCTAGCCCAAGCTTGGCACAATGGTCCGGTTCCAATTCCACGGTAATTTCCACAAATGCACCATTTAACATTTTTCAAAACACTTCAAATTTCACCTTGTCACATATATTCATCATCAAACCGGGATACCCTCCACATGGGTCTCGACACATAGAAACAATTAACAATGTATGTCTCCTTTTTATGTCCCATTAACTTCTCATCGATTATGGGTGGTCAACCACATCTCTTTTCAATGTCCCAATTTGGTTAAAATCTAAACCCAATATAATATTGACCCACTATTTATTGATGGTGTTCACCACGCGGATCGCCGGCAATCTCGACGGATAGAGCCATCGAGAAACGTTAATCTTGAGGGCCTTTGTTGGCTACCCTAAAAATAGACCGTCCATCTCGACCGCTTTTTCATAGACCGTCGAGACAGATGTCTATCTCGACAGCTGGCACTGCGTACCCCTTTGATGGTCAACCAAGGTTCTTTTATTTATTTAAAAAAATTTAAAAATATTTTCTTGATGCTTGTCGGCTAGTCTTGCTTAACACATGAACGTACACCACCATCTATTTTTTTACGGTGAAATTATGTCCGGAATTATAGGTCCTTGTGTAGAGGTCATATCGGTCAGAGGTTTAGCCAACATTCTTATGAGTTTTATGAAATACGCTTGAGATGTGCACATCTTTTTCCAAGTATTCATAATTCTATCGAACATCGGTATAAAGATCATTGCACATAAATGTTACAAATTATAACATCGTACAGTGTTTTCTACGCAATCTATAATTTTAAATATACATATTACACGACACATTACGCACAACAAAAAGCATAACAAAAATAGAATACATGATTTTATTTTGTAAGTTTATAGATTTTTATTGAAAAATGAGAATGTTCCTCCTATTCTTACAAATTATAAACATTTTTAAAGATTTACAAAGGAAGTAAACATGATTGTAAATTATAAAACAATTTTGAAGATTCAAAAAGAGAAAATGGGTCTGCCCAATATGCCTCGGTCCATCCACCATCCCATCAGAGGGGTCCTCTCTCGACGGCTTGGATATGGCCGTTGATATAGATGGTTTCCCGCACAAGCGAAAAGCTAAAAATGCGACGGAGGCGGTCTGGAGTGAATCAGTCTCGACGGCTTGAGCCTGGCCGTCGAGAATAAGTGGCCTCTCTCGACCGCGTAGGTCTCGCCGTCGAGATCTTCGGTGACCTTCGAGATTCCAAGTGAATTCTATAGTGGTTAATTTTTTCTATTTTTATTAACACAAAAAATTCTATTTCTCAAAATATATGGAAAGGTTTTTAGAGATAATTTGATGACTAAATCTGTTTTCTATTCGATCACTTGTTTACTGGATATGCATAGAATGCCTCCATGCATTCACGACATGTTGTGCCGGGATGTTCACACATCGAACAATATTAATTAGGCGAAAACTTTTTGCTCAAATTCTGTAACAACTTGGACATGTCAGGCATATTACCTTCTTGGCGATTATATCAAATAACATTCGGAACAATAATCAACCCATCAACATACATTAGCTTCCAATTAACTAGGTCACTGGTCACAAAGGGGTAAGGATGATGGGATGATTATTTTTCTTCTTGCTATAACATAAGACTATAGTATTTTTGATAAATAATTTTTAACATATTTTTGTTATAAAACAGATTTACTTATAATTTATGGCGTAGCATTTCCTCATATTGACGTAATTGAGAGATCTTTACCAATATCTACGGATAGAAACATGCATGTGTGATAGGTATACAACAATGTTGGACAATCGCAAGATGATCCCTCGAAAGTTCAGTTGTACGCCGATGATAAAAAGTCTATTTGTGTTGTTTTGATCTTAGGCCGATTTGAAAACTTGACCGAGGCAAGTAGGGGTGGGCAAAAAGCTCAGACTTGATGCGCCGTTGGAAATCGGTTTGAGCTTGGTTTAGAATCGGATCGAACTTGAAATAAATTCAAGCCGATCTTAGGCCCTGTTTGTTTGAGCTGCAGCTTCTCTAAAAGCTGCTTCTGGGAAAAGACAGGAAAAACTAGCTTCTGTGAAAAGCTCAAATCACAGTACAAATTGGGTTTTTGGTGGCTTTTGGCTTCTTTGAAGGGGGGTCCAAAAGCTAGCTGTTTGTTTGAGCTTCTGGCTTCTGAGGCTAAAAGCTGGCTAGAAGCTGAAACAAACAGGGCCTTAAGCTGCCTCTCGAGCTCGATTCTCAATTAAGCCAAGCTCGAGCCGATCGGTTTCAACTAGAAAACTAGAATAAACAGCCAACAGCCAAAGGGCCAACAAGCCGTAAGGCCCATAAACCCATTCAACCCACAATCAAAGAGTCATCGGCTCAAACCTCTACGGGCTCTACTCGACGACTACTCTCCTCAGTATATTCTCACGAGACCTTGGTGCCCTCCGCCCTGCCCCCATCCTAGCCACTTCCAGGCTCCACGTTAAACCTGATCATCTGTCGGGTTTAAGCGGGTTCGGGTTGGGTTTTCTAAAACCTGACAAATAATTATCCGTCCTGAGCCCGACCCGACCCGGTGCGCCGGGTCACAAATCTGGGCCCAAATCTGACCCGAAATCCAAAAACCCAAACTAGCACGGCTGATTTTGCAATTTTTTCAGGCTAGAACCTGACCTGACCCGACAGTTGGGCGTCAAATCGAGGCCCGACCTGACCCGATGCACTTGTTGGGCCGGGTCATGTCGGGTTTTTTTTGGGTCGGGTCGAGTCGGGTACGTCGGGCCGAGCTACCGATGAGAGGGTCGGGTCAAGTATGCCCTCCAGTCCTCCTTTCCAGCTCCACCGCTTTGTCCACTCCAGCCTCCAGCTCAAGGCGGCGCGGGGTGTGGCATGGCCTGGCGCCGACCGACGATGCGGCCACGCAGATTGCAGGTGCGGGCTTGCGGGGTGCGTCAGACAACACAGGGTGCCGCTCAACACAACGGTCGGCGACGGTGCGGAGGCGCTGCGGTGGGTCGGTGACGCGGTGGCCTGTTTTATAATAGTATTGCACTAATAGTCTAATACTCTAAAAAAGTTGGATCTTTAATGGAACTAATATTTTTGTGGGCATTAAGTGTTTCGTGTTACATGCTATATATGTCATGTTTTATTATATTTAAAGAAAAAGTCTGTATTATACCCTGAACTATGCCCCTTCGTCTACATGTCCCTTTGAACTACGAAACCAGATATTCTACCCCACAAAATCGAGAAAAAGGTGCAAATAACCCCTAGGAGCGGTTTTAGACACGGTTTTGCCCACGTGGCAACTGAAGTGGCAAACCAATCACAAATAAAGAAAAAATTAAAAGGTGGGGCCCGTTGCAAGTCTCTCCTCTCTCTTTTCCACTCCCCTCCTCTCCCTGCGACGACGCTAGGGCGGCAACGGACGGCATGGGGCGCATGAGCGGCGAGGCGGCGGACGACGCGGGTCCACGGGGGACGGCGCCGGTTGCGTGGGAGGAAAGGCGGAGCGCGCGGGTGGTGACACGGCGGACGGTGAGGCAGAGCGAAGCCAGCGGTGTGTGGTCGACAAAGGCGGCGGACGGCGCGGCGGCCGCACGAAGCGTCTTGGGGTGTGGACAGCAAGGCGGCGGACGGAGAAGCGGTGGCAGCGCGATACTGCGGCGTGTGGGCGGCAAGGCGGTGGCCAGCGTGAAGCCAGGCGGCGATTTGGCGAACGGCGCAGGCGACGGCGGCAAGGAGCCCGCGGGCATGTGGGCGGCGAGGCGGCGAACTACGAGGCGGCGGTTAACGCGGAGCCAGCGGGCTGCGACGCGGTGGACGGCGCGGGCTACCCGCCACAGCCTCGTGCGACCCGCTGCCTAGCGCAGCCGCAGAGAGAGGAGAGATGGGAGAGGAAGAGAGAGAGAGAGAGATGAGAGACTTACAACAGGCCCCTCCTTTTATTTTTATTTATTTGTGATTGGTCTGCCACGTCAGTTGCCACGTGGGCAAAACCGTGCCTAAAACCGCTGCGGGGGGTTATTTGCACCTTTTTCTTGGTTTTGCGGGGTAGGATACCTAGTTTCGTAGTTCAAGGGGGGGCATGTAGACGAAGGGGCGTAGTTCAGGGTGTAATATAGACTTTTTCCTATATTTAATGCCAAACCAATATATAGAATAGCTTCCACTATATCCCGCTATGGCCTTTATAGCTTTTTTTTGGGACTTTGCAACGAAGCGGCGAAAAACGCGATTTAAACCCTTGCATTTGCATGTTAGATCTCATGTTTGATATACACTCCTGTTCTAACATCGTTTTCATGTAAAATCTTTTTAAACAGCTTATTATAGTGGATATAGACAGGCCGACTCTAGGGTTTTGAGGGCCCTTGGGCGAACGGGAGACTATAAGCCCTTTAGCTTTGGGGGGTTGGGCGAAATATTCTTTTCATTTGTAGCATGATAATTGATAAAGCAAATAGTTGTACTAGTAACATTCTAACATGTAATTAATTCTTGAAAAACAATGTCGATACTACAAACTAAAAGAGCAAGCAAAATGAAACTAGTATTATTATCTCAAATAAGAACTGAACTCCAATGTCTCCGCTGATAATAATGCTTCAGTGCTTCATAAAAAAACTAATTCGGGCATTTCTTGATGCAAAATCATTGAGGACAATATTGATATTAATGTTATCCAAGACATCCTTCTCAATGCAGCACATAGCCAAGCCATTCAATCTTTCCAGTAGCATAGTTGACCTTAAACAGTTTTTCAGTAGTTTCAATTTTGTGAAACTTCTTTCAACTAAAACTTTTCGGAGAGCTCTAAAAAACAAGTTTCTTTTTTCTATATCAAAGACTTTTCTGAGAGCTCTAAAAAACAAGTCAAACAAAATGCACTCGGTGCTTAATTTTATCTTAAAAAGATCCAAGTTAAATAATAAGTTTAATAGGCAAACAATTCAAATAAGATAAACAAACAAGAACAGACTACAGGCTATGGCCTTGAATACGATCACCATATGGGCTTATATAAAGCATATAATTCCAATTAGGTTATTAGTTTCCAGACAAGAGAAGGTTGTTATCCAACATTTTCTAATTTTATCGAACCAATCCATGTTGATATAATCTAGACCCACAATAATTAATGGTGTATATCTTCTTTTTTCTGACGTGAGAATTTATAGTATTTTTTTGTTTAGTTTAGGAATTTCTAGTCGTTTAAATTAACATGGTGGCTCGATTGAACTTTGTTTTAATTATATAACATAGATATCAGAAGATATATAGGACTCCATGACAACACGGTCTGGGTAATCCAGAGACCGCGGGCACTTTGCAACCTTGGAATAGTACAATTATAAGCGCGGTCTGTCAAATTAATACGCAGTTGCTAACATGGAGAAGAAACTGAGCTCTTCAACGACAAGCCTCTGCCACCCTTAATAAGGCCTGGATTAGCATTAGTCTATCAAACACTAAACAAGCGCCGGTTAGTAGCGCGTCAAATCGTGACAGGCAAATCGCAAGGGAGCTAGTCGTAGTACTATATAAGCACACAGCCTTACTGGCACCACCATCACACGCCCAAATCAACCAAGTATCTCACCTGTAGCTTGTCACTGGCACCGGCGCCACTAGCTCGATTCGTCGGAATGATGGCGATCCTCGTCTGCTTCGCCGTCGTAGCCGCTGCCGCCGCCGGCTTCGCCTCGGCCTCCGGCGACCTCACGCCGGACTACTACGGCGAGACGTGCCCGCAGGCGCTGGCGACGATCAAGCTCGTCGTCGGCGCCGCCATCCTGAAGGAGCCGAGGATGGGGGCGTCGCTGGTCCGGCTGCACTTCCATGATTGCATTGTCAATGTGAGCTAATCAGTTCATATGTATACATGCATGCATGTTACAGGTGCGTACTTACCATGCATACGGGCAGAGAGAAATTAATGTTCAGGATGAATAAAATTTTGCAGGGTTGCGATGGCTCCGTTCTGCTGGATGACACCGACGACATGGTCGGGGAGAAGACGGCGAAGGCCAATAACATGTCGCTGAGAGGGTTTGAGGTGATCGACGAGATCAAGATTGCGGTGAACACCATCTGCCTGGGAAATGTTGTCTCCTGCGCTGATATCCTGGCAGTGTCTGCTCGCGACTCCATTGTTGCGGTAAGCGCAGTTCTAGTAGCGAACTGCATAACTTTTTCTAAAAAAACACTATTTGATTATATATCTTTTCGTACGATTTTGCATTTTGACGCATGAGATAAATGTTGTTAATTCTAGCTTGTTTGATTTTTATTTTCTAGGTTTTCAAAAAAATGATCAGAGATATCAGCTTAATTCTCAATCTCTTTTTTATAATAAGTTATATTATTTGAGTATATATCTCCTTTTATACAATTAAATATAACTTTGATTATTAATTTTGGGTTTCAAATTAACATACTATTCAAAGTGATTAAAGTTCAGTATCGATAGATAATCATATAATTAATTCAAATCGTTGGGGCAACTAACCGTCGTTCTCAACTTTTGTGTGACTCCTAGCTCATCAATTGACAAAACAAATTATGATGCCTGGTAGATATACGAAAGATATCACAAGCTCCTGTTTATTGGACTTATCCATACATTACACACGGTGCCAATCGAAGTTATTAGTAAATAAACAACACTAACAGTAAGATAAGCAACGCTAAAAGCACCTTTAGAATCAAGTTTTTCTACAACCTAACCGGCCCCATTCAGCGGGCTTTGATTACACCATTTTCCAAAGAAAATGGTCTTCCGAGCTTTCCCTTTCTTCCTCTAACAACTTGCAGCATTCTTTTTACCCAAAAAACGCCGAATTGACGATGTAGCATGTCCCCGAAGTTTTGGATATTTTTATGTTAAAGACTGGGTCATCTCACAGCAATATATTATTTTTCCTCTACTCCTCCTCCCCCTAAATTAAACCGACGACCACCGCGACAGTTAGACACGACCATGCGCGGCGATGTGCGCCCAATCCGCCGTTCCGTTCGCCACGCACACCGAGCCATGCCGACCATCGTGCTGAGGCCGCACCACCGTGGTTGTGCGCGGCCATTGTGGTGGCTGTCGGCGGTGGCAGTGACGGCTGGCGACCGACACAGAGGAAAAAGGAAGAAGAAAGATCCAATCACTTTTGCTTCAAAAAATTGGGTTTTTTTTGTAAAAGATTAAATGAGCGGTGTTTAGCCGAAGAATTAAGTAAGGGAGGGTAAACTGTTTTCACATTTGCTAATACGATCAAGATTTATTTTAACTCTCAGTCAATTTTTTACATACATATATATTTTTGTTAGATCTTTTATATACTCTATGGAGGCGTTTTATCTAAGGTTAATAAAATCTATTAAGAGTTAAATAAGAATCAGTTGCTTAATGTCAAGTCGGCCCGAACTGTTTTTCCTTAAAAAATACGTACAAGATGGGTGATGCCATTGTGCGTGATTGGGTGCAGCTCGGAGGAGGCTCGTACGACGTGCTGCTCGGGCGGCGGGACGCGACGACGGCGAGCATCGACGACGCGAACGACGACATCCCGAATCCGTTCATGGACCTCCCGGAGCTGGTCGACAACTTCCAGTCCCACGGCCTCTCCCTCCGCGACCTCGTCGTGCTCTCCGGCGGCCACACGCTGGGCTACTCCCGCTGCGTCTTCTTCCGCGACCGGCTCTACAACGAGACGGGCTCCCTGGACCCGGCCTACGCCGCGTCCCTCGAAGGCCGGTGCCCCGCCACCGCCGGCGACGGCGACGACGCGCTCGCGCCGCTCGACGACACGCCGACCACCGTGGACACGGACTACTACCAGGGCCTCATGCAGGGGCGCGCGCTGCTGCACTCCGACCGGCAGCTGTACCAGGGCGGCGGCGACAGCGACGGCCTGGTGGAGTACTACAGCGAGAACCCGAGCAAATTCTGGGAGGACTTTGGCGCCGCCATGGTGAAGCTTGGAAACATGAGCCCGCTCACCGGCGACGACGGCGAGGTCAGGGAGAACTGCCGGGTCGTCAACCAGGAGTGATCCTGGTGTGGCCACATGGTCAGACGGCACTGGATGCCATACCGTTAATTGTTAAATATGATGCGTTGCTAAGTTGCTAGTGCACTGGCGAGAAAAAAAACATGTACTTTTTTTTTGGTGCTTGCATGTGCCTACGTTTTTAGTTTGTGTCAGAATTTCGTGATGTATTTAAATTGTTCCCAACAAATTATTTGATCAGTGAGTAATAATGTGTGTCCATAACTTTTTTTTTAAAAAAAAAATACTTTACGTGCCATTGCAGAGGCAAATAATATCTTACATCATTGCATACCATCGTCTGGAGACTCCTCGCTTGGTGCCATTGCAGATGAGCAAACAATATACTTTATGCCACTGCCGTCAAATTCCGACAGGTCCATCATCATTGTAGCCCTAGGCACCATCGTGGGTGCTATGCATAGTGTTCATTGAGTTTTCTTGGGACGCAACCCATGGGAGCCGCTGACGCCTTAACCCTAGCTTATTGCCACTGTTCAGTTGTCGTCATGAGATGCCCGTGTTGTAATGGAGAGGGCATCATTGTCTTCTATCGAACTGTAGCCGGGTACCACCATAGGTTGGAGTCGAAGTGGGAGGAGATAGAGCAGTACGTTGGTAGACTCAACAAAAAAATTCAAGATTACAAAGGAGCATTTTGGTTAGGTTGAATGGAGAAGAAAAAATGAGAGAAATTAAAGGAATGCATTAATTGAAGTAATTTGCGGACAGGATTATGGTTGACAACTCATCAGGGTGTCATTTTGCAAGAGGCATCCCAACTGAGTGTTATAAATAAATTTTTATAAGCACGTTGATGCGTTTACACCACTGGATCCTACCACTATCGATAGGAGGAAGGCAATGGCCGGGCAATCCCGAATGTACCTACATGAGGGAGGCAAGATTCAAAGCAGCAACCAATGGCGTCAAAGGATGGGCTGAGGCTAGACGTACGGGGAGAACGTAATGGTGAGGATAACAGTGAGGGAATGTATCCAGAGAAATTATGGGGCGAGTGGAATACAACAAGGTGTCCTTATCTCTGCCAGCAAAAACAAAGAAATCTTTGTGTGTGCCAGAACATTTTTTTAAAAAAATGACCACTAAAGTTTTATTCAAGTACAAACAAAGGTTATATTACATTGATTCACATTTTGAGAACCTCTATCCCCAAGACGAGGCCCATTACGGATTTTAGCCCGATCATCTACATGAATTGTCGTAACAATATCTAGTGGCACTATCTCTACCTTTTCACAACTCCATTTCCCTCAAAGATCTTTATGCTCCCCATTGAGCTATTGCGTGAGCTATGGAGTTTAGGTCGCTGTGATAGAACCTCACCACCAATCCACCATGCCCGGATACACAGGGCAACGATTCTTATTTCTTAAGATGATCGCCACCACCACAATGGTTTTGTCTTCCTCCTTTGAGTTTATCTTACCCACCATGGAAAGGCAGTCGAAGAAGAATTCATGGACCTCCATGTCTGCCAAGGTAAGGCTCTTCCCATGGACGTCACTTCTGTCTTCGCACCCATTCTCCTACCACAATCTGTCACCCTAATAGCACTGATTTTCCCTTCTTCATCAAGAGACACGGTTGCACCAACATATAGGCAACAACATGTTGTTCCTATGAGAAAAAAGTCCAATTTGCCCCCCTCAACTATCATCAAAATTTGGTTTTGCCTGTCTCAACTCCAAAACCAGGCGACCAACCTCCTTACTATCAATACTAGACAACATGCCCCCTTAGCTGAATCCATCTTGTTTTTGGATGATGCACCGTCCTAGTCAGCAATTTTCTAAAAAATAAATTCTAAAAATTATAACAAATTCTAGAAAATGATAGGAAGCTTAGAAAAATAAAATAACATCAGAAGAATATGTAGATTTTGGATATGCAATAAACAATTTAAATGTTTGTGTGTACGCTTATAGGCAAAATATGTTTATGAGTTATAGTGTCTCATAGTGAATAAAAAAATCAAGTATTCAGAAAACAATTGTTGGCTTCTATACAAATGAAAAATAATATAGCTTTTGGAACGATGGAGACGTTAATAAAAATGTAAGGATGTTTATTTTTAACTTTTAATAGGTAATACTAACATCCTTCAATTTTCTTAGTTTCCTCCAATTTTCCCACAAGATAAACTAATTTTCCCAAAATACTTGATTTATTGAATCAATAAAAGACCTTATAAAGCAAACATATTTTTTTGTCACAT